>OX638120.1:9144800-9837800 GCA_951804975.1 Anthophora plumipes | reverse complement strand
CATCTACGTAGGATTTTCCTTCATTGTAATCTATCACAATTTTTGGTTTGACACAGTCAACCTTTTTCCGTGCAACGACAGTTTCATCAGAGTGTTTTGTAGATAATAAAAGGACGTCACGTTTGTCTTTCCATTTTAGTACCGTTAATCCATCCAAACTTTCTTTTGCAATATATTCGTTACGCTTTAATTTTTTTGCAACCAAATCTTTTGGAATGCCGCGGCGATTCGACCGCATTGTTCCAATGGGATGAGTGTTTCTTGCAATTAGTTGCCTAGCCAAGTCGACACTTGTGTTGCAATTATCGGTACACAGTGTATGACCCTTACCAAATATGTTTTTACACAATGACAAAACTACATTTGTAGGCGTCGTTTTCTGCGTGTCTGATTTTTTCCCGCAATAAATTTGAAAATTGACCGTGTATCCCGGTGCCGAACATAATTTAAATATTTTTATACCGTATTTGTGTCGTTTTTGCTTTATCTACTGCTTGAAGACGATGCGACCTCGAAAGGGAATCGAAGATTCATTTACACAAACAATTTCGCCTGGATTCATTTCGCCTAGTACTTTTGAAAATTTTCATTTAGCATGTCAATTATGACTCTAATTTTGTACAAACGGTCGTTAAGATTTTCATTTTCGTTATCACAGAAATGTAACATTCGCAACAAAAGCTCGAAACTATTCCTTGATAGCACCGAAGAAGGAAGACTTTGAGTATAAGCTGCATCTTTGGACCAATATAAATGAACTTCGGGAAGTTTTACTATGCCTATCCACATGATGAGCCCAAAAAGTCGTTTCATTTCGGTTTTATCTGTCGGTTTCCATTTGTCTAACCGCGATGATGTGTTCTCAAACAACATCTTTTCCGCATATCGATTGGTTTCTTCCACTATAATTTCGAGGATTCTATCATCCAGTAGCAAGGAATAAATGTCTCCTACATTTTCATAATTTCGATTTAATATTTTAAAACCATGTGCACATACGAAAGGCGTAAGCTGTGGTTGGTTTCCAGTAGGATTAGACCAGTCCGTGGAAGAAGCATTTGTATTATTGTTGATAATATTCGATTGATCTTCTTCGTCTTCACTGCTTGACAAAATTATATTGCGACGCACAGGAAGACGATGAAAAGGTATTATGTCGCTTGAGCTGTCTGTTGAAAAATCATCAGAACTTATGGGTGTAATCCATCCTACGGCGTTTTGCTATAACTTCTGACAGTGGCATATCAGAGTCCTCGCTCGAAAATTGTTCATTGTGCAATGCCATTTCTGATCATAAGGGGTAAAAATTATATAATTATTTGTCTGTAGCACACAAATAAGTATATACTTACTGTATGTTATGTATCCTCCGTTTGATTTCACTTTAGAAGCAAATAAACTGAACTAAATAAACACCAGCTTTAAATCAAACAGCAATTGTTGCTTCAACGACGCGCGAATAAATGACTGAACGATACAATGTCTCCTGTTTGACAGAGTTGACATAAGACAGTAAAAAAAAAATGACTATCACGCCGCGTGGGGCGTACACACCCCACGCTACGATAAACGCTGTATACATGATGTGCAGTTGTCTATATTTGACTCTACAATAAATTTTTTAAGAATTCTTTGTTTTTCAATGAGAATTCCAAATGGCCTGAACGGAAAGTGCAGCGGGGGTCGTATACGCCCCACACGGCACGGAACGTGTTCAGGGACGTGTTAAGGCATGTAGCCTTCCCATCTTTTCTTTATCGATTTACATGTGAGACATGTAAAAAATAAAAATGGAGCAAGCCACAGCAAGTGCGATGAAGTCGCTTAATACTTGCTGCCCCCTTGGCTTGTTTCTTTGGTTTCTTTGGTTCTTTGGTTTGTCAGTTCTGCTAGGGAGGGCCGCGGTCCTCCCTTTACGGTGTGGTGTTGTTTCCAACAGATAGTAGGGCAATTGGACTGACACTGCCAGAAGGCGAGACCTCTATGCCCCTACTTAGACTCCTAGCTCGCATTTCATGGAAAAAATATCTGAAAATAAATTTCCGTTCCCCTTATCTCGAGTGACAGCGGCAAGCCGGTCACTCGGCATCCTAGTTCGGAGGGCGGGGGCGTTGCTCTCCAGCGGTGCCTGCTCACCGGTGCGTGCCCGTTTTGTAACGTCAATATTACGATGACGAGGCTTTTTACGCCACTAGTAAGATGGCGAGTCATTTCAAACGTCACTAATACGATGATGAGGTTTTAAGCTGCCTTCCGAAGAGCACCTTCCTTGCTCTTCGTGGAACTGTTCATGGGACGTCAGGTACTTCTACACCAGCTGGTAATAGAGGTTTCTCAGGCCTCCTAGGTTTGCGCCAAACACCTTCGCTCCACCCACCACCGCCTGGACGTCGTAATGCCAGGACGGCAATGCACCCCTTCTTCAATGACTGAATTCGACCTCCGGACACGCAAGGTCCGTCTCACGTGCCAGGCAGCCAAAGTATAGGCGAATCTAGTAATGCTCAGGATTTGTTCTGGAGATGGAGCTAAGTGATCTATGCCGCAGATACCTAAGGCTAGCTTCTAAGGAGTTACCCCAAGTCGTTTCGCCCCGTATTTTGGTTAATCTCACTTGGTGCAATAGCAACCCGACCAACCACGAACACCCCCTTGTTCGCAGAGGCAGTTCTTAGTTTTGCTCTGAAGAGTAGAGCTACTTATAGCGGGACCCACGGAAAGGAGTCTGCTTGCTTGTCCATGGGCACGTTGGGTGTGCATCATCGCCGGAGAAGAAACCGACGACCGCTGCCCGACCGAGCCATGGACTATCCCACCTGAGGAACTGGATAGTGTTAATCCTAGCCCCGTAAGGGCGTTTGATATGCGACCTGGACCTGACGGTCATACGCTACAAAACCTTTCTATCATTTCCAACTTGGCCACTACTTCCGAGAGCGGAGCCCGGAAAAATCCAGCAGCGCCACTGAGCGTTTACTATGGATCCGAGCCCTTTCGTTACGGTCTGGAATGTGGGAACTGGGGATACCCCTTGTTCGCCCCACGCCAGTCGCATCCACGGGGAACCACGGGAAGGCGGACTCGTTCGATGCACGCAAGCATCGCGCTCTGACCCTTAGGGCGATGGAATGTTGGGATTGGAGGTTTGGAGAGGATTGGATGGGTAAGACATCTACGGTTGTGGATCCGTGAGTAATCTTGTACCCGAAGACTCGGTGTCACCACTTCCGAGTCTTTCCGCCACTAATACGATGGCGAGTCCTTCTCGTCGTCACTAATTGACGACGGTGTGGCTTTTTCCGTCTTTGCGGTTAGGAGGGCCAAGAGCCAAAGACGCGCCCTCCAAGCCTCTTCGATCCGTGTATCATTGAGTCGCCTTTGGATTCATTAGACACCTCGTGGGTTGATCCACGGTCGTTCGATTACGCCACTAATACGATGGCGGGTCTACTGCGCCACTAATACGATGGCGAGTCTTAACGCCACTAATACTATGGCGAGTCGTACGTCACTAATACGATGACGAGTCTTTTGCAGCTTTGTGCGACCCACGCCCGATCTCGGCTTAGGAGGTTGGCGAATAAACCGCCAGACGCCAACCGTCGCTCGGCTGGTACGCACGCCGTAGCGGCCGTGATGGGGATACGGTCACCTCGCTCTATGTCCAGAGGGGGTCGGGTGAACGGTCGCCGCAGCCTTCGCAGAGGCAGCTCTTAGTTTAGCTCACGAAGGAGGGACTTATGGCGGGACCCACGCAAAGGAGACTGCTTGCTTGCTCGTGGACGTCGAGGCGACTCATACGTTGGCGACAAAGCACCGACGGAGCCCTTCCCAACGAGCCACGAGCCCTCCCACCTGAGGAACTGGATACCGATCCGACATCGTTCGCACGTTCAGGCCTCTGTAGTCTCCGCACGGTCGCCAATTGCTCCCTTTCTTCGGCACCAGGTGCAGAGCCGACGACCAGTTGCTCTTCGATGGTCGTGCCATTCCGAGCTGCAGCATGCATTGGAATCCTTTCTTGGCCGCTGCCAGTCTGTCCGTCGTCAGCCTTCTCGGTGTGCTCGTAACAGGCGGTCCTGGCGAAGTGATAATATGGTGTACTGTTGAAGGTTTCGGTGGCCCTACCCGCAGGGGAGGTTGGATGATACATCGGTATCTGTCCAACAACTCGCGCACTTCACTGTCCGACGCGATCCCCACACTGCGCACCGATTCAACTTGGTCTTTCGACACCCTTGCCTGTAACCCTGCAAGTAGTCACACTGTCCACAAGGCAGCCGCGTCTTAAATCTATGAGAAGTTCATAATGGCTCAAAAGGTCTGCGCCTAATATCGGCCGCGTCACTTCCGCTACAATAAAGTTCCACGTAAAGTCTCTGCGCAACCCTAAATCTAAAGTTAAAACTACCGGTCCATATGTGGGGATGGGTGTACCATTTGCCACCGCTAACGCATAGTCCTCGCGCGCACGTGGTCCTCCTAACCTGCTTCGCGGAGACACACTGACGTCAGCCTCCGTATCTACAAGGAACTGCGTCTTGGTTCGTGTGTCTGAAACAAACAGGCTACGCGTTGTGTTCCTGGGGTCGCCAGTCGCCATTAGCGCCTCGGGCTTCCTTTTTCCTCCGATTTGTACGTACACGAATCAAAAATTGATGACCAAAAATTCGTCACTTCCTGGATTGCGTGAATTGGCTAAAGTCGAGGATCGAGTACAAAAATGCCGTTCTTTAACGTTCATGCAGCACGTCCGTCTAACGGGGACTCTCGGTTATTGATTAAATTGTCGAAATGGTTTACCTCAAACTTATGATTGCACTGCGAACTGGATGTAGGATGCGGTAGGCGGCTGCAACCGAGATTCTTCATTTGACGTTTTAGATATTTGATTTAGATACTTAAACTTAGTTAGGGTTTGAATAAGAAGGTTGGGAGTAATTAACACTTGAACTTTAATATAGCACTTATTGACACAAAGTTAACTTAGACTTAATAGTACACAAGATTTAGTAATATAAGGAATTGTAACAGTAATATAAGAAATAGTAGCGCGATGTGGCAGACGGTAGCTCGTGTCTGAGCTCCGGAGATTGACTGACTGTCTGAACGAAGCGGAGCTTTCTTTATAGGAGTAGAGTATGGAGTTGGTAATGGAGAGGATAAGCCAGCGTGGGACTGCTGACTTCGCATACCTCGGGAGAGATAGTGTGACCTAGCGTGAGACTGCTGACTCTGGATTCTTGAAGAGAGATAGGAGTTGGAGGATAGGAATGGAATTTGTTGGAGATAAGCAGATGGTGAGTTCTAGGAAGGAGACTTGGTAGTGAGTTCTTGGAATTGAGTCAAGGAAGGAGATAGCTGTGGTCGATGTTGTAGGGTATTAGCTTACCGACTACGGATATACATATGTGTGCTTATCGACTATGGGCATATGTGTACTTATCGACTATAGGTATATGGTAATGCGGCGATCCTGCAGAATAGAGGGTAAGGTAGGGAGACGTCGGTATGACCGACGTTACACCTCCCCCCTTTTAAGAGGAATCTTCCCCATGCCAAGATCTCCGTTGAAGGTTGGACCTAGGTGTCTTCTGAGTGGTTGGGGCGATTCCTCCAGGGTAGTTGGGGTTATGTTTCTGGGCGATGTTAAGGTCTTCTCACTTTCACTGGCGTGGTGCTTGTTCTTGCTGCTGCTCCTGCTCTTCTGCGCCCAGGTAGTCTTCCAGGCTTCTGGAACATGTCTCGCAGTCCCTGGCTGGCTGCGTCTGGATTATTAATGTTGTACAGGTGTCGCACGTTTGGTTGTTACTGGTGAAAAGGAAGTTCTAGTCGTCGAAGAACTCGAGGTCGTCGTTGTCTTTGGCCATAGCGCAGATTAGGCAGAAATATTCCTCGTCGAGTTTCGAGAAAAAGGCGTAACATTGGCAAATCGCTGTTTCGCGAGGATTGTCTACATTGGTGGCTTCTTGAGGTGTGTGATGTGTTTGCTCGGTTGTTGCGTCTGTTTCCTGTTGCTTCGAAATGTATTGTTCCAGTTCGAAGTTACAGGTCTCGCAGTTTACTGCTGGTTGTATGTGTACCACCTGTGTTGGGCAGTTGTCGCATAGTTGGTTTTGCCCGGACAACGCGAAGCTGTGTCCTCCGAAGTACTCCAGGTGTTCGTCTTCCATTGTTAGTGCACAGGCTTCGCAGAAGAAATCGTTGTTTATGTTCGCGTAGAACGTGAAGCGTCGGCACACCGCTGTGTTCCTGGGGATCTCCAGGTCAACGAGTGAGTTGAGGCTGTTTATTATCGCTTCCACTAGTTCCCGAATACAGTCTTCGCGATTTGCGGCCCTTCTGGTGGTGGAGAGTGACTCCTGGCACATCGGGCAGCGTTCTTTCACTCCGTCCTCAGAAGCTGCGTGTAGTTCGAACTGCTTTCCCGTAGAGTTCGATGGGTTGGCGCAGTTGTCACAGAGGGGTTGGTTCTGCAAGCCCACATGATGGCGTGTCATCTTGCAGAAAGTGGTTGCTACCAGCTTTAAGATTTGCTCTAACAACTTCGTGTTCTCGGAGCTGGTAGTGCTGTCGATCTTCCCGTAACACATCTTGCCTTGCGAATGATGCTTTTGGTGTCGATCGTTTTTCTTCTGGGTTGATGAGAGGGGGGGGGGGGGGGGTAACCGCCAACCTATGACATAATGCAGATTGTGTTAACCCTTTCGCTACGGGCGGGTTCTCCGCCGCGGTACTCCCGCTGAACGGGCTGCCGCGCCAAAAATGTGCACGGTGCTCGAGTAAGATCGTCAGCGGTCGTGTTTACGCTTCACTGCAACCCGAGTTGGTTTGACGCTGTTTATTGAGAAAAAAAACCTCCACAAATTAAAATATTTATAACTTTTAAACAATAATTTTTAATTATACTTTGAAATTAAATAACATTAGATAATATAATTTTATGATAATAATTACAGTTAATAGTAATATTCTGTATGATACTTCTCGAAACACGGTATTACGCATAGACCAACATCGCAAATTTGACATTGGTATCGCGATTCGCTCCTCTTGTAATTTTTTGCACATACAACACATTTTCGCAATGGATTTTTTCGTTTCGTAGTAGCACTTGTATACAGCGAAGGAAAGTGTCTTCCAGTAAGCCGAAGTCGATTTATTTGTCCCGATTTGTTTGAAATATTGTTGTTTGTTTTTTGCAGATAATGGCGTAAAAGTTGGCGAATCAATTGTAGGTGAAAATTCGCCATTGATATATCTTTACCAGTTTTAAGTTTGTATCAACAGTAAGCGTTCCATACACATATGTCTATTAAATGAAAAAAATATTTTTGATACCATTTCATATTTTTTCGCTGTGAATGAATTCTGCTAATAACCATGTCAGTTTTGTCAACACTTCCCATTAATTGATTATAATCAACAACACACTTTGGTTTCGTTATTATTTCGTGTGTGCGTTAATGCCGTTTCGTGTTGACAAATTCTTCATTGTGAAAAGTGGACAACATATACACTTCCCTCTTGTCACACGATTTCATAGCCAATAGAATATCAGAGGAGCGGAAACTCGCTTCACCATTTTTTTATTTATTTTGTATAGTTGGTGTTGCGTCGTCGGTTTGAGCAAGTGATATGCTCAGCTTCCCCTAACGCTTGGTTGTCGCTGGTGCGGTATTTCGCAGAGTCCCTTTCGTCTTACAGAGTGTATGGTTTAGTTCTTTGAAGCTTGTTTTTATAATAATCCTTTTTAGCGTCAGCCCTGTATTTATATAAATCCTTGTAGTTCGTTTTCCCGATTTTGACGAATCAGAACCGTTCCTGCCCCTTGAACAGTCCTCCATGGCCAAGCGCAAGCCGCCACCCTGGAAATCCCTGGTTGGCAGGGTGGTGGAATGCCGTTGTGGCGGGGGAGTCAGACCCAAGGGGTGAGCGGTCCTAACGGGACTCTTGCTACGTGTGTTAGGGACTTTACGATACGTTAATTGCTATTGAGGGCGACCGGGTACCAGAAAGGCACATGGGCCGCAGAAACGCAAAGTTTCCGCGGTCGTAAACTCTTTCTGGAACTCGACCTCGGCTTACAATGAAAGGAATTTAACTAAAGGTTAGAAAGTCAAGCATCCTCAAAAATAGCATAATGAATCGCCCGTATCATAAAGTCGTCCTAACGATTAGTTTTGCGTCGCAACAGTTGGCATACCCTTTCATCGTTTTCGTACTGTTCCTCAAGCATTAGTTCCATTTTGATTTAAAAGAATAAAAAGGGCCGGACTTGTGTACCAATTATCCACATATAAAGTATGGCCTTTATTTAAATATGGTTTCAATAATTCCATCACTATAGCGCCCGATTTTCGAATAATTTCATTTTTGCTACTTACAGTCAATGCTCCACTATAAATTATAAAATCTTGTATGAATCCAGATTTGGTATCACATAAAACGAATGATTTGATCCCAAATCTGTTTTGTTTAGAAGGAATGTACTGTTTAACCAGTTAACTGTGGAATTTAGTTTCAAAAGATTCCCACACGGTGCGGAATTAAAAATAAGCAACGACGTGTATACCCGTCGAACGCAGGGCAAATGGTACTACTATTCATTTTACGAAAAACGAGGAAGGATTACATTTTTATTCGTCAAAAAAACTAACAATTCGTTTCTGAATACGTTATTCTTACCAAAACTTGAAAATGGTCAAAAAATAATAAAATACATAAACAAGAAAAATTGAAGATAACAAGAATAAACAAGAAAAATAAGAAAATAGTTTAAAAAATTTCAATCTATTTACAGTCTGTTCAGTAAGAGCGTTGGAACGATATCTACAAAAATAATACCTATTTTTTAATAATTCAAATATTATTCTGAAGTATACCTATAATATTACATTGCAATTACCTAGCATTGTGTAAAATCACCATTATTTTGTAATATAGCCTCACAACGTCTTGGCATACTTTTCACCAGGTTTTCTGCATATTCCCTTGGTAAAGATCTCCATATTTTTCTTATTTGACGGCTTAGTTGTTTTAATGTACACATAGTCTTTCCACGAAGCTTTATCTTCATAATAGTCCATACATTTTCTATTGGGTTTGCATTTGGCGATTGTGAGGGCCATTCCAGGACGTTGATACCATTCTCTGCTTTCCAGTCCCGGCACAGACGACTCCGGTGTTTTGGATCGTTGTCCTCTTGTAACATCCAGGACGTGTTATCTTCACCAAACCACACTTTAGCAGATTTTAACAAACATTTTTCGTATATTTTTAGCATCAGTTTTGCATCCAATGTGTCAGTAAAGAGATAAAGATTTCCGAATCCCAGAGAACAACAGCATCCCCAAACATGGATTTTAATTGGATGCTTAACTGTCCGTTTGTAGAGTATTGGATGACCCTTTATACTCCAGGCTCTTTTTTGAGGAATCCATGCCCAAAAAGACTCGTCGGTAAAAATGATGTTTTGCCAGTTGCGGTGAACATTTTGCTGCGCCCAAGCGAATCTGTTTTCAACGTGTCTTTCGGAGAGTAGCGGTTTTAGCAAAGTGCTTCGTAATTTAATTTCTGACTCTTCTAATCTTTTTTTTATTGTTCCCATACTGATCTTTATACCCTTTTTTTCAAGAATTTTGCATGCGTGACGCAATGATAAAGAAGGATTCTTTTTAAACATTTTGACATCGATTCTATCCTGTCTTGTGGTTGTTCTCCGTTTTTTCCCTCTTCCTTCAAAATTATCGACATTTTTTGTTATTTTGTATGGATGCACCCACTTCCTTACAAATTCCACCGATTTTTGCATATAGCGAGCTGCAGCTGAATAACTTAATTTTGGCCCTTTCGGGTGAGTGCAAAGGAACACTGCTTCGAAACGTCGAGCGTATGCAGCACTCATCGTGAATCTATATCGATTACCGTGACAAACAAGGCAACGCTGTTGCATTTAGACTAACGCAGTACAGCCTTTCCTCGCCCAGTCCAGGTTTTTCGGTCCTTATCGCTCTCCGTGACATATAAACAATGAAATCATTTTAACGCTCTTACTGAACAGACTGTTTGTGCGTGCAAAAGTTCCCGGCCAGATGGTTTTTGCGATTTTTCTTCCAAAGAAAGGCGTTAAGAATATTTTATTACTATCATATATGTATAAGGGCATATTACGTGAAAGGATACTATTAAACAAATCGACGCTATTTTTTTTTCTGACGTGTTTATTTGCAGAATAAGTAAATTAATGTATTCAAAAGTTCCCGGCCAGTTTCGATTTATATACAGACTCAGGTCTGTAAAGGTCAGGAAGTGTTTACATTTAAATATTATTGCGTAGTATTATTATTTCAGTTGACAATCAGTCGCTCAAACATAAACATGGTTCGAAACACATCTGTCGAAGTACGCAAAATTCTGATAGAATTGTCGTTAAAAGGAAAGTCGTCTCGCGAAATTGCTTCAACATTGTCTATCGGGAAAAGTACAGTGAACGATACAATCAACAGATATCGTGCAGGGAATGGCGTGAAAGATCGGCCGCGAAGTGGAAGGCCCCGAAAGACCACCAAAAGAATTGATAGGATCATAAAACGGAAATCAGTTGCGGACTCAAAGAAGACAGCTAGCGATATTGCAGCAGAACTACAAGAGGAAAACGTTGCTAA
The DNA here is from genome assembly GCA_951804975.1 of Anthophora plumipes. Taxonomy (NCBI): domain Eukaryota; kingdom Metazoa; phylum Arthropoda; class Insecta; order Hymenoptera; family Apidae; genus Anthophora; species Anthophora plumipes. Next base: position 9,827,133 of record OX638120.1, on the reverse strand, counting down.
TATTAGTCGATGTACGGTATCAAGACGACTACATGATGTAGGACTATTTGGCAGAATTAGTGTTAAAAAATCACTAACCAGTAAGAAAAATAAAGTAGCCCGATTAAAGTTTGCTAAAAAGTATTGTAACTGAACTGTTGAAAATTGGAAAGCTGTTCTTTTTTCGGATGAATCTAAATTTAATCTATTCGGCAGCGATGAAAGACAATATGTACGACGTTCAGTTGGCACAAGAAATGATTCCAGGTACCAAACACCAACTGTTAAACATGGCGGAGGAAACATTATAGTATGGGGAGCTTTCTCCGCTCAAGGAATTGGTCCTCTTGTAAAAATTGTGGGTATTATGAACGGTGTCATGTATAGACAGATTTTAGAAACTCATATGCTACCATATGGTAAAAGAAAAATGCCTGAAAATTGGATCTTTCAGCATGATAACGACCCCAAACATGCATCCAAAATCGTAAAAAGTTGGTTGTCTACAAATAAAGTACAAGTTTTAGACTGGCCTTCTTAATCTGCGGACTTAAATCCAATTGAGCATCTTTGGGGAGAGATGAAACGTCGAATGAAAAATCATAGAAGTTCTAATAAGACACAATTTTTTCAAAATTTAATAGAAGAGTGGAACAAAATACCACACGACTACATTACTCGGTTAATTGAATCCATGCCTCGTCGCTGTGCTGCTGTTATTGCTGCAAAAGGCATGGCTACGAAATATTAATTATAATATGTTAAATAATGTATCGCTAAATTGTTACACAATGAAAAACAAGCATAATTTTTTTGTTAAACACACTGGCCGGGAACTTTTGAACACATTAATTTACTTATTCTGCAAATAAACACGTCAGAAAAAAAATAGCGTCGATTTGTTTTGTAGTATCCTTTCACGTAATATGACCTTATACATATATGATAGTAATAAAATATTCTTAGCGCCTTTCTTTAGAAGAAAAATCGCAAAAACCATCTGGCCGGGAACTTTTGCACGCCACTGTATGTTTCGAAGCATGGTACCACACAAAGTGCGACTTCACAGGTCGTACACCAAAATCTTGATTCCTTACGTTTTCCATTTTTTGAACAAACGGCACATCTTCGGAGGGGATTTGGTTTTGATGGAGTAGCCGGTATAAAATTTGGGAAATGTTTCCCGATGAGCCGTGTTGGTTTGCGGATTTAGATGGCCGACCAATTTGAGAAACTTGTTTTTCTTGAATTGCATGTTCTTCGACAATTTCTTCCACACATTGTAGTAAAAAGGTCAGTCGATTTAGTTTTCCGTCATTTTTTTTATATAATACATACGAGTTGAAACATATAACATCTATGAGGTGGAGAAATATTTTCCTATAGTATTTTTTCATCCTTTTCCTCGCAAGTGTGTATGATGCAATTATTCCATCGCTTCTGTCCACGCCGCCCATTTTTGTAGAATAATCAAATTCTACTTCTGGTTTTCTTATTATCGCACCCCGTTTTTCTTTTTTTACCATACCAGCGCCATGAAATGTACTAAGCAACAGTACGTCTCTTTTATCCCGCCACTTCAATAGCATTATCTTGTTATTATAACTTGCGATACACTGACCCCTATTTAGTGGAGTTGTTTTTATGTCTGACGGGACTCCAAGTCTGTTTTGTCGCATGGTACCGACAATATTTGTTTTACAGGTACTTAGTATATTTGCCAGATCGATGCTCATATACCAGTTATCCACATATACACTCGCCGCGGAAAGTATATTGACAAGCACCAAAAATGTAGTTTTTCGCAACTAAATCGAAAGTTTTAAGGTGAATGGAATAAATAATTGACACATATCAATTGATAATATCTAACAAAATATATATTTAACGATAAACTATCTGAGATGTTTAATAACTACAAAACAATCAGTCATTTATAAGAATCGTGTGCGGAAAGTAAGTTGACAAGAATTGGTTATGTAAAAAAATAAAGTTTGCAGTAAAAAAAGTACACATTTAATATGAAGTTTGGTAACTTCGATTATTTATGACCTCTTGAAGCCTTTTTGGCATACTTTCTATTAATATATTAATTGTATTTTGGTCTATTTCAGACCATGCTTTTAATAATGCTCTTTGAAATAATTGTTTATTATTCCTACAATGCTCGGGTACATTTCTGTTTAAATGGTCCCACATATGCTCGATGGGGTTCAGATCAGGGCTCTGAGCTGGCCACGGCAGTAACTGAATATTGTTTTCATTATAATACATTTTTACCACTTTACAAACATGTTTTGGATCATTGTCCATTTGTAAAATAAAAGAATCTTGGATGTTCATTTTTTCTGCTGATACTGTCAAATTTTGTTGCAAAATATGCATGTATTTTTCTCCTGTCAATATTCCTTCTATAAAGTGTAAACTACCTACACCAGCCGCTGAAAAGCAACCCCATACTAAAACAGCTCCACCTCCGTGTTTTACGGTAGGAGTGATTAAAGACAGTTTAAAACTTTCTCCTACTTTTCTCCATACTAATTGTCTTCTTTTGTTCGAACGAAGTTCAAACTTTGACTCGTCCGTGAATATAACATTTTTCCAAAAGTCAATTGATTTATTTATAAATTGCTTAGCAAACGCTAATCGTCTCTGAGCGTTACGTTTGCTGATAAGTGGTCGCTTTCTCGATACTCTGCCATGATATCCTGCTTCTTTAATTCTCATACGGATTTGTGTTTCTTTGATAGGAAGATTCAATTCAGCTTTCAACTGTTTCGAAGAAATGTTGCGGTTTTTGTGCACCTCTCTTAATATCATGCGATCCTGTCGCACTGTTGTTTTCCTTGGCCGTCCTGATCTCGGAAGATTTTCGGCAGTACCGTTGGTTTCTAAACGGTTTACCACCTTCCTAACACACTCTGCCGATACATTAAAATCAGACGCGATTTTTCTGAGTGTCTCTCCTTTTAAACGCCTATTAAATATTTGAGACCTCTCAGCAGGTGTCAATTCGCGAATTTTTGGCATTCTACAATAATATGTACGTATAGTTTGTACATGTGAAAGTGTGAAAGTGTTAAAGTGGTAAACAAAATGTATAATATAACAATTAATTATTATAATTAATCTTTAAGAAATTGTAAGAAAATGCAGCTAAAATATATGTCAACTTACTTTCCGCCTGATGCTAAATCACACTTCAACAATATACCCCTCTATTTCACGCAAAGGACGAACGTCAACTGTTCATACAATGTCAACAAACACTGACGCAACATTCTGAGAAACGAAAAGTCTATACATTGTGTTTATAAGTAAGAAAAGATCAAAATAGAGAATTTTTGAGCGTGCAACATACTTTCCGCGGCGAGTGTACCTTATACCCCTGGTATAATAGGTTGTGGCACAGTTCAAGAACGATGCGAGTTCCGGTTTTATATTGAGGATAATTTTGGCCATAATCTGTCTTTTCCTGTGTATATGCAAAGTTCCCAATATATCCGGACTGACTTTCACATAGAACAAAAAATTTTATGCCAAAACGGCTCCTTTTAGAAGGAATATATTGTTTCCATGACAAACGTCCTTTCCATAATAATAGGCACTCATCAACACAAATATCTTGCGTTGGAATATATAAACTCTTGCATTTGTGTTGGATATTCTTCACAACACTTTCAATCTTCGAAATTTTGCTCGCACTGGTCAAATTTCTATTATCTGCAAAATGCAGAAATTTGCAAAGGAGTAAAAACCTTTCTGCAGCCAACAATTTACTGAAAAAAGGTGTTGATACACTTTCTCTTTTCGAAAAATACATTTGTAGTGTTGGCTTTCTGATAATACCCTGCAAGATCAACATTGCGATAAAACACCTCATTTCGTTATAATTTGTCGAATGCCAATTCTTCATTCTTGACCGTGGCTTCAAATTGTGATTTTCAAGATGATGTTGTGCATACAAATTCGTTTGTTCCACAATAATGGATATGAATTCATTATCTAATAATTTATCCAAATAAAATAAACGCTTTTTTCTTGACGATGTAGGCACATTAAACTGTTGTCCGGAGTTTCCAGAAAAATCAAATGGAGCCCTATTATTTTCTTCTGTGTCCCATTCAGAACGTTTGGTTTGGTTCTCTTCTTCTGATTGACTGTCACCGGAAGGTTCGCCATCCAGTTCAGATGCACTGGAAGAAAAATCCTCTTCTGATTTATTTTCGCTAGAGCAATCCTCTTCGGTGTCATCACTCTTGTTTTTGTCAGAAGACGAAAAAAGACAAGGCACACTTCTTCGCTTTCTGATGTGTAAAATTTCGCTACTATCGCTATCTGAATTACCCATCTGGAGGGTAAAATTTAGCCGTTTATTGTATTATCATTATTATTATATTATACATATTTAGTTATTTTTCATACTTACACTTGTCTTATACTTTATTTGGTAATAACTATGAAAATAAACACTTTTACTTGAGACACTTCGAAAGCAAGAAAGGGAGAGCTTTTGTTCGAATACTTCGGATTGTTTCGTTCGTACTGTTTTTCGAATGCCCTCTCTTGTGTTCAAAAATGTACAAGACTCTACCTCGCAGAGCAACGGGCCATTATTGGCCCTGCTAACTGCTGACGCAGTTTTTCCACAAATCAACGCTCGCCGTCCAAGTCGCGGGTTACGTATGTAATTGGTTTTGAAACGCGAGCCCCCCCTCCATATAAAATTCATAGCAGTTGTATTGGTAATATAAAGGAAACATACCAACAAATAATATTCTTATTACATTTTATTGAGATTTCGAGTTTTTATAGTGAATGGTAATTTTTTATTTTACACGACGAGTATACACGTCAAACGCACCCCAGTAGAAATTTGGTCCGACGTGTATACACATCGAACGCACTTAACTGGTTAAATGACAGTCTACCCTTATACAGAAGTAAACTCTCATCAATGCATAAGTTTTCAAAAGGGTAAAATACGTTTTGGAAACTTTATCGAAGCATGTCGCAAATTTTCCGTATTTTGTATAATTTGTCGCTATCAGCAGTTACTTCATTAGAATTAAAATGTAAAATGTTTAGCAAATAAAATAATCGGTCTCGACTTATCACTTCTCTAAAAATTTTGCTCTTCAACAATTCGTCATTAGACCAGTATTCATAATATGATAATTTTTTATTTCGCGACATTAATAATTTTATGGCGAGGAAGCAATAAATTTCTGGGAGAGAAGTGTTTTGGGAATTTATCGTATTTGTATCGTAATCAACTCTACTTCGATAATCGTTTGTCGTGCCAACAATGAAATTTATAAAATTTTCGGAACAAAATAATTTGAAGAAATCTAAAGCTGATGCCGAATAACTAATTGACGTTTTTATTCCCGAATGATTGCATTGAAATTTATGAATATTAGGCCGGAATAATTTGGTAGTCCATATAATTTCTCTTTGTATATCTTTTTCAGATTCAATTGAATTGTCTTCTTCGGATTCGGAATTTAATATATTTTCTCGAATTCTTTTATTATTTGTATTTGGTCTATCTTGTGCCAAATTAAAATTTATTTGATCATTTTCTGATTGCTCTGAATAATTCTCATCCTCATCGTTAATACGTCTTACTCTCTTATTTTTCATCATTTTAAGGAATGGGATAAAATCTGTTAAAAAATAATTAATCTAAATAAAGGTAAAAAATTAAAAAAATAACGAACTATACCTTTGTATCTGTTGTCGGAAAAAAAGCAAATTATACATCTTTAGAAAACACTAACTTTATTCGATGCAAACATTCGGACAAGCGTCTCCAAACTGATTTGGCATTTTTTTGTGATTTTTACTCGTGAGGAATTGCGTAAGAAACAAATGATAAAAACAAAATACTGATGTTACATTCCAGGAAAAGATACTCGATGTGAAATAACTCTAATTGTTGGTCATATATCCAATACACGGCAATTTATGCAGAGCGACTGCAGTCGCCCGTAATAACGAAAGGGTTAATGCCATTGGTTGCCTGGTTTTGAAGGCTGTATCTCTTGTCGTCGCTAGTATTATCGCATGACCGGCCCAGTCCGGGTGGTGCGAGATGCTGCGTTGCTGGGTTTGGGTGTGTGGAATTGCACAGTCCAAACGGCATGACCATGAATTCGTATAATCCAAACAGAGTTATTACCGCGGTCTTTTCTATGTCTTCCGGCGCTATCGGTACCTGATAATATGCTCGCGATAAATCTAGTTTTGAAAAAATCGTACATACGTCGAATCTGTGTACCACATCATGGATGTGTGGTAGTGGATACTTGTTTGGCACAGTCATGCCATCTAAACGCTGGTAGTCCTCGCAAGATCTCCATTCCCTTGTCTTTTTGGGGACCATGTGTAGTGGGCTTGCCCATTGGCACTCGAACGGGCGGCAAATGTTCTCTTTGAGCATCTGCTCAAATTCCGCCCACGCCGCTCTTAACCCTTACAGTGCTGAATACTCGCGGCCTATGCAGTCGCGTGTGTAGTTGGACTGGGTTTGATTTGTCTAATCTGCTGCCGGAATTTTTCTATAAAAATGTGTGAGTCGCGACCGAAGTACTCCAGATGTTCGCCTTCCATGGTTTGTGCACAGACTTCGCAGAAGAAGTCGTTATCCATGTTTGCGTAGAACGTGAAGCGTCGGCATACAGCTGTGTTCCTGGGGTTTTCCAGGTCAACGACTGGGTTGAGGCTGTTTGTTATTGCCTCCACTAGCTCCCGCATGCAGTCCTCACAGTTTGCGGCCCTTCTGGTGATGGAGAGTAACTCCTGGCATATCATGCAGCGTTCTTTCACTCCGTCCTCCGAAGCTGCGTGGAGTTCGAATAGCTTCCCCTTAGAGTTCGATGGGGTGGCGCAGTTGTCACAGAAGGGTTGGTTCTGCAAGCCCACATGATGGCGTGTCTTCTTGCAGAAAGTGGTTGAGATCAGCTTTAAAATTTGGTCTAACAACTTCGTGTTCTCGGAGCTGGTAGTGCTGTCGATCTTCCCGTAACACATCTTGCCGTGTGAATGATGTTTTTGGAGTCGATCGCTTTCCTTCTGGGTTGGTGCGTGGGGGGAGTGAATGAACGCCAACCTATGACATAATGGAGACTGTGTTAATGCCATTGGTTGCTTGGTTCTGAAGGCTGTGTCTCTCGTTGTCGCCACTGTTAGCGCATGGCTGGCCCAGTCCGGGTGGTGCGAGATGCCGCGTTGCTGGGTTTGGGAGCGTGGAATTGTATCACTGCGTTTACGGCTTCCTACAGGCAGTTTTCGCAATTTGCGGCTCTTCCGATGACGGAAAGTGCTCCCGTACAGATTTTGCAGCGCAATTTCCTTCCGTCTTGGGTGGTTATGTGTATTGTGAACAATTCTCCAGTGGAGTTTGACGCTTTCGCGCAGATTTTGCAGAGCGATTGGTTCCACAGGTCCACGTAGTGGTGCGTTTGTTTGCAGAAGGTGGTTATTATTGTTGATAATATTTGTCCCAGCCGTGTTGAATTCTGGGAGCGGTTGGCGCTGTTGACTTTTCCGTAGCACATGTTGCCTTGCGACTGAAGCTCTTAGGGTTGGTGCCGCTTCCGCTTGTTCCTTTCCTGTTGGTTGGGAGCTGATAACGTCTCTGTGTTTAGGTGGGGGTTTAATGTCTTTGTCTTTGGAGGGGATATCACGCACTTCTCTATTCTGCACGCCGTACCGTCATTTTGCATATTTGCACATTTTCAGCTTATTAGTATAAACTGCGCGGAACTTATTTCTAATTCTTATTCTAACATTATGGTTGTCTAATACTTCAGTGATTTCGTAAGGGCCGGTGTATTGCGCATCGAATTTGCCCTTGCGAGGTTCCTTTAGTAGGAATACTTTGTCGCCGACTTTAAAGTTTTCAGTTTTCAGTTTGCGGTCGTAGTAGTCTTTGTATTTTTGCTTTGCACGGTCAAGATTATCTTTTGCTTTAATTTGCGTTTTGTATATCCTGAGGTTAAGTTCCCTGAGGTATGCTGTGTAAGACTCATCTGCTAAGTCTTGCGGTGACGCGTCGGTGGAGGGAACTCTCGCTAGTTTCCCGTATACTAATTCGTGTGGGGTGAACTGTGTGCTTTCGTGTACGCTTGTATTGTAAGAAAACATGGCCATAGGAAGCCATGCATTCCAATCTTGATTTTTGCTGATAATGTGTTTGAAGTATTCTGCCAACACATGGTGGGAGCGTTCGATTGTGGGTGGAATGCTGTGGTTTTATAGTGGGTGATTCTAAAGCGCTTGGCAATGGTCTTGAAGAGGCCATTTAAGAAATGGGAGCCTTGATCGGTGATCAGAGCTTTAGGAGCTCCGTGTTTGCAGATCAAATTCGATATGAATGCGTCGGCTACGTCAACGGCTGTGGCTTGACGGTGAGGAGCGGCGACTGAATATTTTGTGAGTAGATCCTGCATGGTTAGGATGTAGCAGAAATTGTCGGGGGTGGTGGGAAGTGGACCGACGATGTCCATTGATAACTTATCGAAAGTCGTCCCTGGTGTGTCTGTCAGCGTCATTGGCTGTCTTGTCTTCTGTCGCGTGAGTTTTTGTAGCTGGCAGCTCTGGCAATTTTGTATGAATTTTTGGATATCGTTTTTCATGGTGCCCCAATACAGTGAGAGGCATAATAAAGTGACCATTCTATATCGTATACAGAATATCTCAAAACTAATGTTCTTAATGAAAAAGGATACTATTATTAAGTTTTTATCTGAAGGTTTACTGTCACACCAAAGGTTTGTTACAAAAATTGAACGAGTATTTGCAATAACAAGAACTTATAATTTTATTTCAACAAAACAAGCATTTTCATATATGACAAAAAAGTGACCACTTTGTAGATCTTAATTTATACTTGAAAGAAAATTAAATTTAATATTTAGTATGGCCTCCTTTGGCCTTAATGATTGCCGCCAACCGTCTGGGCATGCTTTCGACCAGATTATGTACAGTCCCTGGTCATCGAATTAGAACCACGTACGGAAATTTCACTTTTATGCCTATAACAGTACGTCATATATGGAAAATTGTCTTAGGTCATTCAAATTATTACTAAATACGTTGATAATGATGTATATATAACAATTGATTTGTTACTATCGTGGCAATAATCAAATTCTCCCGACATGAATGCTATAGAAAATGTCTGGAGCCTACTTAAAAAAATAGTTTATGAATCTCCAAACACCACATTGTCACAGTTAAAAACAAAAATGACAGATATTTGGGAAAATAATGAAGATATAAAGCATATGATCAAGCAATGTATACGGAGCATGCCGGAAAGGATACAAGCTGTCATCAAAGCAAAGGGTGGAAATACAAGATATTAACATGTGTTAACAATATTATGTACAGTAGTAGTGTATTATGTTAGTAGTTAATAAATTATATCATTACAATTTCAACAAGCTTTTTAATTTTACGGAAAACGCGAAAAATGCTTAAAATTTGTAGTGGTCCTAATTCGATGGCCAGGAACTGTAGATGATTAGGATCGAGACTTTCCCAAGATCTCTGTAGTGCATGGAAGTAATTATTTTTGTTGTTGTTGTTTTATTTTTATTTTGTTGACCTCAGTTTTGTTCACATTTCTGTCCAAAATCGACCATAAATTTTCGATCGGGTTCAAGTCTGGGGACTGCGGAGGCCAATCAAGTAATGTTATGTGATTAGAAGTAAAAAACTTCTTTGTTTTTTTGGCGATATGCTTGGAATCGTTATCTTGTTGTAAAATAAAGCTATTCTCCAAGCCTAATTATAATAGATCAACGAAACTTCTAAATCCTCACATAAAATATCGATATAAGTGTCAGCAGTCATGATTCCATCGATTTTTATTAATTGACCCACCCCTTCCCAAGAAAAACAGCCCCAGACCATGATATTACCTGCGCCGTGTTTTACGGTTTTCTGAAGGTGACGATCTTCAAGCTCTTCGCCAGTTTTCCGCCGCACACGAAGTCGTTGTTTAAGTCCAAGAAGCTCGAACTTACTCTCGTCCGTCCATAGAACTCGTTTCCAGAACTCCACGGGTTGGTTTGCATACTTTTTTGCAAATTCGAGTCGCTTTTTCTTATTTCTGTTATTAATTAAGGGGCGCTTACGTGCGAAGCGACTCTCTAAATCTGCTTCTCGCAGTCTCCTACGCACTGTGCGGTCAGAAATGGACAGAATGAGTGTGTAGCCTCGCACCGATACAAAATTACGTTGCCTCGATGCTTCTGGCTACGCTGCACGACAAATTAATGTTATGCAGCAGATTGTTATTGTCAGTAGACACTAAGCTAAGATATTAGTGGTTGTCTCGATATCGTCGTTTGAAAACCTGGTTGAAACGCGGTTTAAACTAGATGGAAAACTTTCTCTTGCACGAAGAGCCACGTGTACTGTCACTTTGTTGTCTCACTAACTAAGGTAACATCTGACGCTCACTGTCACTCTGTGTTACCTGAGTACCGATCACTGACTGTACGTGATGTACTCTATAGATATATTCTAGTATATGTGCGATATACTGGCTTCTGGATACTCTTGTACGAAGAGATATCTTGAACTTCGTCGAAAGCTGAAGAGCTTGACTTGTTCTTTACTGTTAATATATGTACTCGACTATGTACTTGATATATACTTGATTGTGTACTGTACTTTACTCGATATTGTACTGATTTTACGAAGGGTTCCTGCCTATATTTATACTTCTCAGAATGCCAAAGCAAAGCGGTGATACGTGGATTTATTTAGGTGGGAGACGAAACTCCAAAACGTTCCGATTGGTGCGGGTGCAGTAGGAACTTTTCCCAATTTTTGCAGGAAAGTGAAAGCGCGGTGGTGCGCTAATGGGAGAAATAGCCAAAAAGGTTACGGGACCTGATTCGAGGCAAGCAGGCTGCCTCAAGGGTTCGCGGTGTCCCGTGGCGAGGAAAATTAAAAAGTGAAATTACTAGTAAGACGTTAACGATCATAGAACGGGACTGCTCTAATCGAGTGTTTTTCCGTCTATTTCATGAACAGCCTTTTGTGTCACTGAGCGTTAATCAACTCATTTGTGACAATGCCTTTGAATGTCTTAACCGTTACGCGGTCGAACAATGTTCTCATTAGGAGAAAAAGAAAACCTTGGCAATCTGAAGAAGCAGAGAAATATAATAGCATGTATATTCCGTCGGATGGACGGAACAGAGTGATTCACGAAGATTCCTGACAGTTGTCCTCGGATCTTTCTTCACCATTCGTATGATCATTGCATCATGACGCCAATTTGTGCTTCGCGTTCTACCTCGTTCAGACCGATCAGCTACTGTTCTAGTGCTCAAAAATTTCTTATAAAGTTTCTGGACAGCGCTTTTGGTAACTTCATAGTTCTGAGTAATCTTCCGCTGCGAAACACCGCGTTTACAATCTTTGATAATTAGGTTTCGAACCTGATACGAAATTTGTCGACCAGTCATATTCACTATCTTTCCGTATACTGCTACGCTTTATTCGACGTGTAAACAATAGACTGTCGATCACAGGTCGCGGTGTTGTTTACACTTTACGCGCGGTACATCACGTTTACACATCGCCATTAACACTTTGACTGCCATGTTGGTCATATATGACCGGCCACGATTTTTCCTGTGACGCCACGGTGGTTATTGGTGACCGGAGCGCTTCAACTGTTTACAATTGTAAAAAATGAATGAAAATTGACAGTTAGTGCATTTTGAATATGGCCGATATATAGAAAATACTTTAAAATAAAAAGTGCCTCATTGAACAATCATTATTATTAGAACATCAGTAAAAGAAAATATTAGAACAAGTCTAACATCTAACGGTGCACTTTGTTAAAACACTTTAAACACAAATGTGGCGTATCAACACAATCTGGACAGTAGGTGGTCACCTTGCTGGTCCGATTTTTAGCAATTTTTGATCCTAACAGTTTGACATTTTTTTTATAACACTCTCTGCAAAATTTTCGTTCCAGGTACGCTTGCCCTTCTTTCTTCTGCATTTCGTGCCGCAATCTTCGTCGAGTAGGTGTATTTGACAGTGCTGGTGAATGGCGCTGTGTAAGGTGCATTGTGAGTGCCATTCTAAATTCTGGTACCTTGATTTTTGTTTTCGTTGCGAGTTTATAGAGTATCAGCGTGTTTGAGACTGATGTATTCAATAATAACTCTAAAGCTAATTTTATGTACCACTTGAGGGTTCTTCTATGTGGTGTAGAATACGCTATCATTTGATCTGATACATCAACAGCACATTTTCCTTTGTTGTAGTCTACAACTACTACTGGTTTATCACAAACATAGTTTTTTTTGCGGACCTCTACCATTTCGGCCGAATGTTTCGTCGAGAGCATAAAAATGTCACGCTTGTCCTTCCACTTGAGGACCATAATCCCCTTCTTATTTTGCATAGCGATAAGCTCACTTCGTTTCAATTTTTTAAATTTGACGTCGACAGGTATTCCCTTTCTATCTTTTCTTAGGGTTCCTACTAAATGAGTGTTGCAGTCGATTAATTTTTCGGCTAAATTTATACTAGTGTACCAATTATCGGTGTAAATCGTGTGGCCTCTATGTAGAATATTGTGGCATATATTCATTACAACACTTGTGGGAGTTACGCATGGTTCATTTAAGTTTTTTCCCGAATATATTTGAAATTGGTATGTATACCCTTGGTCGGAACACATTTTGAAAACTTTGATGCCGTATTTGTGTCGTTTTTGCTTCAAGAATTGCCTGAAGTTTATACGTCCTCGGAAAGGTACCAAAGACTCATCGATGCATATCTTTTCATCTAAATCATAGTATTTGGAAAAATTTTGATTTAGTATATCAACAAGTTGTCTTATCTTATACAATCTATCATTTATGTTTGCTGTTTGATTATTGGTAAAATGAAGGAATCGTAACAGCAACTCAAACCGATTTCTCGACATGACTGTTCTTGGAAATGATTGGCAATAGGTATTATTGGTACACCAATATGAGTCGTATTTCGGTAACTTCACCAGGCCCATCCATATTAGTAGTCCGAAAAATCGTTTTATTTCATCTTTGTCGGTTGGTGTCCATTTATCTATACGAGTCGATCTTCTATTTTGCATATATTGTTCAGCGTACCTATTGGTCTCATCAACAATTACTTGTAGAATTTCTTCCGTAAGAAAAGCAAAGTAAAAACTGTGTGGCTGATTACCCTCGATCTGTACAGCATTTCGGGTTTTTTCAAATGGAATTACACTTGCCGCTGTTTGTGTTATATTATTTGACCATTCGTTATCATCTATATTATGTTCATCTTCATTTTCTATATCCACTTCATCCTCGGTATCCGATTCGATTCGGCGTCGCCTTATCGTGGGCGATATGTGAATTATTTCGTCTTCCGATACTTCATTTTGGGACGAGTCTTCCGATGAAGACTCCTCGGATACACTCGAAAAATATTCAGTGTTTGCATCCATAATTATGAGGGGTAATCTACGAACACTATTATAAACACACCTTAGACAACAAATCGTAAATGCTGCTTTATAATCATATAACTGACGTTAGAAGTGTGCACATACCTTACTATTATATATAAAATGAGCAAATACTGTTTATCTTCTGCACGTTTCACCAATATATTTTTTCTATATTTTTTTGCTACACGTTTCGCCAATTGTGGACGTTTCGTTTACGACGAAATAAGAAATGCGAAAGCTTGTTGAAATAAACGAAGGCCTGTTTTAATTTGTCTTTAGCAACTGTCACCATGGCGCCACGGTGGTCACCCGTGACCAACAGTCAGATAAACGCTCCATTGGGTAAAAATGTTGTCTTATATCATCAATTTATTTTTATTTTGCCATTATATGTTTTAAATAATAAAAGAACTCCCATGGCGTCCTGAGCAAAACATGTGATTTCGGCGTGGCAGTCAAAGGGTTAAGTGAAAACGCTACAAATTCTAAGGTGGTCACTTTTTTTTGTCATATACGAAAACGCCTGTTTTGTTGAAATAATGTTATAGGTTCTTGTTATTGCAAATACTCTCTTAATTTTTGTAACGAAACTTTGATGTGACAGTAAACCTTTCAAAAAAGCGCAATAATTAGGATCTTTTGTCATAAAAACATTAGTTTTGAGATATTCTGTATACGATATAAGATGGTCACTTTATTATGCCGGTCACTGTAGTATCTTTCGCGGATGCGGGAGTGTCTTATTTACGCCTTTATGACCGGCGAAGGCGGATGTGAGGCATTCTGAGATTACAGTGGGTCCAAAAAGTATTTGTACACCTAGTTTTTTTGCAATAACTTTATTTACATAAGTAACAAATAAAAAAAAAATTGCTTCCATTAATAGCCTCCTATAAACAAAAATAATATGTACATTAAAAACTTTTAATAATATGTTATAAAAGAATAATACAATAAATATAAAAATTTGAGGTCCAAAAAAGTATTTGTACACTTACGGCTTCAGTAGAAAATTTCAAATTATTAATGGTTTAGATGCTAATTAATATTTTGTATGCATTCCTTTTGCATCTATAATGGCTTGTAGCCTTTTTGGCATAGATTCGACCAATTTTTTTGTAATTTCTTTAGATATTTTTGGCCACTCTTGTAAAATAATTCGTTGTAAATCTGTTTTATTTGATATCTTTCTTTTTCTTATTTCAATATTTAGTAGGTGCCATAAATTTTCTATGGGGTTAATGTCGGGAGACTGGGGTGGTGTAATCAGTTGTTTTGGGACATTGTATAATAACCATTACTTAGTTTTTTTAGCTGTATGCTTTGGGTCATTGTCTTGCTGAAAGTAGTAAGACCTATTCAGACGCAATTTCTTTGCACTTTCGGGTAAATTGTTACGCAATATGTCGATATATTTTTCGGCATTCATTGACTCCTCGATAAACGCGATGTTTCCAACACCATTGTACCCCATGCAGCCCCATAACATCACATTTCCTCCGCCGTGCTTAACGGTTGTGTGGATGTTCCTTTGCTGAAGTTCAGTATTGGGTTTTCGCCAAACAAATTTCTTCCCATCTGAGCCAAAAATGTTAAATTTACATTCGTCTGAGAAGATAACGCTTTTCCAAAATTCAATTGGTTTTTGTAAGTACGTTTTAGCGAATCCTAACCGTTTCTCCCTATTCACATTATTTATAAAGGGCTTTTTTCTAGCAGCTCTACCATATACAGTCAGTCCCATAAGTATTCGTACCCTTATTGCTTGAAAAAAAAATTTGTTGAAATTAAATGATGCAGGTAAGATTTTGCAATAACTCTTTTGTTACGAATGAACATATATATAAACTTTATTTGTACAAACTTTTAACAAAATTGGGTTATTGATAACAAAAATAATATATTAATTTTAATCTACATAGTACATAATAACAGTCCACAAAAGTATTCGTACCGGTATACGTTTTATAAGAAAAATCGCAAATTATAATAGCTTATTATTTTTTTAGTATTTCGTCGGTCCACCGTTGTGCTTAATTATTTCAATTAATCTATTTTGCATACTTTTTATTAATTTTTCAGTAGTGCTTTGTTCAATACAATTCCAAACTTCCAGAATTTTTTCTTTTAGCATTTGTTTATTTGAAATGTCATGTTTGCGTAGTCTTTTCTCTATTTCTGCCCACAAATTTTCTATAGGATTCACATCCGGACTCTGAGGTGGTGTGGATAAAAAATGAGGAATGTGATAAAGTATCCACTCACGAACTATTTGAGCAGTATGCTTCGGGTCGTTGTCATGTTGAAAGTAATAATCGTCTTGCTTACCCAGTTTAACTGCACTTTCTTGCAGGTTTTGTTCAAGAATACTTTTATATTTATATTTATCCATAAGTCCATCAATGAATACAAGATTACCCACTCCGGATGCTGCCATGCAGCCCCAAACCATCACCGAGCCTCCGCCGTGCTTCACAGTCGGTCGTAGATTTTTTAATTCTAGTTCTTTGTTGGGCTTTCTCCAAACTTTTCCTGTTCCGTCACATCCAAAAATATTAAACTTGGATTCATCCGAGAAAATAACTTTTTGCCAAAAGGTATTACTCTTATTTACGTATTCTTTCGCAAATGCTAATCTCTTTGCTCTGTTAATCTTATTAATGAAGGGCTTTTTCCTAGCTGCTCGACCATGAAAATTTTCAGATCTTAATATTCTCCGACAAGTTTTAGCAGAAACTGTTTTATTAAACATGTTGTTGCACACTGTGACTAACTTAGGGGCGCTAATTCTTGGATCTTTTTGCACTTGACGTATTAAAGTCTTTCCTTCCCGAGCAGTTAAAATCTTTGGTCTTCCAACACGTTTTTTGTTTAACAAAGTATTATTAGTTTTTACACGTTTAATTATGTATTGGATAGTAGATTTACTTCTGCCAATAAGTTTTGCTATCTCAACGTAACTTTTGCCCTCTTGGTGCAATTTAAAAATTATTTTACGCTCTTCTACAGTAGTCTCGGCCTTCTTTCGACTCATTTTCGATTATCAATGTTATTTCGACAAAGTTTTGACTAAGACTAAGTAGCTGAAGCTCAATTATTCGACTATGACCTCTGAGAATCATCTTCAAAGTGAAACAATGTTTACAAGCAAAATAAACTCAATTCTGTCAAGCATGGTACGAATACTTTTGTGGTCTGTTATTATGTATTATGTAGGTTAAAATTAATATAATTTTGTTATCAATAATTCAATTTTGTTAAAATTTTGTATGCATATAGTTTATGCATCTGTTTATTCGTAACAAAAAACTTACTGCAGAATCTTACATGTATCACTTGATATCAGAAAATTTCTCTTATATGCAACAAGGGTACGAATACTTATGAGACTGACTGTACATATTTCAGCGAAGTGCAAAATGTTTCGAATAGTTTGAGGACAAACATTCTTCCCTGATGTTGATGCGACATCATTGCATAAAGTTCGAGCACTAATAAATGGAAATTTTGTAACTTCTTTAATAACACTCCGACGTTCTCTATCTGTAAGTATTTTCGGCCGACCTGATCGTGGCCTATTGTCCGTACTTCCCGTTTCTTCATACTTCTTAACAATATATTGCACTGTTGTGAAGTTTAAATTTAGAGCTTTGCCAATTTTTCGGTAACTTTCCCCACCTTTCCGAAGAAAAATCACACGATCTCGCAGCGATACAGATATTTCACTTTTCTTGCTTGCCATGGTTTCTCTACGTTGTTCACAGACGTACTAACGTCGTGAGCAGGTCGAAACCAATGTGTAAATAAACAAATCTTTACATTTTGATCAATGTCACGAGGGTATGTGCATTCTTTCAAAGTTTAGCAATAGAATTGTAAGTGTACAAATACTTTTTTTGCCCTTAAATTTTTATATTTGCTGTATTGTTCTTAAAGAAAGCATTATTAAAAATTGATAATATACATGTTATCCCTGTTTATAAGAGGCTAATACCAGAAACAGTTTTTGTCCGTGTATTATTTGTTTTTAGAAAGTTATTCCAAAAAAACTAGGTGTACAAATACTTTTTGGACCCACTGAATGTCTTCTCGTTCCTCCGGGAGGGGAACGCGCGTGAGGCCTTGACAGACAATGAACTTTACGTCTTTCTCTTACAATGGGCCAGGATATGTCGTCTATTCCTGCATTGTCTATGGCAACGGATTTTATTTCCAGTTCTGACGTCACATCTGATAATGATTCCAGGGCCTCGGTTAAGTCTGTTCTGTTTACCGAATCTCGTTCATTTGCACACACCTGTACGCATTTTCTTTAAATTTCTAATGGAAATAACAAAGACCGCCACGGCGCTCCTGTCTTATTTTGGATTGGGATCTGCGACGCTGGTTGTGATTGCTCGACTCGCGCGACCTGTACCGACCTCTGTTGGTTTCTAGCCGCAGCTTCTCGGTCACCAACGACGCTATTTGTTTTACCAACTCGTCGGTATCCGAAAATGCCGCCACGACCGGCGTCCTGGCTGGAGGGGTAATCTCCCCGACTTTGTCCGCCAAACCTGTTAGTTTTTTCAGCTCCATCCCATCCTGGCCTGCCAAAACGGATTGGGTACTGGTCAGCAGTCTGCTCATCCACAGCGTTTTAAGCAATTCCTCCAGTACGTCTGTCCCTGCCAGCGTCTTGAAGTGACGGAGAAATTGTGATGGCGTTCGATCTTCTATCTCCTCGTGTTCGAGGAGTCTTTGTATCCTCCTCTTTTTTAACGTTGAGAGTTTAGTAATGAGCTCTGTCTTGAGTCTCTCATACTTTCTCTCCGTGGGAGGATCGAGCAGGACGTCTTCAATTTCTTCCGCGGTTTTTGCGTCTAACTGTGCGAGCACGTGCCAATATTTTGTCTCGTCTTCCGCTATATTACGCAGCGCAAAGTGCGCGTCCAACTGCACAAATCATAACGCTGGTCGTTCCGGCCAGAATTTCGCGACGTGGATTGCTACAGCGTTGCTATTTGCTATTATCTCATCTTGAATGAACGGCGCGCGTTCCGCGTCCATTTCTCGGAGGGGGGACCACGTGTAGGATGGGTTATAGGTATAGAATGAGCGTCAATATAAAGCTAACACTTGAAATTTTCAACTTCTCTTTGAAATAATTCAAAAGGTATGAAAGAAAACAGGAAAAAGGTGTATGATATTGAAAGCTCAATTTGTCTTCTATAAAAAACATATATTTTTTTTAGTAATAATTTAACAATAAGCAAACATATAATGCAAAGAACAAAAAAAGTCCCTTTTCCCTTGAGTCAATATAAAGTTAACATCTATAGGTATCGATAACAATTTTTTCTTTTTTTTTTTTGGTGAAATTAATATTTTGTTGAACGTCTGCTATTTTTTACAACTTCGGTCAATCTATTTCTCATAGATTTGACCAATGAAGATGTATAATTTGCTGGAATTTGGTTAAATTTGATCTAAAATGACTTTCTTGAGAGTTTCTTTTGACGTTATCTCTCTTTTTCGTACTTTTCGATCCAGATAATCCCATAGATTTTCCATGGGATTAAGGTCTGGGGATTGCACAGGATGTTTTAATTGTTTTGGTGTCCTGTAAAGAAGCCATTTCTTTGCCATGCGTGATGTATGCTTCGGATCGTTGTCACTTTGAAATGTCCATGTTCTTGATAAATTCAATTTCGAAACGATAGGCTTTAAGTTTTTCCGCAATATTTCAACGTAATCCTCCTTTTTCATTGTATCTTCAATGAACACGGGATTTCCAACCCCGGTAGTAGCCATACACCCCCAGACCATCACAGATCCCCGTCCATGTTTGACTGTATGGACTAACAAGGGAAGTCCGCGAACAGTCCGGCTTCGATTTTGATGAAACTTTGTACACTTATAAAGCAGCCAAAAATAATCGACACGTACTTTTTTTTAGCTGCGGTAACTCGAGTTTAAGGGGTGAAACCACCCCTTGAAGTTTGGGGTCAAAACGGCTATCTCGAAAACGGAAAGACATACGAAAAAATTGTCAATGGGTGAGGTTAATGGTTTCCTACGTACAATAACATGGTGTCAAAAAATTTAACAAAATACAATTTGTTTATAACAAAAAAAAATTTATTAACTTAATTTTTCATTTTATTGAAATTTTCACAATGACAAAAAATGACGAGCATTTTATTCCAAATCCATTAGTATATAACATTTTAAAATTGCCTCTTACAGTTTTGCAGATTTTGATGATTTACATCTTGCGCGCACATCCACTATGGTAGTAGCCGTTCTAACTTTGATTTTAATGAAGCATTGTAGGCTTGCACTACATTATACAGTAACAAGTAACAAGTAACAATGACAGTAACAGGTTTCTTAACAGCAATGAAAAGATTAATTGTTTTTATTATTCACCTATGACATCGTGGCAAAGGTGGAGCGATTTATAAATTATAAATACATACAGTGTGTATAGCAATTATTCTATGTAGTTTCGACAATAGTGGTACTCGTCGAAAAAATGTTTGAGACATAAAGATTTCTTACACCATGCGCATTTAATTATTGCCACCGCAAATATGGCATCTCGGTTCATTTTCAACAGAATAGCAGTACTCAACAGGATTCTGGAATGCATTTGGTTTTTCATCTATATATCCAGATTTATACCAGGAGTATTTAATAAAATTTTGAAACCTTGGCGATGAAAATTGATTGTGGACCAGAGATTGAAGTTTGATTATATTATTCCTAGCGTGGAGATTAATGTCGTGATTTAAAAGGAGAACTATATCGGAAAATCGGGGCCAAGGGGAAAGGGGGGCCAATCAATGTCACCATTTCTCGACACAATACGTCCAGGAAAAATTTCTTTCAAAATTTCAATGGTATCGCGTGCAGTGTGAGATGTAGCCCCATCCTGCTAAAACCACATATTTTCTAAGCCTAATCGATTCAATTCAGGCTGAAGAAAATTTTTCAGCATTGCACGATAACGCTTGCCAGTTACGGTTACTGCGTTACGGATATATTGTTCACTCTTAACTGCTATGCTTATCACTAATGATTAGTGATGCACACTTTTTTTTCGGTGATGCTACTTGATTGTTTGTACACGGCACTCTGCACTTAATGTCTCTGCACGATGTACGCAAGTGTATCCTCCAAAAGAAAACTATGTGCACTAATATTCGTATGACACGGTAAATCCTGCTTCTGATTTGTAAGGAATAATCAGGATAACGGTGGTGAGTGGTTAAATAACGAAATAAATGTGGGCGGTTAAAACAGAGTGAAAGCTTGTATTTTTGAATTGTACTTCGCGAGTGCTGATACAATTCTGTTCTGAAAATCCTAGTCAAGAGGACCCCCTTGACAATATGGCCTTTCTTAGCCTTGAGGCAGAACTATCCCTAGGAAGGGGAAACGCAGCAGAAGACTGCACATGGCCCACTCAAGCCTTCGCTTTTTGGACTTTTCTAACAAAAATGAAGTAAATAGATCGAGTGCGGTAAAGCAAAAAGCAAAATGTAAATCAAAGAAAGGAAAAGAAATAAGGTATCTATAATTCGTTAGGTAACCTTGGTTTTAAAATTTCCTGTATTCATATTCATATGGAATACTGTATATGTATTAGAAAAAGTAGTCGTTAACACGTTGAGTGCCACGTCAGTCATCGGTGACTGACACTGAACTTTCCGTTCAGGCCGTTCAGTCACCGGTGACTGACAGTGTAAAATATGATATAAAACTAAAAAATTTACATTGTTTTAAGTTGTTATCTAAAATCTATTTAAAGTCCACTTAATTTTTATTTAATACGGGATCTTATTATTAACGTACTTAAACATTTTTTCAGAAAATTTTAGTGGATTTTATTAAAACAGGGTAAACATAAAAATGGTTGTCCCTCGCAAGTATCACAAAATGTTACAACTTGTTTGGTAAAATTTCTTGCTTTTTTTCTGTCACACTGTGCCGCATTTTCTTCATAGCACGATTTACAATATTTTTGCACTGCTGAAACTCTGCCAGGTTTTGTTTGCAGTTTGTGTCATTTTCTACAGGTTGCAATACTGCTGGATGGAACGTCGGTTTCCCGGAAATTTGTTAGGTGTACGGCCAATTTCTTGCGGAATTCCGTAATGCTAATATTCTTCTTTGTGACATTTTTGTATAAAATAAAACTATTGAGGACTGCAGTATTTAACAAAAGTTCAACAACCAGCTTCCTATACCACTTCAAAGATCTTCTTAGTGGACTATTATAGGTATTCATCTGATCAGATAAATCGACAGCCTTTCCTGCATTGTACTGCACTATAATTTTTGGTTTTAACTTGTATCCTGTTCAGGCGTATCCTGTAACAGGGTTTATGGCACTAACCGAGTGGTCGTGCGTTGCAGGCAATAGCTTTGTTAGAAGTAAACAAAGAGCGTTTACTGCGTTGCCTGCAATCAGCTCTAGGACCCCGGATGTCATAAATCCTGGAATCTCCAAAGGGCTAAAGTGAAAGTGGCTTCGCGTCCTCAGCTGTGGGCCACTTGAGGATGACGAAGTCCAGGCCTCGCGGAGGTTCCACAGGATTCCGGGAAACCGTCCACCCAACACCCCTCTCCGGTCATTGTGTACCCCTCCCTAAGTCAGCGCGCTAAGGGCGAACTGGAAGGAGGTACAAATGCACTGGAGCAAAGCTGATTGGCAAGAAACATATTTCGAAAGGGCCAATCAGCTTTTTTGTCGTTTTGCGGAGTCTCCGCGTCACCGGGACCACGGAGACTCCGCAGATACCTTTGAAACACAGCGAAAGAAACATTAAAAATAGTTGCACCGCGCAAAATATCGACCGAAGTATACACTCAAAAAATACAGTCCACTAGCCATTCAAAAAGGCATTAGTCGGCACATCACGTGCAAAATTTAACGGGCCCTTGAAAACGAGCCGTCGATCAAGGCCCTAACATATCCTGATCGGCTCTGAACATTCACCATTTCCGATGAATGTTTCGTTGACAGAACTAGTATGTCCCGCTTGTCCTTCCATTTTAAGATGGTTATTCCTTTTCCATTTTCTTTAGCAATAGCCTCTCCCCGTTTTAACTTTTTCGAAATCACCTGCGGCGGATTCCCTCGCCGATTCGAACGTAATGTTCCTACTAAATGAACGTTTTTACTAACTAATTTGTCCGCCAATTCTAAACTTGTATACCAGTTATCAGTATATAACGTGTGTCCCTTATCGAATAAGTCTCTGCAAAGGGACATCACGATTTTAATGGGCATTGTGTTTTCCTGTTCCAAAGATTTTCCCGCGTACACACGAAGGGCATATGTGTAGCCAGATTCGCAGCATAACTTAAATATTTTAATCCCGTATTTATGGTGCTTCTGTTTCAAGTACTGCCTAAATATAATACGGCCACGGAATGGAATCAACGATTCGTCAATACATACGGCCTCTGCCGGGTTGTAATATTTTTTGAAATTTGTTTTCAATGCGCCTATAAGTGGTTGGATTTTAAACAAACGGTTGGATCCATTATTGTTTCTATTATCGGTAAAATGCAGCATTCTTAGTAATAATTCAAATCTATTTCTGGACATGATATTTTTTAGGAATGTTTGCACATACGCAGGATCATGGGACCAATATAAGTGTATGGCTGGTAATTTCACTAATCCCATCCATAGAATTAGCCTCAAAAATCGCTTTATCTCACTTCTATTTGTCACTGTCCACTTTTTCAAGCGCTCCGAGCATCCGCTTTCCAATTGCTGTGACGCATACAGTGGCGGGCATATAAATAGGTACAAGTATTTCTGAAAATTTAAGTAACATTTTTTTTTGTTTCTAAATGTTGAATATGTTTTTGTATAACATTATATAATCAAACACTATGTACTTTTTCCACGCCTATTACATTTTTGCAAATATTTCCTTCCACAAAGTAACAATATTCGTTTAGAAATAAATAATACATATCTGACCCGAGCAAATAAATAGGAACATAACTTAATGTTGATATATATATTTTATTTATTAGGAGCTTGCATGTATTTTGATCATTTTTTCACTTTAAAATTCCGTTTATTGAGAAAAATTGGTACAATATATATTAATCAAAATATTTTCCATCATTTGTTACAACCTTTTCCCATCTCTCTGGCAATATGGCGATACCGTGACGAAAGAAGGATGTTGGTTTAGCAGCGATCCAGTCATCGATCCATTTTCGCACTTCTTCAGAATTTCGGAATCGTGTGCCAGCCAAGCCATGCTGCATCGATCTGAACAAGTGGTAATCGGAGGGTGCCAGGTCTGGTGAGTACGCTGGGTGCGGCAGAACTTTCCATTCGAGCTGCAACAGTGTATCTTTCACAACTCTTGCAACGTGTGGCCGAGCGTTGTCATGCAAGAGGATGACTTTGCGTCTGTTGCTCGCTATTGCTGGTCTTTTTTGCAACAATACGTCGTTCAATTTGTTCAATTGACGTCGGTACACATCTGCAGTGACAGTTTCATTCGGTTTTAGCAGCTCGTAATACACTACACCTTGCTGATCCCACCATATGCACAGCAAGACTTTATGGCCATGAATATTCTTCTTTGGTGTCGATATGGATGGCTCTCCTGGACTAACCCATGACTTTTTGCGCTTGGGATTGTCGTAATAGAGCCATTTTTCATCGCCAGTCACAATGCGCCACAGAAAACTCTTGATTTTTTGCCTGGCAAGCAGTGAAACCGCAATGTTGAAACGGTTCGAAATGGCATTTTCAGTCAATTCGTGTGGTAGCCATTTTCCCTCCTTTTGGATCTTTCCCATTGCATGTAAACGTCGGGAAACAGTTGATTCATCAACTGCTAAGCTGCCTGCAAGTTCTTTGAGCGTTTGAGCTGGGTTTTCGTCCAATAAGTCTTGCAATTCATTGTCTTCAAATTTTTTTGGTCCTCCAGGACGTTCTTTGTCATTGACATCAAAATCACCACTTTTAAATCGTTGAAACCAAAACCGACAATTGGGATATGACGGAGCAGCATCACCATAAGTTTCTAAAAGTGTTTGGTGGGCTTCGACAGCAGATTTCTTCAAATCAAACAACAAAAGTAATGAATGTCGAAAATGCAATTTTGAGCGTTCCATGATTAGCGTCTGTATACACTGAATAACTCAATAATACTAAATGGAAAACTGTGACTTTATGTAGAGGAATGCCAAAACCATCGAATTTAAAAGTTAGGTTAGGTTGTTTGCATTGATACATCGCATTTTCAATAATAGATGTCGCTGATCAAAATACATGCAAGCACCTAATACTTAAAAATGGAGGTTATTATTATATTTTACAAGTATTTACTATAAAATTAAGTTAATATCTTGTCGCTTTGCCTTTCATTTTAATTACTTCTGCACATCTTCGTGGCATGGACTCTATTAGTCGTATGCATCTATTAATATCAATGTCGTTCCATGCTTTATGGATGATATCGAATAAGTCGTTTAAATTAGACGGTTTTTGAGCTGAAACTGCTCTTCCCACATCATTCCAAAGCATTTCAATTGGATTTAAGTCCGGCGATTGTGCCGGCCATTTCATAACATCGACATTGTTGTCTTGCAGAAATTGTTTTGCTTTGCGAGAAGTGTGTTTCGGATCATTATCCGCTTGAAATATCCAATCTTCACTTAAATTATTAGCCGTATAAGGCAATAACACATTTTCTAAAATATTTACATAAACATGCTGATCCATTATACCCTGAATGCGATGTATTGGACCAACACCGTTTATCGTCATCGCTTCCCAAATCATAACTGCTCCTCCACCTCCCTTAATGGTAGATTTAATGCACTTAGGATCAAATTCTTCTCCTACTCGTCGTCGCACATAAGATTTTCCATCTGATCCAACACGATTAAACTTGGACTCATCGGTAAAAACTACTTTACCCCACTGTTCTTGTGTCCACTTTATATGCTCCTTCGCAAATGTCAATCGCTCTTTCCGATTCTTCTTAGAAATAAGTGGCTTTTTGCGAGCGACTCGTCCCATTAGTCCAAATTCATTTAGACGACGACGTACTGTATGTACACCAATTTTCAGATCAGACGTTGCTAAAATTTCTGAATGAATGTCTACAGTTGTTCTATGACGATCTTTCTCAGATAGGCGATGTATCACACGATCCATTCGAGGTGTAGTTTTTCGAGGTCTGTTGGCACGGATTTTATTTTCAAAAGTATCCAACTTTTCTACGTGTTTTACAGCTGTATGAATTGATATACCCATGTGTTCAGCTATTTGACGAAACGTCATCCTCTCATTTCGAAGTCGTACAATTTCTTTTCGCTGTTCAGCAGTTATATGCACTGCTCTCCCTATTCCTACAGACAATGTGCACTGAATAAATAATACAATGGCAAATATTTTATATGCATTTAACGTAAATTTAGTATATTTATTGAAACTTACTTTTGAAATATAAAAGGAACTGGTGTTCCTATTTAAATGCTCGCACAAAATCAGCTACTTATTAATAATTTAAGATTTTTTAGAAATATTAATCACGACTTCTTCACTCTACCAATGTCAATGCACAATTAACAGACAAACAATTGCTAGGGAGCATTGTTTGTTCCGACCTTCTTTTTTTTAACAATACAACATCATTTGAGTTATGGAGGCGGAATGTTCCTATTTATATGCTCGCCACTGTATATTGCTTATTCATCAAGGGTAAAGTTTTAAAACGCCATAATTTGACAATTATAATGTATTTAGGTTGGTAGGAAAATAATGTCGGTTTCCAAGCTACATCTTTAAATCCACATATCACAAATCGGAATAAGTTTTTTTTAATCAAAATAAGTGTTAGAATATCCTTATTTTATCCAGAGCACGCAACGCGAGGTGTACGCCACATTGGAACAACTGCTTGTGCGAAAAACAAAAGAAGAAACGAAGGGGGGGGGGGACTGAGCGATCCGTTGATCGATTCGCAATCCGGAACGCTAGACGGAAGCTCAGCAACGCGCATACCATTATTTAAATTTAAACATCCAACACTTCCCCTTAAATTTAAATGAAAATAAAGAAACTTTAATTAATCAAACCCAACCCTTTTACACATTGTTTTACCCTTTTACATGTTTCGGGCCGCTCAAAGCTTTAGTCAACACGTCAGCAATCATATCATTTGTACACAAGTACTTCAGCTTAAATTTTCCTTCGCGCAGAATCTCCTTTATAAAATGATGGCGTATCGCTATATGTTTAGTTCTCGCATGGAATACGGGATTCTTGGATAACTTTAATGCGCTCGCGTTATCGTTATAAACTGTGATATCGAGCTCAATCTTCACTCCAAGCTCCGAAAAGGTATCCATCAAATATGTATATAGCCTCTTTTGCAGCGTCTGTGATGGCAACATATTCCGCCTCTGTAGTTGCAAGGGCAACCGTACGTTGTTTCTTTGACTCCCATGAAATGGGACATCCGAAAAAGTGAAAAACGTAACCGGTGTAGGAACGACGATCATTGATGCAACCTCCCCAATCGGCATCTGTAAAACCCTCTAAAGAACTGTTACCTGATCGATAGGTCAAACAATAGCGATCGGTTCCCTTTACGTATCTAAGTACTCTCTTTGCTGCTTCCCAATGTGCCCTCCCATAACAATTATTAAATTGGCTCAAATAACTTACTGCGTAACTTATATCGGGTCTAGATACTATTGATAAGTACATTAACCCGCCTATCAATTCACGATAAGGATACTGTTTATCATTAGCCTTATAATTTTCCTTAATTAACGCAATACCTGGCTCCAATGGGACTTTGACTGGATTGGCCTCAACCATATTGAATTTCTCCAGCAATTTCCTTATATACATTTTCTGACTTAATTTTACCTCGTCCTTGTTGATTGAAAATTCGATGCCTAAACAATACTCGACATTTCCTAAATCTTTGACAGAAGAGAAAGCTTTAATGAGACCGTCTTTAATTCGCTGAATTTTCTTTAAGTCTTTAGATAAGATCAGAAGATCATCGACATAGACAATAACTAATAACAAATTTTCTCTTTGATTATACGGTATACACAAGGATCAAAATTTTATGATTGCAAACCCAATCTCCTTAATACTTCGTCCAACTTTGTGTGCCACTGCCGGCCAGCCTGCTTTAATCCATAGATTGCCTTCTTTAGTTTGCAGACTTTATTTCCGGATTTAAGTTGCTTTAGCATCTCCCTTGCTGTAGTTCCAATCTGACTATCCGCCTGTTCCAGATCTATAATTTTCCTCAGTACGTCCTGTGTGTTCCCTGGTACCTCCATGTAAACTTCTTCATCTAGAGAACCGTTCAAATATGCAGTGGTAATATCAACCTAATGAATGCTCATTCCATAATGAGCCGCCAATGCCGCCGCTAGACGAATTGAACTTAGACGTGCAACAGGAGCAAAGGTCTCTGAAAAGTCTATTCCAGGTCTCTGGCTGAATCCCCGAGCCACCAATCTGGCTTTCCTTCTGCTAACTGTCCCGTCTGATCCGTACTTGTTGGTTAACACCATACGGCTGTCAATTACATTCTTTCCTTCGGGTCGTTCGACCAAGTCCCAAACATCCTTTTTCAGCATGGATCTGACTTCGCTTACCATCGCCAGTAGCCATTCACTGGCATCCTTCCCAGATGTGGCAATGTCCATGGGAACTTCGGCAGCGTATCCCGCAAAATTTTCTGTATTTTCCACAATCTCGGAGTATACCTTACGCGGTCTGCCTCTATTTCTGGTCCTTATGATTCGAGGACGCCCTCGGCCTCTCTTAGTTACTGAATTCGTTGCATTCTCGGTGTTGTACTCCAGATCTTCTTCAGTATTATCCTCGATTTCGTCTTCAGTGTCGTCTCTGCCTCCTTCATTTGCTTCCTTATGGGCTGCTGCGTCACCGGGAAACCATGCTGTCGAATAATTATCATCATCGCTCTTATCCACCTTAGTTGAATTCCCTTCACCCAGATTCAAACTATCTGTTGAGTCTGTGAATTTTACGTCGCGGCTTATCACGATTTTATTTGTACTCGTGTCTAAGAGACGGTATCCTTTAGAGTGTTCGTCAAAACCAGCAAATCTGTATTCTTTTGCTTTGTTATCTATTAGGTGTACAAATTAATTCGTAGCCTTTGTTTCGTGGATTTGTTATTTATTTGCAAAAAACTAAAGTACAGTTCAATTTTCAAAATAATCTCCATTACTTGTTATACATTTATTCCATTTCTCCGGCAGTTGGCGAATTCCCTCTCGAAAAAATGATGGCGGTTTCGAACGTATGAAATCAGCAATACTATTATTGACATCTTCATATGTTTTGAATTTTGAATCGGTTAGATAGTGCTGAAGGCATTTTACGCCACGGCATTTTCCCCCAGAGCAGAACAAATCATTTCCTTTGCTTCAAGAGCACTTTTTTTAAGTTGAAATGCAAAAAGGATGCAGTGTCTGATATGCTGTTTATCCGACGACATAGTGTTCTCCACTGTTTCTTAGGTTATGTCATTAATCACATCAAGTTCGATAGTGTTTTGTTTTGCTAATAGAAGCAGTTTTATAACCTTAACACAGGGGCAAAGAAGTTTCAATTCAAAATAAAGTTACAGCTGTTTAATCGCAGGGGCCACGAATTAATTTGTACACCTAATAGTTTCCTTCGCAATTATTTAGGGATATGTGTATATACTTTAGATCCAAAAATATGCATGTCTTTAAAGTCCGGCTTTATTCCGCACCATCTCTCTATTGGAGTTACATTTGTAGTCTTGGTGATTAATCGATTTTGCAAATAGTTGGCAAAATGGACAGCCTCACCCCAATATTTCTTCTCGAGTTCGGCATCAATTAACAGACATCTGGCCATTTCTAATAAGGATCTGTTCTTCCTCTCGGCAACTCCGTTTTGTTGAGGTGTATAGCTAATTGTATATTGATTCCTTATTCCTTCCTTTCCAAAAAATTCCTTTAACTCCTTATTGATATATTCCGTGCCTCTGTCTGATCTAAAAACTTTAGGAACTGCACGGAATCTCGTTTTTACTTCCTGTACGAAATTCTTAATTTTCTCTGTTACCTCAGATTTCTGACAATAAATATACAGTCTGTCAAGTAAGAGCGTAGTCGGAAAAATATAGACAAGAATTTATTAACTAAAATTGTTATATACATATATGGGTTGTACTCAATATGAAAAATGATGCAATTTTGTCAATAATGTGTCCAGTCTCCATTGGCGTCGATAATTGCCTGGCATCTCCGAGGCATGCTTTCGACCAAATTGACGGCGTATTCCAGCGGCAAGGATCTCCAGATCCGACGAATTTCGCAAGATAATTGCTTCAAAGTGTACGTGTGTTTTCCACGAAGCTTCTGCTTAATATATGCCCACACATTTTCTATGGGATTTGCATCGGGCGACTGCGACGGCCAATTCAAAGTAACAATGCCAGATTTGTTCTTCCACTCGGTACAGAGCTTGCTGCGATGCTTAGGATCATTGTCCTCTTGTAAAATCCAATCCTCATTCTTACTAATAAACCAACGTTTGGCAGACGGTAGCAAAGCCTTTTTGTATATTTGCAGCATTTTTTCAGCATTTAGATTGTAAGTAAAGAGGTGCAAAGTGCCGAATCCCTGCTTTGAGAAGCAACCCCAGAGATGCACTTTTATTCCGTGTTTTACGGTTCGCTGGACAAGCCTATTGGTAGTAGTTGACCAGGCTCGCGTGAAGATACAACGTGCCCATATTGAACATTCGTCAGAAAAAATTACATTGTGAAAATCTTCAGCGATATTCTCATGCGCCCAAGCGAGTCGCTTCGTCACATGTTTTTCAGACAATAAAGGTTTCTTTATTGTATTGCGCCATTTCATGTCATGAGCACGGAGATGAGTTCGTATAGTTTCGTACGATATATCTAAGCCTTTTGACTTTAATTTTGCTTGTCCTTGACGAAGTGTCAAAGCAGGATTTCGCGAAAACATATGCAGTATTCTTTTCTCGTCTTTTTCGTCCATTTTGCCTATCGAGCCACGTTGTGGTAAATCATCGACATTTTTTACCTGTTTATACCGCTGTATCCACTTCTGTACAAATGCTTTTGACTTTTTCATGTATTTAGCAGCCGCTGATTGCGACATTTTCGGACCTTTTGGGTGGGTGCAAAGGAACACAGCCTCGTAGCGCGACGCGTATTTAGCACTCATGACGGTTAACGTGTTTCTCTTCCAAAAAATCAAAGACAATTGAATCTTTCTTCACAACGCATTAAAGACAAAGCTTCCTTCTAGCGGCTCACGCATAAATTAGAGTGATATCTTTTATTAGCTGTCGATAAAGTCGACCACGCTCTTACTTGACAGACTGTATAATCGTGTATCTACTATAATCATCAATTAGGGTCAATATGTAACGATATGTTGACCTGGTGTCATTGTCTGCATAGGGCCACAGACATCTGTATGAATTAATTCTAATATGGAGTTGGACTTACTTTCTGACTTTTGTGGAAAAGGTTTCCTGGTCATCTTCCCCTTCATGCAGGTGTCACAGACATCTCTTAGTCCACAATCCCTTATTATAATTCCTTTTGCTGTTCCTTTGGAAGCCATCGCCTTAATTGCCTCGAAATCCCTATGGCCAAGCTTTCTGTGCCAAGTGTGTTGACAGTTATGAGAATGCTGGTTCTTGATAATAAGAGCATTGTCTGTCCGCCTTAATTTAAACAAATCTCCACATAGATCAGCCTTAACTATAATTTTTTCCTTATGCTTTATTGTACATGTTTCTTTAGCAAAAGTTACTTCAAAATCCTGTTCAGTTAATCTCTTAACAGATATTAGATTTTCTTTCAATACTGGAACAAAAAGTACATTTTTAATAGGAATAATCAGAGGATTACCTTCAGGGTCTTCACATAAGATTTCTCCATCTCCCCTGCCTTCAATTTCTGCATAAGAACCATTTGCTAGCCTTACGTTCTCTTTATTGTACTTTTTCAGATTTTTAAAAAATTTTCTGTCATTAGACATGTGACTTGTGGCACCTGAATCGATACACCAATCATTCCTGTCCCAGGATATGGCACCGTTCTCAACGTGGAAACATGCCTCGCTTGTGGAAGCATGTACACTTGTATCTTTACTCACAACTTGACTGGCTTTCTGTGTGGATTTGTTAGGATTCTTTTCTTTCCATTTCTTGTACTTTATGCAGTCTTTCTTTAAATGTCCTTGTTTCTTACAGAAATAACAGGTGTAAGTATTCAACTGTCCCTTAAACTGATTTGATTCAGACCTATCCTTGTATACCACCTTTAATACTTTGTTTTGTTCTTGAGGTTCACTCTTTAAATTCTGACGCCTTGTTGCTTCATCGACCAATTTTCCTTTAATAAGTTCTAATGTTAATTCATCCTCATTCCTAGTCTCTAGAGCTGTAATGAGAGTACCAAAAGAATCCGGAAGGTTACTCAACGTAATGGATATAATCAGCTTTTCCTTTAGAACTTCTCCTATAGCTGCAAGTCTGTCTACAAGGCTTAACATTTCATGAATGTATTTTTCCATATCACCATCCTCAGTTAACTTTAGATTGATAATTCGTTTGAGCAGATGTACCTGATTGCTCAATGAAGCCTTCTGATGATATTTTCTCAGCGCTTCCCACGCTTCCTTGGCAGTCTTGGTACCCTTGAAGTGTATAAATTGGTCATCTTCTAACAGAAGTCCAATCATTGCTCTTGCTTGACTGTCGTCTTTCGTCCATTTTTCGTTAGCATCCGCAGGTTTATCCTTATTTACTGTGTTCCATAGGTCTTCTTTTATCAGGAGTAATTCCACTTTGCTTTTCCATATCTCATAATTCACATTATTTAACTTTGAAATCGACAAACGTAAATCTGCCATTATACCTCGCCACGTGGACCTGGGCCCATAACCTGTTAGAATATCCTTATATTATCCAGAGCACGCAACGCGAGGTGTACGCCACATTGGAACAACTGCTTGTGTGTAAAACAAAAGAAGAAACAAAAAGGGGGACTGAGCGATCCGTTGATCGATTCGCAATCCGGAACGCTAGACGGAAGCTCAGCAACGCGCATTCCATTATTTAAATTTAAACATCCAACAATAAGATCCATTGTAATCTACACATTTTTGCTAATAAATTGATAGTTTGTTAATTCCTGTAGCGTAAAATTCTGTTGTTCTGGAATTGATAAATTCTTCGAACGCACTTTCAGCAGCTGCTTGGTTGGTAAATATCTTCCCTTGCAAATAGTGGTCGAGATGTTTGAAGAAGTGGTAATTAGTTGGCGACAGGTCCGGGGAATATGCTAGATGGGGCAGAGTTTCATATCCCAATTCATTCAACTTTTGTAGCGTTAATTGTGCGATTTTTGGTCGAGCGTTGTCGTGTAGAAGAATTGGGCCCTTCCGATTGATCAATGCCGGATTCAATTGTTTCAATTTTTCGTGCATGTTATCAATTTCTCGACAATACTTTTCCGCTGTAATAGTTTCACCCGGATTCAACAAGTTGCAGTGGATAATTCCCACTGCTGACCACCAGACACTCATCATAACTTTCCTTTGGTGCAGCTTCTGCTTTGGAAAGTGTTTCGGCTTTTCATCATGATCCAACCACTGGGCTGATCGTCGACGATTGTCGTACATTATCCATTTTTCGTTGCATGTCACAAGGCGATGAAGAAATGGATCATTTTTATTGGGTAGAAGGAACGCAGAGCACGCTTCGTAACGACGATTCTTTTGGTCTACGCTTAACTCATGCGGCACCCATTTGTTGAGCTTCTTTGACTTTCCTAGCTGTCTCAGGTGGTCAATAACTGTTGGATGGCTTACATCTAACTGCTGTGCAAGTTGTCGAACCGTTGTTCGTGGATCAGCTTCAACCAGTGCCTTCAGTTGGTCATTGTTGACGAGAGAAGGGCGTCCACGACCATCTTCATCTTCAAGGCTCTCATCTCCACTTCGAAATTTTTTGAATCACCGTTGCACCGTGCGTTCATTTACGGTATCTTCTCCAAATGCACTGTTGATATTACGAGTCGCAGCTGCAGCTTTATGACCCAGTTTATATTCATATAAGAATATTACACGAACTTGCTTGGTATCCATTGCAAAGTCAATAACTTGAAGTGAGCACAGATTAACAGTAAAAACAAAAGCATACCTATTAGCATGCAGAGCGACATCTGCACTGTAAGATGACATTAGAAGGTAAACAGAATAAAGTGAACTGTTATCCCAAAACCATGCGTCAAAGTTCGAAAGTTCTAAAACCGACATTAATTTCTTACCAACCTAATATTTATTTGCATATTGAAAATTTAAAAATGAAGTCCAAACCATACATAAACAAAAACTTTCATCTACGAAAGGAGAACAATAAGAAAATTAATAATGCAACTGCGTATGATAAATCTCAAAACAAGTATCAACACATAATCCAACGACGCATTTTTTACATTGGTATGGGGTATCCTTCCTTTGGTTCTGCTTTTGCAGACAACATTTCCTTCTGCTCACATTGCCTGCTGCATTTAAAGTTTTTGAAGGGAAATGTCTCTCCGTCAGACGATATGGTAGGTTTTCTGTGTTTTTTTTCCCACCACCCGCACTCTTTTTATTTTGCGGATATTTTTGCAGAATTTGTTTACTAACGACTGTTGAAAATCGTTATATTTTTGTTTTTTACCGGCGGCACTTTGATATAAAACATAAGAGTTGTATAATGATATGTCCAGTAAATGGAAAAAAAAAACTTTTTATACCATTTTAAACATTTTCTGTGTGAATGCAGTGTACTTAAAATCCAATCAACACGGTCCACAGAACCCATCTTGATGTTGTAATTCACAACACATTCTGGTTTTAACTTCGGCAATCCTGTAACATAATTTCTTCGACCAGTTTCTATCATTTGTGGTTCATGGATAGTTGATAACATCCACACATCTTTCTTGTCGCGCCATTTTAATGTCAATAAATTATCCGTACATCGGTAGTGAAATTTTCCTTTTCTTAGACTTGTATTGATATGGGGCATATCTTTTCTATTCTTATACTGTTCCATAGGCATTCGTTTTATGTGTGTGTAACAAATTATATAAATGTGGACTTGTGTACCAGTTGTCTGTTATCACTGTATGA
Source organism: Anthophora plumipes (assembly GCA_951804975.1). Lineage (NCBI taxonomy): Eukaryota > Metazoa > Arthropoda > Insecta > Hymenoptera > Apidae > Anthophora > Anthophora plumipes. The sequence continues at coordinate 9,792,410 of OX638120.1, read as the reverse complement.
CCTTTCCCAAGATATGGGCGTAAAAGTGTCATCACAACATTTGCCGCTTGTCCAATAGTTGTAAAATTATGCACAATGTCTGTATTTCTTCCAGTATATACTATAAAATCTAATACATAGTTTGTTGTGCAATCGCAAAGTAAAAATGATTTAATTCCAAATCTGCTTCTTTTGGAAGGAATAAATTGTCTGAAATAACATCGGCCTTTGAATAACATTAGACTTTCGTCAATACACACATCTTGGTACGGATAAAACGATTGTGCAAAAGAGTTCTTGAGTGCATCAATTATGAGTCGTATTTTAAATAATGGGTCATCGCTTCTTACGTTGTTATCATTAAAATGTAACATTTGTAATAAAACCATAAATCTGTCTCGTGTCCTAATTTTTCGAAAAATATTGGTTTTTATCACTTCGTCTGCCGACCAATACTCATTTAGAGTTAATTTCTTCGTTCGCGGGATTAACATCATGATGGCCAAAAATCCATACATTTCACATGTTGATGTGGGTTTCCAGGAATTGATACGGGAATGCGTTTTAGGCGAAGTATTTTTTTTTCACAAATGTGAAATAATTGTTCGTCTCCTCTGTAATATCAGACACTAATTGTTCTGAAAAGAAATGTTGGAAAGCGTCTAATGGTGTAGATTCTTGAGTTAAATCTGATTTCACACCAGAATTTTGATTGTCAAATGCATGTCTCATGGGTTTGAAATTGGTCTTCGACCATGATAACGTTGAAAGCATTTCATTCGAATCCGAAAATTCGAAATTGAATTTCGATTTAAATCCCCTTCGTTCGTAGAAGTATTGAATATCCTTCGCCGTTTATTTATCCTTCCACAGGTAACTACCCCATTATTAATTGTCATATCTTCTGAATCAGAAGACGGTAGATTACCTTGGTGCGTTTCGTGTATTTCATGATTATAATCTTCACTCGAATCTGAGGCTTCATTCAAGTCACTGTCGTCTCTTGTAACAAATTCTTTAAAACGGCTACACATTTTTAGGGTACTAACTTTTAACTTTTTAACTTTTGGAGTAACACTGCACACTGCACGTGCAAACACCTAATAATCCTCTAGACATAGTGCGCGTCGCGTAGATGTAAAATGTAACACTGTAGGCGTGAAACTAAGGGCCAGTTAGCGAGCTCGGTCGAACCGTCATAAGGAACACTGTTTCCTAATTTATTGGTTCGGAAAAACGAAAAATAGGGGGAACGACGCCCTCGCGACGTGGGAAAAACTCTCGAATCCTCGCACTTATTTATTGCGCGAAACCTTACGAGGACCGGATGTCTCGAGGCTGAGATTCCGCAGGCCTTGTCATAAATTTCCCCGGTCGCGGAAAACTCGAGCGGGCCCATTGACGAGTTTCGCCGTCGACAATTTGAGTACCTACGGTCCGTGCGCACTTTCGGACGGTCGAGGAAAACTAATAAAACATACGCATCGGCCGACAATAACATTTGTCTGGGAACAGATGAAACAAATTTAAGATATAGTGAATAACTGACCAAATAAACGAGATTTCATTTTTTCTTGTTGATAAGCAACAAGGTATGTTGTTTCTGAGAGTGTTGCACAGATACGATAAGATAATTTCTGGACAAATACAGTAAGACAGTTGTAAACGATCGAAGCCATCGCCGAGCGCACATGTGCGTCCATAGTATATATCGACGGCTTGTGTCGGACATTTATGTGCGCTCATAGGCCACAGTGATAGCTTTCGCTGGACGCACATTTGCGCCCGTAGCAGTCAAAGGGTTAAGGATTTCTAATAAGCATTTTTCGAAGACCTTGTGCCTGGGATGGAGAGTAGACTAATTGGTCTGTAGCTTGTAACATGATCGCGCGGCTTAGATCAGGTTAGGTGCTCTTGTATGTAGGGTTCCTCCGATGTCCCTTGATGGCCTCAAGCGTCCTTGGTCGAAATATACTTTCCAATGCTTGGTTCAGGAATCTCTCTCTCTCCCTTGAGTGTGAGGCGGGCTTCTTCCTTGGCAAGCGTGGCTGTTTGCTTCCTCATCGGTCCATCGGGCTTTAGTTGGTGCAGGCATCTCCATGTCGGTGGTCATTGCATGGGCTGGCTCTCTTCTTCTGTGCACTCCAAGTCCTCTGTTGGTGGTGAAGGCTCTGTTGCATCCTGGCTCGTTGCATCGGTAGGGTGTTGCTGCTTCGTCGCTGGGCACCGGGAGTGGATCGCCAGAGGGCAGTCCCCTATTTCTTCCATCCGACGCTTGTCTGCTTTGTGTAGTGGGCCGGTTTGGTTACAGTCAACTAACTGGGCTGGCAACACAAGAGGACCGGTGGCCGCCGGCCACCTTCCTTTTACCCTAACCCCGTCTGTAGGGGTAGAGCAGCGAGCACCAATGAGGGTAGAGGTGGTCAACTTGGGAATATGGCCCGGAGAAATTCAGGAAACGCCCGAAAATTCCGAGACCATACTCCCCGTGACCTAGTAATGCTAAATAATCCGAAACCTCTCCAGGGGTGGCTTCCCTGGCCCGAAAGAATGGTATGCGAAGCCGTTTCCGGCCCCTTCGCTTTCTTCCGCCCGGCTTGGGACGGGCCTCGGCAGCCCCTCCCCCCCCCCGGGTCGGTATGCCCACCGTGTGGGTACGCAGAGCGGCTGCCTTCCAGAGGGGTTGTAGCTCCTCTATTCTCTCCACCTCCTCTCTTTTTTCCCCTTTCTTTTCTTTTTTTTTCCCTACCCTTAAACATCTTAGCTTGAATGCCCTACCCTTATTGTTCCCCCTGTACATTTATCCCCTTAATTTTACCCTCCCTTTAGGTTATTCACCTCAAAAACCCTACCCTTATAAATCCCCTATAAATTCTTCCCCTAAAATATCCATACCTCCCGTCCCCTCCTGCCCCTCAGGTGATTACAGGCACGCCTTAAATTACATTCATTCCTTAAATTTCTTTCATATCCTCGTTCGTTCCTTTTTTTTTTGTTCCTCTTTTTCCCAGCTTTTCAACATTCACACCAACTCGGGTACTTCAGGATCGTGTCACCCGTACCGTGGTCTACAGCACCACGGCCCCTGAGGGGTACTCCCCGTGACCTAGAGGTCAGACACCATCGTCGCAACACGAGGAAACAATTCCACAGAAATTTTTGCCACACCGGGATTCGAACCCAGCACATTCGTGTTACGAGTCTGGCACCTAAACCACTAGGTCACTGGTTCGCAGTTACCTTAGCCAAGAGAGGCCGAGCTTAGGAAGATATAATAGAGCTGACAAAAAACCTTCTTGGAAGCGTGCTTTAGCATAAGCGATGTGATTCTGTCGGGCCCGGGAGCCTTGCGATTACCCAATTGGGCGACAGATCTGGCAATGGAAGCAGATGTGAAGTTCACGTTTCTGGGAATTCATCCCGAGTCGCGAGCCAGGGAGGTTAAAAAACTATCTATGGCAACGGAACGCGGCGAGTATAAGTTCAAAGCGGAGTTGTGAATATCGATAAAGACTTTGGCCAGGGCCTCAACTTTTTCCGTATCGGAACAAGCAGTGCCGTGTCCGGTGGTCAGCGGAGACAGGTCTCTGGGTTGGTTGCTGGAGGACATGGCACGAAAGGTGGACCAGAATGTAGGGTCAGTATGTTTAAACGAGGCCAAGGTATAGTTCCGTTTTGTATGCCTTAGGGTTGACATCCTACGCTTGATTGCCATAGTGATATTACGAATGTGCTCTGCATAGGGGGTCCGTTCATGTGTTTCGCTGTGTCGCCTTAGTTGCCTTCTTAGTCTGATTAGAGATAATAATTCGTCGTCAGCCAAAAGATGTAGATGTTTGGTGACGGAGTTGTCATGCTTGGTGGTGGCGCGTTTGTGGCAAGCATGCAAAAAAGACGATATGGTATTGACAGAGTTGTCGATGTCTTCGACAGTATTGAGATGTGCTTTTATATGAAAATTTTTGGTGAATTTGTGGTACAAGTCCCAGTCAGTAACTCTGTCTAGACCTTTAAATTTTTCAGGACTGGCAACTGATAAGAGGACGGGCAAGTGATCAGAGTTAAAGTGATCATTAACCTCGCAGAGAAAGTCTTGTTGGCAATTGGTGAGGAAAAAGTTGATTGTTGTAGGTCGACGATTAGGCATTTTGTGAGTAAAGGAGTTTGGATGAACGACGCGATATATGGAGGAAATCATATGATTGAAAAGCATGCTGCCGGCTTTGTTGTTGCGAAAATTGTTCCAGGAAGTATGCACCACGTTCCAACGCCCCGGGCGTCTTCCTGCAGCATCACTTGCTCGCAGAAGGAGGCGACAGCATCCCATTTATCTCTCCTGTCCAGCATTTGCTTAACTATCGCTGGACAGGAGAGATCCCCGCCCACGGCTGACACCAGCACACGCCTTTCAGCGGCCCAACAGGGGCACGCCTCCAGCGTGTGCTGTGCCGAGTCCTCCCCATAGCCGCAGTGGTGGCACAGCGGCGTCGCCTCCCTGCCAATTCGACACAGGAACGCACCGAAGCATCCATGCTCGGTGAGCACCTGTGTTACTCGGTACGTTAGGCCCCTCCTGCTCCCCTCGACCCACTGGTCGAGAACAGGAAGGACCGCCTGTACGCCGCGTTTGGCAGCGATCGCTGGCTCGCTGAGCTGCGACCGCCACCTCTCCCCCGCTTGCCGCTGTGCCTGCCGCCTGACGGCTACCACCCGCTCTCTCACCTCCGCTGAGGGGACACCGCTCGCGTATAGCTCCTTCTCGCGATCGTATACGAAAGCGCTACATACCGCCTGCAGCTCCAGCGGGATTAGTCCCGCCAGAGCCATCGCCGCCGCGTACGAAACGGTGCGGTATCCCCTCACGCATCTGATGGCCAGCCGTCTCTCGACTCGACGAAGCAGGTCTCTGCTTCAACGGCTGACCATCAGATCCCCGGACCAGACCGGTGACCCGTACAGGACCATCGATCCGGCCACCCCCGCATACAGGCGCCTCACCGCCACGTTTGGCCCACCCAAGTTAGGGAGCAGCCGCCCCAGCGCTGCCGTCGCCCGCTCCACCCGCGGAATCAGCGCCTCGAAATGCGCCCCGAACTTCCAGCGGCTGTCCAGGATGAGGCCAAGATACTTCATTCTGTGCCCCACCCGGACGTGTGCGCCGCCCACCCGCACCCAGGCTCTGGGTATCTTTCGCCTCCTCGGCCCCAGAAAGCCGAGCGCCTCCGACTTCCGCGGGGCCACATCCAAACCCAGGCCCCGGAAGACCCGGGTATCTGGTCTATTGTTGTCCTCGTTCTGTTTGCGTCCTTGTCTTACACCCATTGTATTCGCGTACCTCTTGTCCTTGTTACACTATTAACACGTTCCCTGCCGGACCGTTTTTTGAAGACTTTCCGTTCAGGCCGCGTGGGGCGTATGCGCCCCACGCTTTACACTTCTATTATTTTGTTTCTGGCGAATGCCTTACAATAAATAAAATGCCGCAAAAATCATAATTATCAAGGAAAGGTTGTATAGTATAACCCTTTGCGGTTCGGCAGATTTTTCGGCTGGGAGTACCAGCTAGTCGGCGCAAATTTAGTTTTTCGGAGTCACTGTTCCCTAAGCGATTTAAGGTAGATATATTTATATTTAAAAGGACACAATATATTGATGCTGATCTGTAATGTTTAATAGCGCTTAAACTACATAAAAATGGAAAGATTTAGCTTTTGTAATTTGACAACGTGTGGTATTTTTCAAAACAATCGCCGATATGAAGTCCTGGCTTACGAATACAAGTATCGCAATATGTGCGTGTTTCTCGCCTTTTACCGGGGGTTTTCCTGTCGGAACATACCGCGCAATCTTTTTTAGTCCCTGAACGCATTATATGCAGCTTATTGTCTAATCTATTGTCTACGAAAGATGTGGACGGCTGCGCTCCAGATGGTGTTCCGTGCCGGACAGTTCCTACCAATTCGTCAACTAAACACTTCACAAAATTCAAATGGTTTAGCGGCTTTTCATTATTAGTTTCTTGCACCGTTTTGTACATTATGTATGAGTTTATGACGCACATTTCCATACCCCAGAAAAACAATTTTCGCCACCATTTTAGCGACTTTCGCAAAAAACAGTATGATGCTGCATATTGGTCAGCGCGATCCACAGCCCTCATTTTTTTGGTGTAATTTACGGCTACAGCTGGCTTCAACACATTTATTGCACCACCACCGCGTCTTCTTGCTGTAACGTGTTGGACACTTGCTGCATCGCTGGTGCTCAGGAAAGTCACTACCCGTTTGCTCTTCCATGCGAGGGCTAGCGTATTATTCTTCTTATAAGCTACGGTACATTTTGTTAAAAATCTAGGCTTCTTAATTTGAGGTGGCAGGTGTTTCCGGTTTGGCATTATTGTTCCTGTCAAATGGATCTTCAATTTGAAAAGTTCATCCGCAAGCGGAATACTTGTAAAAAATCTGTCCGTGTACAGGTGGTAGCCCTCTGCGTTTGGAACGTTGTTCAGGAGTTTCTTTATCAAAGTCAATGGGATTCTGGAACTAACTGGAAGTTCTGGTTTCTCTAAGGTTTCGGTCGTCAAACTTCCATAATATGGCAAAATCGAATATACGTATCCGGTTTCCACATCGGCCAATACGTAAATCCTTATACCCCATTTTGTTGGTTTTTTGGGGTTGTATGTGATCAATGCAATTTTGCCCTTGAATTTTATTATTGACTCATCTACACAAACATCCTTGCCAGGTATAAAATGTTCGGCAAATTTTGTGTCAATGTATCGCAGAAAGTCGTCCGCCTTCCTAATTCGGGTTTTCAGCGATGTATCGGACGGTGCATCGGTTCGTAGGTGTAGCATCCAAAAAATTTGCCGGAATCTGTCTCTTTTGAATGTTTGCGAATAAAAAGGAATTTTAGTATTGCTCCTAACTGACCAATACTCCGCTATATTTGGAAGTGGCATTGTTCCCATGTTAAGAATTACGCCGATGAATGCCATGAATTCTTCACGGGTAACGTCGACCCACGAATGCCAAATTGATTTGCTAGCCAACTGTTTTTCGCTAATCTTCTTTCTTGCGTAGTTGTTGGTCTCCTTTACTATCTGGTCAATCAATATGTCCGTGAAGTATAACTTGAAAAAGTCCAGTGGTTTTTTCACGTCCCGAGATATTTGTGGTCCCACTGTTCGGGGAGAAGTTTTGAATGCAAAATTAAAAGGCAAATCGGCCTTTTCCGTGACGTCCTCCCATTCTTCACTGGTATTTGAGTTTTCTGTTTCTTCAGGATCTTCTTCTTCATCGTCTTGACTCTCCTCACTTTCACTAACAATTCTTGATACATTCCGTCTCTTAGGAGGAACTATACAGTCACTGGCGTCACTTTCGGTATCTTGTAGAGAGTCATATATACACGAATTATTCACATATTCGTTATACTTTTCGACATCCAACCCATCATCACTACTCTCATTATATTGAGAATCATTCCTAAACGGCTTCATTTTTAGGAAGGGTGATGGTCTTACAGATAACACTTTGTAAAGAATACTCTGGGTTGGCGATGTATCGCGTCTGAAGGTTTTTGAAATTCTGTCTGAATTTTGCGACGCGGAAGCGAGGGTGCAAATCAGATTCGGAAAAAAGGTGTCGCTGCTCATGTTTTTTTTGGCCTCTGATTGGTTACCCCGGGAAAATTAGTCAAATATACCTCTTTTATAATCTTTTCAAATATACCTGACGCCCGGGAAGTCGGCGTCATCAGGTACGAAGCGCACCGATTCCGGGAATTTGTTTCCCCCTGATGACGTAGAGAGCCTTTATTACCATAGGATGCATTGTATGGTCTTATGCCGTTTTTGGCATTGTCTCGTCTTCTGCTATATGGCAAGACTTCTTTGGGAAAGGTAGCGCACCGATGTCTTTTTTGGACTTCAGGTAATAAACACCCGGTTACCATGGCTGAGCGGCAATGGTTTTCATGTAAAATCAAAGTCTCAAACCGTTAATATCGCCAATGAATCTACCTTGAAATCCTGAACAATTGGAATGTTTATTTCTTACTAAATTTTAAAATTAAATATATATTTTATTATATTTTTATTTGTTTATAAATTTATTTCTATTTACTTAACATATATTTCTCGATGGTAAAATAACGCGTGAGACGTCTGAAATGGCTAGCTTTCTGTTAATCTCAATTTGTCTGGATTGATCTTTCGAGACGTGATCATGCCGCCACAGCGGCGACACCGACTTCTACGACAGATTACAAATGCCGCCACAGTGGCGGCACCGACCGCAAAGGGTTAACATGCATAACACAATAAACGAATAAATTTATTTTTCTAGGAATTAGTTTAACAAATACCTGGCTGAACATTACTAAGCAAGTTGCATCCTCACATATAAGTTTTTTATCATGCCTACATCAGTTCAAAATATAATATTTTAATTAAATTAAAGTTTGTATGCAATTACAAAGGGATGTTACGATGAACTTTGTTAAAGCATGGCATACATAAGTGTGGTTTATCCACACAACTATCGCAGAATGTTACAACTTTTACAGTACAGTTCCTTGCCGATTTGGAACCAAATTTTTCAACATTTCTTTCGTAACAAATTTTACACCGCCTTCTTATCGAATTAAAGTGGCCTTCCTTTTTTTTAATTTCGTGTCGTTTTCTTCTTTGTTCAATTCGTGGAGAATTATTATTATTATTACACGACATCAGATTCATTGCTAATGTTTTTCGGAATTCGATGCTTGTTATTTTTCGGTTTGTAAGACTGTTATATATAACCCATGAATTCACGACAGCTGTGTTCAGGCAAAGTTCAAACACAATTTTTTTATACCACTTTACTGATTTTCGTAGAGGACTGCAATATGAAGCCATTTGATCGGAGATATCTACAGAAGATTTCCCTTCATTATAATCCACAATAACCTTCGGTTTTGTAACAATATTCCCCCTTTTCTGCATAGTCACAGTTTCATTAGAGTGTTTCGTTGATAATAGAAGAACATCACGCTTGTCCTTCCATTTTAGTATTGTCAAACCATCATTGCTTTCCTTAGCGATATATTCATATCGCATTAATTTTTTTGAAAGTAGGTCTTTTGGAATTCCACGGTGATTTGATCGTATTGTTCCAACCAGATGAGTGTTTTGAGCAACTAGCTTTTTGGCTAATTCGACACTTGTGTACCAATTATCGGTACATATTGTATGGCCTTTACCAAATATACTTTTGCACAATGATAGAACAACATTGGTAGGCGTTGTTTTCTCTCTATCCATTTTTTTCCCACAATAAATTTTGAAGGTGAGCGTGTATCCCGGTCCTGAACATAATTTAAATAATTTGATACCATGTTTATGTCTTTTTTGTTTTATATATTGTTTGAAGACAATGCGACCTCGAAAAGGAATCAGAGATTCGTCTACGCAAACAATTTCGCCTGGTTCAAAATACTTTTCAAAGTTTTCATTCAACATATCAATGACTGGTTTAATTTTATACAAGCGTTCATTTACATTTTCCTTGTCATTGTCGTTAAAATGCAACATTCGTAGCAAAAGTTCAAACCGATTTCTTGACATTATTGAAGGTGGAAGAGTCTGCGAATATGCTGGATCTTTAGACCAATACAAACTTATTTCTGGAAGCTTTACAATTCCCATCCACATAATAAGTCCAAAAAACCGTTTTATCTCGTTTTTGTCTGTTGCTATCCATTCATCTAATCGATACGATGTTTGTTTAGATAGACATTGTTGCGCATACCGATTCGTTTCTGAAACGACAAGATCGAAGAATTCATCACTCATAAACAAAAAATAAATATCTTCCGGTTTTTCGTAAGTTTGATTGCATGTTTTGAAACCAGGTGTACCAACGAAAGGCGTAAGGCGGGGTTGGTTTCCGATGGGATCAGCCCAATCTATATGCGAAGTAGTCATATTGTTTATAGAAGGTTCAGTATCTTCGTCTTCACTACTGGATAAAATGCGAGTGCTGCGTATACGCCCCACGATTAAATGAAGGCATCAGCAGTAGTACTAAGATGCCCGTAATCGACTGCATATTGAATTTTTAAAAAATTCTTCATTTTACAATGATAATACCAAATGGCTTGAACGGAAAGTTCAGCGTGGGGCGCATACGCCCCACGCGGCAGGGAACGTGTTAACCGTATTTATGGAACTTCTATTTCTGTCCTTTGCCAGTTTTTCTGTTCACACACCTACTCTTTTGAATTTTAACGGATTAGCAAACCGGTTTTAATCCACTTAACTCACACTTATACCTAGTTCTCCGATAGCACTTTCTTATATTTATAATTATTCTTTAATTTTTAATTTTTTAGTTATGTGTTCTGATATCTATATCCATATATATATTATATATATATTATATATATATTATATATATTTTTTTTAATTTTATTTCATTATTATTTTTATATTTATTCATATTTAACCGATTTCACTTCCTTTTAACAATAATAGCTCTCACTTTGCTTTACTTCACTTTATTTCACTTTTATCACTTGTTCCTTTAATTAGTTACTATTAATTTTATTTTAATTTAGGTTTAGTTTAGGTTAATTATTATTAAGTTTTATTTAGTATGCCCTATGTTAGGCTAGTTTATAAAAATAAAATAAAATAGAAAGATAAAATAAGTATTTGGAATTAATTATTAAATTTTTATGTACAGATTTAGGATCACACTACTAATAAATAAATAAATAAATAAATAAATAAATAAATAGAAATACAATAAATAAGTTAAGTAAAACCAATAGCAGTAATTAGGTTGCCCCACACTGATACTTTCTGTTCAATCTTTCTCCTTCGGTAGTTCACACTGAACTACCTGCTCTTCCAATTCCGAAGAATTCCCTTCCCTCTTCTCTTCCCTTCCCCCTCTCTATATCCTCCCCACCCTAGGTTTATCCCTTCTTTTATAATTAAAAGCCCCTTTTCCTTTCCTCTGCCTCTTTTGCCCTCAGAATTCTCCTTGTTGCATCTGCGAATTCCCTCCATTTGTCTTTATTTCTAATAATTACCTCGATCATTTTCTTAGGAGGCATGATTTTACTCCTTCCCCTATTCCTAGATTCCCTCTCTCCCTGTTCCACCTTGGACATCTTAAAACGACATGTTCCGCGTCCTCTAACACTCCACACTCACTACACATACGACTTTGTCTTTTCTTAAATCTATATAGATAATCGTTAAAAGCCCCATGCCCTGATAAAAATTGCGTGACATAATAGTCCACTTGTCCATGTTTCCTTCTTTCCCATTCCGTAATATTCCTAATTAATTTCTTCGTCCATATGGCCTTTCCCGTTTCCTCCCCCCATCTTATCTGCCATCGCGACAGCATTTCCTCGTATTCTTCCTTTTTGATCTTCTTTTTCAACTTACTCTTTTCCTTCCCACCCATTCCCTCCTTATCCCAGTCCTTCATCCTGTCAAATACTCCTTTCCTCGTTACCGCGACCAAATCCATTGGAGGAATTCCCGCGATTACCTCGACTGCTTCCGAGGATACCGTCCTATAGGCCGCAGCCACCCTCAATGCGCATATCCTTGTAACCTTCCCTTTTTTTTTTTTTTATAACGTGGGGGGAATCCTCATCGGAATCTCCTACCGACGCCTCTAGTTTCTGGAGGAGCTCGTCGAACATGAGGTTCCAGCAAGCGGGACCGAGGACGGAGCCCTGAGGGCACCCCCTGGTTGCACCCCCTGGTTGCCTGCTTGGATACCTCTGTACTGCCAATTTTGAGACTTACCCTGCGGTCGCCTAGGTAACTGTTCATTACTTCGAAAACGTTCCGCGGGCAGCCTCTTGCCTTAAGGGCCTCTAAAACTAACGGCCACCAGACGTTGTCAAATGCGCCTGAGATATCGAAGAGCAGGGCTACAGTGTGGCGATGCTCGGAGGCATCCACCATGCGCCTAAGCTCGACGATTGCGTCCTCCGTCGACCTTTCTGGAGTGAAACCATATTGCCGTGGGGAGACGCGCCCAGGTGCCAGACAGGTCTGGCTAATACGCTTCTTAAGAAGCTTCTCTAGAAGTTTCCCTATCACTGAGAGGAGACAAATGGGTCTGTAATTCTTCGGATCCTTCTCATCTTTTCCCTCTTTGAGGAGGGTTCTGAGGGAACCCTCCTTCCAAGTTGAGGGAAAGATGCCCCAGTGAAGGCATCCGTTGAAGAGCCGTACCAGCTGACCGGGTATCGTTTTGCAGGCCACCTTTAGCGCACGGACCTCGATGAGATCCGGCCCGGGTGCCTTGTTGTCCTTGAAGGACTTAACTGCCTCCACGACTTCCGCCTCCGTGAACGGGGCGGCGTTCGTGGTGCTGGGCGCGAAGCGCGCATTCTCTCTGAGGACACGTTGGTTTGGCGTGTCCTCCTCTACCCGGTCATCGGGAACGTGCACATCCAGGAGCAAGCTGGCTGATTCGCGTGCATTCATAGTGTATCTACCTTCTCGCCGGAGAGTGCTGAGCACTCTCTCAACTCGGACTTTTTCTGCCTGGAGCTTGTATACGATTCCCCAGACGTCCGAGTTCCCGTTCGACGTGACAAAACGTCGCCAGCTGTCGAGTTTCGTCCGCTTCACCTTCTGCCTGTAGGTCCGCAAGGAGGTGCGGTACGCCAGTCTCTTTGAATGGCGAGCGGTTTCGTCTCTTTCTGCCTGGAAGGCACGTCTTCGCCGGTATACGGCCTTCTTGAGCTTCGTGAGCTCTTTGGTCCACCACGGGTTGGACCTCCTAAACCTTCTTTTCTTGGGCATTGACGCCGCACAGGCACTTGTGATGACTCCTGTGAGCGCCGCCGCCGCCTTTTCGACGCTTTCCGCGGAGTTGAGCTCTTCCTCCGCTAGCCTCTGTTTTGATGTAAGCTGTTTCAGGCTTGCGGTGTACCGCTCCCAATCGGCCCGACGTGTGTCGAACCTAGAGCTTGCGGCTTCCCGTTCGCCTGTAGAGGTCTTGGGGATTCTTAGCCTAACATCCACAGCGTTGTGATCGCTGCTTACCCAGGAGCTTCGCACATTCCAGCCACCTATGTGGCTTAGAATGCTCCGTGACGCCAGGGTGACATCGATGAATGATGAGCCCCTAGGCGTCCAGAATGTAGCCTCCTGGTCAACGTCATTCACAACTTCCATGCCATGCTCGCGAATGAGCCCCTCTAATTGGGCGCCTCTTTCGTCTGTTCTCTGGGGCCCCCAAAGTGACGAGCGACCATTGGCATCTAGTCCAACGATTATTCTCTGCCCCCTCAGGCTATTTAGCACGTTCTCTAAGTGCCTGAGGTGCTTCTCTATTTCGTCACTGTACTGAAAGTAGCACGAGACTGCGTAAAAAGAGAAGCCTGGCGCTAGCACTTCCGCACACGAGCAGTGCGTTGTGCTGAGCTGCGAGATGAAGACGAGGTCGAAGCGTGGGTTGCAGACCACTACTGCTGCCCACGGGTGTTGCGCGCTCACGGCCGCCACCCTTGCTCCGCCTCCTAACCCACATATTACGGGACTCGTTGCTCCACGTCTGGCGTAAGGCTCTTGTAGTAGCAGTACGTACAGTCGCTTCTGCGCCACGAGCTCCCGTATCTCTCCAGCTACTACAGCTGAACGTCGCGCGTTCAGCTGCATTATTCTCATTCCCGTGGTCGCGATCGCGGGCACCTTTCCGTAGTGCTCCGTGCGTTTCGGTTCGCACGGCTGGAGGTTTGGGGGTTCCGCGTGCGCGTTCGTTTTCGTGTGGGATCGCTCTTGGCGCCTATTCGCGTGTCTAGTTCCTAATTCCGTGTTTCCCTGATCGCTTGACTCTACGTGATTCTCTTTGAGAATCCCTAACGTCTGGTTATTTTGCTCAGCCGGGTTTGCCACTTCCGGCCGGAGCATTGCGTCGCACCTCACCAGGTGGACGCGGGCGGCGCGAAGACCGGAACCAGTGCTGGGCCGCGCCTCTGTCGACGTCGCCAGCGGAGAATGGAGACGTCCGTGTGCGTGCCGACGGTGAGCTTTCAACTCGGAAGAGCTTGTCATCGAGCGCGTCACCGGACGGTTCCGCGCGTCGACGAGAGGTGCTGCCTTCACCTTCCTCTTCTCTAGTTGGGTGGCTGCGGTGGTTGGGGCCCTTCTTGCCGACCGCAGTCTTCTCACCGCCAAGATGACCTCGCCCGACTCTGCCCCCGCCCGGAGATCCGAACGCAGGGGTATTTTACCTCCGGAATGCTTTAAGTTGAGCGAGGCCATAATTTTTGTTTTGCGGCTGGATGATTTCCCTCCAGCCAGGGTGTCTCCGGTACCTGCAACTTAAAAGGATCATCCGTGTTCTTTGTCCTTTGACGTGCCCTCGTCGTCGTTTGCAGGTTGACACCTTGGAATGCCTCGCTCACAGCATGCCTCTTGGCCACTCCACCACACCGTATTTTATCTCTAAATTCCGTGCTAGCTACCTTGGCCGCTCTAGCCGAGGCTGGTTTGTCCAGGTAGCTGCTTTGTTCACTGAGGAGTCTTTCTTCCGGTGCTGCAAGCACGTGCCGGCGCCTGCCTGTCGTCGCGCGCGTCACTCCACGCACCTTTAGGGGTTCTCTCCCGTGGCCTTGGTTAGCCTGCATACGCCGGTGGTTTTTGCGTTCGAGTTTGGTTTAATTTAGTTTAATTTTCCCATTTTCATTCCCTGCTGGTTGCTGAGCCGGCTTGTATCGAGCCCTTACGTGCCCTCTTTCGTTGGGCTCGATACTCGTCCGTCAGTTTCTTGCTGGCTCTGCTTTTAGCGTTCGAGTTTACCTGGTTTCCGCACAGCCTACACCCCCCGTGTTTTGCCTTGTCCCTTTCTTGCCGCTTCGGGTAGGGTCTCGGCTGACGATCCTCGTCGTCGTGCGGTCACCGGTTTCCGGCGTTCGATGTCTGTTCGATTGGCTCGGCCTGCACCTTCGGTAACCCCGCGGCTTTGGTCTTCGTGTGGAAGATTTGGTGCTTCTCTGGGGTCCCCACTTCGCATGCAGGCTTTGCCCCAGCTTGGGATCTCGTGCCGCACCTTTGTATATGCGTGCCACGGTACTACCACCTGCGCACTGCGTTCCGGGTCGGAGCGCCAGTTGCGTATTGCCTTCCTGAGTGCGCGCGCGCCTTCCTGACAGTCGCCGACTGCGTACTACCTCACCGGTGGTTTTTCTCTTGGGCTCTTGGGGTTCTTGGGGTTTTCTTAATTCCCGGTCTTGTCGTTTTTGCTTCCTCATTGCCCCGATTTCCGTTCTGGAACGGAAATGGCGGCGTTTTAGGGGGCCTGTGATGGCCTATTTGGGGCAGCGCTCCCCGTTTTCTCTTTTCTGGGGTTTTTCAAGAGCCTTCTAAGAGCCTTTTGTTGCTTGGTTTGCTCCATGACACGCCACACCCCACTCATGCTCCTTCTCATTGTCGTTCCGTCGTTGCCCCTTTGCCGACTTTCCGACTTTTGCCTTGGTTTTTCCCACTTCGCTTTTTCGCGAAGTGTCCCACGTGTTCGATGGGGAGGCATGTTGCCTCCCCATCTATTTCCTATTTCCTTTTCCTTTCCTCTGCTTGCCGCTTTGCCGGCTTGGGACATGAGTGTGCTGTGGCGCGTGCATGACCCACGTGTATAGTGGGAAGGCCTGTGGCCTTCCCATCTTTCTCATCTTTGTTTGCTTGCTCGTTTTTGGAACAAGCCACAGCAAGCGCGATGAGGTCGCCTACTGCTTGCTGCCCCCCAGCTTGTTCCTCCTCCGCTACTGCTCAATTTACAATTTCTAGGGAGGGCCGCGGCCCTCCCTCTTCTATGCGCCATCACCTTCCCCCTTCGAGGTGACCCACGTGTATCGTGGGAGGCTTGTTGCCTTCCCATCCTATTTTAATTTTAATTTGCCGGTTTGCCTGTTTGTTCAGGGTGGAACAAGTCACAGCAAGCGCGATGAGGTCGCTTACTGCTTGCTGCCCCCTTTGTACTTGTTCCTTTTTCTCTGCTTACTAGCTTACTTGGAGGGCCCACAGCCCTCCTTTTACGGTGTGGTGTTGTTTCCAACAGATAGTAGGGCAGTCGGAATGGCTCTACTGGAGGGCGAGCCACCTCTACCCCTGTTTTGCTCCTAGCTCGCTTTTATGGAAATCCGAAAAGGTTTCCGTTCCCTTTTATCTGGGGTGACAGTGGCTAGCCGATCACTCCGCATTCCAGCTCGGAAGGGCGGGGTCGCTACTCCCCAGCGGTGCCTGCTCACCGTTCCGTGCCCTGTCTCCACTCTCACTTTCGATCTACCTGTCTATCTATCTGTCCGTTTGTTTGTTAATTGCGCGCCTACTTCACGCTCTATCGGTCACGCTCTGGGTCTTCTCTTCCCTTCCTCTCCTCATCCTGTGTCTCGCAAGGTTTTACGCCTTAAATGCGGTGGCGATTTTTCGATTTCGTAAAGTTTTACGCCTTAAATACGATGGCGACTGTTCGATGTTCGAATTCCGTAAAGTTTTACGCCTTAAATACGGTGGCGGCTGTTCGATGTTCGAAATTAGGGAGTGTCCCTTGGGACGTCAGGTACTTCTACACCAGTTGGCAATAGAGGTTTCTCAGGCCTCTTAGGCTCAAAGCTTACACTTGTGCCAAACACGTTCGCTCCACCCACCCCCGCCTGGACGTCGTAACGCCAGGACGGCGATGCACCCCTTCTTCAATGGCCGCGGTAACCGAACGCAATTAAGCGATCATGGCAATCACAGGCGCAACCGCACCTGGAAAGCACCTCCAAGCACGCAGGGCCAGGCCCCACGTGCCCGGGCAGCCAAAGTATAGGCGAACCTAGTAATGCTCAGGATTTATCCTGGAGATGGAGCTAAGTGATCTATGCCGCAGATACCTAAGGCTAGCTTCTAAGGAGTTACCCCAAGTCGTTTCGCCCCGTATTTTGGTTAATCTCACTTGGTGCAATAGCAACCTGACCAACCACGAACACCCCCTTGTTCGCAGAGGCAGTTCTTAGTTTTGCTCTGAAGAATAGAGCTACTTATAGCGGGACCCACGGAAAGGAGTCTGCTTGCTTGTCCATGGGCACGTTGGGTGTGCATCATCGCCGGAGAAGAAACCGGCGACCGCTGCCCGACCGAGCCATGGACTATCCCACCCCCATCTTCCGAACAGTTTAGTGTGAATCCTAGCCCCGTAAGGGCGTCGGATATGCGGCCTGGACCTGACGGTCATACGCTACAAAACCTTTCCACCACCCCTAGCTTGGCCACTACTTCCAAGAACGGAGCCCGGAAAAATCCAGCAGCGCCACTGAGCGTTTCTAGTGGATCCGAGCCCTTTAGTTACGTCCTAGCGTGTGGGAACAGGGGGTACCCCTAGTTCACCCACGCTAGTCCGCATCCACGGGGAACCACGGGAAGGCGGGCTCGTTCGATGCACGCAAGCATCGCGCTCTGACCCTGAGGGCGATGGATTGTTGGGATTTGGAGTTTGGGATGGGTTTGGCTTTCTTTCCTCCTACCTTCCATCATCTTTTCCCCCCCTTTTCCCTACTTTTCCCTAGCTATCGAGGGGTCTTTGAACGCCCCTTATCGCGTGTTCCGGTATTTCCCTTTTCGTCGCCTATCTGTCGAATCCCTTCACGTACAGGGATTCCTCGCAGAACCCGGCGAAAGCAGAAAAGGCCTCTGCCGACGACACCAAGTACGGTGCCGCCTCTGGCCAGTTCCACTTGCCAGGTGGGACCAAGTCCCGCAGAGATTCCCTCTGCGGGTCGTACAGCGGGCAATCCAGGATGAAATGGCCCACGGTGTCCGCCGCACTGCCGCAGACGCAGGTCTCGTCCTCGACAACGCCGTACGCCAATAGACGTGAACGGAAGTTGCCGTGACCTGTGAGAGCCTGCGTCGTGAAGTGATTCGGCTTCAGCCAGTCCGCTGCCTGTCTCTCCCTTATCCCACTGTAGAACGCGTATGTTGTGCGGCCCTTGTGGGAAGAGGTCCACGAGGATTGCCACATTTCTAACGCCTCCTCTCTTACGCGTGAAGCCGCGTTTTCCAACATTCTGTCAATTTTAATTTGCCCCATCTGGGCGTCTTTTCCTTTTCTTAGGGCGTGAAGCGCCCTACGCTGCTGGAGGAGAATATCAATTGGGACCACACCGGCCACTACGCAGAGGGCCTCCCACGACGCGCGGCGATAAGCCGACGTCATCGCGATCAGGACCCACCGCTGCATGGATCTCAGCTTGTCCAAGTCTTTCACGACGCAGAGGTCGGACCACCCGGCGGCAGCATATGTCACTACCGGGAGCGTCACGCCCCTGTAGATCGCCGAGAGAGCTCCGAACCGAAGTCCCCATTGACATCTCGCCAGCCTAGCAAGTTTTCCGAATAGCGACCCAACCTTGTCGCTTAGGTACTGGCAATGGGTGCGCATACCCATGCCACTGTCTATATAGACGCCCAGATATTTAACCGCGTTCCTAAATCTGATGTTTGTACCTCCTATACGAATGGTTGGTTTCCTACTCGCAAGGTCCATCTTTGAGGAGCGGATGGCCTTACGTTTCCTATCGGGTCGGTCCCCTCCTCGTCTTCCTATTCTTTTCCTTTCGATCCAGCCGCTCCGTAAGACAATTGCCTCGGACTTGCGGACTGAGATCTGCAACTTGGCTTCTTTGCACCAGCTGGAAACGATGTCAGCAACACGCTGACCCTCTATCTCCAGCTCGCGCCTCGTGCTTCCTCCAATTAGTACCAGTAGGTCGTCTGCATAGGCGACAAACCTGTCTCCTATCGACGCCTCTAGTTTCTGGAGGAGCTCGTCGAACATGAGGTTCCAGCAAGCGGGACCGAGGACGGAGCCCTGAGGGCACCCCCTGGTTGCCTGCTTGGATACCTCTGCATTGCCAATTTTGAGACTTACCCTGCGGTCGCCTAGGTAACTGTTCATTACTTCGAAAACGTTCCGCGGGCAGCCTCTTGCCTTAAGGGCCTCTAAAACTAATGGCCACCAGACGTTGTCAAATGCACCTGAGATATCGAAGAGCAGGGCTACAGTGTGGCGATGCTCGGAGGCATCCACCATGCGCCTAAGCTCGACGATTGCGTCCTCCGTCGACCTTTCTGGGGTGAAACCATATTGCCGCGGGGAGACGCGCCCAGGTGCCAGACAAGTCTGGCTGATACGCTTCTTAAGAAGCTTCTCTAGAAGTTTCCCTATCACTGAGAGGAGACAAATGGGTCTGTAATTCTTCGGATCCTTCTCATCTTTTCCCTCTTTGAGGAGGGTTCTGAGGGAACCCTCCTTCCAAGTTGAGGGAAAGATGCCCCAGTGAAGGCATCCGTTGAAGAGCCGTACCAGCTGACCGGGTATCGTTTTGCAGGCCACCTTTAGCGCACGGACCTCGATGAGATCCGGCCCGGGTGCCTTGTTGTCCTTGAAGGACTTAACTGCCTCCACGACTTCCGCCTCCGTGAACGGGGCGGCGTTCGTGGTGCTGGGCGCGATGCGCGCATTCTCTCTGAGGACACGCTGGTCTGGCGTGTCCTCCTCCACCCGGTCATCGGGAACGTGCACATCCAGGAGCAAGCTGGCTGATTCGCGTGCATTCATGGTGTCTCTACTTTCTCGCCGGAGAGTGCTGAGCACCCTCTCAACTCGGACTTTTTCTGCCTGGAGCTTGTATACGATTCCCCAGACGTCCGAGTTCCCGTTCGACGTGACAAAACGTCGCCAGCTGTCGAGTTTCGTCCGCTTCACCTTCTGCCTGTAGGTCCGCAAGGAGGTGCGGTACGCCAGTCTCTTTGAATGGCGAGCGGTTTCGTCTCTTTCTGCCTGGAAGGCACGTCTTCGCCGGTATACGGCCTTCTTGAGCTTCGTGAGCTCTTTGGTCCACCACGGGTTGGACCTCCTAAACCTTCTTTTCTTGGGCATTGACGCCGCACAGGCACTTGTGATGACTCCTGTGAGCGCCGCCGCCGCCTTTTCGACGCTTTCCGCGGAGTCGAGCTCTTCCTCCCCTAGCCTCTGTTTTGATGTAAGCTGTTTCAGGCTTGCGGTGTACCGCTCCCAATCGGCCCGACGCGTGTCGAACCTAGAGCTTGCGGCTTCCCGTTCGCCTGTAGAGGTCTTGGGGATTCTTAGCCTGACATCCACGGCGTTGTGATCGCTGCTTACCCAGGAGCTTCGCACATTCCAGCCACCTATGTAGCTTAGGATGCTCCGTGACGCCAGGGTAACATCAATGAATGATGAGCCCCTTGGCGTCCAGAATGTAGCCTCCTGGTCAACGTCATTCACAACTTCCATGCCATGCTCGCGAATGAGCCCCTCTAATTGGGCGCCTCTTTCGTCTGTTCTCTGGGGCCCCCAAAGTGACGAGCGAGCATTGGCATCTAGTCCAACGATTATTCTCTGCCCCCTCAGGCTATTTAGCACGTTCTCTAAGTGCCTGAGGTGCTTCTCTATTTCGTCACTGTACTGAAAGTAGCACGAGACTGCGTAGAAAGAGAAGCCTGGCGCTAGCACTTCCGCACAGGAGCAGTGCGTTGTGCTGAGCTGCGAGATGAAGACGAGGTCGAAGCGTGGGTTGCAGACCACTACTGCTGCCCACGGGTGTTGCGCGCTCACGGCCGCCACCCTTGCTCCGCCTCCTAACCCACATACTACAGGACTCGTTGCTCCACGTCTGGCGTAAGGCTCTTGTAGTAGCAATACGTCCAGTCGCTTCTGCGCCACGAGCTCCCGTATTTCTCCTGCTACTACAGCTGAACGTTGAGCGTTCAGCTGCATTATCCTCATTCCCGTGGTCGCGTTCGCGGGCACCTTTCCGTGGTGCTCCGTGCGTTTCGGTTCGCACGGCTGGGGGTTTGGGGGTTCCGCGTGCGCGTTCGTCTTCGTGTGGGATCGCTCTTGACGCCTATTCGCGTGTCTGGTACCTAATTCCGTATTTCCCTGATCGTCTGACTCTACATGATTCTCTTTGAGAATCCCTAACGTCTGTTTGTTCTGCTCAGCCGGGTTTGCCACTTCCGGCCGGAGCATTGCATCGCACCTCACCAGGTGGACGCGGACGGCGCGAAGGCCGGAACCAGTGCTGGGCCGCGCCTCTGTCGACGTCGCCAGCGGAGAATGGAGACGTCCGTACGCGTCCCGACGGTGAGCTTTCAACTCGGAAGAGCTTGTGATCGAGCGCGTCACCGGGCGGTTCCGCGCGTCGACGAGAGGTGCTGCCTTCACCTTCCTCTTCCTTAGTTGGGTGGCTGCGGTGGTTGGGGCCCTTCTTTCCAACCGCAGTCTTCTCACCGCCAAGATGACCTCGCCCGACTCTGCCCCCGCCCGGAGATCCGAACGCAGGGGTATTTTACCTCCGGAATGCTTTAAGTTGAGCGAGGCCATAATTTTTTTGTGTTTTTGCGGCTGGATGATTTCCCTCCAGCCAGGGTGTCTCCAGTACCTGCAACTCAAAAGGATTATCCGGGTTCCTTGTCCTTCGACGTGCCCTCGTCGTCGTTTGCAGGATGACACCTTGGAATGCCTCGCTCACAGCATGCCTCTTGGCCACTCCACCACACCGTATTTTGTATCTAAGTACCGTGCTAGCTACCTTGGCCGCTCTAGCCGAGGCTGGTTTGTCCAGGTAGCTGCTTGTTCACTAAGGAGTCTTTCTTCCGGTGCTGCAAGCATGTGCCGGCGCCTGCCTGTCGTCGCGCGCGTCACTCCACGCACCTTTAGGGGTTCTCTCCCGTGGCCTTGGTTAGCCTGCGTACGCTGGTGGTTTTTGCGTTCAAGCTTCTGGTTTATGGTTTATTTATTTTAATTTTTCCCATTTCCATTCCCTGCTGGTTGCTGAGCCGGCTTGTATCGAACCCTTACGTGCCCTCTTCCGTTGGGCTCGATACTCGTCCGTCAATTTGTTGCTGGCTCTGCTTTAGCGTTCGAGTTTACCTGGTTTCCGCACAGCCTACACCCCCCGTGTTTTTGCCTTGTCCCTTTCTTGCCGCTTCGGGTAGGGTCTCAGCTGACGATCTTCGTCGTCGTGCAGTCACCGGTTTTCGGCGTTCGATGTCTGTTCGATTGGCTCGGCCTGCACCTTCGGTAACCCCGCGGCTTTGGTCTTCGTGTGGAAGATTTGGTGCTTCTCTGGGGTCCCCACTTCGCATGCAGGCTTTGCCCCAGCTTGGGATCTCGTGCCGCACTTTTGTATGTGCGTGCCAGGGTATTACCACCTGCGCACTGCGTTCCGGGTCGGAGCGCCAGTTGCGTATTGCCTACCTGAGTGCGCGCGCGCCTTCCTGACAGTCGCCGACTGCGTACTACCTCACCGGTGGTTTTTCCTTGGGCTCTTGGGGTTTTGGGGTTTTCTTAATTCCCGGTCTTGTAGTTTTTGTTTTCCTCGTCGCCCCGATTTCCGTTCAGGAACGGAAATGGCGGCGTTTTAGGGGGCCTGTGATGGCCTATTTGGGGCAGCGCTCCCCGTTTCCTCTCTTCTGGGGTTTTTCCAAGAGCCTTTCAAGAGCCTTTTGCTGCTTGGTTTGCTCCATGACACGCCACTCACCACTCATGCTCCTTCTCGTTGTCGTTCCGTCGTTGCCCCTCTGCCGACTTTCCGACTTTTCGACTTTTGTCTTGGTTTTCTTTTACCCACTTCGCTTTTCGCGATGTGTCCCACGTGTACGATGGGGGGGCTTGTAGCCTCCCCATCTATTTCCTTGTATTTCCTTCTTCGCTTGCCGCTTTGCCGGCTTGGGACATGAGTGTGCTGTGGCGCGTGCATGGCCCACGTGTATAGTGGGAAGGCCTGTGGCCTTCCCATCTTTGTTTGCTTGCTCGTTTTGGAACAAGCCACAGCAAGCGCGATGAGGTCGCCTATTGCTTGCTGCCCCCCGGCTTGTTCCTCCTCCGCTACTGCTCAATTTACAATTTCTTGGGAGGGCCGCGGCCCTCCCTTTTCTATGCGCCATCACCTTCCCCCTTCGAGGTAACCCACGTGTATCGTGGGAGGCTTGTTGCCATCCCATCCTATTTTATTATATTTGCCGGTTTTGCCTGTTTGTCCAGGGTGGAACAAGTCACAGCAAGCGCGATGAGGTCGCCTATTGCTTGCTGCCCCCCGGCTTGTTCCTCCTCCGCTACTGCTCAATTTACAATTTCTTGGAAGGGCCGCGGCCCTCCCTTTTCTATGCGCCATCACCTTCCCCCTTCGAGGTAACCCACGTGTATCGTGGGAGGCTTGTTGCCATCCCATCCTATTTTATTATATTTGCCGGTTTTGCCTGTTTGTCCAGGGTGGAACAAGTCACAGCAAGCGCGATGAGGTCGCTTACTGCTTGCTGCCCCCTTTGTACTTGTTCCTTTTCTTTCTGCTTACTAGCTTACTTGGAGGGCCCATGGCCCTCCTTTTACGGTGTGGTGTTGTTTCCAACAGATAGTTAGGGCAGTCGGAATGGCTCTACTGGAGGGCGAGCCACCTCTACCCCTGTTTTGCTCCTAGCTCGTTTTTATGGAAATCCGAAAAGGTTTCCGTTCCCTTTTATCTGGGGTGACAGTGGCTAGCCGATCGCTCCGCATTCCAGCTCGGAAGGGCGGGGTCGCTACTCCCCAGCGGTGCCTGCTCACCGTTCCGTGCCCTGTCTCCACTCTCACTTTCGGTCTACCTGTCTAACTATCTTGTCCGTCTTATTCGATTGCGCGCCTACTTCACGCTCTGGGTCTTCTCTTCCCTTCCTCTCCTCCTCCTATGTCTCGCAAGGTTTTACGCCTTAAATGCGGTGGCGATTATTCGATTTCGTAAAGTTTTACGCCTTAAATACGATGGCGGCTGTTCGATGTTCGAATTCCGTAAAGTTTTACGCCTTAAATACGGTGGCGACTGTTCGATGTTCGAGTTTTAGGGAGTGTCCCTTGGGACGTCAGGTACTTCTACACCAGTTGGCAATAGAGGTTTCTCAGGCCTCTTAGGCTCAAAGCTTACACTTGTGCCAAACACGTTCGCTCCACCCACCCCCGCCTGGACGTCGTAACGCCAGGACGGCGGTGCACCCCTTCTTCAATGGCCGCGGTAACCGATCGCAATTAAGCGATCATGGCAATCACAGGCGCAACCGCACCTGGAAAGCACCTCCAAGCACGCAGGGCCAGGCCCCACGTGCCCGGGCAGCCAAAGTATAGGCGAACCTAGTAATGCTCAGGATTTATCCTGGAGATGGAGCTAAGTGATCTATGCCGCAGATACCTAAGGCTAGCTTCTAAGGAGTTACCCCAAGTCGTTTCGCCCCGTATTTTGGTTAATCTCACTTGGTGCAATAGCAACCTGACCAACCACGAACACCCCCTTGTTCGCAGAGGCAGTTCTTAGTTTTGCTCTGAAGAATAGAGCTACTTATAGCGGGACCCACGGAAAGGAGTCTGCTTGCTTGTCCATGGGCACGTTGGGTGTGCATCATCGCCGGAGAAGAAACCGACGACCGCTGCCCGACCGAGCCATGGACTATCCCACCCCATCTTCCGAACATACTTGTCCGGTGATTTTACGTGCGGCTCCTGCCCGTAAGCTCATCCACACGGCCCCCATGGGCGCGGGATTGGGATACGCCCAATCAGCGCGTCCACGCGTAAGCATGGACTACCAGTACAGTGCTAGGCTGTAGGACCCAGCACCAAGTCACTGGTCGGACCCAGCTCCTTTCCAAGCTGTACCAGCTCAGCAGGCTGGTTCCCGAGCTGTTGGGACGCAGCTCACCCGCCGGGGCCCTGGATAAAGGGGCCCCTGACCAGCATACGGCCTTCAACCACTGCCACCACGATATCCTACCTCAACACGACCGGGCCGGGGCTTTCACCCCGTGGGCCCCCGGTCCCCGTGGTACCGGTCTACATCACCGGTCGGATGTTCGTAGCCTGGAAAAAGGGCTACTACCAGTTTGACAGCCCTACAGCCGTCGGCACTGGTCAGCCAGCGCCTCGAGTGCGTGGAGACGCTACCCTCCAAAGAACCCATACAGGAATCGACCCTTAGGTCTTTGACCTGCGGTATTCCCCCTGCGCCTCCGAACACCTGGTACTTAAACTCTACCCCGGTCTAGCATCCTTCTCCTGAACACACACACAGCATACTTGCAAAACCTTTCGTACGTTTCCTTACATTCCAACACTCCACTCACATCTACACATCCCTCATCATTCACATGCACACCACATTCACTCAGGTTTCGTACATCTTCATACAACGGACATTCAACCAGTACATGCTTCCAATCCTCACACTCCGCTCCACACCGACATGCCTCGCTCTCACACAAACTCCGTTTCTTCAAAAACGCATTCATACTTCCATGTCCAGTCATCAAAAAGCATGCATACACTCCCGGATCAAAACATATATTCCTTTCAACAAATCTAACATCCTTTATATATTCATACGTCACTCTGCCATTCACACTCATATCCCATCTATTCTGCCATCGCTCATACAGTTTCTCATTCACCAATCGCTTGCATTCATTCAAGGTCATTCCATGCACATCCTCATTCGACACCACATCCTTTTCACTCAACTCCACTCCATTCTTTATCTTATACATCACGCCTCTTCTCACACACTCAAGGTCCCAAGGTAACCCACCCATCAACACTTGCATCGCATCCGTTGAAACCGTCCTACATACATTCAAACACGCATACAACGCCACTCTCTGACACCTATTCATCAAGTCCCGTGCATACTCATACTCCATCATTTCATACCATACACTCGCACCATACATTACACTCGCCGCAAACAAACCCTTATAAACAATCCTCATCGCACGCTTTTTCATACCCCAATCACACTTCAACACGCGCCTCATTTGCCCAACCACATTCGTAATTTTTCTCCTTACATACTCCAAATGCACCTTAAATCGCATCCTCACGCTCACCCATACACCCAAATATTTCACACTCTCAACATACTTCAGCTGTTTCCCATTCACACGCACTCCAGGATGTCTTGTGCCAGCCAGACTACCTTTCAACAACATCATTACACTCTTATCATCAGACACACTCACACCCACACTCATACCCCATTCACTCACGATCCTCATCCATTCAGTTCCCTTTCGCTCCAATTCCACACGGCTATGTCCCTCAACCATCAACAATAAATCATCAGCATATGCCACACACTCACATCCACACCGTGTAAGCTCCCACAGGAGCCCATCCATCATCAAATTCCATATGAACGGACCACAGATGGACCCCTGGGGGCACCCACATTCCACATCCTTCCAAACCACATCATTTGCTCCAACCATACACGCTCTTCTTGCACTAAAATAATCAATCCAAAGTCCAATTTCATCACATCCAATTGCATTCAACTTATCGATCACACGATCCCATTCTAAATGATCAAACGCACCCTTAAAATCAACAAACACCCCCAAAACATATTTACACTCACTCCTACGCACACATTCCTTTACACACATCCACGCAGTCTCTACCGATCGGCCCCTACGAAACCCATGCTGGGCACCACACATACTCTCACGCACTTTACTCTCAACCCTTCTCACCATCATTCTCTCCAAAGTTTTTCCCAACACGGGCAACAAACTTATAGGCCTATATGACGCAGGGTCCGATCTCACTTTCTCTGGAGACTTCAACAGGGCTATAACACTCGCTGTCTTCCACTCATTCGGAAAACGAGAGGTTTCCAAACACGCATTAAACATTCTCATCAAACATTCCGGAATCGCGCTCCATATCCTTCTCAGCATTTCAGTATTTATCCCATCCAAGCCAGGCGCCTTACGCAACTTCATCATTCTCACAGCTTCATTCACCTCCTCCCATTCAAAGTTCCTCACATTCACACCACCGCGCATACACACCATCAAACCATCAGTACGCGAAGCTGGGAAGAACCTATCCATCAATACACATACACTCTCCTTCCAAGTACAGGTCAGTCGCCCATCAACTTTCATCGCACACAACTTATCTCTTACATATCTACCGCGACATATTTTATAAACCGGACCCCATGGATCCATGTTAGAGGAACCACTCACAAAGCTCCTCCAGCTATCCTCTTTCACTCTCAACAACATACGCTTATATTCGCTCAATAGCCTCTTATACTCTTCCTTTCTCACTTCTGAACTTTCGCTATTCCTCTTTTTCGCCTTCTGCCATACTCTTCTACTCTTTCTTACACGTTTCTTCATATCTCTCAAGTCATTCGTCCACTATTTAACTTTCCGCACATTCATGACTCTCACCTCTTTCAACCTGTTCCTATTAGCAACATGGATCCATGACATTAATCTCCGCAGTTCCTCATTCACATCTACATTTTCACACACACTATATACACATGCATCCGCACACTCTCTCAAATCACTCATGTATTCATCCCAGTCCGCACCCTTACACAACCATCTCTTACACACTTCAACAGGCACACTCTCAACATTCATCCACATATCAATCACAATTGCATTGTGGTCACTTATGCACCAATCACTTTTTACTTCCCATTCAATTCGACATCCGGTACATGATTCACTCATCAAGGTAACATCAATATCACTCTGACCGACCACACCCTCAAATGTGTAACATTCACTCGGCTCGTTTAAAACGATCATTCCACTCGCTAAAATCCATTCCTCCAGAATCCTGCCACGCATTTCACTTTCACTATTAATGCGACCCCCCTTGCTGTACCACAGGGGGGAAATCGCATTCGCATCCAAACCAACCAACACACGCTTCCCTCTCGTATACATACACACCCTGTCCATGTACGCCAAATATGGCTCAATATCTTGACCATGACGACAGTAAATAGATACAACATACAACTCACCAAAATCCCCTTTCAGCCACACACACACACCATACTCATCTGTACATTCTCTCACACACAACGATTCCACACGCACGTCTCTAACAACCACTGCCGCTCGCACAGGTCCATTCTCACACACATAAACACTCCATCCAATCGGCAAACCTCTAACACAACCATCCGACACATACGGTTCTTGCAATAATGCCACACTCACACTACGTTCACTCATCACACTGCCCAGATCACACATAACCGCATACGCACGCTGACAATTCAACTGTACCACGTTCAACTTATCAATCATCGCTAATCCTTGCTCTCTCTCTTTCAGCCATTCTCACATACTCCGGACACGCTTCAGACATAACCGAGTGATCACATTTACTTCCTTTCATCTTACAATTCCTGCACGCTTGCTCTTTCTTACACTCACTCCTCAAGTGCCCACTCTCACCACATTGCTGACACAATCTATCCCTCATGCTACACTCACGCATCATATGCCCGAAGGCATAACACTTATGGCACCTCAACACACTCACATAATCTCTCACCTTGCATGCTCTCCATTTCACATACACTCTCCCTTCTTCCACAAGCACATCCCTCACACTCTTCGTCACTTCCACAACCACATTACCCACATTCACATTCCTTCTATTCATTCTGTATACTACACGCATTCTTTCCTTAAATTCACCCTCAGTCATGCAACACTTACCAGCCTTTACATTTTTCGCATACAATTCATTCAAAAACTCGTCATTCGTTAGCTCACACGGAACGTCAAAAATCAACACCTTGGGACCTATCTTTTTAGGCATTTCCACTTTAAGACCCACATCATCGAACTTTTTACATTCACGCAACATTTGCATATCTTTCGCAGTGGCAGCCTCGATAGCAACACCACCGCTCCGAGTCTTCCTAACAGCTTTCACTCTCACATCGAGCTGACCACTCACATTACGCATTATTTTCTCCTTTACTTGCTCACTCGTCATTTTTACACTCACATCTTTCGCTTTCACAACAACAGCATACGTTCTCTCTTTCTTCTCACTCACACTCACACCAGGCACACGCTTCACACCACTCACACCACTCATAGCAGTCACACTCGCATAACTCGCTACTCTACTCTTTCTCTCACACTCACTCCGAAGCTCTCTATCCTTACACTCATCTAAACGACCTTGTAACCTTTCATTTTTCGTCACCAATCTCATCAATTGTTCTTCATACTCACTCACACAGCCTAACAAAAACTCACTCGTCACCTTCGAAACTCTGTTAGTCTCAGCAAAAACATACTTACGCAATTTGGCACTGATCTCACGCATAACATTCAGCTCATCAACATCTATACTCATACTCTCACACTCACTCACACGCTTCATCCTCTTGGATCCAACACTTGGACTCCTACCCCTAGAGGCAGAAGAACCCCGACTCACACTAACATCGTCACTTTTCCCCCCCAAATCCCCGAGTTTAATTATCTTATCCATATAATTCCCACGAGTTGGGACGAACATAGGTCACCTCCCGGGTGACGCCCTTTCCGGGAGGAAGGCTCGCTACTCGAAATGTCGCCAGGTGTTCCGAGGTGGTCGCTAGGGACTGGTGACCCCACCAGCCACGCCCGACGCATCCGTCAAGGCGTACCCTGTCGCCGCGCACCATAACTTAGGGTTAGGGGTTTTTTATAGAGGTTATCCGTCCTCGCGGTCCGGCCGATTAAGGCAAGACCCCCGTTCCAGCGAAACATGACCACTGGCTTACGGTACTGATGTGCTCGGGTACCCCCGGGATCGCCAATTCCCGTCACCGTGACTGCCACTGCAGCCACGGCCCCTGAGGGACCCATCTTCCGAACAGCATCCCCTAGCTCCGTTTCCGTCACCGCAAGCTCCTGTGTCCACGGCCGGTTCTCCTCCCCCCCGATCCGGAGTGGCAGAGCCGCCGCCTCCCCGGTGGAGGGGAACAGCGTATCCACCACCCGGTCAAGGACAGCGGGGTCCAAGCCCTCCGTAACCGGGGGGGCGTAGGGGCGCAGCTTTCCCAGCACGAGCCGGTACGGCCGCCCCCACGGGTCCCGGTCCAGAGAGCCCAGAAGCTCCTTCCAGGATCTGGCCTTCGCCTCCTTTATGGCCTGGCGGAGGGCTGTTCTTCCTTTGTATTGTTGCTCCAGTTGCAATATCCCCTCCTCGTCGCGTGGCCATCTTCTGCGTTCCCGCGTGCACCGGCGCCTCGCCGCTATGCACGCGGCCCGCAGCTCCGCGATCTCGCTGGTCCACCAGTGCGCGCTCCTCCTGCGCTTGTAACCTTCCCTGCCCGATCCTTGTTACTTCCCCCCTCCAACCTGTCTCCCCATACGGGAGCTCCGTATAGGAAGACAGACTGCCCTACCTGTGCGATAAGTTTCCTTTTTAGTTGTGAGGGCCCTTTCAGGTTTCCCATTAGTGCCCCCACCGCGTTCATTATTTTAATCGTTTTCTCGTATGCTTTTTGGATATGCGCCCTAAAGGTTAATTTCTCGTCGAGTATCACTCCCAAATAGTTCATTTGCCTTTTTGCCTGTATAATTTGACCCTTAATTTTAAATTGCTTAGATTCCCCATACTTTTTCCTTTTCCTTGTAAAAACTACCATTTCTGTTTTCCCTTGAGCAACCTCTAGTCCCATTTCTTCTACCTCTCATACCACCTCCCCGACCTTTTCCTTTATATCCCTTATCAATTCTCCTATTCCTTTTCCCTCCGCTAGGATTATAGTATCGGCTGCGTAGCATACAGCCAAATCCCCTTGTCCACTTTTACGTAGTATTTTATTGAATCCTATGTTCCACACGGTTGGGCCAAGGACCGAACCCTGCGGAACCCCTCTCCTAATTTCCCATTCCATCTTCCCGTCCGCTGTCCCTAATTCCGCTTTCCTCTGGCTTAAGTAGCTCCCTACCATGTCCTCTAATGCTTCACCTACTCCCATTTCCTTCAACCCTTTAATGATCTGCCCCCATGTTAACGAGTTGAACGCGTTTTTCACGTCCAAGCTTACCCCTACCACATACATTCCTTTATCTAGGCCATTCTTTATAAAGCGCGTCACCCTCTCCACTGCTTCCATAGTTCCCCTGCCCCTCCTAAATCCGTACTGCAGTTAATCTTTCCTTTAATCACTTCTTGCAACCTATTTTCTATAATTCTCTCCAGAACTTTCCCCATTGTGCTCAGGAGACACATGGGCCTATATTTTTTTTCCCCCATCCTTCCTTCTTCCGTTTCCTCTCCCTTTGGGATCAGGACTACTGAGCTTTCCTTCCATTCTTCCGCGAACCATCTTTCTTCTAGGCACTTATTCATCGTGTCCCTAATAACATCCGGTCTTATTGCTATGACTAGTTTCAATATTTCATTCGGTACACCGTCAGGTCCTTGTGCTTTCCGGTTCTTAAGGCTCCTTCCTATTTCCTTTTCCTTTATTCCCTCTTCGTCCACTTCCCTGATCCCTTCGCCTCTCCTTCCCTGGCCTTCTTCCGCTCCTCCTATCCCTGTCCCATCCGGGAACAGCTCCTTAATCGTTTCCAATGCCTCCTCCTTAGCAAGTGGGTTTCGTGCTATCCTAATTTTTTTCCTAACTATCTTATAGGCAGTTCCCCATACATCCTCCTCCACTAACTTTAGCAATTTCCCCCATGCCTCCTTTTTGGCCTTCCATATTTCTCTTTTCAGCATCCTTTTATGTGCCTGGTACATCATCTCGAGTTCCCTCGTACCTTCGTCCCCCGTCCCTTTTCTTTTTCTTTTCCTCACTTTCCCTAATTTCCTTTTCAATCTCCTACATGCCTCTCTTATATCCCCAATTTCCTTCTTCCACCAGTAGCGATTCCTCTTGTTTCCAGTTTTCCTCTTTGGCATTGCTTCCTCGCATACCTTCAACACTTCCTTTTTCATGTTTGTAACCGCCTCCCTTGCCGTATCCTCCGCTCTTATTTTTTCCATTTTTCCCACCGATTAGAAAAGGAGAACTAATTCTTTTCATAGTGTTTAGATCGTTAGTCGAGAGTCCCGGGTTTGGTGGAGAATAAACCACTCCAATTACCAGGTTAGGGCTGTTAATTTTTATAAAGCACGCCTCGCAAGATAAGCCTGCCGCACCACTAATTACAGTGAATTCGATAGAATTGTGCACGATGATAGCAACTCCACCACCCCGACAAGGGCGATCAGAGCGGACGATAGTGTAGCCCGGTATAGAAAAGGAGGCGTTTAGGTTTAGCCAGGTTTCAGTTACTAGTACTACTTCTGCCTGCAAGTCGGCAATGGCTAGGATTAATTTTTTGCGTTTCGGTAGCAACGATTGAGCATTCCAAAGCAAAACCCTAGGGAACATTTTGATCTATGTTTTGAAAGATCGACCAGAAGGCCTGAAATTTCTCCACCTGAGTCCGGCATTCACGGAGTTTGACGATCAAAGCGCAGGTCAAATCCAACATATAATTTATGTCGACCAAGGAATTTAGTTCCTTCATGGCAGTTATTAGCTCGATCATGGGTCCAGTCCCCCCGCTAGTTGGACAGGTTGGGGAAGGATTTTCACTAAAAAACCCGTGTGGCCGTTTGCCTGCCACGATACTGGCATACGTACCGCGAGAAGTGACCGGGGGCAGTGACTCGGTAGGCGCCAATACGTGTGTGTTCTCTGTCCTGTGTTTTAGGACAATACACCGGGAACGATTAGAATTTAGTTGTCGAGCTTGTAAGTAGGACGCCAGGGAGGGACATCCAGAAAAGTTGTCTGTGTGGTCACCACCACAATTGGTGCATTTGGGTGGAGTGTCAAATGGTTTGGTGCACTCCGAAGTGTGATGGCTACCCGTACATTTTACACATTGGAGAGGGAAATTGCAGTTAGTGGCCGAGTGCTCAAAGGATTGACATCTAAAACACTATGTGTGTTTTTTGTTTGACCAGAATTTGTCCCAGTACACTCTGGTGCTGAAAAGATAGCTTACCTTGTTAATTTGATTTACGGAAGTACCAGGCTGGAAGTTGACACGGTAAATTGCAAAATTTTTGTTGATATTTGTATTTGGGCGCTTCAGAGAAATACAGAAGAACGGGTTTAACTCTTGTGACTTGATTTCAGCAATAATATCTTCATTGAGAGTGTCTGGAAGTCCCTTGAGAACCATACTCAAGGCTTTCTCGGAGGTGATAGTAAAGGTGAAAAAGGGGATTCTATTTTCTCATAGGGCAGATTGAAACTGTTTGTGGGTATCGATTTTGTCGAACTGTAGACGAATTTTGTTGTCAAGGTACTTAATTTTGAATGTTTTTCCAAAGGACTCCGCTAATTCGCGCTCAAATTTTGCAATGTTGTAACTGAAATTTGAAATGTAAAGTGGGGGAGGCTTAACCGTAATTTTGTGGTTGACGTTATCTACATATGTTGACGGTACGAGGCAGGGCACCACGAACTTTTGTTGAGTCGGATGTACCATCTGAGCGTGAGGTCAGTATTGCCGTGTTTACTAACGTGCTTTCGAAAGGCTGCTAAGACCGAGAATCTGTTTGACACAGGGACGGTGGGGACTGAGTCAGCTTCCATGTTGTTGTCAACAGTGGGATTGTCCTTGTTGACGTTCATTATGGAAGTTCCTGAAGAACTCGCAACGTTGGAGATTTTATTGGGAGGAGCTGGGAGCGGCAAAAAATGTCATTCTTGTGTTT
Source organism: Anthophora plumipes (assembly GCA_951804975.1). NCBI lineage: Eukaryota > Metazoa > Arthropoda > Insecta > Hymenoptera > Apidae > Anthophora > Anthophora plumipes. The sequence goes on along the minus strand of OX638120.1, from coordinate 9,758,829 downwards.
GTGTGTATTACGCGAAGATGTTTTTTTTTACTTTACCCTTGGTTTTGGGAGTGAGGGCTACTTCTGCAGTGGAAGAGTTAGAGTCGTCGGACTCAACGTGTTGATCCGGCAGAGCCGGTTGCAAGTCGAGTTGTACGTAGGACATATCCCTCGTCAATGAATTGATTTTGTCAATGACGTTAGTACTTATCGTTTCGGAAGTGATAACAGACTTTAATTGAAGATCAAGGTCCAGAGAGTCGTCCGGATTATTGTTGGCCAGAGGCTGGATCTTTACCAGATCACTGGCTGTTGCATCTGTTAAGCGACGAATGTTGTCCGCTGTCAGTGCAATTCCGGATTTTACAGGAACATACCGGTCGGAAATAAGTCAACCCTTTTGGGGTTGGCTTTGGAGCGCCTAACCGGCGGTACCAGACTGACAAGTAACACACTAATGAACAAAAAATAATAAAGGAAAAGAACTACCCTAGAAGAACTATAATAAACAAAAGATTACACCACAGCACTATACAGAATACAAAAATTAGAAACTGAATCTCGATTTGAACACTATATGACGAACGTAAACACGGAGTGAGTCAGCAACACGTCTGCTCTCTGCCGATATAAACATTGGACTGCTTTTGGATTATCTCCCATTGCCTTTTTTCGGGCGTTCTTATATATGCCCTTTTTCATGCGCGGACTGTGGAGAGTGCTGTTTCGGTACACGCTCCAGGTACCTAATTTACTAATTATGTTTGCACCCTATTGGTGCGTGCTTATATTATTTTCTATTGGCCCGGGTTTAGCTTCGACTTATTCGCTATTGGTGCGCACTAGCTATACGCTACAACGGTATCATTTACTTTATATTCACTATTATTTCTACGCTTTTTATTGAAGTTCTCATTTTGTTTCTCCGCATTTTTTGACAATCTTTCTGACGCAATTTATCTATCTCGCATTAAATGTATTTTGTCATTCAATTCAGGTAATTCGGCCTGAATATGTAAAGCATCTCCTGCGTTGTGATTTATTCCAAATAACAAATAACTTGGTACAAATCCAATCGACGACTGTTTGGTTGTATTTAATGATTCTTGTATTTTACACAACTTGTTTGGTCTTTCTGAAGATTTTGTAACTTCCGCGGATAGCAAATTGGTAATAGTGGCGACATACCTTTCAGTTTGGCCATATATTCCACTAATCATACTTCCTAATCCCCACCACGCATCGGGACCTCAGGCTTGAGACTCTGCTTTAAAAAGTTAGGAGGATGACTTTATCTTCCTTTATTATTGTCGCTCGTCTTTTCCCATGTTTTGTTAGTCTTTCACAGTCTTTGTGGTCTGGTATCGTTCCACCCACTCTTGCACGCAGTGCTTCAACATTTTTATAACACTAGCAATCGCTGGATACGATCATTTCGGTCCACGTGTGTATAGCGAGAAAAATCACTTCAAATCATTTAGCATATTCAGCACTCATGGTGAAAAATGTGTGTTCGGTGCGATAACTTGAGTCAAACTGCGACGGCGCAGCTTAAAACATAGTTCTATGTTCAAAAAAAATTAATTTAATTGTACCAAAATTTCGACAGAAAACGCACACGCGTTCTTTTTGAACAGACTACAGTTCTGATACATTAGTGATTGAATATTTTGTCCTTCGAGTCGCATCCCAGTGTGATCCAGTGAGCAAGAGACTTGGAGACCACCCCTGCAACCAAGAGCGATTCTTCGGTCATCTAAAACCTATTAGACGCATTCGATTTACCGATTGGTGAAAATGGCCCTGAATCCATCTCTACACTATTGCCGAGAAGTTTGGAAACATTTGAGTTGTTTTAAAAAATAATTAAAAATATACTGTGATTACTAAAGAAATATTATAAAAGAGTAGGGTGTTGAATGAAAAAAAATATTAAAAAACGAAAATTGTATTTATTTTATGAATTTAGCATTACAATTTCAACTCGTTGAAAAGCCTCCCTTTCGATTTAATGACGGCTTTGCAGATCTTTGGTATTCTGTTTAATAATTTCTCCAAACAATCTTCTGGAATTTGTGCCGATGCATCTTGCAGCTGTTGCTAGAGATGTGTGAGCTGAAAAGCTTCAGTTTTTATGGCAAGAAAATTCCACAAATACTCGATAGGAGACAGATCTGGAGACTGCGGAAGCCAAGTCATTATTTTCAATATTCAAAGATGTTCTTGACCTTCTAAAAATCCTTTGCACAGTTTTAAGGAGTGCTTCGGGTCATTGTTCGGGTGATCAAATGCATTTGTCTTTCAACATGGATTTCCCATTAGTTGGCTGTCAGAGGGTATTGCGTGGTCTTCAAGAATTTTTAAATCTTCTTCTTTTTTCATAATTGTATCAATTTTTCCCAAAAATTGCTGACGTATTGACCAGCGAAGCAGCAACTGATCATTGTGTTACCTCCTCCATATTTTACCGTCGAAATTACGCAATCATCTCGTAACTCTTCATGCGGCTGTCGCGTAATCTGGATTCTTCTCCGTAGAAAATAAAGAGTCAGACCACCGACTTAGGGTCAGGATCGTCAGTTCGTCGTATAGCGAATTTACTGATATTCTTAATATTCTTTTAGATTCTAAGAATATGAGTTTTAATAGAACTTTTTCAAGTAATGACTCTAATAATACGGTATATGTAAACTGGTAATACAGTTTTATTAATCACAAGTTATAACCGATACAGTGAGTTAGAGAAATGCTCTCGAGCCTAAGTATTTGGAGTTTTTATAATGTAAAGAGGATAAGAGTGGGGAGCTTGAAGTTCAGGGGCCTTGGTGAGTCTGGTGGTGCCGCGTGTATCAGGTGGAGTCGTGCGGCTCTTGGGATAAGCTAGGTTGTCACACGGCCGACGGCGAACAAAAATTCGACGGTTGGATCCAAATATTTCGAACTTAGTCTCATCTGTCCATAGTACATTTTTCCACTGTTCTATGGTCCAATTTTCATGTTGTTTGACCTACTGAAGTCGTTTTTGTTTGTGTACTTTCTCCAATAAAGGTTTTTTCACTGCTACACATCCTCGGAACCTTTCCGTTAATAAGCAGTTTTTCACAGTAGAAAGTAATACTTTCTGTTTTTGATTTTCGTTTTGCTTTCGCGTTATTGGTGCAGCAGTAAAACGCCTATTTCTTTTCGCCGTAATAACAAGAAAACGATCTTCGTTAGGGGTTGTCGCATTAAGTCGTCCACTTCGTTTTCTGTCTTCAAAACTCCTAGTGTCACTTTGTCGTTTGAAGGTGTAAACCACACCTTTTAAAGAAACACCAACTTTTTTTGCCATCTCTATCAATTTCATACCTTCTTGTTTAAAAGCACATATTACTGCACGTTTTTCACGAGGAATTTACCTACTTTTGCACATTGCTTTTAATTTTTTGCCAAAACACTATGTTTTAGTATTTGACAATACAAAAAAAAATCAAAACTAATTTTGCAAAAACAAGAGTAATCGACTTGAAATGAATATTGTTGTATCAATGCACAATCGCGACGATGCAAAACGATATATGCGATGCAGTTAGCGTTCGTTCTTTGTTCTCGCGCGAGACCTACGAACCTCAACACATTACGAGGAGATCACGGAATTGACGCAACGTAGTCGAAATAAATGATTCTACATTGTGTTCTTTTGCTTAATTCTAATATTGTTCTCTTCTATATTACTATATAGGTGAAGTATATATTTTATATTATGCAGTGCAGTTGAATTATGCATTTAAATTTCTTTGTTTCCAAACTTTTTGGCGGTAGTGTATATGACAGAGGTTAACTAGAAGCAGAACATCAGAGTGCAGTCTCCGGCAATCTCCATTCCAATCCTATTAGAATACGAGTTCACGGGATTTAACCGTAAACTACTCAAACGTGCCAAAAACGAAAAAAAGAAAAAAAGAAGAAACAATAGAAAACCACGCGCGTGCACTAGATCGGCATGTAAGAACGCAAAAACGCCCCACACACTATCCGCTTGCAACCACATCTATCCGATACGCATTTCTAACAGATACTCTTCAACACCATAAGTTGAGACAAGTACATTTAATTTGCACCTCATACGGTAAAAATGGCAGAATCGTAGAAAAACTGGTAGCAGAATACATGGTGAAAGCTTCGTTATTGCGTTTTCGAAAATTTGTATGTAACATTAATTTGACGCTCTTGAAAAACGATATAGAACTTGATAAAAATCTGTTAGAACGATTTGAAAACGAGCAGAATGAAATATATTTAATTAAGATAGATAATGGGGGTGAATCCAGAAACGAAGGAGAATTTGAAAAATTCGAGGACGAATATATTCTTCTAATTCCAACAGTTCAACATAACGCCTTAAAGGCTCAACAGTCACTCGCAACAACATCTCCCTCGTTTTCGGATACTCGGGTAGAAACAAAATTACTGTGCCGATAGCATTAGCATCGTTCGAGAGTTCATATGACGATTGGACGAAGTTTCGTGACAGTTTCGAATCCTTAATTCATAATAACGAAGTATTGGCGAAGATTTGGAAGTTCTGTTATTTAAATTCGACGTTAAAGGGAAATATTGCACGTATCGTTCAACCGTTAGGTAATTCTCATGTAAATTTTAACGTTGGACGGGAAACTTTAACAGTTTGAGTGCCACGGGCCTTTGCAAATATTCGCTCGAAGAATGTCAAATGGCACGATCGCGCTTCTTTCATATATCCTTTCTTTTTTCATTTTTGTTACTTTTGTAGGATGATAAATGAAAACAATATTTCTTAACAGCAACTCCGAAGCTTGTAGAAGCAAACAGTTCAATTTAGAAGCTCGATAAACGATAACAGTATAGACTTGCACTGACAAAACCTGAATGTGCAGTTAGTTCTACGGACCAATTGGCTGACACGTTCAGGTAGTGAACAGGGGATATGCGATCGCGCTGGTTGGCACTCAAACGGTTAAAGGAGAGGTTTTAAAATCGCAATATTATTATAGATCACCACGTTAAAGATGGTTTTGAGTTCCCTATCTAATCGTGGGATACGCTAATCATATACCTTAGGTGTACAAATGAATAATTCAAGTTTTCTATAGCAGTTAAAAGATACGTTTTAAAATCAATTGATTGTCCCTCTCTTTTGCTGTTCATTAGTGTTGACATGCAGTTGTTACAACTGACGATCAGCTTGGCGTAAAACGAAACATAACCTAGACAAATATTCAAATCAATAAAATCCAGGTGTATATTTGACATTGTATGCTCTACGAATTTCAACAAGGAAGAAATGCTACAAAGTTATGTGAATCTATTTGTTCTATTTTTGACGAAGGTCTAATATCATGCGATGTATGTGTATTTTGGAATTATGGATCTAAAACCGGTAATTTCAATCTGAATGACAAACCATGACCTGGACGCTATCGGAAGTACGGCAACGATGATTTGGAGCAACTGTTCTCGCAGAGTCACCGAAGTCAACAAAAATCAACGCGTGACAGCGGGTTCTTCTCTACACGACAAGTAACGTAGAAAATCTGTCTTATAGAAAATCGTTACTGACAATGAAAGATGAATATGCTATAATAATCTGGAACACAGACAATTGTGGGTAAATCCAGGTGATAGAGTAACATCGTTCGCAAAACATAACCGGTTTGGAAAGAAGGTTCCCCTCTGCATTTGGTGGGATAATAAAAGTTTAATTAATCCAGAACTGTTAAACCCGATGAAACTGTTCTGGGGATTGCTACCAACGGCAATTAATCCACTTGAATTAAGAATTGAAAAGATAGCATCTGTTACACCGATAGAAGAGAGCATCCTGTGAAATTGCTGCATGACGCTAGGCCACATATTGCTTCTGTAATAAAAGACGTTACAATGAGTATTGGTTGAGACATTTTGCAACGTACAATGTCTTCACCACACATTGCTCCTTCGGATTTCCACTTTTTCCGATCGACGCAACATACCTGATGCGGTACCCACTTCCAATCAATGGATGAGATTCAAAAACTGGCTTGACGATTGGATTTTGTCTAAAGACGTACAGTTTTTCCGTTACTGGAATCAGCAACTGCCTATTGAGACGGCTTGAAGTTATACAAAGCAACGGCGAATACCTTCATTGAACAACTTGCTTCACTTTTTTTTAAATAAACTTTAAGTTTCACGAAAAAATTTGAATTACTAATTTGTGCATCTATGTTGTCATGTAAATTGGACATTCGAACGAAACGTAAATGGAATATACGCGTTTCAATTAAAGAAATTGTCAACCGATCTTCGTGCTTGTTTTGAACAACATTCTAACTTCTTAGAAAATTCAAATAATGAAACTTAGGTGATAAATTGTCCACCAACGACCCGTAATAGGATGAACATTACAAACTCTCTTGTGCCATCAGTAAATGCACCTTGTCCACACTGTAAGGAGGCACATTTCCGTTAAGCGTGCGCAGATTTTCGTTACGCGTGCGCAGATTTCCGGAAATTACCCCTTTCGACCAATCGTGTAACACGTTAAGGGCGGCGTCAGTCCTTGGGGACTAACAGTGAACTTTCCGTTTAGGAGGCGTCAATCCCTGGATACAAACAGTCAACTTTTATTCTTTGGCGGCGTCAGTCCGTGGTTAGGTCAGTCTATACTCTGTAATCCAACACTCAACGAATGATCGCTGGGCAGCAAAAGGGCAGCAAAATCAGCTCTTGACGCTTAACCCCTTGCCGTATCAATTCGTTCAACAAAATTCGGGTCCAACCGGTAAAGGAAGATGCTTGCTAAATGGGCCCAAAAATTAGATTTTGCGAGAACATTACATTTAAGTCTCGCTTATCGCTTTCTTGTTTGACTCACCTTAATTTCACAAGTTAAACTTGTAATGATCATGTTTGGTCCGAAATTGTTTTCAGGAGTTAAACTCGTCAACATACGGCAAGCGGTTAACGTGTTAAACGTACAAGAGTTTTGAGTGTGCTTTAATTTTTCTTTTTTTCTTTTCTTTGTAAGTGGACACACTAGTCGAACTCTTGTACTCGTCCAGCTAACAAAGAATGTAATACGTGACATAATTCCATGTTGCATATAGATAGCGTAAATTTAGTATGAGCTTCTGATCAAGTAAAAGATTCACAAAATACGTACTTGCAGTACGAGCGTGTCGATAGACAGCAACGATCAAGCGTTATCAATGAAAAGGGTGAATCGTGACAAACGCGTAATATTGTCGACGACGATTGTATACATTTGCGACTGTAAGGGTTACATGAATTGTGAATATGGAGTCTTGTTAGATCAAGGATCCCAAGTTAATATATTACTACCGAGTCATTTTGCGAGAAAATTGGAATTTCACGATCCACTGAAATCCACTTCAATATCAGGTATTGGTCTTGCACAACGAAAGTGATCCTTGCAAAAACGCAGGCAGAAATATTAACGGATACAGAGCATCGCTGGACATGTTTAATAATGCCTTCATAATCAATCACCGTTTCCAATATCAGTTATCCACTCACAGATTCTCAATTTGATCAACAGCGAGATGTTAATCTGCTGATTGGGGAATGCTTCTCCAAGGGATTTGATTTACATTGCACAGTATCGTGTGAACCAAGGACTTTCCATAATCCGAAAAACTCAATTAATTGGATTTTTGCTGGCAGAACTGGTGGACTTTCCATTGAACCATCGCAATACGTGATCAGTATATCGTGACCAACAGGCAGTATAGATATGCAGTTATCACAATTTTGGATGATCGAACGGTTCGATATAAATTACCGTGCTCCAAAACTTGAAAAAGGCGAATGAATGTGAAAAACATTTTACAGTAAAAACAAGGTGTGATTGAACTGGGTGTTATCTGGTATGAATTCCTTTCACCAATAAACTATGCTAGCTAGGTGATTTAAAACGAATAGCCGAAGAACTTTTAGCAAGACGTGAAAGAAAAATCGATTAAAATATATAAAGTTTATGAAGGAGCATGAGAATCCAGATCATACGACAGAAATATTAGTCGAATCTACTAGAGATGAAACATCCACCTACTATCTTGCAGTATTCGGTGAAGACAATGACTATAAACTCGTGTTGGCACAGGAAACGCCTCTTGGGTGAGCTTTCTTGCCGTGTTGGACAAACGCCACATTATAACCCTATTACTGCTAGCAGGGTCGTCGAGCGATTCCAGTATATTTGAGCCCTTTAGTTACATTCTACTAAGCGTGGCAAGGCAAATATGTATACGCCGGGCAAACTAGTCTGTATGCGCGAGGAACCACGTCCTCACGCACCGCAAATTTATGACGATACGTGCTTTCAGAGTTACAAAAAGGAATCCATACTAACCAACGCTAGAAATCAGTTCAATAGAACTTCCTGTATCACGTTCAGTTGTATGTGTAGATATGTATTAGGTCTACCGGAAAGTTCTGTTCGGTAATGTCATCTCAAGTTTGAACACGTATGAACGTCTTCATTCGAAACATATTTGGCTGTCTCTTTTTGCCATTGTATTTCTACATGTATTCTTCTAAATTGACCAAAATAATGGTATCATCATCTCGCTATTAAGTGAGATTCGTTCAGATGAACATGTGTATTGGTAAAGTTCATTTACGGCATTGCATTCTGTATGAATTGCAATAAAGTAGAGATGCTACAGAAGCGTGCGAAAATTTGATGAACGTGTTGGATGAAGATACAGTTTCCGATAGTACGTGTAGGAGATGGTTCAAAAAATTTGAAGCAGACGATTTCGACCTTAACGACAAGCCATGCTCTGGAAGACTATCTCTGATCGATGGTGATATGGTTAGGACCATTATTCAACAGGATCATTTTCGACCACATTGGAAATTGCGAAAATGCTCCACCAAATATAACAAACCATTTCGGACCGCATTCAGAAACTTGGAGTGGTGTAAAAGTGTTCCGGGTGTGTGTCTCATGAGTTAAGTGAACAAGCTTTACACGACTGAGAATTTGCACATCTCTGCTTACTCGGGACAAAAAACAACCTTTTTTAGACCGGTTGATAACGGATAATGAAAAGTGGATTACGCACCAGTACATTGTCAAGCGAAGAGCATACTGTGAGCTCGGACGATATTTTCCCTCCACCTCGGAACAGAGTTTGAGCCCCAATAAGAAAATGCTGTGTATATGGTGAGACACCAAAGGACCAATACACTATGAACTTCTCAAATCCAAAGAAAGGCACAATTCGGAAATGTATTGTCCACAAATGGATGATTTGAACCAAGCACTCGGGGAAAGAGACTGGTACTGGTCAATAGGAAGCAAATCATACTGCACCAAGGGATCTCCAGACCACATGCTGCTTTGGCTACTCGCCGGGAAATCGCACAGCTAGACTGGGAAATTCTGCCGCATCCATCATCATCTCTGGACCTAGCGCCATCGGATTATTATCTGTTTCTCTTACTGGAATATTGTTTGAAGCGAAAAGGATTCGAAAATAAAGCAGATGTCAGTCAAGAAATTTTCGCCTCCAAAGGTGAGTCATTCTACAAGAATGGAATCCAGGAATTACCACCACGCTGGAAAGAGATCATTAGTAACGATGAAAATTATATTGTTCGGTAAAGAGTAATAGATGTATCGAAAATGTATTATTTTCTTTTAATTCACAGATCTTTTCGGAAGATCTGACATAAGTATTCAAGTTGGAGGAAACTGTTACGTATTACAGCGTATTGTGTTTAAAAATAAACTTCATATAATATACACACAAACATAGAACGGTCAACACATCGGATCGCCAATCGCAGTTATCCAGAATAAAGGCATTATTAGACAGTTTTACGTAAGCTGCAATAATTAGAATTATGCAGATCAAGTGTTTCAAGAAAAAAATACAAGAACTAAGCTAGAATGCAAACGTAAACGAACTTAAAGCTATAAACGGATATTGTGATTAGTCCTTGGCGGAGATGAACTACTTAGAGTGGACAGAAGATTATGGATTATCAAAAATATCCTATCATCTTAGCCGTGATAGGATATTAGCTCATGTCACTTCGAAACCTAGTTAGACAGATCGGAAGAATATCAGAAGTGCTTCGGTACAAATTCTAGCAGTATTCTACTGTCAATAGGAGATTTTCTAGTGGACAGGATTAGTCCAATTTTGCCATTCTTTGTTTTCGGAGTAGATTATGTTGGACCATTTTTTGTAAAGGATAATAGCGTACGTAGCCATGCGGTGTTAAAAGCGTGTGTGTGAATTTTTGCAGGTTTCTCAAGTAAGACCGTTCATATTCAACTAGCTGTGTATAACCGATACATTTTAAAATTGTTCGCGGAGTTTTATGTCTACACGTGGTCGGTGTTGGAAACTACATGCCGACAATGAAATGAATTTCATCGAGGCGAGAAATGCGTTACGGGAGTTAAGAATATTAATATCAAATAACGAGCAAACTGAAAAATTTGCGAGATTCCTACCCAACGAAGGAATTGTATAGCATTTGATTTCACCGCAAGTTTATATACAGAACGTCATCTAAAACGTGTCATTGACGAAACAAACGTAACCTACCAAGAGTTGTACACTGTTTTGGTGCAAATTGAATCATGCTTAAACTCGCAGTCACTATCCTCTTTACCTAATGATCCGACAGATTTCCTTCCTCTAACACATAGTCATTTTCTTATTGGAGACTCATTGACTTCACTTTCTTATCCGAACGTGTGTCGGATCTCAATGAGAATCTTTTAATCCGTTATGAAGTAATCCAAAAGATGTTCTAGTACGTCTGGAAACGGTGGCATATAGAATACCTTAATGGCTTATAGTAGTGAAGTCAATGAACCCAATCAGCAGTACCTAAAGTTGTACGCGAGAACAATCTTCCACTATTGAAGTAGTGCGTTTGTCGGATAATGAGGGTTCATCCAGGAAAGGATAGTGTCATCCGTATTATCACTGTGAACATATTAGGTTGGGGAAAAAGAAATCCATTATTTTTACGTGAACTTCAAGACTTTATTTAACATGTTTTGCATTGTCCGATTTAGGTCAAATATGCACCATTTTGTTCTATAATTTGTTGCCATTTTAATGGTAGCTTCATTATGCCTCTCTCATAAAAGTCTTGGTCCTTATTAGCGAAAAACTCCAGCAATTGATTTTCACACTCTTCCCTTGATGCCAATTTCTTATCACTAAAAAAGTTTTGCAATGCAAGAAAAAGATGGTAATCGCTTGGTGCGAGGTCCGGACTGTATGGTGGATGCATCAAAACTTCCCAACCAAGCTCCTGGAGTTTCTGACGAGTCACTATAGAAGTGTGTGGCCTGGCGTTGTCCTGATGGAACACGACACCTCTTCTGTTGGCCAATTCTGGCCGTTTTTGGTCAATTGCTCGCTTCAGACGGTCCAGTTGTTGACAATAGATGTCTGAATTTAATGTTTGGCCATATGGAAGCAACTCGTAATAAATGATTCCTTTCCAATCCCACCAAACGCAAAGCAGAACCTTCCTGGCCGTTAGTCCCGGTTTGGCCACCGTCTGAGCTGCTTCACCGCGCTTTGACCACGATCGCTTTCGCATAATGTTGTCGTATGTGACCCATTTCTCATCCCCAGTCACCATCCGTTTAAGAAATGGGTCGATTTCATTACGTTTGGCCAAGGCTTCGCAGATGGAAATTCGATCCATCATGTTTTTTGGTGTTAATTGGTGTGGCACCCAAACATCAAGCTTTTTTTTAAACCCAGCTTTGTGCAAATGGTTTAAAACTGTTTTGTGGTAGATCTTTAACTCCTGGGCGATGCTACGACTACTAACATGCCGGTCCACTTCGATGATTTCAGTGACTTTGTCGACATTTTCGACGACGGGCCTGCCTGTGCGAGGGGCATCCTTAACGTCAAAAATACCCGAACGGAATCGACGAAACCAAAATTGCGCGTAATTAGCTGTTACAGTATCGGGACCATAAACACTATTCACATTTTCAGCCGCCTGACTTGCATTTTCGCCCTTATCAAAGAAAAACTGTAAAATGTACCGAATTTTCTCTTTGTTGACTTCCATCTTTAACGCCGTGTAACTCAGAACTGAATGGACAAAACAAAAAACTGCAAACGAATTCTTTTAGTGCGAACTGTTACCTTGACAACGAGCATAAATTTGAAATTGTTTGATCGATAATTTACGAGATATCGATCACTACAGCCATCTACCGAAAAAATAATGGATTTCTTTTTCCCCAACCTAATATATTGTGGTCCGGGCTATTTGCGCGAAAATGAATGCGTATAGCTAGTGTTACGTATTCGAGGGAAACAACTATGTTGCTTCAATCGACTCTGCATTGACGGCGCGCGCGCGTATGCTCGGAGGTGTTGTGTGGTGTAAGTGTAGCGTGTGTGAGTGCGATTGTAAGGTATACGTGTGTCTGAGCGGGTTAGTATCTTGCAATAAGCGCACGCGACGTGGGGTATGGCCAAATTGAACAATATATTAAATATCAATAAAATAGTAAATGGGATAAGATTTTTGGGGGATCAGAGGTACTCTAGTACTGTACGGTCTCTACGATGGATTGGTTCTAGGTAAACTTTTAAATAAATAAACTATGTGTTGAATTTGCATATAGTGGAATATATTCTATAAAATCAAAGTAGTATGACTATGTCCGTATACAGTAATGAACAATATATCAATATGATTCAATTCGAACTTCTTTGGTAAGGTTTATATCAGTACAAATGTATTCGATCGGTTCTTTTATAAATTTAGAGAGTGTCGGATTTGAGATGTTATAATTTCGCGAAAATAAGAAACGTTCACACAAACAGCATAATTCCCAGTGAGGGATGCCCCACAGTCATTAGCGACTACTGGAAATTACTTGCCGGAACTCTGATGCAATAACATTGGAAGAGAAATGGAAAGTACTCACCAAAACTATTGTAAAACCGTGACCTTGTTCAATGTATTATGTAATATGGAAGTCTTAGATTTTGTACGGAGGAAGAACGTCGTACACAGCCTTTGAAACTCGGTAGATTTGCTTTCTTACTGAACTGCAATTTTATGTGTGTATTAGAATGAGATTTTGATAGATGGAAAAGTTATGATAATAATATTTAAACTTATGAACTGAATAAAAGAAAAGAAAAGAAAAACACAAAAGTAGTTATTTTTAATTAACGCTTTAAAATATAAAAAAAAACTGAAATAAAATGAAATAAAATTTAAATAAACTGTTTCGTGAAGATTTGAGTCCTTTTTGCCTAATTTGTTAACACTTCAACAAACTTCAACAAAACTCTGCTCTAACACTTCACGGACCCTCGGACACGCACCTCGCGATTGTACATCGAAGAGTGTCGCAGCTTCGCACCTCCGAACGAGACCAGAGCGGGCCTTGTCCAGATTTGTTTACACTGCGTTGATATTACGCCTAACAAATTAGGCTACGAGGTGGATGCGTGAGGACCCATGATTCGTTATTCTACCGAGTCGCAGGCGTGCTTACAGCTCTATCCTTGACTAATTCGTTCTTTCTTTTTCTAACTGAGTACCCTCCACCACTCTTCCAACTTCTTCTTTGATTCACACTCATACCACATACCTGTCGATCTAACAATTATTACTATTACAACTATTGATACCAGATATTAATTATCAAGCTTCCTATGGCAATTTATATAACATGATTTTCCGGTCAGAATATAATATAAAATTGAGAATTTTTCACACATTACAATTTATGCTTACTATTAATTTGTGGTTTCGTGGTACAATTTATATGGATGACCGACGATGTAAATATAGTTTCTGATAGTAATTACTATGCACAGAAAAGGAGAAGAATAATACTATTATTCAAATTGATTATAAATTTCACTCGTGAGGACTTGCGTGTTACTTTGCTGGACCGGATGTTTAATTTACATTAAGATAAAAGATTTCGGTTGAACCTCTTCGGAGGTGTCGTCTTTCGAAATCAAGCAGGATAAATAAGAGTACGCATACCAAGGGACTTCCCACAATGCAAAGCATTGGCGTGGTGCTCAATTAACTATGAAGAATTTCAAGAAATTTATCTTTCTCTCTTTCCATGCATATTCTGAAGTAGCGATGTATCGTTATGACTTCAGTACGTTTTTGACAAAAAGATTTAATACCTAAATATATCTATATATACAACTCTCAACAGAATTCATACGCATTCGGTATACAAAAATGGATTCTACGCTATTGGGAGGTATATCGGAGCTATGACATTCAGTATATCGGAGTAACATAATTCACGGCGCGTCTAAACATTTCGTACGTAGGACCACGTTGATTCTTAAGAACGGAGTGTATAACACAAACAACTGAGCCGCGATTTCGTCGAAGAAAACTATATGGTATACCGTCAAAGACTGTCGCCGTTTCGATTAGGGAGTTCCCACAATGCGATATGCATTATCGAATTGGTTTCAGTCGACGAAGAAAAATAATAATAAAAAAAAATAAAATTTTGTTCGGAACGTAACACTAGGCATATTTTATGGTCTTTTAACACGTTGAATCACTTTACAAAAACGGTTATAACTTTTAAAATATCAAATAGCTTTTTATGGAATTTGAAGTGAAACTGTTGGTCTAACAGTGGCAAAGTCAAAAGGTACCTTATTTTCGTTGCCAACACGCTGTTGTAAAACAATCACTACTGTCAATTGTCCATTGACCTCAGGATGAGAGAGTAGGGTTGCTTTTGTTAAACTGTTTTTAGAATCTTCAAATGCCCGATGTGCCTCCGATGTCCAGGTTACCTTACCGTTTAAATTACCGACTAGTATGTCATTCGGAGGACTGGGGCTTGAAAATAAGCAGCATTAGGAATAAAACAACGATAAAAACCTATCATTCCTAAAAACTGTCTCATATCTTTAGCGGTTTTTGAAAGTGGAATCGATTTAATAGGCGCTACCTTCTCAGATAGAGGTTGGGCGTCATTTTCACTAACGCGGTAATCAAGAAATTTTACCTCTGAAGGTACATTTACTCTGGTTGACGACGATACCATGCTTTTTTAATCGCTTAAATAACAATTCTAAATGGCAAAAGTGCTCCGCTTGAGACTCTGAAGCAACTAAAATATCGTCTATATACGCATAACAAAAATCAAAATCGTGTAAAATTTCATTAACGAATCGTTGGAATGTTTGCATGGCATTTCGTAACCTGAATGACATGTACGGAAATTCAAAGTCCAAAGGGTATCGTGATGGCAGTTTTCTCTACATCTTCCGGGGCTACCGGAATTTGGTTGCAGGCTCGAACAAGATCTATTGTAAAAAATACCTTTTTTTCCATTCAATTGCTGTGCAAAATCTTCAGTGTGACGCACGGGATGTAAATCTAACGTTAAGGAACTAAATATTATACAAGAATAGACGAAATATTATATGACTATACCTAAATATATGGCGAATTAAAAATACGACTAATAACTTTGATAAATGCCATAATCAATGGAAAGCACGGTATCGCGAACACTTTACTTCTAAATCCTACCAAAATTATGTCAACCTTATCACAATTTACAGAACATCAAAACTTTCCCATTAAACTAACTCAACCTAATTTCTCAACACTAATCGATATCAGCCATCTAACGATCGCTTTGATAAAGAACAAAATTAGTATATATTTTACAAATTCCAATAATAGAAGAACAAAATTATAAATTAAAACGCATAATCTCGATACCTACCTATTCGTATATAAAAAGTTATGTAACTCAATCCATGGAAATGGACTACATCATAATGAATAACAAACAAACAAAATACATCCCTATAAAAATAGAAGATTTTGTACAACTAAAACCAATAAATAACAAATATATAATCAAAATAAAACAACCGGATTATAGAATCGATAAAAATGAATATTGTGTTTTACAAGTACTAATCCACAAGAACATAAATTGTCAACCGAAATATATAAATATACAAAACACACTCTATTATCCCCTAGCTACAGAAAATCAATGGCTAATCGTTCCTGTAAAGGAGAAAAACCTCGATATAATCTGTAAAAATAAAGACCCAACTAACATAGAGCTTAAACTACCAACAGTACTAACACTAACCAAAACTTGTATGGTGTTAAACAAAGAAATAACACTAACACCAAGCATAATAACAAAGAATATTATGATTGAAACATATAACACAAAAACCCATAACGAATCAACAACCCTACAACTAATAACAGCATATAACTTATCTACAGAAGACATAAAAATACAAAAACTAACAAGCACCGCACTAACCAACGAACAGGTAGAGAAACTAGGAACCTCATTGAACACAATAAACGAACAAATCCAACAACTAGCAATCAAGAAAAGAAATGTCACCTGGACAGAAACAGCATATCAAGTAGGAAAGTACCTGAGCTATCTGACATTCAATATCATAATTTTATACGTAACCTACAAATGTGGACTATTAAAAGCAATAATGCAGATAATAAAAGTTTGTTTGACACCATGCAAAAACTGCTATACAGGGTGTCCCAGAACTAGTCTAACATTCGGAAATGGGGGGTAGCTGATTCTGAACAACCTTTTCCTTTACCAAAATGTTGTTTGAAGCTTCGTTTTCGAGTTATTAGCGAAAAACGCTGACCAATCACAGCGCCCAGAGACCGCGGGCTCAACCACGTATGCACGGCTTTGATACACGGGTGCTCGGTCGGGCTCCCGGCACACGTACTGGCACTGCATAGGTATCGCGGAAAATGTTATGTCATTTTAAATTAAGACTAATGTCAAATTATTCGTTATTCATGAATAACAAATAAACTAATAAGTCGTTTAATAACTGCGTTCGATACTTTTATTCGTTATCCAAAAGAAATAAAACGTTTTATTGTTTATGAAAAAATTTTTTTTTTTAACAGCACATTTTCAACTGAATAAATTGTTTTAAAGAAAAACGATTTGTATAACTAATGCTAGAAAAAAATAATTGAACTTACCCATTCGTTCACGAAATAGCTTGCTTCGACGAAAGTAGATCGGTAAGGCTGGATCCTCGTGTCGATCCTGACCTATCCAACAATTTTCAACAGCCGATATTCTGGCCGAGTTGATGAACTCACTTCGCCGCACGATCGATATTTTTCGGTGACTTCTTAAAAACTGTCGATTTTGTTTTTTCTCCGTGCCTTCGGCGCGGTTCTCTGGCGAAAGGCTGCCGTACTTGGTGCTTGTTCGCCGGAATGATTTATTATTAAACTAATTGTAACATCCACAGTTTTATAACTATTAATTTCAAAAAATTTAGAATTGAATACATGATAATGTGGCTTATAAATTTGAATGGTATATCATCCACATTCACGAACGTGATAATAACTCTGTTCGATACTTTTATTCGTTATTCGAAAGGAATAAAATGTTTTATTATTGTTAGAAAAGTCCAAAAAGCGAAGGCTTGAGAGGGCCATGTGCAGTCTTTCGCTGCGTTTCCATCTCCTAGGGATGGTTCTGCCTCAAGGCTAAGAAAGTCCATATTGTCAAGGGGGTCCTTCTGACTAGGATTTTTCAGGGAAGACAGAATTGTATCAGCACTCGCGAAGTACAGTCTGTCACACAAGAACGTACTCCCCAAATCTGCGAAGAAACCAATTCAATGTACAAGATTTATGGATAGATAGAAAGTATATTTAAGATACTAGTACGCATTTACTTAGTAATGGGTCTAGTCTCCAGCGTTTGCGATTATTGCTTCGCAGCGTTTTGGCATGTTTTCTACTAGTCGTTCAGCATACGACACTGGTAGTGACCTCCATATCTGTCTTATTTGGTTGCTGAGACTTTTCACGCTGTGAAGGCATTTACCTTGGAGCTTTTGCTTTATTAATACCCAAACGTTTTCAATTGGATTGGCATCTGGTGACTGTGATGGCCAATCCAACGTGACAATGCCGTTTGCTGTCTTCCACTCGGTGCAAAGGCGGCTTCGGTATTTAGGGTCATTATCCTCTTGAAGTATCCCATCTTCACCGTATTTGTTAAACCATTTATTAGTGGACATAAGGAGACCCCTCTGGTATATTTTTTTTCATTTTTATCGCATTTAAATTGTCTGTAAACAAACACAATGTTCCAAATCCACGCACATTGAAACACCCCAAAACATGCACCTTTATGGCATGTTTAACAGTACGTTGGACGTACGGCACTTTCTGTATGGACCAAGCTTTCTTTACTGGAAGCCAACCCCAGAAAGAACATTCATCTGTGAACACAATATTATCCCAATCGCGACTGACATTTCCGCGAGCCCACGCTAGACGCTTTTCAACGTGTTTCGAGGAGAGCAAGGGTTTTTGAACAGTACTACGTCAACAAACGTTTTCTTCCTTCAAACGCCGCTTTATAGTCATAATGCTAACATCTATATTTTTTTTCAATAACAAAATCCGTGCTTTACATAACGGTAAAGTCGGTTTTTTCATGTATAATTGAATAATAGCGTTATCTTCTCTCGACAGAGTGCCTCGCTTTAAACCTTTACTAGACAGATCATCTACGTTTTTTGTTTCCTCAAATTGTTTCACCCACTTTCTTACAAACTCCTGCGACTTATGCATGTACCTCGCAGCCGCTGCAAAAGACATTTTGGGGACTTTTGGGTGGCAACACAAAAACACTGCTCCAAATCGCTTGGCGTACGCGGAACTCATGATAAAAAAACTGTCTAATGCTCGATGGTTTGAAACAAACTGACGAATTTCTTCGACAGCGTAGAAGAAAACACTTGAAATATTTACTTTACCGCCCCACATTTAGAGTTCGGTGGAAGATTACACAAATACAAGCAGTATGCTCTTATGTGACAGACTGTATAGTTCAAAATACAAGCTTTCACTCTTTTTAACCACCCACGTTCATTTCTTATTCAACCGCTCTCCAGCTGATGTTACGGCCGAGTTGGAGATGTTTTTTCTTTTAACAGCACGTTTTCAAATAGATAAAATATGCTGTGAAATAAAACGATTTCGATAACTAATGCTAGGAAAAAATAATTAAACTCGCGCATTCGTTCACAGACACGTCTTGTGCCATTCTGACGGCACTCTCATTACTTTCAAACCCGCTTTTTCAGCGACTTGCCTCGCTTACTTTGTAAGCCCTTATGCGCGCGCGCACACACACAACACACACACACACACACACACACTTATTCACACTCGAATCCGGCGGTCCTCAAATGTTTCCGACTTATGTGTTTTGACTCTTGCCGGCGCAACGTTTTGCACCGTCGGTTTATTTGATTTTTATTTGAAACTGTTTCGAGTTTCTCATGGCAGTACAATAAACATTTCTTTTCCGTTGTATTGTAACTATTCTCCTTCCTTACCGAACGTCCACCTAGGATCCACAAAACGCTTAAGCTCTCAGATTTATTTTGTTAACTGAACGAGCAATATGCCGCGTACGAACGCAGAGTATTACGAAATGTTTTTTATATTCGCGCAATGTGATGGTAACGCGACAGCTGCCGCTGCTCGGTACCGCGAAGTGCATCCCGGCGAACAGGCACCAAGCACTGCAGCCTTCCGGCGATTGGCTGCCCGTGTTTATACGAGTGGCTCAGTACAACCCAATCGAACAGATACGGGCCGATCGTAACGAATTTCTGCGACACGGTTGGATGCAGCCCTCGCAGAGTTCGACCGGGATGGTACGCGGAGTGTGCGAGAAGTTAGCAGACGAATGGGGTAAGTTTAAATTTTCAAATACATGAGCATTTCATAACAAAAACGGAATTCTTATAGTGATAATATTTTGTTTTATTTCAGTGTCAGCCGGGGAACGTTGCACCGGTGTTTGATGGAAGAGGGTTTGCACCCGTATAGGTATGTACGGGTATCAAACCCGGGTGGAGACGAGGGAGGAGGTGGTCGCTCGTATCCACGGAGCTGTCGCCACTATTACGAGTGACACCTTATTAAAGGTGCAACAAAATATACGTCGCCGCGTCGAAGCCTGCTTCGAGGTACCAGAAGCCTACATCGTGCCAGTGCTGGCCACACTGATTTGACACCAACACAATCGGCCCCTTTCGGGGCCACCATTTTTTCTAACGTAGGAATAATAAATCGTTTTGAAATTCCCCCACAATTTCCAGCGATAAAAAAAAGTGATCGTGCAATAAAACCGTGCGGTAAAGGAAGTTCCCCGACTCGGCCGTAACATCAGCTGGTGAGCGGTTGAATAAGAAATGAACGTGGGTGGTTAAAAAGAGTGAAAGCTTGTATTTTGAACTATACTTCGCGTGTGCTGATACAATTCTGTCTTCCCTGAAAAATCCTAGTCAGAAGGATCCCCTTGACAATATGGTCTTTCTTAGCCTTGAGGCAGAACCATCTCTAGGAGGTGGAAGCGCAGTGAAAGACTGCACATGGCCCACTCAAGCCTTCGCTTTTTGGACTTTTTTAACAATAATAAAACATTTTATTCCTTTCGAATAACGAATAAAAGTATCGAACGCAGTTATTATACGACTTATTAGTTTATTTGTTATTCATGAATAACGAATAAATTCACATTATTCTTAATTTAAAATGATATAACATTTACCGCGATACCTATGCTGTGCCAGTACGTGTGCCGGGAACCCGACCAAGCACCCGTGTATAAAAGCCGTGCATACGTGGTTGAGCCCGCGGTCTCTGGGCGCTGTGTTTGGTCAGCGTTTTTCGTTAATAACTCGAAAACGAAGCTTCAAACAACATTTTGGTAAAGGAAAAGGTTGTTCAGAATCACCTCAGCTACCCCCCCATTTCCGGATGTTACACTAGTTCTGGGACACCCTGTATATTTGATCATTGTACATTTGGCCAACGAAGCCATACCTTAAATACAGTACAGTACAGTACAGTACAGAAGCCATACTTAATTCACACACATACCTAAATTTAGCGACTCGCTGATAGCCTCCAAAAAACATAATACGGTGGTTTCCCGGGCTACCGTCGTTTACAACCCGGGCAAACACAACACGGCCTCGCGGGCCACCGCTGCTCGCTTGCCGATCATCCGCGTCTCAAGCGACTCGACCACACGCACACACACACACATCCACACCCATGTCTCAACACAACATTATAATATACATTCATTCTTTCACACTCCTACAAAATGCTAATGAGACTTATATGGTTAGGCACCTGTTTCAATCTTTTCAATTTTCGGAGTTTATTCGTGGGGAGTTCTAAGTTCTACCCCTTAGTCGTATTTAATTTTGTAATTTTGTACTTTAGATGTGAATATCTATACATATTCTATTTGGTATCACAGCTTCACAAAAAAACTTTCGTAAAAATAAGGAACTTGTATCACATTTTAACCTTAAGTCTAAGAGAGAGAATGACGGAAGGTGGGGAGTGTTAGGGTAGAACAGGTGTAGATTGATGGAAGAATTGTGAAGAAGGTGTTATTTATAATAGATGAAGACTGGTGGGGTGTAGGAGTACGTAGCATAAATAATTTGTTATACTATACAAAACATAATATTACAATATGGAAGGTACACTCAGTAAAATAAGTCTCCGTACACCTAACTCATACTATTTGAATGGTTAATAATTTTATTTTACGTGTTAGTAAATCAATAATTCTTCTGCAATTATTTTTTTAATTGTCTTTTTTTATTTATGTGGCAAAAGCTATTGTCATACGATTATTATTTAACAGGAAAATTAAACATACATGCAAACATAACCAGTTCAGAACAAAAAAAGTCTCCGTACAGGAACATAAAAAAAAAACAGAAATATAGAATAATAGAATTTTTTCTTTTTTTTTCGCAAAATTAATAAGTAGTTGGACCACCTACTTTGCTTTATGTATGGCAAACATTCATTTTTGCATACTATTAATTAATTTTTCTGTCACATCACTCGTAATACTATTCCATTCTAGTAATATCGCGTTTTTTAGTTTTGTTTTGTTTTTAATATTATGTTTTTGTAAACGCCTTTTTATTTCGTCCCATAAGTGTTCTATCGGGTTAGTATCCGGCGATTGAGGTGGTGTGTGCAACTGTTTTGGCGTATTGTACAGAAGCCATTTCTTAACTCGTCGTGCGGAATGCTTTGTATCATTATCCTGCTGAAAGATAAATCTCCGATCTACTCCCAATTTTCTTGCACTATGCTCCAAATTATCCTTTAAAATATTCAAATACACATCTTGGTCCATAATACCGTCGATGAATACCAAGTTTCCTGTACCTGCAGCATTCATACAATCCCATACCATTATGCTCCTTCCGCCGTGTTTTAGGGTTGCACGCAGATTTTTACATTCCATTTCTGTATTTTTCATTCTCCAAACTTTTGCACGTCCATCAGACCCAAACACGTTAAATTTGCATTCATCGCTAAATATTACTGAATTCCAAAACTCCCTTGGCTTGTACAGTCTGTCCGATTAAAGTGTGTCCGGCATAATTAGTTGAAAAATTGATTTATTCAAATTTAAAAAAAACGTACGTATATTCTATTCTTTCAGACTTAGAACTGAGATGTAATTATATTAATAACGTGTCCAATTCCCTGCAGCATCGATAATGGATTGACATTTCCGAGGCATAATTTCTACCAAGTTGATGGCATATTTTTGAGGTAAGGACCTCAAAATGCGGCGAATTTGTCGTATCAACCGCTTTTCTGTGGTCACTTGCCTTCCACGAAGTCATCAGAAAATGCTTCACCAGAAAATATAACCTTACTCCAATCTCGATTTGTTTTGCCACGCACACGCGTCGAGACTTGGCGTGAGGACGACAAGTCAAGCGGAGATTGTAAGTCTCGACTTCGAAATTGTTTCGCGCCGCGTGTTTTGTGACTCCCTATTATTTTTTAGAAAATAGGGATGATTATGTATGTAACTAAGAGTTTATTTAGAACTTGAACAATATATTACTTTTCCCTAATACTATTTAACAATTCTACTACTGACTATTGGTATTCTAAGTGATGAAATGTGATGGTTACTGGGTGATGATTGCTGGTAGACTGATCTAAGACATCATTCCTCGAGACTTCCAAGACAGCCAGGAAGCTCTAGGAAGTGTCTATTTTTGATTGGCGATTGACAGGAACCAATCAAATGGTGTGAAAACTGCTACCACCCTGTTCCGTGCGACCTTGGCGCTTTTCGTGAGGAATAGGGGGTGGTATGTGAAAGTGAAAGTGAAAGTAAATATAAGATTTGGCAACGTCGCGGAATTTCCGCTGGGCCTGGTACCTGCGACGGGGTCAGCGATGAACCGAGCTAGGTACGGTCGAACCCCCGCGCACGGCCCGTTGGAAATTCACGTTTTATGACACGGACAATTGGCTGTTGAGAACGTGACCGACGTATTAAGAAAACAAATTCTAAAGAAGTTAAAAGACAAAACGATTCCTCAAAAACAGCCCTTGAAATTGTGTGTCATGAAACGTGCTAGCCATCTGCTGTCAAAGGCTTTCCTTTGTGCAAATTGCTAGCCGCTACGGCCCGCCGGACGTCTTACAAACTATGGATTATAAATGTTAAATCTATGGTTATTCCGAGGGTTCTCCGCAGAACACGATTAATATTTTCCTTCGCCCTTGCGAGTCGTGCCTTCGCGTGTTTTTCGGTCAGCAGAGGGTTCTTGATTGTGCTCCGCCATTTTACGTCAGGAGCCTAAAGGTGATGTTGGATAGTGTCTAGAGAAATGTTTAACCCTTTCTCTTCCAGTTTCATCTGTCCCTGACGCAGTGATAGTCCAGTATTCTTCGAAAATAGAGTCAATATCCGCTTATCGTCCTTTTCCGAAAACTTTCGCTTTACGCCACGATCCGGTAGATCATCAACAGTTTTTGTACTTTCATACCGCACCACCCACTTTCTAACAATTGTTTTTGATTTGCCCATATATTTACCAACGGCAGCATATGACATTTTCGGTCCTTTTGGGTGCTTACACAAGAACACTGCTTCAAAGTGCGATGCATACGCAGCTCTCATGATGCCTTTCAAAGTAACGTTTAGAGACGATGTCGTTCACAGTCGGAAACTCGGGGAAGACTGAATGTTTTTCGCTAAAGAATTTAGAGGAAAGCTTGTTGATGATCAGAGGGTGGAGGAAAGAACAATATAATAATTATGTTGTTTATTTTGGGAATAAATATATATAAAAAATAGAAGCACACACAAAAAAATTTTTAACACACATCACACTCATCGCTTACGCCCCCGTCTACTCTCCTCTTCTGTTCCCGCCTCGCGTTCACCTCCCCATTGTTCTTCTTTTGTTTTTCCATTCCTCCCAACATCGTTCTAGTGACTTATTATCTATTTTTAATATCCCTATAAAAATAATCTTTCACCAACAAAACTGTCCTCTACCAGATGGCACAAGAATTAGGAGTATAACCATTGACTAACAAGGAATGTTCGCGAACGGTCCGGCTTCGATTTTGATGAAACTTTGTACACTTATAAAGCAGCCAAAAATAATCGACAATTTTTTTTTTATAGCTGCGGTAACTCGTGTTTAAGGGGTGAAACCACCCCTTGAAGTTTTGGCTCGAAAACGGAAAGACATACGAAAAAATTGTTAATGGGCGAGGTTAATGGTTTCTTATGTACAATAACATGGTGTTAACAAATTTAACAAAATACAGTTTGTTTATAACAAAAAAAATTTATTAACTTAATTTTTCATTTTATTGAAATTTTCACAATGACAAAAAATGACGAGCATTTTATTCCAAATCCATTAGTATATAACATTTTAAAATTGCCTCTTACAGTTTTGCAGATTTTGATGATTTACATCTTGCGCGCACATCCACTATGGTAGTAGCCGTTCTAACTTTGATTTTAATGAAGCATTGTAGGCTTGCACTAAATTATACAGGACGCGGCGGCATGATTTCGTCGAAGTTGGCGGGCTTGGACAGACCAAATCCTCTCATCTCAGCTCCACGTGGTGCTCCTGGGCTTCTGGTTCGGCTCCGGCAGAGATAGAAGGCGAACGTGATGAGAGGTGCGGCGTGAATGTGTATGTGTTTGAATTAGCGTATGCATGCGGCCGGGTGGGCAAAATGGTGACAGAAAATGGTGACTAGGCAAGAGGAGGTGAGGTGTGAGGGAATAGTGAGAGAGCTGGAGAGGTGCGAGAAAGAAAGGATCAATGAAAGGGATGGCATAGCATGGTCATGGAATGAATGCATGGACGAAACGAGAGGAGATCCAACTCACGAACGTCGGGGTTCCCGACAAGTTTCTCGCATCCTCCCCCCGTCCAAACCCACTGGCAGGCCCCCTCCGAAGACGCCTAAAGCCGCTGATTCGAGGGAGGTGACCAGTGTTTCCTCATATCCCGCGCCGCAGGGGAAAATCTGCGGCGACGTCTAGCCTGAGGCATGGGTCTGGCATCGGATCGGATCCGGTGTCACGCATTCGATAGGGGTGACGTAAAACCTTCTGCATCATAATGACGCGGGCCTATCCCGTAACCTTTTCATAGAGTCTCCACGTGTCGATAGGGTTGGCCACCTGATAAACTCGCTTCTCTGATTACGGCACGCATAAATAGGGCCAATATTTACCGGGGGAAGTATCCCTACTGCGGTATGGCTCCCATAATGGGCGAACCCGATGATACTACTAACTGCCAATATGTCTACGAATAAAACAAACAACAACGAGAGGAAGGAGGTGGAAGCGAGGGGCGACCTTCAGGGTCTCACCATGGAGGTAATAGAGGTGGAGGTTGGTACCTCCTCCCCTGTTACACACGGAGGCACGGGAGTATTCCCTACAATCAGTGGACTGGACAATGGCTCGTCCTGCTGCGTGGTGATCAGCGAGACGGACTCGGACAATACGCCTACATTAAACGTGCCGTATCACGTGGTGAAACGTCGCAAGCGGGGCAGGCCATCAAGCACCGAGGAGTGCTCGGAAAGCAGGGAGGCCGCGCAAGAAGCAGCGCGGAAGACGAGAGAGCTGCGCGACCTCGAGGAGCAGGTGGAGGAGCTCCACTTTGAGGGGGATCCCCCTCCGCCATCGCGAGGCGCCAAGCCTCTGCCGAAGGAGGAGGAACTCCTCCGAGAATTGCGAATGCGCCCCACTGCGGACATTGGCAGTGAGGTGCTGGAATACCTCAGGGAGGTGGAGATTGTGGCGGCTAAATCTGCCAGCCTAAAGGGGACATATGTCAGGACATTGAGGCTGGCAGTGGTCTCGGTTAGGGCTGCCGTGACGGAGCTCGCCAAGTGAACGACCGTCACGGGTTCCGCGCAGATTCTCGAGTGTGAAAATTCCAACATGCGCTCGAGAATCTGCGACTTGGAGGCGCAGGTGGAGGCGCTGAATGTGAGGCGGTTGCCTGCGGCTGCCCGCGTTCAACCGCCAAAAGCTACGACGGTTGTCCCTGCAGCAGCCCAAAACACCGCGGAGGAGCCGGCGAGGATACCGGAGCAGCGTGCTCCGGCTCCCGCCTCGGCCACGGCTGCCCAGAAGAGGGGGACCAGCCAGTCCTCCAGAAGCCCTCTATTGAAGGATCGGCGACCTGGTGGACCCTAAGCTGAGCAGGTTTCAGCTGAGCCTCTCCACCAGGTCGGCGGGCGAACCTTGCCCTGAGAATTCGAAGAAGGGGACACCCAGCGCGGAGAAAGAGGCGCCAGCACCACAGAAAACCAAGCCGGCGCCTGAAGAGGAAGGAACTCGCGGACCTGCGCCGGAGAGCAGCTGGGCCAAGGTTGTAGGGCGGAAGGGTACAAAGAAAGACCAGCAGACCAGCTGGCCGTAAAGCTGAAGAACGTACTTGGGAGAACGGGGGCGAGAGTCGCATGCCCCTGCAAACGAGCGGAGTTGCGGGTCTCCGGTCTGGACGACTCCGTCACCCCGAGAGAGGTGGTGGTGGCGGTCGCGGCGACAGGGGCGTGCGTCCCAGAGGAGGTTAAGACGGGATAGATTCGCTTTTCCCCCAACGGGCTGGTCACGATCTGGGTGTCCTGTCCCCTCGGTGGGAAGGCTCGTGGCTCGTTGGGAAGGACTCCGTCGGTGCTTCGTTGCCAACGTGGGAGGCGCCTCGACGTCCACGAGCAAGCAAGCAGTCTCCTTTGCGTGAGTCCCGCCATAAGTCCCTCCTTCGGGAGCTAAACTAAGAGCTGCCTCTGCGAAAGGCTGCGGCAACTGTCCGCCCGACCCCCTCGGACATGGAGCGAGGTGATCTCCTCCCCATGGCGGCCGCGGCGGCGTGCGTACCAACCAGGCCCGGTTGGCGCCGAGCGGTAATATCGCCAACCTTCTAAGCTGAGACCGGGCGTGGGTTGCACAAAGCCACAAAAGACTCGCC
The DNA here is from genome assembly GCA_951804975.1 of Anthophora plumipes. Lineage (NCBI taxonomy): Eukaryota > Metazoa > Arthropoda > Insecta > Hymenoptera > Apidae > Anthophora > Anthophora plumipes. Next base: position 9,731,431 of record OX638120.1, on the reverse strand, counting down.
ATCGTATTAGTGGCGTCAAGACTCGCCATCGTATTAGTGGCGTTAAGACTCGCCATCGTATTAGTGGCGTAAACACACGATCGTGGATCAACCTACGAGGAGTCAATATAAAACCAAGGGCGACTCAGTGAAACACGGATCGAAGAGGCTTGGAGGGCGCGTCTTTGGCTCTTGGCCCTCCGAAACCGCACCTGCGGTAAAAGCCAGAGAATCGTCGTCACTTGTGACGACGTCGGTTCATATCATGCCTCGCCATCGTATTAGTGGCGTCAAGACTCGGAAGTGGTGACACCGAGTCTTCGGGTACAAGATTACTCATGGATCCACAACCGGAGAGTGTCTTACCCATCCAATCCTCTGCAAACCTCCAATCCCAACATTCCATCGCCCTCAGGGTCAGAGCGCGATGTTTGCGTGCATCGAACGAGCCCGCCTTCCCGTGGTTCCCCGTGGATGCGACTGGCGTGGGGCGAACAAGGGGTATCCCCAGTTCCCACATTCCAGATCGTAACTAAAGGGCTCGGATCCACTGGAAACGCTCAGTGGCGCTGCTGGATTTTTCCATAGGCATTTCCGGGGCAGTGGCCAAACTAGAGAAGATAGAAAGGTTTTGTAGCGTATGTCCGCCAGGACTAGGAAGCATATCCGAAGCACCTCCGGTGCAAGGATTCACAATAAACTCTCCGTGACGTGCCTCTGTGTGGCTTTGGCTCCAGGATGTCTCACATTGTGTATGGCATTGAACGCCGCTCTCCTGTACTTGGCGGGCAGGAACGGCCTCGCTTTCCCAGTGGAGATGTCGCAGCGTACTTCAGTTTGTATGCCCGGCAGCAGGACCTTCTTGATCTGCAGGCCGGTGTCTGCCCGCAGCTGCCGTAGTTCCGGGTCGCTTGCTTGGTCTGCTCCCAGGGTCGTGTAATCTATTGCAGCGGATATTTCGGATACCCTCGAGAAAGTGTCCGCTACAACGTTGTTTTTTCCTGAAACATGTTCGATCTGTGTTAAGAATTGGGCGATGTAAGATAGATGTCGGAATTGCATTGGTGTACATTTTCCTAATTTTTGACTGAATACATATGTTAGAGGTTTGTGGTCCGTATAAACGATGAATTGCCGGCCTTCGACCATGTGCTTGAAATGCCGGATCGCTAGATATATGGCTAATAGTTCTCGATCGTATGTGCTATACTGAGCCTGAGCGTAGTTGAATTTCTTGCTGAAGAATGCCAGCGGCTGCCACTGTCCGCTGACTCGCTGTTGCAGTGAAGCTCCTGCCGCTACATTTGATGCGTCGACGAAAATGGCCATCTCTGCGGTTGGCGACGGATACGCCAATAACGTCGCCTTGACCAAAGCTTTCTTGGTGTCGTTGAATGCTTTTATTGATGCGGCTTCCCAAGCTATCTTTCTTTTTCCGTTTCCTTGTCCTTGTATCAGTGACTCCAAGGGGGCTAAAATGTCCGCTATCTTGGGCAAAAATCTTCTATAAAAATTTACCATTCTAAGATATCGTCTCAGCTCATTGACTGTCTCCGGCTGTCTAAATTCTGCAATGGCTGTTGTCCTGTCAGGCGGTGGCTGGATTCCTTGTTCACTGACTAAATATCCTAGGAAGGTTACCCTTTTCTTGAAAAAGGCGCTCTTCTCTAGGTTAATTACTACACCATACTCTTTCAATCTTGTGAAAAGTTGCCGTAGGTGTTGTTCATGTTCTTCCTTGTCTCGTGATGCTATTAAGATGTCATCTACGTAGACAAAGCAAAAGTCTAAGCCTCTCACCAGCTCGTCCATGAACCTTTGAAAGGTTTGTGCGGCGTTTCTTAAACCAAATGTCATGTATACGAATTCATATAGTCCGAAAGGCGTTATAATGGCAGTCTTGGGAATGTCCTCCTCCGCAATTGGAATTTGGTGGTAAGCCTTAACTAAATCTATTATTGAAAATACAGTTTTTGTGAAAAGATTGTGTGAAAAGTCTTCTAGATGTGGCACTGGATACCTGTTTGGAATAGTGACGTTGTTGAGTGCCCTGTAATTTCCACACGGCCTCCAACTATTGTTTTTCTTGGGAACGAGGTGTAGTGGTGATGCCCAGTTGCTTTTTGACGGGCGGATTGTCCCATTCTGCAGCATCTCTGCAAATTTCTTTTTTGTTATTGCCAGCCTGTCAAGTACGAGTCTCCGCGCTCTGCTTGCCAATGGTGGGTCAGGGTTCGTCGCTATGTGGTGTACTGTGCTGTGCCTTGGTGTCCTTGTGTTTTGTGCTGGACGTGTAATGGCGGAAAAGTCCTGCAATAACCTAAAAACTACTGGGTCAGCATGAGACAGACCTGATGGAACCAGTTGTGCGTGCTAATCCCGCACGGATGGCTAACCCTGTCTTCCGGTCCACCAGCTGAGCCCCTTTTAAATCAACCATTAGTCCATAATTTGCAATAAAATCTGCACCAACTATCGGTTTAGGTACGTCCGCCACCACCAACTCCCACGGAAAATCTCTCCTGTGCCCAAAATCAAACCTCATTGCAGTCGTTCCGTATGTTCTTATTATCGTTCCATTGGCCGCGTATAAAGCGTAGTCACCGTGTTCGCGACGTCCCCTACACCATGCCGCGGGGTAAACGCTGACGTCGTAGCCGGGTGTCTATCAGGTACGTAATCCCCGTACCTCTGTCTCGCACGAAATCGCGGCGAGAAACCTCCTTCGATCCGATTGCCGCCACATCGGTCCGGCCGGTTAGTTTTCCGGTGAATATTTGCACGGCGGGATGCATTTGTGCGCCCTCTCTCCGAACTTGTAATGATACCAGCAGTCGTCAAATTTCTTGGGGGTGTCGCTGTGCTCTGCCATTTGTTTCCCGTAGCATCGTCTGCTATTGCTACGCGTTCTCGGCCTTTGGCGGCCATTTTGTCTTCTAGGACCGCGTGGCCATCGCGCCATTTCATTCACTCGCCTGAACAATTCTTCGACCTTCCGTTCCAGGTCGGACGTTTGAGCGCACGTTGGTTGAACGACAGCTGCGGTTGTGCTGAATGTCGTCAACTCGTGCACTTTGTCTGCCAACGTCGTGGCGTCCTCCAAAGGTGCGGTTTTCTGTGTTGTTAGGACGGTCTGCACGGCATGCGGAAGCCGGCTGGACCAGATGCTCCGCAATAAAATTATCTGATATTGCCGTTCCCGCCAGACTTCGCAAATGCCCTAGAAACTGGCTGGGGGTTCTGTCCCCCAATTCTTTCCTTTCCAGTAATTGCCTCAAGTTCTTGTCCTCAGACTGCGATAGCCTTTGTATGAATTGTTTCTTAATGGCGTCATATTTTCCCGTTTCCGGTAGCCGTTTGATTATGTCCGCCACCTCTTTCGCGTACTGCCCATCTAGGTTTCCTATTACATGGGCGTATTTTGTGGTGTCCTGCACGATTCCAGCAATGTGGAATTGTCCTTCTAATTGTGCAAATCATATTTCTGGCTCCTTCACCCAAAACGGCGGTACTTTTACACTTACCGCGGCAACAGAGACGCCTTCTCGTTCACCTCCGCTTGGCGTGTTGTTCATATCGCTTTTTATTGCTTCAAAGTGTGAATTTCGTGAACTCCTTTCTTGAAATCACGTCGGGGTCACCAATGTGGGTGAAAGGGCCAGCAACACACGTTTATAACTAGGTTTTTATTACACGTCTATCTTACTCGCAGTTCCAGGGTTGAATGGGAGCGGTTCTCTCTTCGCTCCCTAGCTCGTGGCTTCTGTCCTACCAGTTGGCACCACACCGTTACCAACCAACCAATAGTCCCTATGCCTTCGCCACATACTAAAGTGGATTGATGGTTCCACTATACGAGTTGCCTCCACATCAAATTTTTGTTGTTGTAATTGGTTATTTACTATTTTCTATATGAAGGTGTGTTGTGCTATTGGTCGCAATTTTGGCGCCAGGGGTGTTATTAATCTTGCGGAGGAGTGTTGATAGTGGTGGACTACGTCCGAGGAATTTGGCAGGAGTCTCTACAGACGATACGAGTGCTGCCGTGCGCGCTATATCGTGTGAATATCGGAATTCGAATTAAAAAAAAACAACGATCTTAGGTAAATTAGGGAAATGAAAGTAATTGAGGAAAATCTTCGAACATTAAACAAATGTAAAAAATGATACACAATTCTTAAATGTAGAACAAAACCGGCAGGCAGACAAAAATGAAAAAGAAAACATAGCCTCGAGAATGAGCACGTGGCTGATGTCGCGAAGGAAGGAATTCGCAAAGGAAGCAATTTAACGTAGAGAAGAATCTGGGACAAAAAAATTTAAATAAACTTAAAGGGAAAAACGAGGCTGTGAAAGAAGTGCTAAATAAAATCAAGGATATCTTTATGAAATAACGAGAACATGATGAAGAAAAACAGACTGTGTTAGCTTCTGAACCAATAAAGGATATCACCAAAACCCAGAATATGAAATAGGAAGAAATGCAATAGTGAAGATGCAGAAGCATTAACAATGATGTTAGAAAAGAGGAACAGAGCCAGCAGAAATAGAGGAAGGATGCAGAGTACAAAAGGCAGCATCGAGAAATAATATCAGCTGCAATGTAAAAAGCAATGAACACAGCAGCAAAATCCACAACAAACACAACTGAATTATGGAGCAAAAACACACAAGGCAAAGAGGGAAAAGAGGAAACCACAAATGAAGCAGGAATAAGGAGCAGAACATTCCATATTTATATTTTCTACCAAGATCCAAACGAAATCATACAAATGTAGTTCATATAGAAAGTTAAAATTTCAAATGAAAAGAAACACATATTACAATTGTATAAAATTAGTAATCTAATCTATATGAATACTAACCAAAGCAAATACAAGTGTTTACTTTTATACACCGAAAGAGTCAAAAAACAATAGCTTCTTAAAGGACTTCCATGGTCCTACAACGATCATGAAGTTATGGTAATTTTACAAAAAGTAGTACATAAGGACTTACAATTTGTCAAAGTTATCAAATTCAAAACAGTGAGAACGATAACAAAAAGCCATTCACTACCTGTATTTTTACTACAGACATCAGTAAATAGCAATCTCTTTAAATTTGGCAAAATCGAATACATGTTCCATTACATATAATAAGATAGGAAGGTTTGAAGAAAAAAGGATAATGTACAATGTAAGAGATGCCAAAGGTTTGGCCATGTGGCAGTAAGCTATCATTGAAATTATCAGTGTGTGAAGTGTAATATAAACTGTAGTTCAAGAGAATGTAAAGCAAACCGATCAACGAACAAGGACGAATCACACATGTCACATTATAGAAATTGCAATAACTTTGGATACCTGGTATCATATAGATAATGCCCAAAATATAAAGAATTCAGGGAAAGAATTTTGAAAGCAAAGGTCAGGAAATAAGGAAAACATAAAAATGGTAACGAACTTAGCTTACATAAGAATAGGAAACTGTGGTGTAACTATCATAACAAAAGGACAAAGTGACATAACACCAAGAAGCAGAGACTGGACACCTAAAGCCCATGGGAGAGAACCCACAGCTGCAAGGTATAGAAAACACCAGCATGATGTAAGTACAAATAAATAACTTGGTAACATAAACAAACAACTTAGGAAAAGCTACAAAGATTATAACTAATAAATTAGAGGCTTTAACTATACCTAAATCTAACTATTCACAGATGCACGTACACTCAATGTAAATTCACTAGGTAAATCAGTATGGTGTGATGGTTAATGAAACCATAAATATTCCTGCATGATTTATAACAGCTCTTTTAACACTAACTGTACCGCTACTTTACATATACACTTATCCGTCTATTTACGTGGATTGTCTATTCCACGTGGATTTCTTCTTTTTTACGCGGATGAAAATTGCGTGAATGGAGTCTGCTGGTACGGAAAAAAGAGCAGGTAAGAAAAATTTATATGTTATAAAAATATTCATTTCGTATAGGTTAACAAAAGAAAAAAAAAATATTTCAGAAAACCAAAATACATTTAATTCGTTGTCAGAATCTGATCAAAATAAAAGAAAAACAGAACTCATAAAAGTCATAATGATGTAATTATGTCATAATGAAGTAAGAATTTGCGTCTCTCATCACGCTTTTTTTCCATTTTAAAATCGTGATTCCTTCCCGACTTTCTTGTCCAAAACACTCCCCCCGTTTCAATTTTTTGGCCACTACATTTTTCGGATTGCCTTTACGATTGTTTCGGAGAGTACCCATCAAATGCGTATTCCGTTCCAGGAGTTCTTTTGCTAAATTTATGCTGGTGTACCAATTGTCCGTACATACTGTGTGGCCTTTCTGAAATATGTCTTGGCACAAATTGATGACAATATTCGTCGGCGTTGTGTTGACATGATCTGACACTTTGCCACTGTAGACACTGAAGTTTTATGTATATCCAAATCCGCAGGAGAGGTTGAAAATTTTTATGCCGTACTTATGCCTTTTCTGTTTCATGAACTGCCGAAATACAATCCGTCCACGAAATGGGATCATGGATTCGTCAACACAGACTACCTCTGCTGGATTGTAATATTTTTTAAAATTTTTGGTCAGCTCATCCAAAATTGGCTGTATTTTCCACAATCGTTTGGTGACATATGCTGTATCATTGTTTGTGAAATGCAGCATTCTCAAAAGTAGTTGGAAACAATTCCTGTTCATTATTTTGTGGGGGAACGGGTGATAATACACAGAATCCGTGGACCAGCATAAATTTAGACTTGGGAATTTTATAAGTCCCATCCAAATAATGAGCCCGAAAAGGCGCTTGATTTCTTCTTTATTGGTAGGTACCCACCGATCTATCCGCTTCGAAGTAACCATTGATCGCTTTTGTGTTGCGTATATATTTGTCTGCTCACTTATTTCTTGAAGCATTTCTGCAGTGACTAATAGCGCATAGAAGTCTTCTACATTGACACAATTCTGCAGTTCTATGTTATTTGTGTCAACACCGTACACACTTGTGAAAGTTGTGATTTTCGGTTGATTCCCTCTCGGATCAAACCACTCTTGATCTTGTGCTATATCGTTGTCGATATGCACATTCTCTAATGAATCATCGTCTTCGGATGAGAGCAAAGCACGATGCCGACGATTTCTAGGCGGCAAAATTTCGCTCGGTATTTCACTTTCTGATCCACTCAACATTTTTAGGGCAATAAAAAACTTTGAATGTACTTTCCTTATAGTTTATTATCCACTATAGTGAACAAAACTGAACTGTGACTTCTGTGCAACTGAGGATTCATTAGACGTCCAGGCATCGTTTAGCCTCGCGTTTCGTTTTCTTGTCATCTGGCAAAAAGTGGGGATTTTGGGAAAACTCAGGATATGAATACAAAGAAGAGTTTATTGCAATTGGAAAAGGTCAGGCACTTTCCCAAGGCGAGGGTGAGGCTCCTCTCTAAGTGGAGAGGAAGATCCTCGGTAGAAAACTCCGGTCCTCAAGCCGATATTTCGGCGCGTAGGTCAGCGGTAACCCACTTGACGGCCACGTTTGGGCCTGAACGGAACGGCAAGCAAATCGGACTGGGCACTTAACGTGTTACATATAGGATATACAACATAAAAATATTAAAAACACATTATACCATACTTTTTATTAATTTATATTCTGGATAAAATAATACATTATGCTATGTCGCATGGTATTCGTTAAAACATTCCAAACACATTGGAGGTGATTTTGGACACTTCGAACAATATGTTGTAGTTTCTTTTACGTTTTTTCTCGCTTCTTGGCGTGCGGCAGTTTGCCTCTTCTTCTCGTAACATAGGGCACGCATTCTTCTTATCCAGTGCCTGAAATTTCTATTAAGCCACTACGTTTTTTGGTAATACCTTATAATTATTCTGTACTTATGATAAATTTGAGTATGATTTCATTTTAGGCGCATTAAAAACACATATATCGATTGATATAATAGAAATAATGTTTATTTAAAAAAATAAGCGTAAACATATAATTTTATATAAAATAAACTGCGAAATTTCTATAAAGCCACATATTTTTTAAATAAGTAGGTTCAAAATTAACAATAAGTACTTGTTTATTTTTATATTAGTAATTAGTAGAACCGCCATTTCTTCGCCAACTTCGAAAATACGATGGGGCATTGACGAAATCAAACTTTGAAGTGTGTCTTCTTGAATAGATGACCATGCTTCGTTCACCGCTTTACATAATTCATTAATAGTACTGTATTGCTTACAATTGCCATAAACTTTCCTTGTGGATATCCCCCAAAGATTTTCTATTGGGTTTAAATCTGGGGAACAAGCTGGCCATGTCAAAACTTTGATATCTTTTTGTCCTAACCACTGCTTCGTGTAATTTGATGTATGGATGGCAGCATTATCGTGTTGATAAACGAAGTTATCGTGTTCAATATCTTCAATAAATAGTATTAAAACTGTGTCTAATAATTCTGTATATTTTTCAGAATTCATTTTAGGAGTAATGCGACAGATTGGTGTCTTGGCTCCAGCTCTAAATGCAGCCCAGATCATTAATGTACCACCACCGAAGTTGCGACTCATAGTTATGTCTTTTTCTTTCCTTAAATCGTGCCAGTAATATTTAAAACCATCTGGCCCGTCTAAATTAAATTTCTTTTCATTAGAAAAAATAATAAATTCCCATTCTTTGGACCAGGACATGTGTGTTTTTGCAAAATCAAGACGAGTCTGTTTGTGTTCTGCTTTGAGTGCTGGTTTCTGCACCATTTTTGTCCAGTGAAATCGCTTGGAATTTTTTAAAATTTGTTATACGCGTCTCGTAGTTACTGACAAGTCTAATTCAACGCGAAGTTGAGCTGCAATTCTTTTGATGAAGATCTCATTAACAATGAATGTTGTCTCTTAGTCAGTTTTTGATTTCCCCCTTTGGGATGATTTTTGCCGTAGTCTTTTCCCAAATTGACGTAATTATTTACAACGGTACGTGATCGATTAATTTTTTTTCCAATTATGCGATTGGAACATCCCATATCCCTATAAGCATCAATGGATGCCTTTTCTTCACTGATCAACAATTGGTCCTGTGGCGTTTTACTAATAAGAAATTAAATTATAACATATTACGATTTCAATAAATTTACAGATCAATTTTAACGCAAATACTTACTTTTTAATTGCAGTTACACTTCTTTTATTGTACCTAGCTGGACTTATTCACTCAGAATCAAAGTACAAACTAAATGGCTTTATATAAATTTCGCACTTACACTGCGCTTCGTGCAGCAAAAAATGTAAACACACCCAAAAGGTAAACATTTCCAAGCAGATACTCGCAGATTTATGATTAGTATTGTGGAGGAGTTGAACGTTCTGCCGTTGCACTCGCGTCCTTGGATTATTGCACTCTAATGTGCCGTCTACAGTAACTTGAAGGACCACTCAGAAGAGTTTTATATTTTTCTGAGACTGTATTATTTTTGTGGGCTAGCCTGCTTGCTGGGCTTACAGAGTTAGGACTTCGCTCTATTGTTGCTCAGAGATAACTATTCTCGCAAATCGATGACGCTCGTCGACTTGCCGCTGCTAATACTAATTTCTTCCGATTGGCTGTTTTCCTGCTTCTGGAAAACACCAATCGGCGTGTCGAAGGTGCATCGCGACACCCTTCTCTTGCGCCCTAAACGCGCGTTTCCTTAGAGAGGGGGTGGCGATGTCCTTTGTCAAATTGACGAGTGTCTGGCAACAGCGCGGGAATTCCTCCGAGTTCGTCACCTCGGTCCCTTGACCGTTACACGCCGACTCGTGACTCACCCCTTCGGAAGACCCATTTTTTATGGCAGGGCTAGGTTATTGAGGACACGGGAAAGCACTTTCGAGGCCAGAGGGTTGTAAACCCAACTTGTTCTCGCTGGGACGTAATTTTTACTAAAATTACATGCTGCCAATTATCAAAGTCCCATTCTCAAAAATAACCGTTTCGGCACGTCCGTGCCATAAACCGCTGCGCAGACAAGTATCAACTAAATATAATTGTAGATGAGAAAAAGTAGTACTCTTAATAATATTAAAAAAAGAAATACGTCAAAATATAGGTGGCTTTATGGAAATTTCGGGCACTGTAGGCTTGCCCTGCTGATTCTTACGAATCTCCAAATGGTGGGACACCTTCTTCGTTTTCTTCCGATGGTTGTCGAGCACAGTATTTTCTGACGACACATCGGTCCATTCGGAAACGAGAATTTCCCGAAATTTTCTTATCTGTATTTTTTTGTTTGTGGCTGTTTGGTACACAATATGAGCATTTACTATAGTTGTTCCTAAGAGTAAATGTAGTGCTAATTTCCGATACCACTTGATGCTTTTCCGTATCGTAGTGGCATATGAAACCATCTGGTCACTTTTGTCGATACCAGTTTTTCCATTATTGTATGCAATTACCGCCAAAGTTTTCTGTTTCGGAGGACGTCCGTGATATGTAGAATTCGAGCTTGAAATCATAATGGGTGCATGTTTTGTTGATAATATTCATAACATCTCGAATATCTCTCCATTTGCGCATCACAATACCGTTCTTATCTTCTCGTGTTATCATTTCACCTCTCTTCAACGGGTACGACATTACGAAATTGGGCATATACATATTTTTTGTTGTACCGTACAGTTCCAACGACATGCGTCCTAAAATTTAAAAATTTGACTGCTAACTGATAGCTCCTATAAAAATTGTCGATGAACAAAGTTCGTCCTTCATTTAGCAATTTATCTGCAAGTTCAATGCAGACGTTTTCAGCTGTGCCAACTTGCTTACTTCCGGTGATATCTCGTCCAGAATATACTTTTGCAGACCATGTGTAACCTTCGGTGGAACACAGTTTGAATAGTTTTATACCATACTTATGTGATTTCGTCGATATGTATTGGCGGAATGCTAGTCGTCCCCTCCAAGGAACCATTGTCTCGTCGACTACAATATCTTCGCCTGGTGAAAAGATTTTTTGGTAATTGTTTATCAATATGTTTATGAGTGGTAAAACTTTTCTAAGTCTGCTACTCTGTTCTATAGTTTCGTTATTTGCAAAATGCAAGTTTGCTAATAGCAATTTAAAACGGTTACGGGACATCCTGTTGTGTGGAAATGGAAAATTGTAAATAGGGTTCGTTGACCAACATCTAACAAGCGGTGTCTGTACTAGACTCATCCGAACCATTAGTTCTATAAATGTTATAATTTCTTTGGAAGTGGTGGGTTTCCATCTCTTATGTATGTCGAGCTTGACCGGTCACTTCATGTTGATGTAATTCTTTCTCTGCATATCTATTAGTCTCTGTGACTAAAAGGCTTATCACTTTTTCATCAACGAATAACGAAAACACTTCACTTGCGATAATGTCAGACGGCAAATCCATCAGAAGTCCGCTTTTTCCGGTGAACGGAAATGTCTGTTGCCTGTTAGCGAATTCGTTCCACTGAATATTGTTCAATGAATCATCAATAGAGTCCAATTCCTCTTCTTCGTCTATAGCAAGTTCTTCCAACATGTCGTTAAGGTCTTCACTTGCATATGCTTTCTCAATATCCGAGTCCGAACTCGATGAAATTCTATTTATAACTTTTTTTCTAAAATTCACTACTTCGTCATCACTACTCTCCTCACTTTCAAATAAATTTTCACGCTGTCTACTGAACATTTTGAGGATGAAAAAATCACTGATGTGCGTCTCACAAAAAGTATGCTTCTCGACTAAATGAAAGAGCTGGGATATCTGCCATGAGATCCCTCGGAATACTCTAGCCGGAAAGCTTATCGCTTTCTCCATTTCGGAACTAAATAATCTTTTCTCTACAATGGGTCGAAGGCGATAAGCAATGAATTTCCGCTTATCGCTTTGTTTACGTTCTGCGTACCGACGGTCGGATTTGGGCCCCGCGGGAAACTTAGCCGAATTACGCTGGGCGACCAATGTGTTAATAACTTCTGCACCTCTTCGCGGCATCGATTCGATAAGTCGAACACATCGATCAACTGGTATTGACTCCCACGCTTCTTTTACTGTGGTGTACAGTTTTTCAATATTTTTTGGTCTTTTCCTTTTTACGTATTTATCTACATCAATCCACAGCATTTCTATCGGGTTTAACACGTTCCCGCCGGAATGTACCACCAGTGGTACATAGAGGGCTGTCCCATGGGACGGCTTGTACCACTGGTGGTATATACATAATTGTCCCATCGGGCGGCATGTACCACTAGTGGTACAAATGAAACAATCAATTTTATGTGTCTTTTCTTAATAAAAAGAAAAAAAAAATTTGCAAATGGACTGAATAAAAACAATTCTTTAAATTTAAATGACTTTAACATACAAATATATATTAATTAGAATTGTTAATTCCAATTAAAAAATTGATCACGTCGTCAACAAAATCTATTCAATTCATTAGATTAAAAACATTATTTATTTTCATGAGTTTTCTTAAAACATTGTAAACACAAAGATGGTTGATTTTCATAAAGACCACAAAATGGCGTAACACGTTTAGCTTTTTTTGCAGCCGTAGCACCCATTTCTTCAGATAATTTCCTGTAGCATTCTTTGCAGCGTTTGCGGGTATGTTTTGCTGGGCCTAAATGGGTTTCTATAAAATGTTTGTTGTTCCTGTTTTTTTGTGCCCCTGGTATTTCTTCATCTGCTAATAATTTGTCAATAATTCATTCTCTGAATTTTAATATACTCATGTTTTGAGTACCACAATTCTTATGTATATAATATGCGTTTACAACTGCTGCACCGCAAAGTAGTTGTATAATAATTTTCTTATACCGTTTTATGGTGTTTCTTAGACTACTATAGTATGACGACATTTGATTGGCCAAATCAACACCTTTTTTTGCATCATTATAATCGAAAACAAGATCTGGTTTGTATGTTGCAGATTTTCCTTCAATAAACTGACAATTATGACTTGGGCAACTTGTTATCATACAAACAGTTCTTTTATCAGTCCATTTCATGAATTTTATGCCAGAACGATTTACTAAACTTTCAATTTCACCACGTTTTTGTGTTTTCTTTTTATCTGCTGGTAAAAATTTCCGATTTGGCTGAATTGTGCCACAAAAATATGTTCCTGTTTGCAGTAGCGATTGAGCTAAAAGTATACTTGAGTAGAAACTGTCTGTATACAAAACGCTGTGTTCAAATAACAAGCCATCCATCAATTTTGAGACAACATCATATCCATGTCCATATATTGAAGCGTTCTTCCTTTTTCCGGCATAAATATCCAAATCATAAGTAATACCGCTTGGTAAACATAATTTGTACACTTTTATGCCCTATTTATGACGTTTTCCTTTGATGTATTGCCGAAAACGTAGACGTCCACGCTATGGAATCATACTTTCGTCTATAACGACAGTTTTCCCAGGTTTTAGCGTATTTTTGAACGTACTAATAATTTCTGTCACGATCTTGCTAATTTTATTCAAGGGGTCCTCGGTTTCAGATGTAGTATTATCGCAGAAATGTAGGCATTTCAAAATAGCTAAAAAGCGATCGTGCTTCATTACATTTTTTATGCGTTCGTTTCCATACATTTTCTTCTCGGACCAGTATAATCTAATGTCTGGCATCTGTATTATCCCCATAATTAAGAATATAGCAATAAAAACTTTCATCTCGCTTATTGTAATCGGTTCCCACGATAGCTCATGTTTTCTTCTGTTTGCACTAAACCCACATTGTATGGAATATTTATTTGTTTCTTCAACCATTAGTTGAAGAATGCTATCGGTTGCAAGTAATTTATAGGGCTCAAAAGGGTCATTGCAATCAATATTTCCTACTAGAAGCTCCGCGTCCTGCGTATGTTCATGTTCTGTAACGGTGCTTTGTATTTCTGTTCCTTGAATTGGCCTCCATTCTTCCCCTTGACTTTCTACATTCATATCCAAATGTGAATAACTAAATTCATTGTATGAAAAATCGACAAGATTACCTTCCGGTCTTAATTCGTCTTCATCTGAAGTGTAATTGATAGGTTGTACACTTTTCCTCCGATAAAATATGTCTATAGATTCATCTGATGAATCATTCATAAACGTATGGTTGACATTCTAATGGGTTGTAATAAAGTAATGTAATACAGCTAATAATAAAAATAAATTTTTATAAAAATTAGATATTACTTACATGAAAATCACAAAATAAGAAGCACCATAACTATAAGAACAAGCGCTATAGGAATCGAAATTTCAATTAGCGCGAGTTATATTTTGGCTATTTTGTTCGGGAGAACTTTTTAGAGGAAAACAATTTACGACTCTTGGTGTCAGAAGCAAAGTACAAACTATATTTAGCAAACCTCCACAATTGAAAACTATTTATACTCGGCAACAATCCACTTGTCGTCTGAATACGTTCGCGCCTCTCATGTGGTTTGATTTGCCAGACGACTAGCGACATGTCGATGTGGCGGGAATAGGAGGTGCGAGCGACAGTCTCCCCTTACCCCTCTAGCTCACGGGGGACTACTTATCGGTTGCTTAGTATAAATATGTAACTCGCACTCATTCTCAAATTGCATGCCAAAGTGAATGAGCGATATGCGATTAAGTTCTCAACAAGGGACAAACTATGAATTAGAAAGCCGTCAGATGCCGAGAACTACAAATAAGACCGCTTCGGGAACGTGTTAAATCCGGTGATTGGCTTGGCCATTTCATTACATTGATGTTACGATCATTTAAAACCGTTTTAACGATCCGTGCGGTGTGCTTCGGATCGTTATCTGTTTGATAGATCCAGTTTTCTGGCATACATTCTTCAGCAAATGGAAGTAGGACATTTTTTACAATATTTAAATGAACAAATCTGTCCATAATTCCTGTTATTCGATGAATCTGACCCGTACCGTTCATGGTCATAGAGCCCTAAACGAGCACTGACCCACCACCGCCTTTCACAGTCGATTTTGTACAATTTCTTTTATATTCTTCTTCCTTTCGTCATCTTACGTACACTTTTCCGTCAGATCCGAAACGATTGAACTTGGACACGTCAGTAAAAATTACTGTCGACCATTGTTGACCATCCTAAAACACTAATACGCTATTACTTACAATTAGTAGGGTATCTAATCTCCTCCATTAGCAATTATAGCTTGACATCGTTTCGGCATACTCTCGACTAACTTTTGAGCATAGGATACTGGTAGCGACCTCCATATCTTCTGAATATGATGTACAAGTGTTCTTATTTTGGTGATACGTCTTCCTCTCAGCTTGTATTTCATTAGGGATCACACACTTTCGATAGGGTTTGCATTAAGGGACTGCGTTGGCCAAGGAAGTATGGTAATGGCGTTTTCCGCTTTCGATTGGGTGCAGATGCGACTTCGATGTTTAGGGTCGTTGTCTTCTTGCAATATCGATTGGTCTCCGGTTTGATTGAACCAACGTTTCACGGATGTCCCTTTTGGTAGAATTTCACCATCTTTTGTGCATTCAAATTGTCGGTGAAGACGCACGAAGTTCCAAAACCGCGTGCGTTAAAGCAACCACAAGTATGCACTTTTATAGGGTGTTTCACACTTCTTTAAATCATCCGTTTTCCATGGATAGACCAAGCACGCCTAATAGGACACCATGCCCAAAACGAAGATTCATCAGTAAATATTACATTATCACGATCTCTGTTTTCATCAGCCCATGCCAGACGATTTTCGACGTGCTTTTTTGAAAGCAATGGTTTCAACAATGTGCTCTGCCACTTGACACCAAGTTCGTCTAAACACTGTTTCAATGTCATTGTACTGATATTTATACCCTTTTTAGCCAAAAGTACTTGACCTTTTCGTAATGAAAGAGTCGGATTTTTCTCGAAAAGCCGGAGAATCATTTTATCTTGTCGAGTATCGGTCTTCCGCTTTAACCCCCGATTTAGGAAGTCGTCGACGTTTTTTGTCTCCTTATATCGGTTTACCCACTTCTTGACAAACTGTACCGACTTGTTCATATATTTAGTAGTACTCGAGAAACTCAATTTTGGGCCTTTTGGGTGGCAACACAAGAATACTGCTTCAAACCGTTTCGCGTACGCGGCACTCATATTAGAAAGCTCTGTTCTTTTCAATGTTTCAAATGAAACTGAAAGATATTCAGCAACGCGTAGTAGAGAAGTTTTCGTTTGTTTGTATTCTTTTCATCTCACTCTGATTAGGTGTCAGGTTTCGCAGATATCGCCGACACGTGTATTTGATATTTACTGTATTTTAATATTATAGTATCCGTCTTTCAGGTCGAGGGTTGTAAAGTATTTTTTGTCCTTTACCCGATCAATGTTGTCGTCTATTAGCTGAGAAGGAAAATTATCTTTCACCGTAATTTTATTTATTTCCCGGTAATTTATACAAAGTCACGTCTCACTGTTCTTTTTCCTTACAAGAACAATTGGACTAGCATACGGTGACACGCTCGGACGAATAACCTTTCTCTGGAATAAATCGTCTATTATTAGGTGGTAAACTTAATTCCTGCCGTTTTATCCACTCTAAAGTTCATTTATTTTGGAGCGACGATGAACCTTACCTTAATCAAAGTAATTTCCTCCATTTTCTATTACTCTTTCCCATCTCTCTGGTAACAAGGCAATCCCACGGCGGTAGAATGTGGTGTTCTTCGAGGCGATCCATTCATCCACCCATTTTTGTACTTCTTCGTAATTTTTGAAGTGTGCATCTGTAAGTGCGTGTTGCATCGACCTGAAGAGATGAAAATCTGATGGTGCCAGGTCTGGAGAATACGCTGGATGCGGTAGGACTTCCCATTCAAGCTCTAACAATGTCTGCTTCACCCTTTTTGAAACATGCGGTCGAGCGTTATCATGCAAGAGGATAACCTTGCGTCTATTGCTGGCTATGGATGGTCTTTTTTCCATCAACTCGTCACTTAACCGGCATAATTGCTGTTGGTAACGATCACCTGTAACTGTTTCGTGTGGACGTAAGAGCTCGTAATACACCACACCCTCCAGGTCCCACCAAATGCACAGCAATGTCTTATGCCCATGAATACTCCTTCTCGGCGTTGAAATGGATGGTTGGCCAGGGTCTACCCATGATTTTTTGCGCTTGGGATTATCGAAATAAAACCATTTTTCGTCACCTGTCACAATACGCCATAAAAAGCTTTCCGATGGAGTTTCACTACCATACACTTCGCATAATAAGCGGTGCGTTTCAGCTGCAGTTTTCTTGAGGTCGAAGTAGTGAAGAAGTACATGTCGGAAAAACGATTTATCGCGGTTCATCTTTGATTGGTCGAAAAATCTATTTCGCGTCACAAAACCTAACCTCACTTAATTAAATCAGTTTCAACAATGTCTAAAAACAAAACACATGCGGATTCACCAACGAATCTCGCCAGTGTTGCCGTCAACACCCTCTGAAAGCGAACGGCAGGAACTAAGTTTAACACCTTATATTATCTGTAGTTTTTCTTTGTCTGCAAAAGAGAGTGGTCTCGGCCTAAAACTAATGGGTTGATCGTGTTTTAACCGTTTGAGTGCCAAGGAGCGATTTTGCGCTTCTTCTGTTTCGCTCGAAAAGTGCCAGCGCTCTAGGCTGCGAAGCCGACAACCGACACACGCTCGGCTTCTGTCGATGCGCGACTTTACGGCTACCATTCCGTTTTAGGTAAAAATAAAATAATGAGACAGCTGATAAAAGAACGAATTTTAATTGCAATCTAACATTTGGATGCAAATGTTATTAAAATGTACAGAAATGCTTGTCAAAGCACAATGCATGCAAACCTTTTTTGCATGCTACATAAATTAATCTAGATCTTCTAATAGCACTCTTTTTCGTACTACAGACTACGCAACGCCTCAAATTGCATTCTCGTAATTTTTCCAATCCGTACGCCTTTTCCCCCCTCATGTTGAATTCATCTGCCCTTGTTCGTAACCATTCATGTTCTATTTCAGAAATTATATTCGATGTGTATTGGAGTCGTGACATTGCTTCCTTCCCTATAGTTTTCTTATACAACAAATACGAATTCAAATATTCTTGAAACAATGTTGAAGGTCACTTTTTTCCAGTACTTTAGCGTACGACGTTCGTCCAGATATGTATATAACATTTTGTCCGACTCGTCTACACCACCCATAAGATTATTATATGAATTAATAATACGTGGTTTTGTTTCTTGTCTCTCTTCCTCGGCGTTTTTGAGTTACTGTTACATTGGCTGCCAATGCCTCTGTAGAAATTAACAAAACGGGGTTCTTCGAACTCTTTTTTTCACGATGTGCACATAGAAGTACCTCGTCGTTGCGAAAATATTTCGTTTCTCCAACTTTTAATTCCTTAGCTTCCTTGGGAATATCTTTCTTATTTCTCTTGATCGTTCCTGTTATATATAGTCTGTTCAACAAAAAAGGAACCGTGACAATACGGGAAGTAAAAAAATATTTATTTAACATCAGTTTGACATGAAAGTACATTGAAAGGTCTACGGCGCAATCTATTAATAGACAGTGAAATCGCCACCATTGTCAATAATTGCTCGGCACCTCCTGGGCATACTTTCTACCAGTTTTTTGGCGTAATTGGTAGAGAGTGACCGCCAAATTTGTCGGATAAACAGTGAAAGCTGCTTTAAATTGTGCACACGCTTTCCAGCTAGTTTTTCCTTCATGATTCCCCACACATTTTCGATAGGGTTCGCATCTGGGGACTGAGCAGGCCACTCCATCGTCACGATGCCATTTTCATCCTTCCAGGCTTTACAGAATAGGCTACGATGTTTTGGATCGTTGTCCTCTTGTAAAACCCAATCTTCATTATTGGGTCCAAACATACTCTTGGCTGATTTGAGAAGGCCACGTTTGTAAATTTGGACCATTGTTTTGGCGTTCAAATTTTGCGTAAAGAGCTCTAAGCATCCGAAACCGCGCTCGGAGAAGCATCCCCACACATTGACTTTTGCAGGGTATTTGACAGTTCGCTGGATAAAATTTCTGCCAGGAGCAGACCATGCGCGCTTTACCGGAACCCATACCCAGAAAGTCGCTTCATCAGAAAAAATAACGTTCGACCAATCGTGATTGACATTTTGGGTCGCCCAGTCCAAGCGTTTTTGAATGTGGGTTTCGGAAAGCAAGGGTTTTGAGCACGTAGATCTATAACGCAATTTTGATTCGTTCAACCGCTGCCTGATTGTGTTTATACTAACGTCTATTCCCTTTCTAGCTAGTTTGACCTTAGCTTCACGCAGTCGTAGAGTCGGGTTACGCTCAAACAGCTGTAATACCGTTTTGTTCTGCTTGCTCGTCGTCGCCCTCGTTTGCCCTCGTCCGGGAAAATCGTCCACATTTTTCGACTCCTTGTAACGTTTCACCCACTTCACAACGAACTTTTTCGACTTTTTGATAACTTTTGCGGCAGCAGCAAACGATAATTTTGGTCCCTTCCGATGTGTGTATAGAAATACCGCCTCGAATCATTTTACGTACGCGGAACTCATTTTAAAACTTTGTTCTCTTTTCTACGTTTCAAGCGACACGTTACATCCTTGCCAAACACTTCGTTAACATTTCGGCTTATCTGCGCTGCATTAGTTTCATGACGGAACTCATATTCGAAAATAACTCGCATTTTTGTCTTATCCATGGCTTACAATATTTAACCTCCAGACGATAATACGATAGACTATTAAAAACAAAAGAGTGCATCTGAAAGCCAGATGGCGTACCTTCTCAATGCAAAAAAAATAAAGGACGATCGAAGTGAAATATCGGAGGCATCTGGTATCAAACTTGAGGCTTTAGGTAATCGGACATTTCATACTTAATGACCTAATAGCACATGGTCAGTCCTCCTTTATATGAAGATTTTCCTAACCTTATATAAGATCTATACTTAATAAAACAATGTTTTTTCCAATAAATGTTGTTTGTAGCTTTAATATTAAGAGATATTTATATAAAATTCTATTAATTATATAAGTAAAATTTATACAACTTTATATACAGATTATATGATTATATACAAGATTATACAAAAAATTATATACCCAACAAAAATTACTGTTTATATATTTTTAGTTAATATATGATTATACGTATGACGGTTAATAATATAATTGGGTGTGATATGTTTTAACCCTTTGCACTCCTGGCCTTTTTCGCGCGGACGAACCAGCAACTCCAGACGTTTTGCAATATTTTTGGTGAATTTCTTACCTCTAACTTAAAATGATTACACATACAAATTAATGTATAAAACTTTTTTATTTTAACATTTTGTGTATCTTTATACCTTTACAAACATAAATTCTTAAACATTATAATCTGTAATTTTGTTTTGTATGATATTTTATAAAACAATTGCCAAGGTGCATGCCTGGTTTGTCGGGACAAGTATCGCAATAATAAGTTGTTTGATGTCTACTACCGGGTTTATTTCTTCGGGAGCAGACTTTACAATCCTTCTTATCTCCTGTTAGAATGGTATGTAGCTTTCCATTCAGACGGATTTCTTCAGAATCGCAGGATGAAGTTGAAGCCCGATCACGTTTCTGACGAAAATCTCCAGTTAATTGGTGAACTAAGGTTTTTACATACTTCAAGTGACTAAGCGGCTGTTCTCTTTTCTGCCGTTTAATGGTTTTATATAGAATGTACGAATTTATCAAACAAATTTCTAAACCCCAGAAAAAGAGTTTACGCCACCATTTCAAAGATTTCCTCAAAAAACAGTATGTTGACGCATATTGATCTGCACGATCGACACCGCCCATATGTTTTACGTAATTTATTATAACATTAGGCTTTCTGACAGCAACTTCAGTACCACCTCGTAAAATTCTTTTTACCGTAGTCATTCCTGCATTATTCCAATTGGTTAAGCATGTGACAACCCTCTTGTCCTTCCATGATAAAACTAAGGTATTGCCTTTGCGGTAAGCTACTGTGGATTTCTTGCGGAATTTTGTTTTTTTTATTTGATTTGGCAAATGTTTCCTATTTGTTAAAATCGTTCCTGTCAAGTGGCATTTTAATTTGAATAATTCTTGAGCCAAGATGAAGCTCGTATAGTACCGATCGGTGAACATATGATGTCCCTGCGCACCAGGTATTTTCTCCAGCAACATCGTATAAAGGTGCAACGGTATTCTTGTTGATATTGGAAGGTCGGGCCTTATCAATTTCTCTGTTGTAAAACTTCCATAATAAGGAAGAATACCACAGATATAGCCCGTATTTGCGTCTGCCATCGTGTATACTCTAATTCCCCATTTGGTAGGTTTCTTTGGGTTATAAGTGATAAAGGAAATCCGACCTTTAAATTTGATAGTGGACTCATCCACACAAATTTCTTCTCCTGGTGTAAAATATTTCAAAAATTTAGAGTTGATACAATCAAGGAAGGAGCTTACTAGCTGCAAACGTGTTCTTGGACCTGCATTTTGCGTTGGAATTGTTTTTACATGAAGCATCCAAAAAATCTGGCAGAATCTCTTCCTCGTAAATTTATTTGAATAAAAAGGAATAAAACTTACGTCGTTTCGCGACCAGTATTCCTGCAAATTTGCTAACGGCATTGTCCCCATATTTATTATGACTCCAATAAATGCCCACATTTCATCTATTGTCACACTGTGCCAAGTTTGCCACATCGAGTGCGGTAATAGTGTCCTTCCTTCTAACTTTTTTCTGGCATAATTATTTGTTTCATTGACTATTTCATTCATAAGTTCATTTGTAAAAAATAGTTTGAAAAAATCCAACGGTTCTTTTATTTCTGGAAGTACGTGCGGTCCTGCAGGCGTGTCGCCGGCTATAAACGGTATTCTCGAAGGTATTTCTTCGGATTCTGTGCAAGTAATCCATTCAGAACTGTCCGATTGTGGATCTTCTGCAGTGTCACTATCACTGTCACACTCACTGTCTATTCTTCTTATCTTTCGCCTTCTGACACCTCTTACTTCATCACTATCATCATCACTGCTCTTGCTTTCTGTATCGTCGAGCTCTTTGTGAACAGATGTAATTTCCTCGTTAAGCAATGTTAAATCAAATTCATCTTCACTCGAACTTATTTCATTATTGAATTCCATGCTTATAGGGATCGAAAATTTTAACTTTATTTGTACTTCTGCCACGACTGAAAAGTTCGAACTGAAGCCGAAAATGCAACTCGGTCCAACATTGAGGACTAATTTTAGATAAGAAAAACTTATCTCCATTTGAACGGGTGTCATATTACACTTCTTAAGATTATATACAAAGAGCTTTGGAACTCAGTACAATCAATAGTCACATCGATAGTCACTGCCGCGTATCGAGTTTCCGCATCAAACCAAGTGGTGAGCGAGAGTCACCTCTGGAGTTGTGGCATTAAATCATGTGGTGAGTGAGAGTCACCTCTGGAGTGCAAAGGGTTAAAACATGGATCTACACATAACCCAACATTGCAGTCTTTGCATTCGTATCGTGAACCCAATCTTTTGTCATTTTTACTGCAAACTACGCACCGACGCCTCCGGTTCTTTCCTTTTGATATATACAACGATGGGAAGTGTCTCTCTGTTAGTCTCATCGGATGATCAGTTTTTCTTCTTTGATAATTGATATAATCGTTATGATATTTATCAATTATTTGTTTTATCAAGCGTAATTGAAACTGCGCCATGGATATGGTTTCGTTCCTTTTATGCTTATAAAGGCAGTATGCGTTCTATACACAAATATCAATTAGATGAAAAAAAAACTTCCGGTACCACTTTAACGTTTTTCGAGTTGAATTTACACGACTTATTACCATATCTACTTTATCAACTATACCCATTGAATTATTATAATCCACAACACACACAGGCTTTTGTACACTCTGTGTTCTTTCATATTTGGATACTGTCATAAAATTTGCAGTATGCATAGTCGAGATCATGTATACTTCTTTCTTATCAATCCATTTCAATACTAGTAAACTTTTCGAGGTACGAAAAAACGCCTCTCCTTTCTTCAATTTATCTTGGATCTTCGGCATTCCTTGCCGTCTTCTTCTTACTGTTCCGCATGCATTTGTGCGATTGTCGTATAATAGGTTAAATAATACGGGACTTGAGTAAAAGTTATCTACACAAAGGGTATGGCCCTTTCCTAAATATGGCTTCAACAGTTCTAAGACGATTGCTCCAGATTTCCCAATGCCCTTGATAGGACTAGTCGGTACAGTAGGTGCTCCAGTATAAACTATCATATCCTGCACGAATCCGGTTTTGCAATCGCACAGAATAAACGACTTTATCCCGAACCTATTTCTTTTCGTCGGAATATACTGCTTAAAAGATAGGCGGCCTTTGTATAAAAGTCAACTTTCATCTATACAAAATTCTTGGTATAGCTGAAACGCCGCAGTGAACGATTTTCGCAGCATATCGACTATTTTTTTTATTTTTATTAGGCGGTCGCCAATGCATCCAGATTCGTGGGAGAAATGTAGCATTAGGAGAAGCAGGAAGTACTTGTCTGTGCTCCAGTACTCCTTGAGTGACAGTTTTTTATTGCGCGTTATCAGTAACGACATGGCCAAAAAACAATACAACTCGTTTCGCGTCGTTGTGTCCAGATTGTTTGCATTGTTATTGCTCTGTTGGGCCCAATAATAGTTGGACTTTTCTATAATTATATCTACCAACTCTTAAGAGATAAATAATTGAAAATAATCAATGATTTGGGATGGCCTGTGTATTTCTTTGGTGATTCCCGTATGTTTTGAATTAAATCGATGAATTTTTGGTACAAAATGAGTTTTTGTCCATGATATTTCACAGTTCGTGTCATTAGACTCTTGGATCAATTCTGTTTCCGACTCACTCAGAACTACTATATATCACATTTATTCTTCGCCTTCTGCGCCAGTTAAAATTATTTTCATTTTCACAATTCTCATCATTTTCCGAGTCAGTTAATTCGTTTCTGAATCTTTTGTTTGCACTAAACTTTCTGTAAAGGGCCTAAAATATTTTAAAATCTACGAACAAGTTTCAGATAAAAGCTTAACCTAAAGTTCTTTAGATCAAATGAAATCAGACGACGATTATACCTATAGCTGTTTTTGGGGGGGGGGGGGGGGGAATTCTTGTAAGAAAAGACTTTTTATCATGTAGACCTTTAACGATAAATTGGCGGGTGCGAGCGGCGCCCCGGTCCTCGGGGCGCGAGACCGGGAAGGGACTTCGGGCCGACCGTGGCCGGGAAGGCTCGTCCAGGCCCCGCTTTAATATTTATTTTGTACGGTAAAGGAAAAGACGCCCGAGCCAGGTCACTACGAACCCTGGAAAAACTCCAAAAAGTGAAAGTACGAAGGAGCGCTGCGTCGTTTGTTTTTTTGGGGGAAGAGTAGTGTTAGCGTAGACACGACCATTGCAGGATATACAAAGAGCCGCGCCTGTACGACACGCCGTGCCTGACAACAAAAATAAAGTTATCTGTATATAGAAAAGGCCACGATTAGAATAATTTCTATTATGTCAAAAATATCAATCAATCAAAGCAGATACGAAGGTAGAAAACGATTGCTCAAAAATCGAAGACTCCAAGGTGTTTTATACATATGTGCAAAACATACTTTCAAAATGATCCTCATCTAGTACGTCGGTAAAATAGAATATAATTTTACCAACTGTAAATGTCGTTTGTACGCGCGGATTGTCACATGGATGCCAGATATATCCGGCGCTCATCCATTAGCGGTCATCAGATGAATGCCGGATATATCCGGCGCTCGTCCACACAGGTCATCAGATGGACGCCGGATATATCCGGCAACCGTACCGAAAGGGCTAGACATTGTCTGGTCGAAAAAAGCCGGACCCCACTTCGCAGACCACAAATATGAACACTTCAAATTTTTTGCCTCATATGCTCCTCTAGCATATAAAATTGCTATAAAGGCCCACAATTGTGATTTTGTAACCATCCATTCCTTATCATTGAAAACTTTACGAGCTTCGAGTTTGGTACATGATTTTATGTATGCCATCATACTTTCGTCAATTATCAAATTGAAAGCACTACTTACCGAACCAAGCATAATATGCCTTTTAACATAGGCAGTTGGATCAGAGACGTCTTTGAATATGGTATAAACCGGTAATCTACCTACATTTCTACCTTCGTTCAATGTTTCCCATAAAGTCCCATCAGCAGCTTTTTCGGCTGAAATTTCTTTATCAGAAGATGTATCGATAGCGTCTAAATCATTTTCGATTTCAGAATCAGAGATAACTGTAGCTCTTTTTTTACTAGGAGCTGTATAACGAAAAACTTCATCTTCACTTTCGGTTTCAGAATCAGAAATAACCCTAGCTCTTTTTTTGCTAGTAGCTATATAACGAAGATCTTCATCTTCACTGCTAGAAAATTCAATTCTATTGACTTCCTCTTGTAATTCAATTTCGTTATCACATAGTTCCATATCAGTTGCATCCGATTCATTATCTGATTGGTCTTTCTTTATTTTGATTAGTTTTTTCAACAAAAGAAAATTTTTCTAACTTTTTCCCATAATAGCAACCCTAGATAATCAGATAAAATAAATATCAATTGTAATACCTTTTACAAATAAATTACAAAATTACCTTTATGGATAAAATTTTTGTTGTAAAAAATGAATTTTATAAGATTATATTATTTCACTAAAAATGCACTGTTCACGCGCGATGTATAAATCGAAATGATAACAGAAGTGGATAATAATGTAACGGAGTAGCGAAAAAAAGTGACGATGGCTCTCACACACACACAAATATTGTATGTGAGGAATGAAAAATGAGAAGAGAAACAAATCACGTGCGACTTGATTGTTGCCCAGGCCTGATATAACCTATAAATTTCATATGTTATGCGATTAACTGTTAAAACCTTCTATGAGTCAAATTGGCTCACAACCGTAAAAATAGGTATACCACATTCGATAATGCGAAATGAAGGGGTCTGCGGGGAAGAGGAATCAACATTTACATATATTTCATTACTTAACTAAAAACCAACGTATGTTTTTAAAAAATAATATTAAAGTTTTATACAGGGTATTTCACCTAACTTGACCACCTTAAATGTATCGCTTATTTTGTATGATAGAAAAATTGTCAGGGGGAGAAAATATTCTGTTCTAAGGCGCCAATACGGTGATGGGCCAATTTTTTTTTCTCAAGGTCATTTGTTTCGAGGTTTCAAGGTCATCGTGTTTTCACTACAATAGTCTTATAGCTTATAAAGAAACGAATACAACGAGGTGCAATGTTGACCTTCACGTTACCTTTAGCGAGAAAATTATGAAATGTTTGTCAGTAACTTCAGTACGCGTTCAGGGACGGTAAATGAAGGAATTTCAATTTCATTGAAATCACTTCGCTACTTGATAACTGCACTAACTTTCCGGGCCTGGTGGACAATCCTCGTGCTGCGGATTCTCGTTTGTTGAAGATTTGTGCTTCAGTGTAGCCCAAATCTCTTTCTTCATGTCTTCTTTTGAATTTTTATTTGGTCTTATAGCTAAGCCGTAGTAAATGTTTAGTTCGTCGACCAATTTTGCTGTAAGTTTTCCCTTTCCTCCGAGTCCTTTTGTTTCTTTCTTTACTTTTCGAAGCCGTGCATCCATTCGTTTTTGCACGTGCCCTACACACTCCTTTTTTATTATGTCAATATTACCGTACGGACACGAGTCAACGATAGCTTTGTAAGTCTTGCTATCGCCATCTCCAATATAAAATAAATATTTTGTCTGGTGCAATGTTTCGGAGCGTGCAAATATCTCTACTGCTCCATTCACTTCCATTTTGCCCGAGCTTCTTTGATGATTTATTGAGCAGTCATTGCGATGTGATTCCATCCGTTCATCATATTCAGGTGCACTCTGTTTGGATTTCCAGAATGTGCACGTTTTGCAATACAATGATTTCACATTCAGGTCCAGTACTTTCCCTGAATAGTATCCAAGGAGGGTAACGACACCTTGTAAAGAGTAGAAGCCACGTTTTCTCCATGTTCCGTCTCCCTAAACAATTAATCCTGGTGGTTCTGATATATTTTGTGCTTCTGCTGTTCCACGTTTTTCCTCAGTAGCCGCTTCGAACAATAATATAGAGCATACTTTCCCTGATGCGGTATTTAAATTTTTTATAATGTCATTATAAACTGTCTTACTGAATATTTTCGAAATGTCCATCAAACTGCAAAATCTCCGTATGCCACTGTAGCCGATGCCAAGTAACCTCATAGATACAACAATACGTCGATTTATTTCGTACGCATGATTTATGAAAGTACACGAATTTATATGTCTCGGTTCACAGTTTTCACAATTCACAATTAAATTGAATCCAAGTCCCCTAACACTTGTTTCACCAAAAGTAATGTTTGAATCACACGTTTTACATTTTATAATACTGATTAAAGTTGTAAACAGTGATACAAATTCAATTATTCTGTATCCGTGGCTCGCACTTATAGGTACTTCCAACGATTTGCCAGTTAGTTTTCTAGCGGACGTACTTGTTGAAGCCGCTTTGCCTTCAACTTCATGGGGATTCTGTGGACGCTTTCTTTTCCGTGGCCTGCTTAGACGAGCAGTTGATACACGCGAACCTTTTCTATTTATCCCTTTCGCCTTATCCATAACGAATACTTTTCACGGAATGCAAATCTCTCTATCGAAACGATGTACACTTCTACACTGGCAAAAGCAGAATGGCTACAAGAGTTTCGAGTTTCTACTAACTAAAATGTTGAAAGCTAATTTACGAAAAGAGGAGACACATAATGGTTGACCCTTGTACCGATAGAACCCTATGTTCCGTCCGATGCGGAACAATACGGTAAAAATCCTCGAAGGTTCGTTTACGACATGGACGTGCCTACCAATTTAATTTCGCGATTAGCTTTTTCGAGTTTTAGTTTATTTTTTTTTATAGTGTGCAATTTCACCTTAAGAGTAATAAAATGTATTCAGTCGTTCGAGTTTTTCAAACAATAGCATAGACTTTCACTTTCGTTCGTTCAAACAATCGGCCATATCGTAAACCGGGAACGTCCGAAGGGTCGACCAAACCTCGTTCAAACGGTTTCTGCATTCCAAGGTCAACCTGGAGGAAAAACCCGAGGTCATTGTCGAACCCTCGAGGACCTCCCCCCGAACGAGGCCTTAGCCCTCACTCCCGCACCAAGAGGGCTGGCCAAAGGGCGTTTTTCAACGTCTTCGCGTTTTTAATCGTACGCTGATTGGAAATTCGAAAAAAGCCAATCAGCGTACTCGAAGCAACCTGAAGGTGCCGACGCGAACACCGACGGGACAGAACTCTCTTGAGAACACTCTTGAGAACACGCTTAAACCGACTCTTAAACCGACTCTTGAAAAACCGAAGCTTCGAACATCGTCGAAGAAGCTTCACTCACGAAATTCGAGAATCCATTCGTCTCGAAACGCACAATATTTGATCTAGTCTCAACCGTTCGGAGACTAGACTTGAACCACTCGATTTCTGAAGAAATTTGGAAATTGAAGCGTCGCGACCATCGACGAGACATACAGTTAAGCTGGGCCTTACAACCCCGGCCGAGGAATATTAATCCGCGTTCGGTGATCGCGTACGGGCGAGCAATCTAGCGAGATTGTCACGCTACGAAACACCCTACATGCTTTGAACAATGAAAGACCCTCGGCCAAGGGCCGATGTGTACGCAGGTAGGTATACGGCTGGGCCCACATCGTTTGTACCCGAAAATAGGTTGTTTTAAAGGCTGGGATCGTTTGCATCTTGTTTCCAAGACTTCAAACTACTATTTAAAACAAAAAAAAGATAAACAATTTTTTCAAAATTTCAATCTGTCCTGCCCCCTTAAACACGCTGATATTTGTACTTATGCTCAGAAGGACGTCCAGAACAATACTGAATTGAAAGCATTATAACTTACCATATAAAAGCAGAATATAGCGCAATAGCGCTCCTTGGCATTCTTAACACGTTCCGTGCCGTGTGGGGCGTATACGACCCCCGCTGCACTTTACTGTTCAGGCCATTTCGAATTCTCATTGAAAAACAAAGAATTCTTAAAAAATTTATTGTAGAGTCAAATATAGACAACAAAAAATGTAAGGCATACGTCTTAAACGACTTTTTTTAATCTTTAAAGTGTGGGTCGTATACGCCCCACGCGACCTGAATGGAAAATCTTCAAAAATTGCCGTGGCACGGAACGTGTTAATCGGAGAATAGGACAAGCGGTATCGCGCCGTTTGGCATTTTTAGATGGGGAATAAGGCAAGCGAAGAAGCGCTTCTTGGCACGTTTGGACGGGGAAACAGCAGAGATGCGTGGCACTCAAACGGTTAATACTATTTTCATTTCAAAGTCTCTCTCCGGTCTATTTGTTCCTTTAATTTGTACATAATCTAAATCGTACGAATCTCGAATTTTTTCGATTACGTTCGTTCCAATTTCTTTATTTATTTGCAACATTTCTCGTTATCGACTCGGTTCGATAATATACTCGATGTTCATAATTAAATTTATCGCGCGATTCAGCTCCTTGGCTGAGGATGCTTCTATCCGCCTCGTAATCTTCAGATTTTTACCGAGGGTAATTTTGACCGCGGGGTGTAACGCGAAATCTCGTCCCAGTAAAGCCGCATACGCCATTGTGTTGTCGGGTACAATGTAAAACTTTAACTTTACTACTATACCCGCGGCTTCTACGTCGTGATAAAAAATGCCTACAATTTCTGATCGCGCTTCATTAATGCCGCAAAATTCCGGTTCCTCGCCTTTCAAAGATGATCGCGCTTCCAGCGGTACAAAGCTACTTTTTATTAAACTAGTTGACGATCCGGAGTCTACTATTGCCCTTATCGTATACTCACAATTCTAACCATATTTATCGCAAAAAGAATATTTCACCCCGACCATGTATGGTGCGCAAAGTAGTGGTTGCAGCATATTCGTCGACGTTGTCGGCCTAGGTTCAGTCATAGCGCCGGCTCCGGATGATTGTTGAGATGCCTCACTCGATCGTCGCGGTGCTCGCCGCGTGCAGTCGTTCCATCGGTACGACACTGATCCGCATCTGAAACAGGTGCCTTGTTGCCGCTTCGGTTTTGGACACGTCGCCAAAATATGTCCGGTCTCTTGACAATTAACACTATTTCTACCACGATTTTGTGTATACCTATTTCGACCAAATGGTGTCTTTTGACACCTTTGCGTTTGAATGCAAATTTGCGGGATTTCAAATTATCAGTTAAATATAGATAATTTGAGCAATATAACGGGAACAATAATTAAAAAATATTACCTTCTTCATTTTTTTATTTTTATTAGAAAGATAATCAAACATTGTAATATCATTAACTTGTTAAGGCGTGGGCGGCTAATCGCACCGCTGTCGCCTTTTTGTTAAGGGTTACGGCTCGCATTCCGAACGGTCGTCAGTCTGACTGTTAGGTGCTTGCGGAATCTGACCATTATTACCAGCCTCGTGACGTCGTTCGGATTTTTGGTCCTAATATAAGAGCGCGTTCCCCGATTCGCAGTAGATAGGGGTATAGACAGGAGGGTTCGGACGAACCTCCGTATGGGTAACGGAGGGAGCCGAAGGAGATGGATCACTAGAGTATGGTTAACGCCGTGTTCCACCGGATATCAAGGTATTTTGGTATTCGCGAGACGTAGTCGTTGATATACCTCGAGCGGTAAAGGTATATCTGTCGTGGGGTTAGCTAGTACGTTACTAAATTAGTCAGGATAGGTTTAATTGAATATAGACACGAAATTGATTCTATATCACTATATTCTAATGTAATTACAAGGACTAATTGATACAAATTTATAGTTAGTCGATTCTTGACTCGGCAAGAATCTTTCTTCTCGACTTTACGCGGTGAGAGCGCGGAGGAGTCAGTACAGTATTATCTGATAGACACTTACGAAACACGTTCGCGACGTTAGTATGCTCGAAGGGGACTGGAACCCGATCTTGCTCGTATCTATACTCTGACGGACAGAGTAACGTTATGCTCAGAAAGCTGGATTTGAGACTGCCCCCGAGCGTCGAAAATCATGCCCTTTTATACACCGAAAAACTAAGGTTTTTGGTGGTGGGGAACGTTTGATTTCCGTGGGAATAGAATGTTCTTCCATCCCCTGGCTAGACGACTGTCGGGGGATGCGTGCTAGACTAAACATTAGGCGCCACACGTTTCGGGTAAGACGCGTACGTAACAGCTATTACGTGTTTTTGAGTAGTTGTAATATTCTCCATATGCGCTAAAATGCATGGTGCTACTTCCTGTGCACCTCTTGAAACTGTAGTTTCATCCCATACATACATCTTGACATTGTCATCATGGAAATTATGGAAACCCAAGCTGTATACGTACATATTTCGCTTATAATAGGCTAATGAAACAGACAGTTTAGGATACGGAAGTGCTTTTTGCAAATCAAAAGAGAATCCATAATATTCCCTGGAATTTTCTTTTGCTTTTCTCTGGTCCTCTGCAAGATAGTTCCTAGCTCGTTCGGCATTTTGTAAATGTACATCATGACTTTCTTTAAGATGTAATTTCTCTTCCACATTATTACATGCTTCGATTTTTCCCTTCAGTAAATCGCATTTTTGGCATGTGTCTTTTCGAGGAGCATGGAAATTTAAATTAAATTCAGTATTAGTGAACATTTCTCTACATACAGGCTATACATTTTACGAATATCTAAATCAGGACTCAAATATTTTCGACCAGGAGTGTGACGAGCTCTGATGTAGTGGCTCTCGTATGCTAGGAAACTTGAAATATGTTCTCGTACAACTTTTATCTTAACTTCCTCTGTTTTTCGCGAAGATCCTGGCATCTTCCCACGACGATCAGTTCCAGGTGTTTCAGCATTCAGAGCACGAGTTAACCGCCCTACAGAAATTTTATAGGTGTCTAAAAAAAAGTTCCTGCAAACCGACACTACTTCTGACTTATTATTTTTTGACAGAAAATACTTGTAGCTGCATTTTCTCATAGGTCTTTCAAATGTTCTGGGCCGCCTTTGTTTTATTAATAGTTGATGAACTGTAGCACACAGATATAAATTCTGGGTTTCAAAATCTTTTAGTTTCCAGAAATGATCAAAATTAGATTTTCTTTCATTATATTCTACGCGATCTAAACATTTTTTTTTTGAGAAAAAGCAATCCTTATTTTCAAAAATTTTGGCACTCAAAAGTTTTGATTTTTTTGTCGTATATTCTTCGCCATTATTTCTCTTAATTTTTCTGATATTTTGTGCGTAACTATCTTCATTTCTTGCCCGTTTTCTTTTCTTATCTTTTTCTATCTGCACCATTTCTGGGTGTTCCGTCCATCTGACGGAATATACATGCTATTATATTTCTCTGCTTCTTCAGATTGCCAAGGTTTTCTTTTTCTCCTAATGAGAACATTGTTCGACCGCGTAACGGTCAAGACATTCAAAGGCATTGTCACAAATGAGTTGATCAACGCTCAGTGACACAAAAGGCTGTTCACGAAATAGACGGAAAAACACTCGATTAGAGCAGTCCCGTTCTACGATCGTTAGCGCTTACTGGTAATTTCACCTTTTAATTTTCCTCGCCACGGGACACCGCGAACCCTCGAGGCAGCCTACCTGCCTCGAATCATGTCCCGTAACCTTTTTGGCTATTTCTCTCATTAGCGCACCACCGCGCTTTCCCTTTCTTGTGAAATTTGGGAAAAGTTCCTACTGCACCCGCACCAATCGGAACGTTTTGGAGTTTCGTCTCCCACCTAAAGAAATCCTCCTATCACAGCTTTGCTTTGGCATTCTGGGAAGTATAAATATAGGCAGAAACCCTTCGCGAAATCAGTACCTCAGTACAATATTCAAACAATATCGAATCAGTACAACATAAGTACAAGTAAAGATCAGTACAAGTACAATCTTCAGTATAAACTTCAGTACAACATAAGTACAAGTAAACCAGTACAACATAAGTACAATAATCAGTACATCACGTACAGTCAGTGATCGGTACTCAGGTAACACAGAGTGACAGTGACTGTCAGGGTGTTACCTTAGTTAGTGAGACAACAAAGTAAGAGTACACGTGGCTCTTCGTGCAAGAGAAAGTTTTCTATCTAGTTTAAACCGCGTTTCAACCAGGTTTTCAAACAACGATATCGAGACAACCACTAGTAGCTTAGCTTAGTGTCTACTGACAATAACAATCTGCTGCATAACATTAATTTGTCGTGCAGCGTAGCCAGAAGCATCGAGGCAACGCGATTTTGTATCGGTGCGAGGCCACACTGGGGTTTCTAAATTTACAGTAAAGTCTTGGTACGATTCATCTGAAGATGATAATTTTCTTATTCTTTTCCATTTCTTGGAAGTATTACGTGGTCGTATAATATCTGCAGATCACATCATATTATCCGAATAATAATTAATATATTAATATTCACATAATAAGTACGTTGTCATTAATTTACCTGAACCGCTATCTGTTGACATAGTAGTAAAATATAATATATAAATTATTTGCCGCCAATAATTAGTTCCGAAGAGCCCAACTGAATTATATTGTTAGATAAACCGGAATGAATAAGGCGGTTAAGTCATTATTTGATTGTCATTTATTTTAACGGCTTATTATGTAGTTCAGAAACGCGTCAAAGAGGGTCACGCGACATTTTCAAGTTATGTTTATGTAATTTCTTTAAATTTTTGACTTATACCACTTTCATAATTAACACTAAATGAATTCCGTATAACGTTTAAATTACAACCACTATCTAAAGGTTCATTTTTGACGATATCGTAAAAATTACATTGAATAAATTTAGTTTAAAATAATGTGGTGTGAAATAAGTGATTAACTCATTTTTTTTTAATTTTGACTTAGACCACTTTCATAATTATGGGCACATATGATTTGATGCCGAACCTGGCTCGTTTTAGAGGAATATACTAAATCCAACCTAATCTACCTTTATAGAGCATAAGACTCTCGTCTATTGTCACGTCTCTCTCAGGTGTAATCGCAGAAGAAAACTTTTTATTTAGGTGTTCAATGATTGGCCATAACTTATTTAGCTTGGGATTTGGGTGCGTTTCGGAATTATCATTGAAATGTATACAACGCTTCAATAAGGCAAAACGTCTGTATGAAATAATTTTTGCGAAAAATGGTGTTTCAATCATATCTTTTTTAGACCAATACCATTCGATTATAGGCTTATTTATAATACCTTGCAGAATTTGAAGAGCAAGAAACACCATGACTTCATCATTATCTGTCGGTTTCCGCTCCTTCAAACGTGAAAATCTTTTCAAACTTCCATTACTGCATTGAGCTGCATATCGGTTAGTCTCAGTTGTAATCAAGTCTAAGATTTCTGTATTCCAAAAAAATTCAAAATAACGTAATATTGTCTCCTCACCATCATTATCAAATTGCAAATTTACACCAGGTGTATTATCGAAAGGGAACCTTGGCGGAGGAGGTGGTAAATTTTCTATATTTATTTCACAAAATTTTCTGAATGAAGGTACATCTTCATTCTCTAATTCAGAATCATCTTCCGATAATTCTGATAAATCACTTTCGTTGTCTGATTCACTTATCAATATTTCCTCATAACTTTCATAATCAAACTCAAACATTTTCGGAACCTAATAATGTAAAATAAAACTGAAAATAAAAACTATTGAGAAACAAGCGACGTTAAATACTCGGGCAGATCACTATCTACATTCTAGCTAAAAGTTAAAACAAAACTTGCCCGAACGAGACTTGGGATCGTCAGTGTACGGGAAAATGTCACGGGCAAAACTGTCATGCGGTTAAAACAGCACGTTTCACAGTTGATGAAAACCGTGTCTGCCGTTCTGGTCTCTTGTTTATGCCATAATTTTTAATACCAAACGTTAAAAAATTTTTAACAACACCTTGAGATCGATTAGCTGTACTCACAATCTGTCGTTGGGTTTTGCCACAGCTTCTTAAATCCATTATTCATTGCTTTTCTATGTCACTCACAATCAGTTGTGGCCCACGCGGCATAGTGTAATACAGATAAATCTTAAAAAAATCTTGAAGAAACTATTTTTAGACAATTATGGTAATGTAGCGTTCGTACACTTCACGCACAATGGGTACTTCCACTTATTACATTTTGCACGGTCACACACTATTTATAATCCCGCGTCGAGGTAGACAGAGACTGAGGGAGAGGGATCTTCTCCTCCAGAACGGCTACTCTCCGAAATACTATCGGAGTTCCCGGCGATCGTAGGGGTAGAGCCTTGCGGGTGGTGGACGCCTTGTCCAGGAGAGGTCACAGGAACGTCAGGATCGAGAGCCTGGTCCGCGAAGGTCTGGCTGCTCGAGGGGAAGGAATTCTGGATGGAGAGCCTGGTCCGCGAAGGTCCGGCTACTCGACCGAAAGGGTTTGGTTTCGTTTGGAAAATTATCAGAATGCCTGGTCTGTACAAGTCCGGCAGTTCCGACGGGTCTCCTCACTCACCAAATACTGACTTTTTGGGACCTCCTCGGCCCTTATTTATACCACTTCAGTCTCTGTCTAGAGTCGAGCGCGGGGGTTTTTTATGACTCTACCTGTGATACTCGGCAGCGAAGAGTTTTCGCCCTGTCTACAATTTACAAGAACATACGATATATACACATTTGTTTTTTCCATTGCGCTACAGTAATAATATTTTAGTATTTACGTGTTAAGATCACAGAACCGTTCGAAATAAACTCTGAAGAATAACTGAGTCTATACATATTCACAGTGTAGTATGGCTCGATTGCAACATTGTAACAACTAGTTTGCATTGGACAATGTAAACAGAACATTGTTTGCATGTGAAAGCCTTAGGTAACTAATTATAAATATATCCAGGCGTGTTCAGTCGTTTCTAGAAAAACATTGAAGAATAACAGCGGAAAAATTGTTTGAGTCTACATTTATTCACATCACTGTACCTGACTTTTTGTCGTGTGTTTATGTTGCTTTCTGGTGTAATTTGTACGAGGAAAAAGGGTAGTTTCCTATTGTTAACGGTGAACCAGGTTGTCGTGAAATTTGCTACTTTGGTGGATTTTACATTTTTTAGGTTAAGGTTATTGAGTTCAGTGAGAATTTCCTCCGGAGCGAATCTCGCGTCTAATCCCTTTATTAGTAATGTCTGTGGTTTCATGTTATTAGGTGTGTCAGTGAAAAATTTTATTTCCCGCTTTTTAAGTATTTCTACTACCTGTGCGTGTTCTCTTATGCTATTTAATTGTACGTAGTATTTGTTGCTATTAATATACTTAATGATGAAATTTGTTATACCTAGTGTTTCTTTTAGCAACCTGAGTGTGGTCTGCTGCGTGCTCCCTGTAATGTTGATAATTGGTGGTTTGCTTTCTGTTCTTTTGTGTGTCGGGGTAAGGTTTTGTGGGGCAGGGGTTTGTTTAGTCTCGTCTTGGGCCAGTCGTCGGGTCAGCTGATTCTGTCCTTCGTTTTCCTTCCTTGTAGAAGCCGGTGCTGGTATTCTTTCCGTTCCGTCCGTGGATGCGACGTCCAGTGGTCTTTTTGTTTCCGGCTGGTAGGTTTTCGGAATCGCTCGCGATTTTTTTGCCGGGGCTAGTTCGGCCGAGTTTTCCTTAGATCTCGGTCTGCGTTCGGCTCCGCATGTGGCTGTGGCCCTCTCCTCGGCCTTGGCTTTTGCTGCCTGCGTTGGGGGCTGTGCGTGGTGAACACCCGATACCTGCTTCCTTTCAAGTGTTGCTGCGACGCGTGATTTTTCTTCCTCAAGTTGCCTTGAGAGTTTTTCTATTATTTTTTTCATGGTCTCCACTTGGGCTTGGAGCTCTTCCTTCTCTGTGGCTTCGTTGTTTTTCGTTTCCCGCGACATTTTGTCTTCCTCGTCTTGTGCGGGCCGCTGACTTGTCCTTCTCGCGGACCTCTTTCTCCAATTAAGATGTTGGGTTTTGCCGTTTTTAACACTTTACCGACTGGTAGCGGTTCGAACATACTATGCCCTTTCACCGTCCGCTCAGCCGCAGATCGCCCGAGACACCGGCTCGGTTTCGGCCTAGACTGACGCGCGGGAATATATGCGCTTTTCTTAAACTCTGGTAAAATTGTACGCTTCGTGTTATTGTAGGGTAACGAAATTTAATAAAATCTTTTACTTTAATTATATTAGTGTTAAACAATATTTATTTTATCTATTACAATCGTTTTCAGTTTATTATTTACATAAAATATACCATAATCCATATAACAATATTTGTTGAAAAAAGAAGTTGTTTAATATTTTTTAAAACTATGATAGCGCTCGAAACAGTCACCATTGTGCAGTGGGACGTTGCAGTATTTACAAGCGAAACCTGTTCTGCCTAGCTTTTTTTTAATTGCACAAACTCTGCAT
This sequence comes from Anthophora plumipes, assembly GCA_951804975.1. NCBI lineage: Eukaryota > Metazoa > Arthropoda > Insecta > Hymenoptera > Apidae > Anthophora > Anthophora plumipes. The sequence goes on along the minus strand of OX638120.1, from coordinate 9,693,958 downwards.
AGTCGTAGGGGTTTTTTACATTGACCGCTGGTCACTATATTTACTAGTTTATGCTTTCCGAAATTTGCCAGTCTTCCGGGATGATCAAATCGGGATGTGGTTCTTGTGGTTGTGGTGGTTGTGGGTTCGGAATTAGGTAGATCTGTACCTTGTTCTTCAGTTTCGCAGTCTTCTATCAATGAAAGTGCCGCTTTGTGCAGAAAATTTTTATATGTAATCTTCTGTCCGTTCAGAGTTGTATATACTTTAAAGGAGTTAAAAAGTGTACAATTGATGAAGAACATTACGACACGTTTCGTCCAATTTTTTGTTTTCCTAAAAATGGAGTAATAGGACAGATATTGATCTGCGCAATCTACGCCCTTCATATATTTATTATAATCTATTATTGAGATAGGCTTCTGTATGGGGCAATCTGATGTCCTGCTTCTGTTTCTAGATTCCGCCATTTGTGCAGAATGTATTGTCGATATCATGTTTACATTCCTTTTGCCATTATTCCATACTTGTAATAAAATATGGCCATTTCTAAGAAATTGATGTTGGCCTCTTGAAAAAAATTTGCGATTAATTTGGAGGCGAGCAGATGAAGCGGCACCATGGCATTCGCCGACCATAGCAGCAGCACCGACAGAAAACTCCAACGCAGTAATGTCATAGTCAGGAGACCAGACCTCAACTACAGTAGAGCCGTGGCAGATGTTAGAACCACGATAATTAGTGGTGGCTGGGGTCAGACACTCTACGTCCGTCGGACGGCCATCAGCACCCCTACGCTTTCTGGTACCTGTACGCGCCTCAACGACTGGATCGAAATCGGAGCGAACGTACATATCAACAGGATCCATTGAGATTAGACCCGACTTAGCCGCTATCCCACCAGGAGGAACGCTGGTTATAAAAATACGCGGTAGGCGGCCCGACACACGCGTTAACAAGTTGGTGTACGCGTGAATATCAGCGCGAAGATGATCAGCGCTGTAGTTGTTGGGCCACACGTCGTCAGCGTTCGATATGCGGGCTTCAGCACTCCAAGAAACACCAGGGATGGAGCAGTGACGACGAAACTCTTCCCTAAAGGAAAGAGGTGTTGCGTCGGTGTTAATCTTGTTCATAACACTCCGAATGTTAGTCGGAGACAGGAACAAAGCGCAACTTATAGCGTCACTCAGCTCAACATCCGGTAAATAAGAGTGCCAAACAGTGGATCCCTCGATCCTGCCAATGGCACCAAGAATAGCCGAGGTAGCAACCGGGACTTGCGAAACGGTGACAAGTATTTGGCGGACTTCCTCACTGAAGTAGATCATATTCCGGAATGGGTAGGACTGCATCTCAGTCTGTGAAGAACGAGACTCGCAGATCCGGTAATACACGAGATACAAACTGACGCGATAGTACTGATAAATAGTACAGATGTCAGCAATGGCAACCAGACTCCACGTGGTGATCATCCGGGAGTACTCGATAGCGCTGGCAAATCCAACACCCCTAGTGGCTACGGTGAGTGGAACAGCATAAGACTGGACCGTCAGGGACATATTAGTCAACGACTTTTCCAGTTCAGCAGTGTCAGCATCGAACAGGCCATATTTCTTTGCAATCCTATCACGTAATTCCTGGTTCTGCTTCATTCCCACCTTTCTCCGAAACGCCTCAGAGGTTCGCTTGCGCGAAGCCTTGCCTGGTCGTTTCTTCTTTGCGAGAGCCGATACTTTCGTATCACCCTCAATGTCGACAGCATCATCAATTTGCATAGCGCTCATTGTAAAATGCTAAGTTCCGTCTATCTCGAGACGAATCGTCCCGCACACTCGCAATTTATTTTTTAAAAAAATTTTAGCTATGTTGACACTATTATAATAATTATCTTGATATATATGGTGCCACATGTTCTTATACGGTCCAATGACCGATAATACTGTCTCTTCTAATTTTTTTCCATCAGCGGCATACACACAAAAGTTGGGTACGTATCCCGTACGAGCTTCAGACAGCACTCTAACCAGTATTCCATATTTTGTAATTTTTGCCGGATTATATGTTTTAATTGACAGTCTACCTCTCCACGGAATTAAACATTCATCTAGAGACAATTGTTGATCTGGTTTATATACGTTGTTAAATTTTTCCTTGAAATAATCAATGACAGGCTGGACCTTCACCAGCCTATGCGAATTGGGAGAAATATCGTTATTATTACAAAAATGCCAGCTTTGCATTATTTGTAAAAATCTGTTCCTGCTCATAACCTTCGAGAAGAACGGCGTTTCTATAGATGGGTCTGTAGACCAATAATCGTAGAGAACGTCCTTCTTTACTTGTCCCATGAGAATGATCAGGACCAAAAATTTCTTCATTTCAGTCTTTCCATTTTTTCGTTTTTGATGTAATTTTATATTTTTCCACAATTTGATAATAATATCTATTAGACTCCCTCACGAAGTGCTCAATCAGGTCATTTCCAATGAATAAATTCACAATATCCATTACGCTTTCGATTGAACTTGGCATAATTTTTACGCCAGAGCTGCCTTCGAAAGGTTCCAAAATTATACTCTTGTCGTTCGTTGACCATGTATCATTGTTGTCTTCAACATTATTATTCATGTCCTCGTCTTCTGAATCACTGTATATTAGCGGTACAGGTCGCCGCTTTCGAATGGCTATATTACTGCTATCACTTTCGTCATCAGTACTACTTGCTGAACGGCAGTCAAGACAATCTGACAGGCAGTCGAGATAAAACTCACCGAGACTATTCTTTCTATTCATTTCTAAGGGCTAAAGCTTAGAAAAAAGCACCGATTATTTGAATAAAGAATGCGAAATGCTTGCTGCTTGCTACTTGTCAATCTGACCTAACCAAATCTAACAGAAAGATCAAAAGTCGATTAATTGATGACCGGTCGGTAAGCGCTGGGGAGCAAACGTCGAATAATCGACGGCCGGTCGGTATGCGCTCAGAACAAAACGCCGATTAATCGACGGCCGGTCGGTAAAGTGTTAATATATTTGCCCCTTCAACTGTTTTCAGCATCTGGGCTGTTCGTGCTTGCGCTGTTGCATAGGAGTAGCCCCCTCCGTTTTGTTCATCGTTTCTTATTTTTTTAATAATTCTTTTGTCATTTACACTGAGCACTTTTGTATCGTCGTTATCACAACTTGTGTCTTTATCACTTTTTTCCGCCACTGTTGTTGGAGAGGGAGCGGGGCCCGCTGTCCACTCGTGTTCTCACTGATTTTAAGAGTTTAATATACTTATTGTATGTTATTAATATCTTTTTTTTCCACAGCATTATCACTAACTGAGTGAGGCTAATTGACAAGCGCGGTAGCTTGTCACTATTCCACATGTCCCTTCTTTTTGTGCTTTCAAGCCGGGCTTTTATTGGGAAAAACACGTCCGCCTACTACGGAGGTCGCTTTTTACCTGTAGACCAGCGTGGTATGGCCGTTGGCATAAATATAACGTTTCGTCGAGAGCATCAAGGTCAAGGATCGTGGTATAGGCACTCGTTTCCAAGCTGCAGGACACTTGTACCGTGGACTGGGATCACAAGAGACGTGGAGATATCGAATTACTCGAGTGTAAACAGACAAGTCGTGGAAAGATTTGGAAACGGCCTTTTCTGTGTATCGAGGACGTACAAGAGTACGTTGTTTAACGCTGAGTACATGAGGTGCACGAAGGAACGTACGGAAGAGCGCAGAATTGAAAAAGAAAGGCGAATGAACTATTGGAGAATAACGAGAAGCAATATTGTACCGAAATATGGACCACAGGGAGCAAAAACGATTTTTGCCAACAGCACACGGAGTTCCCAAGCGGGCACCCATCTAAGTACTAACCGTGCCCAACGCAGCTTAACTTCGGTGATCAGACCAGAACCGGTTTTTTTTTTTTTTTTGTAAGAGTATGTTTATTGTGCCGATAAATATATGTACACAAGGTACAACAAACCTAAACATACAAAAAAAGGGTTATACAATTTCTTAATATTACATACTAGATTAAAGGCTCATAGATTGAGCACGCGCAATCTTAACAATAAGCTTTTGCCTGCTGCACTTAATGCTACAGTTGTCAGTTCTGCAAAGTGATTTTACTTACACGCTAAACTTACACTATGTATAGAAATGGCACAAAGAAAAACTATACAAACAATCTCAGTATTGGTAAAGGAGAATAAAATGTTGTGACAATAGCAATGTGATTTAAGATTTCGGTAAAATGCGATTAATTCAGGACGTTTAATATTATGCTTCTCTCTGTGGGTAAAGCGAGCTCTGACGGACAGGTTAATTAACCACTATAATTTTTGTGGGAATCTAATATGTTTTTTTTATTTTGCATTTAAAATATCTATTTTGCCCGAATGTTGTGTTGTGCTATAACCACCAATATTTTTTGGTGTTTTGTCTATGTTTATCCTTTGGATCTATTCTGGACAGCTTGAAGTTGAATCGCATGTTTGTATCATTTGATTTTATGTTTCTGTTATATGTAATTTTCTTATCATACGTTTTTCTGTTAACGTGGTAGATTATTGGAATGTTTTCTGTGTTTTGTATGTAGCCTTCGCTGTCCAGCTAGATAAAGGATTCAGGCGGTGTGTATCCAGTTTCCATTGCCTTTTTGAAGTACAATGGATTTGGGTACGTGGTGCAGTGGATAAGGCTATTAGATCTAACTTTATTGGTAGCTGACCAGTGGTCTCTTATGAGTTTTAATATAAATAGATCTATCCGGTTGATGTTAGCTTCTTGGTATAGCTTCTCGTTGCTGATCATCTTCTTGAAGTTGGATTCCGGTGATCGATGTTTGCGCAGGCAGGCTCTTATGCATTTCCTCTCGAAGATGCGCAGCTTCTCCATGGTTCCGGCGCTGATGTTGTACCAGATGGGGCATCCGTAGGTAAGGATGGGCCTTATTAGTAACTTGTAACAGAGAATTTTTACGCATTTATCGAGGTCTTTTGAATAAAATAATCTTTTGTGAATAAGAAAGGATTTTTGTGCCTTCTCTATTTGAGATAGGATGTGTTCTTTGTAGTTTAATTTGAAGTCAAGATGTAGGCCTAAGTAACGGACGACATTTTTCCGTGGGATTTTATTGTCTGGATTATTGCTATCGTGAATATAAAATTTGCTCGCGTGTTTCCTTACGTCCTTGTTGGCGTTAGAAATTGGCGATATGTATGGTCTGAATAAAATTGTTTCACATTTCTTTATATTGACTCTTAATTTCCATGTGTGGAAGTAATCTTGCATTTTATTGAATGTTTCTTGCAATTGAGCTTGTAGCTTTGAAACCTTTTTGTGTCTAATATAAATTAACAGATCATCCGCGAAAGCTATTCCCATTTTGCAGTCGTCGTTATTTAGGCCATACAATCGTAACATGTCACTAATGAATATGTTAAACAAGATGGGAGAGTTTACCGTGCCTTGTTGCAGGCCATTGTCTATTCTGAATGCTTTACTCGACTTGTGCTGTCCGTACGCTACGTAATATTTCTTGTCGTGGAGCATGTTCCACAGAGTTTTTACTAAATAAATTGGGAACTCCTTTTTAAGGAGTTTGTAAAAAAGTCCATCCAGCCAAACTGTATCGAATGCTTTCTCAAGATCTATCATGAGGGCTCCGACACAGTCACCTGCGTTTCTGGCCCAGCAAATGTCGGAAGTGAATTTGGTGATAGCATGAACAGTAGAGTGTTTATGCCTGAAGCCAAATTGGCATTCCGGGATTATACTTCTGGAGTTGCTAAAGCTAACAATTGAATCGTTTATTACTGTTTCGAAGACCTTGCTAATGTTTGGAAGAAGGCTGATTGGCCGGTAGCTATTGGGTTCGCTACCGTCTTTTCCTTTCTTTTTGATCGTTATTAGTTTGGCCGTTTTCCAATTTTCCGGAAAATATGAATTGTTTAAGCAGTTATTAAAAAGAATGCTGTAGTAAAATATGTAGCGTCGTGGTATATGTTTGAGAGCAATATTTGGAATTCCATCAAGGCTCGCAGATTTTTTGTTATTTAAATTTTTGAAGGTGTTTTCTAGTTTACTGAAGGAAGTGAAGAAATTGGGAGGGATTAAATTTTTGTCTGGACAGTCTGCTGTATTAAAGTCGGTAAACGTACAGACCGTAAGGTTATTGTCTCTGTCTATTTGCATTTCTTGTTGGAATGATTCTATTTTGTGGCGGATAATGTTGGAAAGCCGTGGTTTTCCCATGCTTGAATTTTGTGTGTGGACTAATTCGAAGTGTGTGCCTATCACGTCTAGTTTGTCTGTTGTATCTGTGATTAGGAATTTGTTAGATTCGATTGGTATGTTCTGTGGGTTGAGGTTTGCTTTTTCTAGTAGGTTTCTATTTGTGGTTGGGATTTTCAAGATGTCGATATCGTTATTACTTTTTGTTCTGAAAATACTATTTATCGATGGGAACATCTCTTTGGATTTGAGGTGCGAGATTTTACTCACCTTTCTCTTCCAGTAATTGCTTACTGATTCCTGAAAGGCTTTCTTGATCTCGTATCTAAGTGCTTTTAGTGCTTTCTTGTAAGTTTCTATTGTGAGGTCATTTGCTGAGGTGTAGTTTCGTAGATTTGCTAGTCTGTTCATTTGGGTGATTATGTAGCTTTTTTGTTTCCGGAGATTTTTAATTCTGGGAGTGATGTATTTGTCTGTGGAGTTTTTGTTATGGTCTATACGAGGGGCTGTGCTTTGGATAGCATGCAGGATGCTTTTATTGAGTGCGTCAATGTGTGCGTCGATTTCGTTTGTCGTTAAATTTCTGTTGTTGGGTATGGGAGGAGTAATATCGTTGATTAGATATTCTTCGAATGTTTTCCAGTCAGTCCTGTTGAAATCGAATTTAATTTGTTGAGTTGTCTCGTCGAAGAGGAAGTAGTCAGTCGAAGGAATGGATATGGTTATTAAGGATGCTCTGTGGTCGCTATCATATTTGAATGATCGGAGGAGTTTGGGAGCCGCCGTGTTATGGAATTTAATTCTATTATCTGCGAGGCAAAGATCGATAAATGCTCCACTTTTCGGGTAAGAAGGGACTGCTGTACTATATAGTTCCATTCTAAATGCAATTTGGTTTTCTGTAAACCATTTGTTTAGGGAAACACCGCGTGCGTTATTAGTAGTGTTTCCCCATGCGTGATGTTTAGCGTTTAGGTCTCCGGCCAGTAAATAATAATTGCTTGCTTTATTTAACTCCAGTGCGTCGAATACGGCTTTTAGTTCTAGCATGAATTCTTTTTTGTTACTACCGGGTGCGTAAGCAGCTATTAGATATAGTTTTTGATTGTTCTGAAATTTTATTTCTAGTACGGTAGGTTCAAAACAAGTGCTGTTTTTGATGCAGTTTAGCTGGATATTTTTGAATTTGATATCGTTGCGGATTACTATTCCCGTTCCTCCCGCTTGTTTGGAATTTATCCTATCTCTTCTAATAAAGTTATAGTCTTTAAAGCTAATTTTGTGATGGGGATTTAGTTTTGTTTCTGATAACAAAACTACATCCGGCTTGTATTTGTCTAGACAATCCAGGAGAGTGACTCTTCTTTCATTCGTTATTATTGAATTTACGTTGATTTGTATGATATTTAGCTCGTGTAGTAGCAGTTTGTTTTGACTAATTATATTAGGTGGATCATGCATGAGTTTACCAATTAATTTCAAGTGCTTCCGCGATAATATCTATTTTGTTTGTGTTTGCAGCGATATTTTCGGCTAATTGCGAAATTTGTGAGCTGATGGTGTTAGCAATGATTTTTTTTATTTCTTCAAGAAATGAGGGCGCGTGAATTGGGTTAGTATTTGTATTTCTAGGGGGTTGAGTTTTTGGTTCTTGTTGCTGTGCGATAGTGTGTTCTGGTTGTTTGTTTGCTACTATTGAGCTATATGAAATGTTTGATTTTATTATATTGTTATAGGCTTTCTGTTTCCTCTCTTGCTCTGCCTTCATTAGGAGTTTCCTTGTTTCTATTTTCTGTTTCAATTCTTTAAGTCTTGGGCACCCTCTATAGGAAGCGGGGTGTCCATACTGCTTGCAATTGATACAAAATGGTTGCGACGGTTCCTTCTCGGAGTCGTCGGTGTCCATTTTGGTAGAGCGCGGACACTCTCCTGGATTGTGCGGCAGGTCGCATTTAACGCACCTGTACTTCAGATTACAGTTCAATGCGACATGCCCGATACGTTGGCACCTCTTACATTGAATTCTGTCTTTCTTGATTAATTTTTCCCAGATTACCAGGGAGTGTAGTACAGTTTTAATTTGTTTTAAATTATTTATTGTGCTACTTTGTGATATTTGGACCGTGTATATGGGGAGAATTTGTCCTTCTTTACGCGACCGATGCGTTGTAAATTTTTTTACTGCTGTGAATTCTACGTTTTCTACTTTTTTGCTTCTCAAGTCCTCTAGCACGTCTTCAGGGTCGAAGTCGCCGTCTAAATTCTTTAGTAGAATTGTGACTGCTTTCTCTTACCTTGGGGTATACGTGAAGTATTCGATTTCATTAATTTTTAATATATTGCAAATCTCTTTGTATGTTAGTAAGTTTTCCGAATGTAAGAGGTGCTTGGTATTACTGATTTTTTTTATAAAGAAATTTTTTGTCAATTTTGTCACCAGATCAATTGTTTTCTTGGCATTGTCACTATAAATTACTATCGGGGGGGGGGGGGTTTCGTGATTTTTTTAATGGGACTGGTAACATTTATCTCGTCTCCAAATTTGGCTCTTTTACTTTGCTGTTCCCTCGGCACGTCTCGGGTGGTCGTTGCCTTCTTCGATGCAGGGAGGGCCCTGGTTCGGTAGTCTACGGGGGCTTCCCTTGCTGGCACGCTCGGGGCCGGTGTGGCGGGAGCCTTCGGCCGCTTCGTCGCTGCTACGGTCGTCCAGGTCTGGCTGCTGGGTTTTTCCGCAGCTTCTTCTCCTTTCTGTGCGAACGTGGCACGGTTCGTTTTCAGTTCAGGTATGGGTTTTCCTTGCGCGGTGTCTTCCTCTGTCCCGGCTACCAGGAGTTGTTGACTCTCTCCTGGCTGTTTCTCCAGTTTTTCAATTTGTTTCTTCAGCTCAACGATGATCTTTAGTAGCTCTTCGTACGAGGGCTTATCACTTTCGTCTGCGGACCTTTTCGTCTTGTTGGTCTTCATCTTAATATTATTAGCTTTTTGCAAGCTATTCTTTGACTTTAGGTTCGGCTTTGGTGCTAGCCTTTTTACGTAGAGGCTGTTGTGTAACGCTTTGTTAACGTACGCTAACAGGCAGGCGTTATTCTTCTCGACTAATTTCTTCTGTTTGATGATTTTTATTAAACCATCGGCGCATGTGATTTTATCTTGGTTTGAAAACCCGTGACTGGGGTTTGAATCCCCTCGCGCACTATCGTCAATGTTTATTTCTGATTTTTTTGCTGTATTGCACCTTTACTTTCACTTTTGGAGCACACCGACCTGTTCAGATTTCAATATAATGCCACTAACACCTCAAATAGGCGACACTTTCCCTTTCTTTGCACTGCGGTTGCGAGCGAACTCAGGTAGCGAGGTAAGGGTTACGTCCGACTCCCTCGAAGGTCGAGGAAAGAATGACGAGAACCGGTAGACCAGCGTGGTATGGCCGTTGGCGTAAATATAAAGCTTCGTCGAGAGCATCAAGGTCAAGGATCGTGGTATAGGCACTGGTTTCCAAGCTGCAGGACACTTGTACCGTGGACTGGGATCACAAGAAACGTGGAGATATCGAATTACTGGAGTGTAAACAGACAAGTTGTGGAAAGATTTGGAAACGCCCTTTTCTGTGTATCGAGGACGTACAAGAGTACGTTGTTTAACGCTGAGTACATGAGGTGCACGAAGGAACGTACGGAAGAGCGTAGAATTGAAAAAGAAAGGCGAATCAACGAACAGAGGGTAACCACACGCAATATTGTACCGAAATATTGACCTCAGGGAGCAAAAATGATTTTTGTCAACAGCACACGGAGTTCCCAAGCGGGCACCCATCTAATTGTAAGTATATACTAACCGTGCCCAACGCAGCTTGACTTCGGTGATCAGACGAGAACCTTTTTTTTTTTTTTCTAAATACGTTTATTCATATTGCCATCGATTACAATTTCCACAGTTATACAAAACATACAAAAATATAACAGCACGTTTGAGTTTTGACAGTCTTATGGTTATATATACCCTTAAAGACTAGTATTTTTGTGTTGGTGACACGTACATTTTTAGTTTTCCTATCGTTGGTTTTTTGTTTTTTTGTCCGTCTTTTGTTTGCGCCTGGGTGGTGTTTTGTTTGGTTTGAGGGGGAGGGGACGCTGGGTTCGTGTTTTTTTTTTATCTGCCTATGTATGCTAAAATTACTTAACCTATCTTAAAAATTAGTGTTAATGCTAGTGAGGCTATTTACATATTTGCATTTTTTTATTTATTTATTTTTTTTATTTACATAGTTGCTTAGGTATTTACTGTTTCTTCAATGTATAGGTTATTGTGTGTTTTTGTTCTGTGTTTTCAGCCACCAGTATTTTTTTGTTGGAGTTTAGGATTTTTTAATTTGTCTTTGTCGGAGATTCGTGTACAGTATTTTAGTGTGTTGGTTTCTGTGTTGGAGTTGTTTTGTGGGTTAAATCTGATGACTTTGCTGTTGTGGCATCTTTGTGCATGGTATATTATTGGAGTGTTATTGCTGTCAGTTATATATCCAGTTTTATCTAGATATGGGAAGATCTCAGGGGGTGTGAATCCCGTGTTCAGTGCATTTTTGATATAGATGGTGTTGTTTTGTATTTTTTGGGTGAGTTCTTTTAGGAGTGGTGATGTTGTGGTTTTGGCAAAGTAATTTCTGCAGATTTTTATTATAAATGAGTCTATGCGTTGTATGTTGGCCTTGTTTAGTATTATTGTTTTTGTAATTTTTTTTGTAGTTTGATTCTGGTGTTTTTCTTAGGTTGAGGCAAATTCTTAGGCACTGTCTTTCAAATGTTCTCATCTCTTCCATCTTATAGTTGGGGATGTTGTTCCAGATGGGACATGCATATGTTAGTATTTGGCGTATTATCGCTGTGTAACATAGTATTTTTACGTTGTTGTTTAAGTGTTTGGAGAGGAAAAGTCTTGAATGTGTTTTAAATGTTATTTTCGCTTTTGTTAGTTGTGTGTTTATGTGTATGAAGTATTTTAATTGTGTGTCTAGTGTTATGCCTAGGTATTTTACTGTTTGTTTATGCGGTATTATTGTGCTGGAGTTTGATGATTCTTTTAGTTGGAATTTTTTCCAATTTCTTTTTGTGTCGTTGCTTGTGTATTTTAGGTTTGGACGGAACAGTATTGTTTCGCATTTTGTTGTGTTTATTTTTAACTTCCAATTTGCATAATAGTTGTTTATTTATTCGAAAAGTGATTGTAGTGTGTTTTGTATTTTTTTGGAGTCTGGTAAGCACTTGGACACTCACTATCCGCGTACTTCCGAATATTGCACTTGGTGCCGTCTAATGAAGTTATCTTTCTCTATTTGCACTACCTGACAATGTTCAGGTGACTGATTTTAGTGTTTGAGACTGCTAATAAATGGATCTCGCTGATTCGAGATCCTACTATTTAACTCTTAATGTTCGACAATTGAGTGATACTGAACTAATAATCAATATATCTCTCAATCTCGCTGGTTCCGCTCTCTTTATTGTCTTGTCCCTTCTCCAATTTCTCCCAAAATTGAAGAAGGGATGCAAAGGGAGGTTCTTAAAAATGCTAAGTGACCAACCCCGTATCACCCCCTTCCAGTGCGCCCGGAGTGCGAAATGTCCTTGGAGCGGGGGTGACGATGATGGTCCTTGCTAGGCGAAATTTGGCAACAAGGGGGAAAATCCAGCCAAGTCAACGCTGACCTTCCGTCTTGCTCGGAAGGGAAGTTACCAAGTGGCCTCGGTAATTACATTGGGTTTTCGAAGACCTTTTTGGAGATGACTTTATGGTATCTTGCCTTGCTAGCTCAACAATAGCTTATTCTTTAATATTTTAGAAAGTCTACGTGCCGCATGTTGGCTGCAGACCGGTCTGCTAAATTAAAAATAACGGTTTACTGAAATAAAGTCACGTATCATAAAATCGTTCCCTTGCTGTCCTAACAGAGTCTTTGTTTGAGTAGTAGATTATTAGGTCGTCGGCGAATGCTATTGCTTTTAAATTTTCTGTGTTTAGTTCAAATAGGTTTAGTAAGGCTGCTGTGTATATGTTGAATAGTATTGGTGATGTGACTGTGCCCTGCTGATTGCCGTTTGTAACTGTGAATGTTTTTGATGATTTGTTTTCTCCTTCCTGTATTATAAATTTTTTATTTTGGATCATGCTCCATATGATTTTAATTACGTGATGTGCAAATTTGTACGTGTCTAATTTGTATAGGAGTCCTTCGTGCCATACTGTGTCAAATGCTTTTTCCAGATCTATGAAGCAGGCGCCTGCGCACTTGTTGATTAGGGCTTCGTTTATGTCTGAGGTGAATTTGTTTATGGCATGTGTGGTGGATGTTTTTGCCCGGAATCCGAATTGGTGTTCTGGTATTATCTTGTATTTGTCTGTGTGGTTGGTAATTGTTTTGAGGAGTATTTTTTCGAATATTTTACTTATGTTTGGGAGTAGGCTTATTGGTCTGTAGTTTGCCGGATTTTCACTGTCTTTTCCTTTTTTGTTTAATGTTGTGGGCTGTTATGTTGACGGAGGATAGAAGGCGGAGGAATGATAGAGAGGATCGTAGGAAAAGGAAAGGTTGCGTTTCGTCCTGGGCCTCCTAGTGGACTCGTCAGTAAGGCATTCTAGGAGACCTGTGCCTTAGACGCGGGGGACTGAAGGAGTTAGGTTGGAAGGTGTATATATACAAACAGGACCTCTCGGGAGCGCTAGCGAGAATGGTCTCCTGTGTCTCTGTCCCTCTAGCGGTGGTAGACAGAAGGGTCGCCACAATGTTATTGTTTTAGCTGGTTTCCATGCTGTGGGGAAGTAACTGTTGTTTATGGCGTTGTTGAATAGTACTGTGTAACAGTATTGTTAGGTTTCTTAGTAACGGTTTATGGCACGATCGCACCAACAGGCCGTTTTTGAGCTTAGGATTTAATTTATTATTTTTATGCTTTAACGTCCATCCTAGCGAAGGCCGGTAGAATTCCTTAATTAGAGTTTTTAGCCATTCGTACCTTGCGCGCTCAATAGCTTAAGAACATGCCATAAACCACGGGTTTCCGAAGGGTACATCTGTCTGTAACGGTTCGCTAGCCGATGAGTCACCCGGGGGAATTTCCCGAATTATTATAAACATTTGGCTACCCCTTAGAATCATCTCCCACTCCACCAAGGAAAGGCGCGCTAAGGGCGCACTGGAAGGAGTTGGCGAGAAAATTAGGCACGCTGATTGGCGATGAATATTAGAAAATATTCACCAATCAGCGTACTTTTAATCAAACTCTTCCGAGGGCTAAAACGAGCACTCGAAAGACGAGCAGTTGAGAAACAGTCACCATAAAGAAACCATCTATAAGTAAAAGCGACCATTCAGTCTTACATAAAATAAAACACACAAAGTTAGAAAGGCAACAAGCATTTGTCAATAATTCAGTTGGCTCAGTACGGCAGTACACACGAGCTACATCATATTCATATTAACAAGTATATTATTTTTCCTGGGAGTTTTTTGATTACTGCGTTTGGTATTCTGTCGAAGCTGGCTGTCTTTTTGTTGTTGAGGTTTTTTAGGATGTTTCTTATCTCGCTTTGTATGGTGAAGATGTCTTTGGCATTTTCTATTGATGGTTTGTAGGCTGTGGAGTTTTCGTTGAAGTTTGTTATAGTCTTGTGATCTTTAGTTTCTTGGATGTATTGTGCTTTTAAGGCGGATGTTCTGGCTTCTATTATGGAGTTTAGTTGGACCTTTCCCATGTATTTGTGTTTCGCGTGAGTTAATCCAAAGTGGGCTCCTATTGCGTTTAGTTTGCTTATCGGGTCTGTTATTATTAAGTTGTTATTTCGTGATTGGGTTAGGTTTGTAGTGTCTATTTCTGCCGTTTGTATAAGTTGGAGGTCGTTTTTGTTAATTAAAAGTGTTTCTATTTGTGTATTGCTGTCCTTGGTTTTAAATGTTGTTTATTTGTTGGAACGGGTTGGTGGGTCCCCTTCTTGATATCTGGCTTATTTTGTTTCTCCAGTGATTGCTTATTGTTTTATTGAATTCTTCATTTATTTTTGCTTTTATGTTTTTGAGGAGTCCTAGCAGTGTGTGTTTTAGTGTGATGGTTGTTGGGTCATTGGTTCTGTTTAGGTTATTGGTTTGTTTTATTAGGTAGTTTTTGTTTCTTTGTAGATTTTTGATTTTTTTGTTTATGTAAATTTCTGATGAGTTTGGGATGGTTGATTTTTGTATTGATTTGTCTATTGAGTTTTGTAGTGCTGATTCTATGTGTTCTAGGTTAGTGTCTATTTCTTGGTTGGTTAGGTTCGTGTCGTGTGGGATTTTTAGGTTTTGTAATTCTATTGTTGTTGTTTTTTGGAATTTGCGCCAATTTGCTTTTGTGTAGTTTGGCCTTTTAATTGTGGGTGCGTAGTTGAAGTGTGTTATGTTGTCTATTGTGATAGTGAAGGTGATTGCGTTGTGGTCGCTATTGAATGGGATGGTTTGGAGGTTGTGGTTTTGTAGTTTGTGGAATTTGATTCTTGCGTCGTGTAAACAGAGGTCCGCCGCAATGATCCGCCGCTGGGATAGGATGGTAGGTTTGAGTGTCGTAGTTGTATGTTGTGTTTGATTGTGTTGTAGTTTATCCATTTTTTGAGGTGTATGCCTCTGTTGTTGTTTGTAGTGTTTATCCAGTCCGTGTGTTTTGCATTTAAGTCTCCTGCTATTATGTAATATGTGTTTGAGTCTGATAGGTTGAGGTCGGTAAATGTTTTTTCTAGTTCGGGGATGAATTCCATTTTATTGTTGCCCGGTGCATATGCTGCTATTATGAAGAGTTTTTCGTGGTTAGGGAGTTCTATTTTTATTACAGTTGTTTCTATTACTTTGTTGGTATTGTTTGATGTAAGGTGCATTTTTTGATGTTGGATTGAATTTTTTATTACTATTGCTGTTCCGTCTCATTGTTTGGAGTTTGTTCTGTCTGTTCTATGGATTTTGTAGTTTGTGTATATGATTTTATGTTTATTGTTAAGTTTAGTTTCTACTAGGATGACGTCTGGGTTGTGTTTATTTAACAGTTGGAGTAAGCTTGTTCTTTTTTGGTTTGATATTAGGGAGTTTATGTTTAGTGATACTATTTTGATTTCTTTGTTTGTATGCGGTGAGTGTTGTTTAGTCATTTTTTATGTTTTCTGTTGAGGTTTCTTGTTGGAGGAGTATTTGTATGTTGGTTGTGTTGGCGAGGACTGTTTGGTGTAGTGTTTGCAGTTGGTGTTGGGTATCGATTAATATTCTTATTATTTGATCTGTCGGTATGTTGATATTGTCGTAGGATTGTGTGTGCGTGAATGCTGGCGTTTGAATTTGGTTTCTTGTTGAGGGGTTGTATTGTGTGGTTAGGAGGGGATTTGGTGCTGGTGTGTATATTGGCTGGTTGGGTTTTTGGTCTTTTTGTGTGTGAGTGCTAGGTAGTGTCGTTGTGGAGATTTGTTTTGTGTTTGTGATTATTTTACTATATGATATTTCTGGGTTTACCAGTTTATGAATTTTTGCTATTCTGTCGTTTTTTATCTCTATTTGTTTTTGTTGTATTTCTGCAATAATTTGTTTGTGTTGTTTAGTGTAAGGGCAGCCTCTGTATGACGCTGGGTGGCCATTTTGTCCGCAGAGAGCGCATTTTAGAATGTTTGTGTTTGTTTGTGGGGTTTTGATTTTACAGTTACCGGGTTCGTGGTCTTCTGCGCATTTTACGCATCTGTATTGTAGGTTGCAGTTCGTCGATGAGTGGCCTATTCTTTGGCATTTCCAGCATTGAGTTATTTCTTTATTTATAAGTTTTTCCCATCTTATTGACTGGTGTAACATTTTTTTGATTTGTGATAAGTTGTTTATGTTACTATCTGCTGTTAAGTGCACTGTGTAAATTGAAAGTTTGATGTTTTGTTCTATTGATTTTTTTGTCTGGAATCTATTGATTTTTGTGAAGTGTAGGTTCTCTATTTTTTGGTCATTTAGTGTTTCTAGTATTTCGTCTGTGTTGTAGTCGCCTTCCAGGTCTTTGAGTAGTATTATTTGATTTTTTTCATATTTTGGCTTATATATGTGTAGTAGTTTACATTTTTGTTTTTTAATAGTGTGATTATTACGTTGCAGTCTTCCGGTGTTTCTATATATAAATTGTGTGTGTTTGCTGAAGTTGTTTTTGTGCGGAAGTTCCCTTCAATTCTAATGCCGCTTATTAGTATGGTATTGATTGTGATTTTCGCGCTTTGATTGTGTATAATTATGGGGGGGGGTTGTTTTTTCTGACCTGTATAATGTTTTGTTGTGTATGGTCTGGCCTCGCTTGTGATGTTGAAGGTGCAGCGGGATTGGTTGCCTGGTTGTTGGAGCGGGTAGTAGGTGGTGGTTGGTAGGGTGTAGCTTTCCTCGTGGTCCGCATGTCCGTGGTCTGCTGGACTCCGCTGGTTTGATCCTTTGGGATGGTTGGGAATTCCTGCTCATATGGTGTATTGTCCTTCTTTTTATCTGCGTCGGTTTCTTCCTGCTTTGGTTGACTTTTTAGGAGTGTTTCTATTAGTTTCTTTTTTGCTCTTCGTTTTGCTTGCGCAGATTTTCATTTTGTGTTTTAAGTTCTTCTATGAGCTCTTCTGTGGGAATGCGTGGGCAAATAATAAACGCGGATTTGCTGCGTAGCTCTTTATTGTTTTTCGTTGTGCGTGATAGTTGCACGCTCGATACCGTGGATCGTCGTCGACTGACTCGTGTCGGGAAGACTGCCCTCGGAATCGATCTTCCGATCGTCCTCTGTTTCCGAGGGCCGTCGACCGTTAGGCCGCCGAATTCGTTGGCGACGGTTGCCGCGTCGGCAACGTTTGATACTACAATGTTGTGGCGGTCCGGCGATGTGCATGTGCACGGGCCGCCACACTTCTATTGTTTTTTCCTTATTTGTCTCCTCGTTGGTTGATGTGGCTTTTTTCGTGTTGGCTTCTTGAATGTCGCTGTTGCTTCTTGCCAGCTTGGATGTTGCCTTTTGGGGTGTTTGCTGCTTACTTTTGGTGGGCGCCTTTTGCAGTAGAGCCTCAATTTATAGCTAGTTTAGCGCTCCCTTTTTTTCTTTTCTTAATAATCTTGCAAAAGTTTCTTGCGGTATTGCTTCCTGTTTTTCCATTTTGCGTTTTTGTTGCAGGATTTCTGCGCTGCGTTCACTTTTTTGGTTGCCGCCTGCGGTACTTCGGCATGGCTCTGTTGACTGTTGCGTGAGATGTCACTGATTCTATTTTTCCAATAATTTGCTACGGCTGTTTCTATTGCTGTTTTTGTTTTCTTTCTGATTGCTTTTAATCT
Source organism: Anthophora plumipes (assembly GCA_951804975.1). Lineage (NCBI taxonomy): Eukaryota > Metazoa > Arthropoda > Insecta > Hymenoptera > Apidae > Anthophora > Anthophora plumipes. The sequence continues at coordinate 9,676,413 of OX638120.1, read as the reverse complement.
GTTGTCTAGTATGAGTAGTGTGTGTGATATGTGTGGGCCCGCGGCGTATGAGCCTTGGATTCTCCGTATCACACGGCCCACGTCCTCCTCCTCCTTTTGTAACTGTCTTATTTTTCTGTTCATGTATGTATTTGTCCGTGGCGTTTGTAGGTTTGGCTTTTGGTATCGTCTTGTCTATTGCCTCTAATATTTTTTCTCTAATGTCCGAAAGGTAATCGTCGATCTGTTCTGTCGTGAGATTCACGTCTGTCGGTATGTCCGGGTTGAAGTTATTTAAGTGTTTTTTGAATTTATTCCAGTCTGCTATATTGAAGTTTGTTCTATTCTTTTCGTCTTGTACTGGGAACTCGAGGTTGTGATTAGGTATTGTGACGTCTGTCTCTATGGCTACGTGGTCGCTGTTAATGGGTACTGTCCTCAGTTTGTCGTCTATTGTGTTTCTGATCTGTATTCTGGCGTCCGTCAAGGTCAGGTCGATGTACGAGTTGCCTCTGGGGTAGGAGGGCGAGGCCGTGTGACTCACAAGGGAAGTCCGCGAACGGTCCGGCTTCGATTTTGATGAAACTTCGTATACTTATAAAGCAGCCAAAAATAATCGACACGTATTTTTTTTTAGCTGCGGTAACTCGAGTTTAAGGGGTGAAACCACCCCTTGAAGTTTGGGGTCAAAACGGCTACCTCGAAAACGGAAAGACATACGAAAAAATTGTTAATGGGCGAGGTTAATGGTTTCCTATGTACAATAACATGGTGTTAAAAAATTTAACAAAATACAATTTGTTTATAACAAAAAAGATTTATTAACTTAATTTTTCATTTTTTTGAAATTTTCATAATGACAAAAAATGACGAGCATTTTATTCCAAATCCATTAGTATATAACATTTTAAAATTGCCTCTTACAGTTTTGCAGATTTTGATGATTTACATCTTGCGCGCACATCCACTATGATAGTAGCCGTTCTAACTTTGATTTTAATGAAGCATTGTAGGCTTGCACTACATTATACAGTAACAAGTAACAAGTAACAAGTAACAATGACAGTAACAGGTTTCTTAACAGCAATGAAAAGATTAATTGTTTTTATTATTCACCTATGACATCGTGGCAAAGGTGGAGCGATTTATAAATTATAAATACATACAGTGTGTATAGCAATTATTCTATGTAGTTTCGACAATAGTGATACTCGTCGAAAAAATGTTTGAGACATAAAGATTTCTTACACCATGCGCATTTAATTATTGCCACGTCACCGCAAATATGGCATCTAGGTTCATTTTCAACAGAATAGCAGTACTCAACAGGATTCTGAAATGCATTTGGTTTTTCATCTATATATCCAGATTTATACCAGGAGTATTTAATAAAATTTTGAAACCTTGGCGATGAAAATTGATTGTGGACCAGAGATTGAAGTTTGATTATATTATTCCTAGCGTGGAGATTAATGTCGTGATTTAAAATGAGAACTATATCGGAAAATCGGCGGACGAAATTTTTCCAAGTGCGGAAACCGAAAACATCCAGTGGTTGAACATTCTTTGTTCCACCTTTTGGTATTATAAAAAGTTTTACGTTTTTACCCTCGGGAGTAACTTCGTTTACTGTCTTGTTACAGTGACCACTCCAGGAATCAAGAATTAGAACTGTTGTGGGCCCAGTATTTGCGAAGTAAATGTCTCTTAACCAGGTCTTGAAATGGTCCGTAGTTAATTTTCCTGACTTTGAAGCTGCAAGATATACATTGTCAGGGCGAAATAAATGTTGTTCCACAATCGGTCCGAAATGTCCTGTACTCTCTTTGAGTACAATAAATAATGGTGACAGTAATTGTCCATCAGCTGAAATGGTTGGCTGGATGGTGTAACTATGAGTGGTGGATGACACTGATTGAACACCTCCTTCTACGATTTTTATACCTTCTTCAGCCAAAGTGCGCCCTGAATGTAATTCCAAATTAAAACCACTTTGATCGGAATTGTAAACATTGAGTGGTTCATTTCGGGCTATATATGATTTTACTTCATTCACGAATGCGCTGCATTGCAAATGAATATCGTCTTCTTGATTTACCATATTTGAGGTTACAAATCTGGTAATTTTTCTGGACACTAATCTAAACGTCTTTTTAAAAGTATGTAGCCAACTATGTCCGGCTTTAAATGTTTGTAAATGTTCTATGTCTCTCGCTTGTAAAGCCCATCGCTGTAGATCTATGTCGTGCACAATTACTCTTAACTGCCGAGCTTCCATAAATTTATTAAATGTATACTCTTCAATACGTTTTATCTTTTCCTTTTTTGTGCCACCCTGTTCAACTTGTAATGCCCACTTACGAAGCATTCTTTCGGATTTCACGTGACGGAATTTGGAACGTACGGTGTCTAATTTTAATCGCTTCGACTTACCGCTGTTCCAGTACGCACACTTTCGAAACATCGGCACGTTATATCTCGACCCGATTCAGGGAGAGACTCGCGGATTGTTCTCGCTTATCATTACTTATAATGAAGAATATATATTACTTCATTACTATATGCGAAAGCATTTCCGTGTTCTACTCCTAGCGTGTCGATAATGGCAGCAGTGGTTTTAGCTCATTTGACAAGTATTTTTATTGTGCAGATTACACAGAATGCTATCAATGTAGATTTAAATAACGTGCGCAAACTGCATGATAAGCGAGCCACACAAATTATAATGTTTATTTATTCAATTTGCATATTAAAGCAAGTATGTCATGAGATTAATATGTGCATCTTTATCTCTGTGGTTATTAACATTTCTTTAAACCGAGACAATTTTTGTAATAAACATGATAAAACGGGTATATTGGAATGAAGTTCGTACTTTTTGATAACGTGACATATTGTAAAGTTAATTAAATTGATTGTCCTTGTCATGTGAAAATAATATTTGTTGGTTGACAAGTGGGAGAACTTGGATATATATATTGTAATTAGCTCTTTATAAGCGTGTAGATCATTGTTGGTTATCCATACAGTTCAGTTGTTAACGATCATAAAACGTGAGTATTCGGAAAGATGGTAAATATTAATCCTATTAATGTAATAATTTTACTGTCTGCTGCGTTTGTTGAGTGGAACCAGGGACCCACACCATTTAATAGCGCAGGAGAAAATTTAAGGGATGTATTATTCGATTTAATTGTAAGAAGTGTCGAAGACACGGCATTCCTGGTTGAACATGAAACGTGTGTTGAAATGGACGGGACGCCTATCGAACAAGAAATTCAGGATGCTGATTTGAACTGGTCAGATGAAGAGGAGGAAAATAGGACACCGAATGTTCCAAACATATACGAAGAAAACGTTGTATGTCATTCGACTAAGGAATACATCCCATTCGAATATAAAAGGAAAGCTGTGGCGTACTGGAACAGCGGTAAGTCGAAGCGATTAAAATTAGACACCGTACGTTCCAAATTCCGTCACGTGAAATCCGAAAGAATGCTTCGTAAGTGGGCATTACAAGTTGAACAGGGTGGCACAAAAAAGGAAAAGATAAAACGTATTGAAGAGTATACATTTAATAAATTTATGGAAGCTCGGCAGTTAAGAGTAATTGTGCACGACATAGATCTACAGCGATGGGCTTTACAAGCGAGAGACATAGAACATTTACAAACATTTAAAGCCGGACATAGTTGGCTACATACTTTTAAAAAGACGTTTAGATTAGTGTCCAGAAAAATTACCAGATTTGTAACCTCAAATATGGTAAATCAAGAAGACGATATTCATTTGCAATGCAGCGCATTCGTGAATGAAGTAAAATCATATATAGCCCGAAATGAACCACTCAATGTTTACAATTCCGATCAAAGTGGTTTTGATTTGGAATTACATTCAGTGTGCACTTTGGCTGAAGAAGGTATAAAAATCGTAGAAGGAGGTGTTCAATCAGTGTCATCCACCACTCATAGTTACACCATCCAGCCAACCATTTCAGCTGATGGACAATTACTGTCACCATTATTTATTGTACTCAAAGAGAGTACAGGACATTTCGGGCCGATTGTGGAACAACATTTATTTCGCCCTGACAATGTATATCTTGCAGCTTCAAAGTCAGGAAAATTAACTACGGACCATTTCAAGACCTGGTTAAGAGACATTTACTTCGCAAATACTGGGCCCACAACAGTTCTAATTCTTGATTCCTGGAGTGGTCGCTGTAACAAGACAGTAAACGAAGTTACTCCCGAGGGTATAATTTATAAATCGCTCCACCTTTGCCACGATGTCATAGGTGAATAATAAAAACAATTAATCTTTTCATTGCTGTTAAGAAACCTGTTACTGTCATTGTTACTTGTTACTTGTTACTTGTTACTGTATAATGTAGTGCAAGCCTACAATGCTTCATTAAAATCAAAGTTAGAACGGCTACTACCATAGTGGATGTGCGCGCAAGATGTAAATCATCAAAATCTGCAAATCTGTAAGAGGCAATTTTAAAATGTTATATACTAATGGATTTGGAATAAAATGCTCGTCATTTTTTGTCATTATGAAAATTTCAAAAAAATGAAAAATTAAGTTAATAAATTTTTTTTGTTATAAACAAATTGTATTTTGTTAAATTTTTTAACACCATGTTATTGTGCATAGGAAACCATTAACCTCGCCCATTGACAATTTTTTCGTATGTCTTTCCGTTTTCGAGATAGCCGTTTTGACCCCAAACTTCAAGGGGTGGTTTCACCCCTTAAACTCGAGTTACCGCAGCTAAAAAAAGATACGTGTCGATTATTTTTGGCTGCTTTATAAGTGTACAAAGTTTCATCAAAATCGAAGCCGGACCGTTCGCGGACTTCCCTTGTCAGTCGTATCCGGTAGGTCAGCTCGTTATTGTCGAGCCAGGCTCTAAGCGCGCTGCATCTTTCGTTGTTTTCGTCGTTGTGCCAGTCCTTGTGTTTTGCGTTAAAGTCACCTGTTATTATGTAAAATTTGTTTGTAGACTCTAAGCCTAGCTCGGAGAATAGTGCGCTCAACTCAGCCGTGAATGCCGTGTTTTTGCGTTTCGGCGCATAGAGCGCTACTAAGGTGAGGTCCCGTCCATCGTCAAGTTTTATGTTTACCGCGGTGGTCTCAATGGCCTCCATAATTAGAGGGGGTTCGATTACCGTGTATTGGTACTTCTTGTGGATCAGAATGGCAGTACCGCCCCCTTTCCTGTCTCTGTCCCCGTCTTTTCTAATGCAGTTGTACTTTTTGAAATAGAGTGTGTGTTTGTTGTTTAGTTTCGTCTCGTTGAGTAGCAGTACGTCCGGTCTGGTTAACTGTGTCAGTCTGGTGATTGCGATTCTTTTACTATTACTTATTAATGAATTTACATTTAATGAAATTGCTTTTAGGCTTAGTCCCGGTGTTCTGTTTATGTACGTCTGTCTAATTCTGGAGGCCATTGAGTAGAGTTTCTGTTATAAAATTAAGTTGAACGCTGAATGATTCGATTTTCGCAACCATGGCTTTGAATTCCCTCTCGAGGATAGTTGTTCTTTCCTCGAGGTTGGAAGATGCCGGATTGAGGATGTTCTTGATTGGTGGCTGTGCATGCGGTGGGGGCATGCCTGGCGGTGCTCCCCTCGAGGTGGCAGCTGCAAATGACACGCCTGGCTTAACGGTAGCCGGGCTAGAGATTATTCTTGCAATTCTTTCTTTACTTATCTTATTTCTGGCCGTGCGATTGGTTCTCAGCTCCTTGAGCTTGAGGCAGCCCCTGTACCAGGCGGGGTGTCCGAAGCTGTTGCAGTTGACGCAATAGGGTTTCTGTTGCTGCTGCCCTCCCTGCTCGCCAGACGGTTTATTTAACTTACATTCACCTGGGTTTGCGGTACATTGCATTTCACGCAGCGATACGTCATATTGCAGTTAATTGCGGCGTGACCATACCCTTGGCAGTTTAGTGTTAATCCTAGCCCCGTAAGGACGTTGGATATGCGACCTGGACCTGACGGTCATACGCTACAAAACCTTTCTATCATTTCCAACTTGGCCACTACTTCCGAGAGCGGAGCCCGGAAATATCCAGCAGCGCCACTGAGCGTTTACAATGGATCCGAACCCTTTCGTTACGTTCTGGAATGTGGGAACTGGGGATACCCCTTGTTCGCCCCACGCCAGTCGCATCCACGGGGAGCCATGGGAAGGCGGACTCGTTCGATGCACGCAAGCATCGCGCTCTGACCCTGAGGGCGATGGAATGTTGGGATTGGAGGTTTGGAGAGGATTGGATGGGTAAGACATCTACGGTTGTGGATCCGTGAGTAATCTTGTACCCGAAGACTCGGTGTCACCACTTCCGAGTCTTTCCGCCACTAATACGATGGCGAGGCTTCTGCATACGCACCACTAATACGATGGCGAGTCTTCTGAATACGCACCACTAATACGATGGCGAGTCTTAACGCCACTAATACTATGGCGAGTCGTACGTCACTAATACGATGACGAGTCTTTGTGGCTTTGTGCGACCCACGCCCGGTCTCGGCTTAGGAGGTTGGCCATTAACCGCCAGACGCCAGCCGTCGCTCGGCTGGTACGCACGCCGTAGCGGCCCTGTGGGGACACGGTTACCTCGCTCCATGTCCAAAGGGGGTCGGGTGAACGGTCGCCGCAGCCTTCGCAGAGGCAGCTCTTAGTTTAGCTCACGAAGGAGGGACTTATGGCGGGACCCACGCAAAGGAGACTGCTTGCTTGCTCGTGGACGTCGAGGCGACTCATACGTTGGCGACAAAGCACCAACGGAACCTGTTTCGTAGCGTGACAATCTCGCTAGATTGCTCGCCCGTACGCGATCACCGAACGCGGATTAATATTCCTCGGCCGGGGTTGTAAGGCCCAGCTTAACTGTATGTCTCGTCGATGGTCGCGACGCTTCAATTTCCAAATTTCTTCAGAAATCGAGTGGTTCGAGTCTAGTCTCCGAACGGTTGAGACTAGATCAAATATTGTGCGTTTCGAGACGAATGGATTCTCGAATTTCGTGAGTGAAGCTTCTTCGACGATGTTCGAAGCTTCGGTTTTTCAAGAGTCGGTTCAAGAGTCGGTTTTCAAGAGTCGGTTCAAGCGTGTTCTCAAGAGTGAAGTCCTGTCCCGTCGGTGTTCGCGTCGGCACCTTCAGGTTGCTTCGAGTACGCTGATTGGCTTTTTCCGAATTTCCAATCAGCGTACGATTAAAAACGCGAAGACGTTGAAAAACGCCCTTTGGCCAGCCCTCTTGGTGCGGGAGTGAGGGCTAAGGCCTCGTTCGGGGGGAGGTCCTCGAGGGTTCGACAATGACCTCGGGTTTTTCCTCCAGGTTGACCTTCGAATGCAGAAACCGTTTGAACGAGGTTTGGTCGACCCTTCGGACGTTCCCGGTTTACGATATGGCCGATTGTTTGAACGAACGAAAGTGAAAGTCTATGCTATTGTTTGAAAAACTCGAACGACTGAATACATTTTATTACTCTTAAGGTGAAATTGCACACTATAAAAAAAAATAAACTAAAACTCGAAAAAGCTAATCGCGAAATTAAATTGGTAGGCACGTCCATGTCGTAAACGAACCTTCGAGGATTTTTACCGTATTGTTCCGCATCGGACGGAACAGAGCCCTTCCCAACGAGCCACGAGCCCTCCCACCACCATACCTTTGGCATCTCTTGCACTGCGTTTCGTCTCGCTTCCTCAATCTTTCCCAAGATATTACATGGTGGTTAACGAATTTAACATCTTTTAATTTCGCCAAGTCCCTATCTGGCGCAAACTGTACTAAGAATGTCGGTAATAGTCTGTTTTCCTTACGCGATACGGCGGTTGAGAATCTGCTGACTTTGACTAGCATTAAGTTTTTGTCTATGTTCTGACGTAGGTCATCCCAGACTTCCTGCTCGGCGAAAGATGAAGGTAACCCCTTGAGCAGGAAGTCATGATTTTTCTGATTTTTTGGAGTGTAAGAATAGAAACTAGCCTCTACGCTGACTAGAGCTTCTTTTACTACGTCAAAGTCAGCTTGTGATTTGAGCTGAATTATGTGTTTGTTATCATTTACCTTTTTGATATGGTAATCCGCTTTAATACACTTACTCGCTAAGAGTTGAATTGTTTCTTTCGCGTCCTGGTATGAGACATTTATTCGTGGAGGTTTCCCTGATTTTCCTGTGCTAATCTTACTTGCGTAAGTGGCAGTGCGCTTTGCTGTTATCGACGCGCTTTCTGCCGGTTGCGCTGCCATTTCTCGTATCGTTGCTGTCCGTGGAGTTGAAGGGATGTTACGGCTGGTTTCCTCTACCCTTTTTGCCTTATTTCTCTTTTTCAGCGACAAAAGTGGCGAAGGTGATTGTTCGCTAAGGGCGCTTCTCCCACTGCTGTGTTCCACGGTATCAACGTTTGTTACCTCGACTGCGTTTCTCGACGCCATGTTTGAGATTTCCGATGAATCCATGCTGCCCACGTGCTGCTTTTGGAGGTTACTTAATATCACTTTTAGTTTCTCAATTTCTTCCTTTAATGCTTTATTTTTTCGTAACAACTTGTCCATTTTCTCGTCTTCTTGCTGTGACGCGTCACCTGTGAATGCCAGCGATGGACAACTCCTATCCTTGTCTGCCCTTTTTTTTGCCATAGTCAGGTTCGGGACAAATATGGTCCTTCTCTTTAGCGAAATATTGAGCAATGCTTTGTATTTCCTTTCGCTGAGATGAGTGGGAGTCCTGGTTGTATCCAGGTACTTCTTTATTTCCTTTAAGCCCTTGGGCTGCTCTTCGGAGGTCACTGGGTCCTCCAAATTGACCCTCTGATTGTTGGAACTCTCGTCCACTATCCCTGCCTTCTTTTATTCTCCTCTTCCACAAAGATTTTTCTCTAAATACTCACGTATGTAACAAAACGTGATGCGCAAAAGGAGGTTAACCACGTGCTTGCGAGCGAGCTTGCGTACGTGCGTGCGCGCCGGTAGACCAGCGTGGTATGGCCGTTGGCGTAAATATAAAGCTTCGTCGAGAGCATCAACGTCAAGGATCGTAGTATAGGCACTGGTTTCCAAGCTGCAGGACACTTGTACCGTGGTCTGGGATCACAAGAAACGTGGAGATATCGAATTACTCGAGTGTAAACAGACAAGTCGTGGAAAGATTTGGAAACGGCCTTTTCTGTGTATCGAGGAGGTATAAGAGTACGTTGTTTAACGCTGAGTACAAGAGGAGCACGAAGAAACATACGGAAGAGCGCAGAATTGAAAAAGAAAGGCGAATCAACGAATAGAGGCTAACCAGACGCAATATTGTACCGAAATATTGACCTCAGGGAGCAAAAAAGATTTTTGCCAACAGCACACGGAGTTCCCAAGCGATCTCCCATCTAAGTACTAACCGTGCTCAACGCAGCTTGACTTCGGTGATCAGACGAGAACCAATTCAATTCAACAAACCTTTATTTACATAACACTTAAAGCTACAGACATATACAACGTTTCATTGCACAATATTTTTTGTACTTAAACTTATCGGACAGTGTAGTTCCTATCCTAGTGGATTAACCTACTTTTTCATACAATATTTTTACCCTAAGAATATTATATTTTTATAATATTTTTGTCTAGAGTGTGTTTGTATTGCAGTCTTGATTGTTTCAGGTACGATATATTTCTAATTATCTTTTACTCTATAGGAAAATTTAAAGCAAAAACCTATATCTGACACGTTCAGGTACCTTCATTCCCCTGCATGTATTTTTTTTGTTTTGTTTTTTGTTTAAGGAAAGCTATTACTAACTAATCGCACTTTGACGTATTCGTTCAGTTTACATTTAATTCTAGGTCCCCAAATGGGAATTTGTGTTTAATCCTTTGATTATTATTTAATGCTATATAGGCTTTTATTATATTTTCGAATAACGTGTTATTTGTTAATTGTGTATTATAAAATCGTTTGGCACTTTCATCTACATACTCTCCTAAATATTCTATGTTAGCTTCCTCGTGCGAGTCCTTTATTCTAGTGTATCTATCCCTGTTTAAAATCAGTCTTAAACATTTATTTTGGAAGCGCTGAAGTTTGGTAATATTTACTTTCGCTGTCCTTCTCCATATGGGGGAGGCATGTAAGATTGTCGGTTTTATGATCGTTTTGTATATAAGTAGCTTATTGTCACGGCTTAACACTGAATTTTTTGCTACTAGAGGGTATAGGTTTTTTAAGACCGCATTTCCTTTCATGACGAGATTTTTAATGTTATGTTTATATGTAAGTTTTGTGTCTAGTGTAATTCCAAGATATTTGACGCTATTTTTGGTTTGTGTGGTTGTGTTATTTACTTTTAACTGCTGATAGATTTTGTTACAAGAGCGTTGTTTGGAGAATATTATTACCTCAGTTTTTCCTGGGTTTAATGTTATTTTCCACTTTTTGTAGTATTGTTCCAATTTCGTATGGTGAATTTGCATTTGTTTCGCTGCTACAGCTGCCTAGTAAGATTGCGCGTATATTGCCGTGTCATCGGCATATAGTGCTAGTTCTGTTTTCGGAAATTCCTCTATATCGTTGAGATATACATTGTATAATGCTGGTCCTAGTATTGATCCCTGTGGTACTCCTGCTGTTATTGGTCTGTATCCGGTTAAGGTTCCGTTGATTGATACTCTGAATCCTCTATGCGTCATATATGAATGTATAAGTTTTATTATGGCAGTTGGGTACTTATATTGTATTAATTTGTATATAAGTCCATCTATCCATACCTTATCAAAGGCTTTCTCTATGTCCAGTAACAACATTGTTGTTACATGCTTCTTATTAAACCCTGTTATTATGTCGTTAACGATCCTGGTAATTTGTTGTAGTGTATTGTGCTTCTGTCTGAAACCAAACTGTTGCTTTATGATGATATTGTTGTTTTTCTCATGTTTCTGTAGTCTTGTGAGTATAATCCTTTCTGTAACTTTTGCTAGCGTCGGAAGTAGGCTGATGGGCCTGTAGCTGCTGGGTATATTGTCTGGTTTACCAGGTTTAGCTATTGGAATTATGTGTGCTATTTTCCATTGTTGTGGAAAATAGCTCATTTTGAGACGAGAACCGGTAGACCAGCGTGGTATGGCCGTTGGCGTAAATATGTAGATTTGTCAACAGTGTAACGACATTCCTCACTTCAAAATTCACATGGCATCACCTGACAATACACGACACTATAACGATCTACCTTACCTCAAGATATATGTACATGATACCACCTGATAATACACGACACCGCTAGACCGATGGGAAAACTCCAAACACTGAGGCGCGGCAGCCTTATCGTCAAACGACTGTATCGGTGATAACTTTTGATTAAAACTTTGTAACCAATACCTTGTCATTAATTCTTAAAAAGTCCAGATTACGTGACATTTTGGCGATCCTGCCAGGATCCAAAGGAACTCATCTGGGAGAAAACTTCTAATTGATTTCTACGGAACATCAAGGAACGAAGGACTGCGGTCATCTATCCAGTGAAGACTTCCACGGATCAAACGGACCAAGGAAACCTACCTCGACAAGAAGATTAGCAAATTGTCTATTGCTTACTACGATATCCCTCGAAGGGACGGCTAGAATCCCACGAAAACAAGGTAAACTGGCTTTTTCATTTTATAGAAATAGGAAAAACAGCTTCAATTCCGATTCCTCTAACGAAATGGCTCAACCCACACCTCCCAATGAACAAAATATGTTACTACAAATCTTGGATAGAATTCAAAAATCAGACGTATTTAATAGAAGCCAACTTGCGCTTCTCTCCGTTGAGAATAAAAAATGCCCAGAAGAAATTGAAAAATTGAGTGGAACTCTACAATTAACTATGATGAGTGAAGACGGATCAAGCCGACGATCCTCAAGAGTTGAAACATGCACAGACAATTCGGAGGACTCGATAGCTCCAACAGCAAGAAACGTTGAACCAGAAGCTGTACCATCAAGAACTAATGAGGTAAATCGTGAAGAATTACTATACGCTAAAGATGCTATAGAACTCGTTGAAACCTTACGAGGTCGAGACGATATTGGTGTCGAAGACTTCATAAAAAATGTAAATTACGCGAAAAATCAGTGCTACCAAAGAGCATTATTGTTAAAATTAAAAAAAAAATAACAGAAAGTGCTAAAAGAAGTATTAGATTCTTAGAAATCACTAACTATAAAGAACTATATCAAGCGCTTCGACAAAATGTATCAATACCATGCACAGTAACTACGTGCCGGGACAAATTAAGAAACACGATACAAAGAAACACCGACAGCGTTCAATCTTATAATTTACGATTCCGACAACAATTGAACGAACTACTTTACGCGATTCAGAATAAACATTCCAAACCTGTCAGTAGAAGAATAGCCATAGAAGAGGAAGAGACGGACGCAGTTAAAACATACATAATGAACTTACGAGAAAACATAGGATGCTACGTTATCCCTAATCAACCGGATAACCTACTAAAAGCACAAAACTTCGCATTAGAAATGGAAACATACATAAAAGAGAAACACTATGGAAGAAGACAGATGAATCCAAGGCCAATTCCGAACACACAACCGCAACGGCGAAAGACACAGATAAAAACTAATTTCCGAAAAGTAAGCGAACCAACTGGCGAGCGACGATTCGAATACGAAAACAACCAACCATTGAGTGAGAGAGCAACGCTGAAATGCACCAAATGTGGAAGAATGGGCCATGCAGCAGAAAGATGCTTCGCACAAAATTTTCCAACACCCAGCCAAAGAAACCTGCCACCAAGACGAGTCAATCAGATAGGGACAGAAGAAGAGACAATGGACGAATACGAATCAACTGTACAAGAGGAAAACTGCTTTCAATACACATGCGACGAGGGCCGGAAGGAGACTTCAAAAGAATGCTCATCGACACTGGAGCAGGAATAAATTTAATGAAGGAAAGTAAAGCAAATCAAATATCACAATTTAAAAATCAAACATTCTTCAAAGTCTGGGTACTTAAGAATCGGTGGTAGACATAGGAGTTCTTTTAATTGTTGGAATGCGTTTTCTTCTGTGTTTTCCCACATCCACGGTGTTGATTCTTTCAGTAGGTTGGTCAATGGTTGAGCCTTTTTTGCAAAGTCCTTTATGAATTTTCTATGGTATCCCATTAATCCAAGGAATTGTTTTACTTCCTTAGGATTCTTTGGTCTAGGATAATTTTTAATTCTTTTCACGTTCTTCGGATGAGGTTTCACTCCTTCTTCAGAGATAATGTGTCCTAGGTATGCCAATTCCGGTTTCAAAAATTCGCACTTATCTGGTTGTAGATGTAATCCGACTTCTTGCAATCTTCGAAAAATTTCTTTTATATTCCTTTTTTGTTCTTCCAAAGTTTTTCCATAGACTACTATGTCATCGATGTATGCAAAATATATTTTTCCGATTAGTCCTTGTAATCCTTGGTTGATCATTCTTTGAAATGTTGGAGGTGCATTTTTTAATCCAAACGGCATTCTGTTACATTCATAGTGTCCCTCTGGTGTGGAGAATGCAGTTTTTTCCTTGTCTTCTTCTACTATTTCTATTTGATGAAATCCTGAGGCCAAATCGAATGCAGAGAAGTATTTTGCACATCCGAGATTGTCTAGGATTTCCTCAATATTTGGAAGTGGATAGGCGTCTAATGCGGTTTTTTCGTTTAATTTTCTATAATCAATGACAATTCTCCATTTTTGTTTTCCAGATGCGTCCTGCTTCTTCGGTACAACCCATAGAGGAGAGTTGTATGGCGATGTACTTTCTCTAATGATGCCTTTCTTTAACATGTTCCTGACTTGATTAGTTATTTCTTCTTGATTTTTGGATATCTGTATTGTTTCACGTGTTTGGTACGTTGTCATAGGTGTGTATGTGATGTTTCGTTAATTTTGTTAATGGTAACGGATCTCCTCGGAGTACGAAAATGTCATAGTATTGCTGAATTATTTCCCACAATTCTTCTTTTCCTTTGTTGATGTGGTCCAATCGTACATTTTGTTGTAATAGTTCTTTCCTTACCTTTGTTAAATAGTTCGATGAATTTTGACGAAAGTCTTCCTTGGTTATGGGTTTAGCGTTTATTTTGTTTACTGTTGATAACTTAAAGGGGATTTGCGCTCTTCCGTTCTTGACGTTGACTAGGATGTCATAATTGTTAATAGAAATTTTCCCTTCTCCGTCACGTATGTTTCCGATGTTGATTGTATGTATATCGTTCCTCTTCAAGTTGGAGTAAAGGGAGTGCCTCGCCGAATATTTGTATTGTATTCGCTTTCAAAGAAACCACAGTCTTGTATTGTGTTAGAAAATCTATTCCTAGTATTCGAATCTTTTTTTGTAATTCGTTGTCTTTTATAATTTGGAAAGCGAAGTTCTGATGTTTAAATCTTGTTTGCCATGTTCCGATTGTTCTGAACGAACTGGTTAGCGTGTGTATTTTCTTTTGTTCCCTTTTGTTGATTTGATACGGTTTTTCTAGATTTGAAATTTTTAATAAAGAAGTTGACGCTCTTGTATCTACTAGGAATAAACCTTCTTTCATATCGTCTATTTTTATTTTTACGTAAGGCAAATTTTTGCTTTCTACTTCTATTTCTCTTGGTTTCGAGGGTACGGAGGTCCTCGAAAATTCTGTTTTTCTTTTGGAAAATTTCTGCATTCTTTTCTTGACTCTACCTTCTGTATTTTGTTCATTCTTTCAAATACAGGAGGTCTATTGGTTTGCATAAAGAAAGTGGTTGAAGGATTCTTTCTTATATTGAATCTGTGATTGAATGTATTTGATTGCGTGTTATATCGACAGTTGAATCTATTATGTCCTTCCTTTCTGCAAATCACACAGTATGACCTGCTAAGTTGTCTAGAAGTTCTTGTATTATTATTTTGCCTAATCTGTCTTTGAAGCTTCTCCCTATCCTCTCTATTCTTTATTTCCGCTTCTGCCCTAAGAGCACTGTTTCTAGCTTCTGTCAAATCCTTCGGCATTGAAGTGCGTACAATGAGGCTATATTTCGTTAAGAGGTTTCCTATATATTCGCTTAAACCTCTTTGTTTTTCGTTGTTTATAATAACTTCTTTATTTGCGTGAGGAAGGCTTTGATGGACTAAAGTTTCTATGATTTTATCGTGATAGAACATGAATCTCCTAGAATATTCTTCTACTGACTCATTTTCTTTCTGCAAACAATTAATTCTCATAATCTGGTATGAAGACGTATCCGTAGCTGTTCCGTAAATACGTCTTAGTACGGTTTTTAAATCACTAAAATTCGGTACATTGTCTGCCTTTATGTCAAGCAAAGCCTTTCCCGTTATTTTTTATGCCAAGACCATACCGAAAAACGTTTCGTGAGCTCTCACAGGTAATTTTCTCAGGGCGAATTCACTTTGCGTTATAAATGTGTCGACGGGAATTGTGACTCCGTCGAACGGTTGAATTGTTAATAGCATTGTCTTTTCATCATGAATATAGTTTTCAGGATAATCATTAGTAATTTCTGAAGCTTGCCGCATCTTCTTCCTTCTTTTCTACTTTTGCTGATAAATTGTTTACTTGAAGAGCAATTTCCTCAATCCGCCTTGAGAGGTTTTCAATGAAATGTTCCATTTAAAAAATCTTACCTTTACACTGCTACTGCTTATTGCTAACTCGGTTCTAAGCGCTTGTCAATTCTTCTTCCTCCTGGGGGATGTTTCTTCGTTGTCTTCTTTGACGTCTCCTTAAGGGTAAGCTTCTCCTCTTAAGGATTTTCTTCTTCTTTATTTTAATTTTCGGGATTTCACTAGATCTTGCGAAGACCAGCGTATCCCACCGCTGCCACCAAAAATGTCACAGGCGAAGACGAAGAATTTTTGTTTTAAAAAAATGTTACTTTATTACGACTTATACACTACTCTTGGATTACACTTAATGATAATTACGGATAAGTGGATTAACACGCGACTTGACTCTTGAACAGTAACGACTGAATGAATGAAATAATAATGAATCCTCGCTTCGGTTTCCTCGTTCCTTTTATACTGGGTTTGTTTGTAAATATTTGTTTCCGATATCTTAATCTTTTCCGGCTCAATTGTTTTCCTTATACTTAGGTCACAAAGTTTAATTATTTTTTTCTAACATTAGTTATACATGTTAGCGACGATGTCTTTCCAAGGGTCGTCGAAGGCAATTAGCCCGACGCTATTTTGCTTTCGTACGATTTATGGCAGGGACTTAGTCTGTGTGTGATCAGTGTGAATGACAATATGCAGACATCCGGCGATGGCTAGTGACTCGAAGTCACGTAGCTCTATCGGGTGTCGTAGGTATGTTTGTTTAGAAGAATGCAAGAGAAAGTTTGGGGGTGGCAAGCAGCCCGACGTTGCGTTGCCTTAAGGGTGTGATTGTCGTTCCTAAAGGAGCTGGCCACGGAGTGGGGAGGGCAAGGATGCCTTCTGGTAAGAGAACTGTGAGAAACAGCACGGCACTTACCCCAGAACTTCGGAACAGAGTAAATCTAATAGAGTGATTGACCACCACATCCTAGTTTACCATAGAACACTGCTAACATACAAATCGTTTTTCTTAAAACAATTTATTCATCTGAAAATGTGCTATTAACACTATGCCGTCCAATGACACCACGTTGGTATCGCGTAGAAATATTTCTATTGTAATAAAAAAGCTTACATCTATTTATACAGATCCTCGAAATTTCATGTAAATCGGGTGACAGGATCAAGTAAGAGTTATTAGAATTTTCATGCCCTGATACGGTACTTTGTAATTACAATATGAACGATCATGCGAAAAAGGCTGGTAACAGATAGTAGAATTTATGCGAGACATACCGGCGACAGACGAAAGATTTTCTATCGCACGTGCGGACGTCAAAGTGCTAAAAAAAAAAAAAAAATTAAAAAAAAAAAATTTTTTTCATAAGTAATAAAACCTTGTATTCTTTTCGGATAACGAATAAAAGTATCGAACGCAGCTATTAAACGACTTATTAGTTTATTTGTTATTCATGAATAACGAATAATTTCACATTATTCTTAATTTAAAATGACATAACATTTTCCGCGATACCTATGCTGTGCCAGTGCGTTGCCGGGACCCCGACCGAGCGTCCGTGTGTAAGAGCCATGCATACGCGGTTGAGCGCGCGGCCTCCGGGCGCTGATTGGCCAGTGTTTTTCGTTAATAACTTAAAAAGGAAGCTTCAAACAACATTTTGGTAAAGGAAAAGGTTATTTAGAATCACCTCAGCACCCCCCATTTTCGGATGTTACACTCTTTCTGGGACACCTTGTATAGGTTGAGTGGCGCCTAACGCGATATAATGAGCATTAGAACCACGGAAAAAGTGGAGATATCGAATTCCTCTAGTATAAACTTGCAAAGGCGATAAAAGGTTTAAACTATTGTTGCGTATCGTGGCTGTGGTAGAGAAATAGTTTCTTATTCATCATTGTACATCATTTATTCTATTGATGTTTGTTTGGTTATACAGTGTCGTGTTGCTAATATATTTTGTATAATTAGAACTTTCAGTTTTGTAGAGCCTCAGGCAATTCCCGGATTGATATCCGATCGAGAACTGATAAAACTGTTTGGAGTGTCAAATCAGAACACCGACCGGGACGAAAGAGAAATCACAATTAGAATTAACCGAAAAGTGATCACAAATTTAATTGGAATATCTAAATGAAATTATTTCCAATATGCACAAACGTTTATATTACATAATTAATTAAAGCGGCAATCCAACCAAGTTAATGTTAATATGCAATAGTAATTTTTTTGTGTAATATTTGAATATTCTTGCGACGCTAAAATTATATATTATTTCAGTTACCATTTATTATTAAGAAAAGTATAAAAATTATATAAATAAATGTTACACTCATAGCATGTAAAACAAGTGTTGTTCCAACTTACAGAAAAATCATTATTTAATTAAAATATTATTATTTTCACAAATAACAAGTAACGTATAGCAGTAACTCCTCGGGCTACATGATGTCCGAATATTCATGTCGGTTACTGTATGTTCCTTCCTTAGTTCGAGTTGCGACTCGAAAAATAATTAATACCGATAAATTAACGTCCAGAATGTTCTGCTAAAGTAGATTGAGGGTTCTACTATACGAGTTGCCACCACATCGAATTTTTTGTGCTGTAATTGGCTATTTACTATTTTCTCTATGAAGGTGTGTTGTGCTATTGGTCGCAATTTTGGCGGCAGGGGTATTATTAATCTAACGGTGGACGGGTGGGCGATGTCCGAGGAATTTGGCGGGAGTCTCTACTGGCGATACGATTGCTGCCGTGATCGGTATATCGTGTGAATATCGGAATTCGAATTAAGTAAAAAACAACGATCTTAGGTAAATTAGGGAAATGAAAGTAATTGAGGAAAATCTTCGAACATTAAACAAATGTAAAAAAATGATACACAATTCTTAAATGTAGAAGAAAACCGGTAGGCAGACAAAAATGAAAAAGAAAACATAACCTCGAGAATGAGCACGTGGCGGATGTCGCGAAGAAAGGAATTCGCAAAGGAAGCAATTTAACGTAGAGAAGAATCTGGGACAAAACAATTTAAATAAACTTAAAGGGAAAAACGAGGCTGTGAAAGAAGAGCTAAATAAAATCAAGGATATCTTTATGAAATAACGAGAAGGTGGTGAAGAGAAACAGACTGTGTTAGCTTTTGAACCAATAAAGAATATCACCAAAACCTAGAATATCAATAGGAAGAAATGCAATAGTGAAGATGCAGAAGCATTAACAATGATGTCAGAAAAGAGGAACAGAGCCAGTAGAAATAGAGAAAGGATGCAGAGTACAAAAGGCAGCATCGAGAAATAATATCAGCTGCAACGTAAAAAGCAACGAACACAGCAGTAAAATCCACAACAAACACAACTGAATTATGGAGCAAAAACACACAAGGCAAAGAGGGAAAAGAGAAAACCACAAATGAAGCAGGTATAAGGAGCAGAATATTCCATATTTATATTTTCTACCAAGATCCAAACGAAATCATACCAATGTAGTTCATATAGAAAGTTAAAATTTCAAATGAAAAGAAACACATATTACAATTGTACAAAATTAGTAATCTAATCTATATGAATACTAAAGAAAGCAAATACAAGTGTTTACTTTTATATACCAAAAGAATTAAAAAACAATAGCTTCTTAAAGGACTCCCATAGTCCTACAACGATCATGAAGTTATGGTAATTTTACAAATAGTAGTACGTACGGACTTACAATTTGTCAAAGTTGTCAAATTCAAAATGGTGAGAACGATAACAAAAAAACCATTCACTACCTGTATTTTTACTACAGACATCAGCAAATAGCAATCTCTTTAAATTTGGCAAAATCAAATACATATTCCATTATATGTAATAAGATAGGAAAGATTGAAGAAAAAAGGATAATGTACAATGTAAGAGATGCCAAAGGTTTGGCCATGTGGCAGTAAGCTATCATTGAAATTATCAGTGTGTGAAGTGTAATATAAACTGTAGTTCAAGAGAATGTAAAGTAAACCGATCAACGAACAAGGACGAATCACATATGTCACACTATAGAAATTGCAATAACTTTGGATACCTGGTATATCATATAGGGAATGCCCAAAATATAAAGAATTCAAAGAAAGAATTTTGAAAGCACAGGTCAGGAAATAAGGAAAACAATCCAAGAATGATAACCAGCTCAGCTTACATAACAATAGGAAACTCTGATGCAACTATCATAACAAAAGGATAAAGTAACATAACACTACAAAGCAGAGACTGGACACCTACAGCCCATGGGAGAGAACCCACAGCCGCAAGGTACAGAAAACACCAGTGTGATGTAAGTACAAATAAATAACTTGATAAGGTTTCAAAAATTGTTGCATGCATTTGTCCGTGGTAGTTGCCTTTCGTGTTGCCTGCTTTAAGTCTTTGAGGCACACGATTTTAAAGAAAATAAAAATCCTAGTTGTACAGAATTTTTTTTCAATCTAAAAAGATGGAAAAAAACATTTATTTCGATTATTTAACATAAAACATTACTGTAGGTATAGAATTTCTACGTATCTATCCTTTATTAAGATATACGCGACGTATCGTTTTCGTGGTACCGTGTGTTTTATTTTTCGTTTCCTACTTTTCGTCCAAAATCCCTGTCGCGCCGCGGCCGCGATCTTTTATATCAACGTCTGTGGAACATTCGCGAATCACCTCATACTCTCGTTGCCGTGCCGTACACGATCATTCCTATCAGTCACTCATACATACACATACGCATTCGCACGGGGTTGGTAACACAGGAAAATTCTCGAAACTTCCCTGACCGTCGATTGCAGTGGGCCAAAAAAGTATTCATACAGTGCAATGATTACACTTTCATCTTCATTATTTTGGTGTTACGACAATTACTTCTAATGTGATATATACATGAATGGAAAGCACGTAAAATACGCTTTAAAATAATGTACGTAACCCTTTATTTTCATTAAGATAATACCACTAAATTATTATTTTCTATGAACAAGAGTAAGATTATGATCAAAAAAGTATTCATACAGTATACTGAATTATAGCTGAATTACAATAAAAGGAACAGGTTTAATATTTTGTCGGTTATCCCTTTGCATGAATAACGGCTTGTAATCTCCGTGGCATAGATGCTGTTAGATTTTCTGTCTTGCTTGAATCAATTTTAACCCATTCTTTACACAGAGCTTGCTTTAGTTCCCCCTTAGTGCGTATATTACGTTTATGGACATTTCTATACAATTCTTCCCACAAGTTTTCGATAGGATTCAAGTCCGGAGATTGTGGGGGTGTTTTTAGTAAGTGAGGCACATTATACAATAGCCATTCTTGAACAATACGAGAGGCATGTTTCGGATCATTATCGTACTGGAAATAATAATTATCCAAAACATTTAATTTTATCGCACTCTCTTCTAAATTTTCTTGTAAAATATTTAAATACACAAATCGGTCCATAATGCCGTCAATAAATTTCAAATTTTCTACACCACTTGCTGTCGCGTAGCGAACCGCAGGTATCCACGCATTATGCGTCCAAGGACGAGCAGTTTTAACCTTCAATTGTACAGTCTGTTCAGTAAGAGCATTGGTACGATATCTACAAAAATAATAACTATTTTTTGATAATTCAAAAATTATTCTGAAGTATACCTATAATATTACATTGCAATTACCTAGTATTGTGTACAATCACCATTATTTTGTAATATAGCCTCACATCGTCTTGGCATACTTTTCACCAGGTTTTCTGCATATTCCCTTGGTAAAGATCTCCATATCTTTCTTATTTGACGACTTAGTTGTTTTAATGTACACATAGTCTTTCCACGAAGCTTCATCTTCACAATATCCCATACATTTTCTATTGGGTTTGCATCTGGTGATTGTGAGGGCCATTCCAGGACGTTGATACCATTCTCTGCTTTCCAGTCCCGGCACAGACGACTCCGCTGTTTTGGATCGTTGTTCTCTTGTAACATCCAGGACGTGTTGTCTTCACCAAACCACACTTTAGCAGATTTTAACAAACATTTTTCGTATATTTTTAGCATCAGTTTTGCATCCAATGTGTCTGTTGAGCGTCGCGGTACGATTCTTGCGAACACTCTGACTTAGTTTTAAATTAATAACTCTAAGCCTGGTTGAAACGATTAAAGATAGTCGTTATGGTACGACACGATATATACGATTTGTCAAGATAGTCGTTATGATACGATACGATATGTACGATTTGTTAAGATATTGTGTTTTACTTGTTTTCTGGTCTTTCGCGGAAATCTACTCTTAAATAGTACGTATGGAGGGCAGTGACGGGGGATGGGACACGCGGATTGGTCGTTACACTGAATTTTGATGTTTGGGAAGGGAAGATGGTCGTGTTCCTTGATTGTTTGGAGGTTGGTGGCAATCACCAACAAGCTGACCGCCTCCAAGCCTCTTGGTCATCCCTAGGCACCGAGGGCACCTTCGAATGACGTCAGGGAAATTCTGCGTGTCTCAACCGTAGCAGGTAATAACCTTATGAAGCTCCTTGACCCTACTAAAACATGCGAAAGCTAAATTCAAAGGAAAAGATGTTAATCCGCGAACAAAGAACGAAGGTGCTCGTCGAAGACATTATGGAAGGTAACCGATGGTCGATGGCTTCATTAACTCATTATTGCTACGGGCCAGTTCAGAGGTTCATAGAAGATTGACGCTATTTGCAACAGTTAAACTCTGAACTGGTTTATGGCGTGTCGTTTGAGGAAAGAAATGGAATGCGATATTGAAAGGGAGTACCGAATAACGGGGTTTCGATTGCACGTGAGATCGGCCTCAATAGTGTCAGTAAAAAGAAAAAGATTTCCGAATCCCAGAGAACAAAAGTATCTCCAAACATGGACTTTAATTGGATGTTTAACTGTCCGTTGAAGCATTGGATGACCCTTCATACTCCAGGCTCTTTTTTGAGGAATTCATGCCCAAAAACATGACTCGTCGGTAAAAATGATGTTTTGCCAGTTGCGGTGAACATTTTGCTGCGCCCAAGCGAATCTGTTTTCAACGTGTCTTTCGGAGAGTAGCGGTTTTAGCAAAGTGCTTCGTAATTTAATTTCTGACTCTTCTAATCTTTTTTTTATTGTTGCCATACTGATCTTTATACCCTTTTTTTCAAGAATTTTGCATACGTGACGCAATGATAAAGAAGGATTTTTTTTAACATTTGGACAACGATTCTATCCTGTCTTGTGGTTGTTCTCCATTTTTTCCCTCTTCCTTCAAAATTATCGACATTTTTTGTTGTTTTGTATCGATACACCCACTTCCTTACAAATTCCACCGATTTTTGCATATAGCGACTTATAGCGATTTAAAAAAAAATATTTCAAAAGAATTTATAATTTATTTTATTATTTTTGATAACTTGTTTGGTGGGATACATACAATCCCATCACTTATTCAGCTTCCAAATTGGTATTAAACATCAAATAACATGTTTTTGTTTTATTATAAAACAATTTATTCACTCATAATAAATTTTAAGAAAGGAAACAACATATACCGTTATGAAAGACAAAAATTCACTGCATCACACAATTCGTCAATCTTAACACTGCCGGCCGCTTACTTCTCGCATCGCCTTTACGCTGCCGCCGGCGAATTTCGCGCGGACTCTACTGCTTCCGACAGTAATATTTACGCTATCCGTCGTACATGGGGTATGGTTATTATTAAAAATGACACTAAAATTAGCGTTATATAAATTTTAATGCATATTTTTACATTTTTAAATTATCACTTATATTATTTACAAAAAAAATTTTGGGTTTAATATTTTACTCTTGTATGGTAAATTTCGAAACATTTTCCTGCATGCAAAGATACTTTATAGGATGAACACATATATGAAGTGGAACTTCTCTTTTTTGAGGCAGAACAAACTTTGCAAGCCCTTCGCGGGTTTTCAATCCTTCCCGTGCCAATAATTCTTATTATGGTATGTTTTCTCATATCCGCAGAAAGCCTGTCCAATGTATCATGTCTCAGCGATCTAATATTGCATTGAACATGTGATCCTGACTCTGGCATCGCTTTATTTACGCCGATCCATGAATATGCGACATCCATTAAAAATTTTTTAAACCTGGTATGACTTCCGGAACTTTTTACATAAACATGATACGCATTAAATAATGCGCAGTTTATTAGATACAGAGCTGTCATCTTTGTCCATTTTTTGCACTTTAGTAGAATAGAATAATACGCCAGGTATTGATCCGCGCGATCAACACCTTTCATAAAGGGTCTAGCAGGTTAAGGGGGTCAAAAGTGCTCTCCAACCGATTTGATAGTGCGATAAACCATTCGATAGCTTACCAAAAGAAAACACATGACACCAAGTTTCAACCCTCAAACTCAACCGTGGGGGTAGTTACAGGGTAAATTCGAATTATCAGTTTTTGGACTATTTTCCCTATTTAATGAATCGCAAAACTTCTGAAAAAAATCTGACATATTACACACATGAAGGCACATCTTAGGAAATTTTTTCCGATTTTTTCGTTGCAAATCGTAGCTGTAAAAAATAAAAAACGCAAAAAAATGTGGATATCTTTTGAAAAAAAATAGCGCTATTTTTATATTTTTTTAATAGCAGCATATTAGCATGATCATCATCCTCAATTTTTTTCATATTTTTTGGATGGGTGCGCCGTTGTCAAAAAAATTAAAAACCGATATTTTTAAGGTATTTCGCGTGAAAAAGTAACTTCTACTTCGAATTTTTACATTTTCTGCATACAGTGTGTATTAGGGTGTCCCATAAGTTTCTTCACTTTTTTTGATGCGAAATGAATACACGATATTTGCTGTTTAAGATTGATTTATTATGTTATATATGAACCGTTCTGTTCTATAACCTTCTTCCGTCTCTCAGGAAGCCTCATTATGCCCTCTTTCCAAAATTGTTGAAGCTTACTTGCAAAATATTTATCTAGGTGCATTTTTATTTCGCTTATGGATTTGAAAGATTTACCACGGAGAGAATTTTTTAAGGAGAGGAACAAGTGATAATCGGATGGAGCAAGGTCTGGGGAGTACGGAGGATGAGGTAGAACGTCCCAATCAAACTGTAATAATTTTTGCCTTACGGCCAACGCAACATACGGTCTTGCGTTGTCGTGATGGAAAACGACGCCTCGTCGGTTCGCCAATTCTGGCCGTTTTTCTGCTATGACGGCTTTCAATTGATCAAGTTGATTGCAATATTTGTCAGCATTGATCGTATCACCTTGAGGAAGGAGCTCGTAGTACACTACACCTTTCCAGTCCCACCAAATGCACAAAAGAACCTTCTTCGGATGAAGTCCAGGCTTCGCAACAGTTGAAGGTCTATTTTCCTTAGTCAAAGTGCGTTTTCGATGCACATTTTGATACAAAATCCAAGTTTCGTCTCCAGTGACAAGCCTCTTTAAGAAAGGATTTCTTTCATGTCGCTGGAGAAGCAAATCGCACGTAGAGACGCGGTTCATAAGGCCGGTCTCCGTCAATAGGTGTGGAACCCAAACTTCATATCGATTCGCATATCCCATCTTGATTAAATGCTTATGTACCGTTGTTTTGGGAATGTTAGTGGTATTCACTATCTCACGCACGCTATATCGCGGATTTTCAGCGAGCATAGTCTTGATAAGTTCCATATTCGTCGTTTCTGAGCGGCCGCTGTTGTCTTCATCTTTCAACTCGAAATTGCCAGCTCTAAATTTCTTAAACCAATTGTGGACGGTCCTAATAGTCGTAGTACCACTCCCGTAAACGGTGCAAATCTCGTCTGCTGTGTCCATTGCATTATTGCCTTTTTTAAAGCAATGAAGCATAACATGCCGCAAATGCTTCTTTTGGCTCTCCATATTGAACGGTGCAAAAAAAATTTTTAAAGAGACTTTGTCACCAACGAAACGTACTTTGAAAGAGCTCTGGGACGACTGAAACCGATGTCATAAACGGCTAAGAAATAAGCCTGCATGTTTATATAAACATAGCCAGTTAGAATCATTCATAGCGTGGCGCTGAAGAAACTTATGGGACAACCTAATATATCGTGCAACCTCGAACATTTTTACATTCGAAGAAACAGTAAAACAGTATATAAATTGAAGAAATTGAGTTAATTCAACTAAGAGCAATCTATGTTCAATATACAGGGTGTCCCGGTTAAGTGAGTACAGCTGGATATCTCGGAAGGAGTTGTAGTTATTAAAAATGTGTTCGTACAAAAGTTGTTTGGTACGACGGGCTACATCATGTAGTAATTGTAAAATGTTTTTAAATAAATGCTATTTATTGAGATATAGTTAGGAATTAAAGAAAAAAATAATATAAAAAAAAGAAATGAGTATGGGTCAGGGCTCGAACTCATGGCTAAAAAATGTGCAGCGATTCCACAGTCAGAACCCTTAACCACTTTTTTTTGTAACATACGTTTATTGTGCCAGAATAAATACAACAATATATACAAAAACAGGTACAACAAACCAAAACGTACAAAAGGATAAGTACGACTAAGGTACAACTGAGATCAAAGGCTCACAGGTCGAGCTCTCACGATCTTAACACTAAACGTAATCTATCGCGCTTATCGCTTAATATAATACTTTTCCTTAAAGCTAACTTAATCTAGAAGACAGTCTTATGTGTATAGAAAAGGCACTTAGAAAACTATACATTTTTTTTGGTTACTTTAAAGCCGCGAAAAGGGGTGGGGCAAGGGAAGGAATAAGGAGTGGTGAGGGGAGTAGGGGTTTATACTACGTTATTTTTACGCTAGGAGTTTTTGTTTCTTCTATTTTTACATTTAGCTTAATATTACTTGTTTGTGCTAGTTCAGGAGAGCTATTTTATGATAATAGTACTGTTCTTTATGTATACATTGACAGTGTACGATTATACTCAGGCACACACGCATTCGCGCTCGAGCTCATTCATACACCCATTCATTCCTAATCGCACACATGTATGTTTGTACATCCAGACGCTTATATGTATATATATTTACAGGTTATGTGTAGTATAAATCATGCATGTTTAAAATAAAATTTAAGATTGTAACATTATCTGTATTAGGTAAAGTAAGATATTAGACAGAGCAAGAAAAAGAAAAAGAAAAAAAAAGAAAATTTGGTTCATAAACTAATCGTGATAGTAGATAAGAGAGCGAAAAAGGGAAAATAAATAAACAAACAAACTCCCCGGCGGGGAAACGAACCTTTTTTTTTTTAAAGAGGTTTTTATTTGCTTAATGATGACAATTTATATACAATAGGCGCAAATAAAACTAATAACAAAAGCCGTATACTAACAGTTTACAAATGTATGGTTTCTGCGAAAGAAAAAAAGGAATAAACAGCTCGCATTTGGTCAGTATTTGGTCGACGCTAGGGACGCTATGAGGTGGGGGCTATGGCAGTCTGCCATGAATTTGCCGCCGGTAATGAGTGGATAAGCGGTAGGAAAAAAGAAAAAGGAAACAAAAGAGAAAAACCTATCGAACAGTATTCATTTGAAGGGGAGGGGAAGATACGGGGGGGGGGGTGTATATATTTATGGGGGTCGGTGTTACATTGGTATTGTTACGCTAAGAGTGGGAGTAGTTAGTACTACTTTATCGATATCGGTGGGCGGTTGCGGTATCAGTGGCGTCGAGGGGTGATGGGTTTTTTGAGCTTGCGACGGCGCCTGAGCTCGTCAATAAGCTGTGCGTCGTCCGCCAGCCACCAATATTTTTCTTTTAGTCTATGGGTGTCGGTGAAGTCGGATAGCGGGATAGACGTATTGTATTTGATTATGGGTTTGTTGGATGATGAGTTGAATGGAATTGATTTATTGGCTTGGTGGCGGGCTGCGTAGTATATTACTGGTATGTTTTGGAGGTTTTGGATGACGCCTTTCCTATCGAAGTACATGAAACTTTGCGGGGGGAGGTAGCCAGATAGGGATCTGGCTTCACAATCAATGCGGTCTATGTCGGTGTAGGATTTAAGGAAGCTATTGTTAATGTTAGGAAGGTTGGCGTAGTAATATCTGGTGAGTTTGAGGATGAAGTTGTCGATTCTTGGGGTACCAGCAGCGTTGTAGAGGGCTTTGTTTTTGATGAGGTATTTGTTGTTGCTGTTTCTGTACATGTGGAGTGCTGCACGCAGGCACGATCGTTGGAACTTTCGCAGTTTTCCCATTAGAGAGGTGCTAATGTTCCACCACACAGGGGCTCCGTAGGTGATGATTGGTCGGATTAGGAGGAGGTAACATATTATCTTGGCTCGTGGTGGAAGCGATTTACTGAAGAAGAGTCGGCTGTGAGCTCTGAATGCGTTTTTGGCTTTTTGCAGCTGAGTATTGACATGCGTGTTTAGTCGTAGAAGGTAGTCGAGTTGAATCCCTAGATATCTAACAGTTTGTTTATGTTTAATGGGCAAGGGGGTGTTGTTATCATGGATATGGATCTGGAAGTTGGAGATGGAATTTCTGGTATTGAGGTTAAGGAAACGGAGCGGGCGGTGAAAGAGGATGGTTTCGCATTTGTGTGGGTTGATTCGGAGGTTCCAGAGGTTGAAGCGGTTGTTGAGTTTATTAGTCAGCTCTTCAAGCTTGGTTTGAATGACGCGCGGGTTTTTGTCGGCTACTAGGATGATGAGGTCGTCAGCAAAGGCAGCGGCATATGTGTTGTTGCTGTTGTTAAGGTTGAATAGTGATGGGATGTTGTGGGTGAATATGTTGAAGAGGTCTGGGGAATTGACGGTGCCTTGCATAAGGCCTTCAGGTATGGCAAATGTTTCTGTGGATAGGAGGGTGCCGTTCCATACTGAGAATGAACGGTCTCTCGTCATGTTCCAGATGATATGGGTGAGGGTCAGAGGGTAGTTTAGTGAGTTAAGGATATAGAGGAGGCCGGCGATCCATACGGAGTCGAAGGCTTTTTCAAGGTCTATGAGGGCGGCGCCAACTATGTTACCGTTGTGGAGGTGGGTGTGGGTGTCGTTTAGGATCTTGTTGACGGCATGGGTGGTGGAGTGTTTGTGTTTAAAGCCGAATTGAGAGTCGGGTATTATATTGTATCGTTGTGTGTGGCGTCTGAGGGTTTTATTGATGATGATCTCGTAGACTTTACTGATTGCAGGTGTGAGGCTTTTTGGTCTGTAGCTGGTAACTTTGTTGGGTGGTTTGCCTTTTTTTATGATTGGTAGGATCTTGGATTTTTTGAACTGGTTTGGGAAGTACTTGTTGTTTAGCGCGTTATTGAAAAGGATGGTGTAGTCATGTATGATTGATGGGTCGAGGTGTTTTAGGACGATGGGGGGGATGTTGTCGGGACCTGAGGAGGATTTGTTGGGAAGGTTTTTGAGAATCTCTGCTATAGCGTGAGTGGGCTGGAAGAAGGTGGGTTCCGTGGGGAGGGGGTCGGTCGACAGGTTGAGGTCGTTGAAGGTGGTAATAGTGAAGTTTCGGGTTTCGTTCACGAGGAAGGAGGATGTGAGTTGGGATACGATGGATTCTACTTTGGTTCTTAGGGGAGAGCCAGTATTGGTGTGTCTGGGGGAGTTGGTTTTTTCATAGTATGAGCCTATGATGTTGAGGATATCGTTGGGAGATTCAATGAGGAGGCCGTCAGCTGTATTGGTGATGTTGGGAGAGCAGTTGCTGCGAGTCAGGAGGTCGGTGTCGTTATTGTCGAGGGTGATTGAGTTAATAGTTAATTGCTCTTTGGGGCGGAAGAATCTGTTGATTTTGGGGAAGAAGGTTTGAGGATTGTGGTAGTCGATGTTTTTGATTTGAGAGTCCCAGTATTTGGTGTATGCTGTTCTATATTCGGCTTTCAGGAGACGGTTTATTTTGGAGATGGGTTTTTTGATAAGGGTGATGCGGGATATGGTGTAGGATGAGGCGGGATTTTTTTCTCTATAGAGATCGTTACGAGCAGTGATTAGAAACGATTTGTGTTTGTGTAGTTGTTTGGTTTTGTGATTGACATAGGACAGAATGTTATTGGTTGGTGTATATCTAGGTACCAAGTTATTTATGGCGGTGAGTATGGCTGTGTTTATGGTGATCAGGTGGGCGTCTATTTCGGCGTTGGAAAGATTTCGATTAGGTGGGATGGTGTTAGAGTAGGCTTTGTGGAGGTTTTTCTGGAATTTATTCCATTTAGTTTTTTTGAAGTGAAATCGGTGAGCGAGGGTGGGGTTGATCGTATCAGTTGTTGACTGAAGTACGAGGGAGAGGAGGTGAGCCTTATGGTCGCTATTGTAGTCGGTGGTTATTATTTTGTCGCCGTCAGTATCAGTGAGTTGGAGTCTATTGTCGGCAATGCAGAGATCGAGGAAGGTGTTGGCGCTTGGGAAGGTGGGTGCGTTGGGGGGATATAGCTTGGCTTTGAAATTGATGCCCTCACCGCCTAACCATTTCTTTAGGAGGGTGCCCTTTCTGTTAGGTGCATTGTCACCCCAGGAGGGATGTCTGGAGTTAAGATCACCGGCTAGCAGGTAGAAGTTACGGTGGGAGTCTAGTTTTAGGTTACGAAATAGTGAATTTAGCTCGTTTATGAAAAGTGATTTACTGCAGTTGTTTGCGTAGCTGGAGATGAGGAAGAGGTTCTGGCCTGGTGTGTGGATGTTTATTATGGTGAATTCGATAATGCTATTGTTTCGGGAGGATGGGAAGTGAATGGTGTCGAATGGGATGTTGCGTTTGATAAGGATGGCTGTGCCGCCACCCTTGAGGCTATTTGGTCGGTCTGTTCTGATGAGAGCGTAGTCTTCAAATTGGATTTTATAGCGGCTACTAAGTTTGGTTGCGCTGGTTAGTGCAATGTCGGGGTTGTGTGTGGATAAGAAATTTAGAAGGTCATAGCGTTTATTGAGTGAAATGAGGGAGTTAGGATTAATGGCTGCGATTTTTAGGCTATTGATTGGGTTATGGGGACTTTGAGTGAGAGGTTGGGAGTGGGTGAAGGGTGACTTATTCATCGTAGATACCCAGGGATTCGTATAATCTATCTATTTTGTTGGTATTGGTATTTATTATTCGGAAGATACTGTCGAGTTTAATATTAATGGCGTCGAGTATATGGGTCTTTATATTATCGAGAGAGGTGAGTGGGTCGGTCCGAGGGGGTTCGGTTTGTCTGGTGGGGAATAAGTATTCGGAACTGTTGGAGCCGGGGGCCCAGGCACTTGTGCCGGTGGTGGTGGAGCGGCCTCGGGAGGGGAAGCCGTGTGTATGTGGTTGGTTGGGGTGGTGTTGAGATAGTCGTGGCGTGGGTGCCGTGCGGACGGAAGGGGGGATCGGTAGCTTGTTGACGCGGTTGTTTATACTGAGTATGCGCGCGTCTCGGTGAGGAGATCGGTTTGAGAGGCGTGCCTCCTTGACTTCCTTGGCGAAGGTGAAGAAGGGGCAGCCGCGGAACGATGCTGGGTGTCCGGTTGCATCGCAGTTGACGCAATAGAGTTCGCTTTTGTCAACGGAGTTTTTTGGGACGGCGCATTCGCCTGGGCCATGTGTTTCCTTGCATTTTACGCATCTATAGCCCAGGTTACAATTTGAGCTAGAGTGGCCTATTCGTTGACAATTCGTACATTGAAAAATGCCCTTTTTCCGCAGGGGCTCCCAACTCGCTTTTTGGAAGGCCAGAGATTTTATTTTAGTGAGCGATTGGACGTCACTATCATTTGACACTTGAATGAGGTAATGGAAGAAATCGGGCGTGCTTCGATTGAAGCGGATTTTTGCTATTTTGATTATGTTGATATTTGGGATATTGAGATTGTCGATTTCCGATCGGATATCGGATTCCGTAAAATTGCCGCGGATGCCTTTGAGGATTATGTTTTTGGGCTTAAGGCTTTTGGGGGTGTATGTATATGATTTAATGTTGTGAGTTTTGAGGGTGTTATTTATATTAGCGAAGGCAGGCAGATTACTAGTAAAGATGGTGTGATTGTCTGGTTCAACTTGACAGAGGGTAAAGTCGCCTTTGCTGGCACCGTTGGTGCATAGGAGGTTAATGAGTGATTCTAACCTGGAGCCGCATACGTGGATTGGTGGTGGTCTATTCCGCGGTCGGGGGGTCGACGGGTGGGTGGCTGGATCCGTGGTGTTCCTCTGTGGAGGGTGGGGGTCTTGGTTGGGGTGGTGATGGTCTTTGTCCGTGTCAGGGGGGGAGGGTGCGCTATTGGTTGAGCTGACGGCGAGGGCTGCGAAACGGGTGGTAGTGGCCGGGAGGGCGAGTACTTCCGATTGCGGCAGGTATTCTCTGGGATGTTTTGATGGCCTTTTAGGTAAGGACCATTCGTCAGTGGAGGAGGTCCCCGGGGCGGGGAGGTCCTGAGGGCGGTTGGCGTCGACTGGCGATTTCGCCGGTCTCTTTTTGCTCAGGTTAGGAGCGATGGGTGAGCGGAGTTTGTTGAGCTCCTTGAGGGTGGCCTTGTACATACGTTCAAGTTGAGTGGAGTTGAGCCTTGTCCCGCTGAAGTCTCGCGTTTTTGGTAGGGTAAGCAGCGCTGGTGATGGGGGGGGGGGGTGGCAGCGCTTGTGAGTTGGTCGGTGGAGAGGGCTGCTTCCGTGGGGTGTTTAGTGGCCCCGGGAGGTGGGCGAGGGCAGTTATTGTCCCAGTTAGCGGGGTTGTTCACGTCCCCTGAGAGGGCTAGATGGTCGCTTTCGTCGTCGTCATCCATGGTAGTGCCGGGTGACGCGGGTGGCGCCACGCTTAAGGTATGGCGGGCGCCGTAGGGCCGCGGGATGGTGGTGATTGCACTGTTACACGGCAGCACGTCACTAATAACTTACACTGCGTTTCCGGTCGGCGTGAGGCAAAAAAAAAAAAAGAGGCGCGTTGGAAAAACACGCCGTGTCAAGAGGACTTTTCCAATGGATAGCGTGGTTAGTCGCGCGAGGCGTTTTGTAGAGAGTGAAAAAAAAGAACTGAAGGGCTTGAGGAGCGCTGGAGGACACGTGTGTCTCCGAGGGCTGACAAGCATAGAACACGCGGGGAAACGAACCCCGGTCTCTCGCGTGACAGGCGAGGATACTACCCTATACAACCGAGGATTTGAACGTCAGTGTTTTTTATTAAGAGCTATTTATAGTGTTTTAATGTTTGTGTTTTGTGTTTGTTGTGTAAGTGTGGTAACCACCAATGTCTTTTTGTGTCGCGTCGGTGTGCGTCTGTTTTGTCTATTTTTGAGAGTTTACAGCTGAGTCTTGTGTTTATGTCGTTGTTTTGTATGTCTGCTGAGTATAGAATTTTTTTGTCGTCTGCTTTCCGTGTGATATGGTAAATAAGTGGTGTGTTGTCTTTGCTCTGTATGTATCCTTTGCTGTCTAGGTGTATAAATGCTTCGGGTGGAATGTAGCCTGTGTGTCTAGTGTTTTCGTGATATTGTGTGTGGGGGTATATTGTACTGTATAATAGACTATTGTTTGTTATATTTTTTATGTTTGCCCAGTGATTGCGTGTGAGTTTTAATATGTGTAGGTCTATTCGTATTATGTTGGCGTATTCGTAGAGTTTATGGTTGCTGATTAATTTTGTGTAGTTGGATTCAGGTGTTCTGTATTTGCCTAGGCAGGCTCTGAGGCATTTTCTTTCAAAGACTCTGAGTTTCTCTATTGTACTTGCAGAAACATTGAACCATATTGGGCAGGCGTAGGTTATTATTGGCCTTATGAGTGTTTTGTAGCAAATGATTTTGGTTTCTGTAGTTAAATCCCTAGAGTAGAATAGTCGTTTATGGCTGGCAAATGCTCTTTGTGCTTTTTCGATTTGTATGTTGATGTGGTTGTAGTAGTTTAGTCTATAGTCTATGTGTACTCCTAGGTAGCGAACTATGTTTTTGTTTTGTAGTTTCATCTGTGAATCGTGTGTGTCATGTAGGTGGAAATGTTTTGTATGCCTCTGCGTACGTCTGCGTTTGCGTTTGAAATGGTGGATATATACGGTCTGAATAGTATTGTTTCGTATTTGTCTGTGTTGATTTTCAGTCTCTCAGATACCGAGCGTACCCTTGAGTGACGCACGCGGAATTTCCGAATATCTCGAACAATGATCGTAGCAGACAATAACCTTAAGAAGCGCTTCGGCTCTGGTGACCGTATGGTCACGAAAAAGATACCGGTAAAAAAGGACGAAGCTTCTATCTGGAAATGAAACAAAAGGCAAAGCGAAAACTACGATTGCCGTGGTATCATAAAGTTATTGTCGCTACGAAGCGGACTAACGGCTAAGGCTTAAAATGTACAAAATTAATTAAATTCGAGGGTCAGACGGCAGTTATACCTAGAAAACTAAGGATTACTTCTTAATACTATAATACAATGGATTGTAAAAATTGCTCGTCCTTGGACGCATAATGCGTGGATACCTGGTCCGCGACGCGACAGTCGCAGATTCTCAGTTTTACTATCGGGGGATAGCTGTACTACAGTGGCTCACGAAAGTATTCGAACGCTTACATATCCAAACTTGAATGGCCGAAATAATGTACATTAAAGCAATTTGTTGAAACAAGATGTCAATAGGAAGATGGAAGTCTTAAGATTATGCCAGTAAAATTTGAAAAGGATTCAATAACGTAAAGAGAAGTTATGATACATTTATTAGAAACACGCATGGTAAGTGACTCACAAAAGTATTCGAACGCTACATGTATTATTAAATTATTTAATATTAATATTTTGTTGGACCACCTTTAGCAGCTATAATATCTCTTAGCCGACGTTCCATACTGTAAATCAATGATTTTGTAAAACTACACTCAATGGAGTTCCATATTTCTGTAATTTTATTTTTCAGTATTTGCTTTGAGGTTATCTGAAATTTATTTAATCTTTTTCCGGTTACAGTCCATAAATTTTCAATCGAATTTACGTCTGGACTTTGCGGTGGAGTAATTAACATGTGTGGTGTGTTATATATGATCTATTCTTTCACAATTCTAGCAGTATGCTTAGGATCATTATCTTGTTGGAAGTGAAAATCTTCCAACAGTCCTAATTTACGAGCACTTTCTTTAAGATTATTCTTTAAAATATTTAAATACTTATATTTATCAAGTATTCCATCAATAAATATCAAATTTCCGGTGCCACTGGCAGCCATACACCCCCACACCATGACCGATCCACCTCCGTGTTTCACTGTTTGATGTAAATGTCGAATTTCCAATTCTGTATTTGGTTTTCTCCACGCATAATTTTGACCATCTGAGCCAAAAATGTTAAATTTTGACTCGTCCGAAAAGATGACTTTATCCCAAAAAGAATTATCTTTATTAATGTAGGTTTTCGCAAAAGTCAATCTTTTTTTACGATTTACCGCATTAATATATGGCTTCTTTCGCGGTACTCTACCATGGAAATCATTGTTTCGTAAGATTCGTCGACATAATTCCGGGTGAACTTCTTTGTGAAACATATCAGCTACCATACTTGCGAGTTGAGGAGCGGATGTAATAGGATTCTTTTTTAATTCGCGAATGATAACTTTTTCCTCTCTTTCAGTCAATATCTTTGGTCGACCCGATCGAGCTTTGTTTGCAAGTGATCCCTCGTTCTTTGACTTTTTTATGATATAATGTATTGTAGACTTACTTCTGTTCACAATCCCGGCAATCTTGTTATACGATTTGCCGGCCTCATGCAATCGTAATATTATTTCTCTTTCACACTTTTTTATGTCAGACTTTTTGGTGTTCATTTTAAATATTCTTGTGCACACTTTTACGTTACTGTTACTAAAATGATATCTTAACATCAAGTGAACGTACCAATATTTTCATTTAGCAATGATGTTTACATTCGGTGCAAAGGAAGATGAAAAACTATCAACAGTGTTACAGCGTTCGAATACTTTTGTGAGTCACTTACCATGCGTGTTTCTAATAAATGTATCATAACTTCTCCTTACGTTGTTGAATCCTTTTCAAATTTTACTGGCATAATCTTAAGACTTCCATCTTCCTATTAACATTTACTTATTTCAGCAAATTGCTTTAATATACATTATTTCGGCCATTCAAGTTTGCATATGTAAGCGTTCGAATACTTTCGTGAGCCACTGTATATACAGTGACGAGCAAAAGTGTAAACACAGTCCACTAGTTTTGTATAGAGGGCGATATTACGGCTAATTTTCCAATTTATCGGTATGGGTTAGGTAATAATAATTACAAGGTAAATCTGATTAACAAAACGTAGCAGTTTATTTTCATTAATATTAACTATATATGGAATATTTTAGAAGAATAGGAACTTGGAACAATGTTTACAGTTGTGCACTTTAATAATGTTCGTCGAACTAAGGTTTGAAAATTAATATTTTGTCCATTTTCCTTTATTTTTTCGTATTGCTTCGAATCTACGTGGCATACTATCTATTAAATTTTTAATAATTTCTGGTTCGATATTATACCATTCCTGCCGTGTTCGGTTCCATAGCTCATGAACCCCTGAAGGTGTATTGTCATACTTTGCCAGCCTTCTTTTCACAATGGACCACAAATTCTCGATCGGATTCATATCCGGACTTTGTGCCGGTCATTTCATTACAGAAAACTTCTGATTTTGTAACCAGGTTTTTACTACTTTTGCAGTATGCTTATGGTCCCCGTCTTGTTGAAATACTACTTCGCGTTCATCAAATCCAACAGAATTAACAACAGAAGGTAAATTATTTTGTAAAATGTTTAAATAATGCTCTTTGCACATGATACCTTCGATTCGACATAAGGGACCAACACCCTTGTGAGTATAGCAACCCCAACACATAATTGAACCACCCCCGAACTTCATAGTTTGTTTTATACCATTTGTTTGGTCAATATTTTCGGACGAAGTCCAGTACCAGGATCTTCCGTCGGATTCGAATCTGTTAATTTTTGTTTCGTCAGACCATATAACTCTTTTCCAATCTTCTGTCGTCCATTCTTTGTACTTAACAAATTTTTTTCGTAATTTAATATTTTTGTCTGAAAGAGCTGGTTTGCGTTTCTTTTCTTTCGCTTTTAAACCAATTTTCTTTAAAGAGCGACGAATGGTCCATTCACTAGCACTTACTCCAACTTCTTGAGCGGCGGTTTTTGGTGTTTTGTGACTTTCAAACCGAATACGATGTGCAATTTCACGTGCCGCTCTATCTGAAATAAGTCGTGGTCTACCGTTTCTTGAACAAATCGATGCACTACTATAGGTCTTTTTTATTCTTGCAACTATTGTATGACTGACACCACACTTCTCTGCAATTTGCCGCAATGATAAACCTTTATCACATAATGAAATGATATTACTCTTTTTATCTTCTGTAAGTGGCTTCATTACGGATTAAACGTGTTAAAAAGTTAGCAAACTGGAGATAAACTATAAGCAAGACCGTTGTATGGTTGACTGCGATCGTCAACTATCAGTTTTTGTTGACAGAACAAAAACAAATGACTGATGGCTCCGTAGCCGAGCCAACGGAGCGCTAAGGGTTAAAATTTCTAATAATTCATCTGTGGTGTAATTGTCTTCAAAAAATAAATTATATTTTAATAAAAAGTCTTGAATTTCCACCTTCGAACTTGACTTGCACGGAATTTTCTGGACCTGTCTTGAATGGTATGGTGCGTTATCCATCACTATCACACTGTTAGGCTTTATGTTTGGTAATAACTTTCTTTGAAACCATTGTTCAAATATGGAAGCCTTCATATTTTTATGGTAATCCACATTACAGTCTTTTAAATTGTAACCACACAATTCCAGACAATTTGGCACCCATCCTTCTTCACTGCCGCAATGCAAAACAATGTTTTCGCGATACATTGTGAAGATGAATCCGTCCATCCTGTTGCTGCAGTATCGTGTGTGTCAAACCACGTCTCATCCAAGTAATAAATTGCTTTATTTTGTTGTCGAAATTTGGCAATTGATGTTAGATATCTTGATTTCCAATTTATGATTCTTTCATGATCTACAATTGCTGTTCTTTTGCAGATTTTTTTATACCGAAATCCCATCTGTTTCAACCACCTTTTTAACCACTTAACTATTTTTTTGAGAAAATGGGTAAAAAAATTTCGCCTTTTTTTAATTTTTATTTGACTACATCTATTAACACTTAGCCGACCACGCGCGCCGCAGCGAACTGTACGCTGTCCACCACTCAGGTTTCATAAGTGACACGGACTGATATGCGGTATTTGAAATCAAAGCAGTTTCAAAATTATTTAAGTGTCAATTATATCTTGGGGTAACAATTTTATTTTATCACATATTGTTTATATAAAACATGTAATTAAAAGTATATAACAATTATTTTTTGTAGTTGTTCAAAAAGTATAGATAATAGAATTTGAAAATTATGAACATTGACGATGACTGAAGATAAATAACCCTAACATGAAATAAAACAATAGTAATGCATTTTAATATTTTTTTATAGTGTGGTATCGTTGAAAACATGCCAGTTTATGCAGTGGTACATTACAATATTCACAAACATATCGCGTATATCCAGTTTTATTATTAGCAGAGCATACTCTACATGCTCGGTGAGGATATATTTTTTTTCCATTTGTTATAATTGGTACTAATTTATGTTTTTTAAAATCTTGAGAAAGCCGTTCTAGTGGGTCATATTTCGGTGCTCGTCTTGTTCTTTCTATTGCGTTCGAAGGTTCTGCCTCCTCCGTTGCTGAATGTTGCATTTCGGGTGTTTCTATCAATGCTCTTGCAACTTGAAGCAAATATTTTTTAGATATTACTTTATTATTATTTAGTTTTTTTTTTTACGAGAAATGAATTAAAAAGAGCAGCATTTGGCAACGGTCTGGAATTTCCGCCAGGTCCGATCCAACGGTTCTTTACACGTTGAGAATCCATTGTCGAAATGACCGTTAGGAAACCGTTCGTTTTATAACACGTCTTCGGCTAATGAGAACGAAAATTAACTGTACTCGACCGTTTTGTAAAGAAAACTAATTTCTCTCGGCGAGAAATTCACAGTAATACGAACAATGGAATTCGTTGTCTCAAAAAATAGTCTTTCTTCGCGATCGTGTCATAAACCGTGCCAAACAAAAGATCGGCCGGCTTTCTGTTCCTTCGGATGGAACAGTCACCTTTTGTATCTGTTGTCAAAGTCCTCGCGAAATGCAGTTCTTTATGAATTTCTTGGTCTATAGTAAAACGTACATGTGCGAATAGTAGTGCTTCTGTTACGTCACGGATGACCAAGACTCTAAGGGGATAGTACCTAATTTTGTATCCGTTCGCTACATAATCAATAGTCAATCTTTTCGGCCACGTAGTGCTTGCGTCTACGTTTGCACGAGACACTGGTATTTGCTCGTATCTTTGTACTCACCGGTGTACAGTGCTGGGATAAAGTATTGGCACTCTGTACTCGGGTAGAAATAAAAATAATTTTGTATTGAAAAATGAGCGAAGAAAGGGATTTATTTGTATGGAAATGATAGTTTGACACATTTAGGTATAAACGCACGTAAATGTTGACATAATAAAATGATTTATTGAAAGTAATGATTAACATGTGTAACTAGAACATAAATAATAACTGTGAAAAAGTATTGGCTCGAAACGAAAAAACGAAATTGAAACAAAAAATATGGTAAATATCAATATTTGGTATGAAGTCCTTTATTTTTAATAATTTCTCTTATTCGTTTAGGCATGGAATGAACCAGTTTCGATGTAAATTCCGGCCGAATATTATTCCATTCTTCCAAAAGTAGCTGTTTTAATTGATTTTTGTTTGTAATGTGATGTTTTCTTAGTCTAACTTCGAGCTCACCCCACAAATGCTCAATTGGGTTGAGGTCCGGTGATTGGGGCGGTGTTGGTAATGTATGGGCAACATTATAAGCAATCCACATACGGACTATATGAGCTGTATGCTTTGGATCGTTGTCACTTTGAAAATAAAAATCTCGTCCAAGCCCTAATTTTTCAGCACTTTTTTTTAGATTGTTTTTAAAAATGTCTAAATAAACGGTTTTATCCTTTATTTCATGTATAAATACAAGTTCCCCGACCCCTGAGGAAGCCATACACCCCCAAACTAGTACTCCTCCACCTCCATGCTTTACTGTATTTTGAACATTCTTCACATCAAACTCTGTATTTGACTTCCTCCAGACCCTGACGCGACCATCACATTTAAATAAATTAAATTTGCTTTCATCAGACCATAATACGTGATCCCAAAAATCTAAATCTTTATTCTGATAGTCATATGCGAATTCTTTTCTTTTCTTCTGATTACGTTTACTAATTAAGGGCTTTTTTCTTGCAACTCTCGAAGCGTAACCCATGCCTTTAAGAAATTTCCGAATAGTTGAAGAATGTTAAGACGTCACCCGGTATACCTGCCCCTCGAGTCTTAAAACTCTACGAGGCAAGTTATTATATATAATATTTTTTCCTGTTTATTGGCTCGATCCTTGTGTCGTATTAATTATTTTCGTAGCAACGGTAACTTTATGACACCACGGCAATCGCGACTTTCATGGAAGAATTCGTAGTTTTTTGTCTTATTGTCTGGCCTTCGAGCCTGAAGTTTTTCACCTTTGTCTAGTGTTCGATTGTGTGCGCATATGGTCACCAGAGCCGAAGCGTTTCTTAAAGTTATTGTCTGCTACCCTCATTGTTTCGAGGCCCTCGGAATTTCCGCGTGCGTCACTCAAGGGTACGCTTGGTACCTGAGAGTGACCCATGGTCTGGGAGGTGGCATTTTTCGCGAGTCCTCGCATGAGAGGTTTTAGCCAATAGTGTCCGACAGCTACCTTCCCCACCGCAATCGGAAAATGCATATTAACCTATCCGAGTGCCTCACCCCCAACAAGCATGCTGTGTCCGAGGTATGGTGGAACATTCCCCGGAGACAACATATTAGAATAAGAACAAATTTTGTATCGAACGGACAAGATCCACAAGTAAAAACATTCGTCTACTCGTCACCTCTTTTGTATATTGAAATATAGTATCAGGATAGACTACTGTGCGTACCACCTTTTTTTTGAATTGGGAATCAGTGAGACGATTGAACAATCCCACCTCCGATTAAACAAAATTTGAGGAAATAACAAAGAATATATTTCTATGTTGTTGTATTTTTTTAACTATGCAGATATTTCCGAAGATGTTAATTTTGGATTATCTTTTATTAAACGAATAATTTTTCGTTGGTATCGTGCAGACAACTTCGGTGGACGACCACTTCGACACGTGCTTGCAACATTTTCTTTGTCTTCATACCTTTTAATTACACTTCGTACAGTAAATTTACTTTTATTCACTATTTGTACAATCTCTAAATAGGATTTATTCTCATTACGTAGATTTAATATTATTTTTCTTTCTTCAAGTGAAGTTTCTGGTCCTCTGTGTCCCATTTTTTATATTATTTATATAAACTCTGTTCAATACCGAATACTGTAAAAAGACCTAACCTGTAGTAGATCGGGTATTCCCCCTTTTACGTATAAGAAGTGCGTGGGAATCTCTACATGTATATAATAACTCGAAAATTACTAAAATGACAGGCGTGCTAATACTTTTTCGCAGGCATTATTTATGTTCTAGTTATACATATTCATCATTACTTTGAATAAATCATTTTATTATGTCAACATTTACGTGCATTTATTCTAAATACGTCATACTATTATTTCCATACAAATAAATCCCTTTTTTCGCTCATTTTTCAGTACAAAATTACTTTTATTTCTGCTCGAGTACAGAGTGCCAATACTTTATCCCATTACTGTATATCGCTTTATCGTTTCGTGAGCTCTTCTTACTACACGAGAGGCTCTGAGATTTAGTAAAATGATCGCTGTCGATTTGTCAATGCGTGGAATGCCGTTGCGGCGCAGATCGCAGCAGTTGGTTATCGTACCAAGTGATGCGTAGGATGCCGTTATGGCGCAGACCGCAGCAAATTGGTCGTCTTGGACCAGTTGATGCGGAGAATGTACAGTGAGCGTCAATATAAAGTTAACACTTGAAATTTTCAACTTCTCTTTGAAATAATTTAAAAGGTATGAAAGAAAACAGGAAAAAAGGTGTATGGTATTGAAAGCTCAATTTGTCTTCTATAAAAAACATATATTTTTTTTAGTAATAATTTAACAATAAGCAAACATATAATGCAAAGAACAAAGAAAGTCCCTTTTCCTTGAGTCAATATAAAGTTAACATCTATAGGCATCAATAACAATTTTTCCTTTTTTCTTTTTTTTGTGAAATTAATATTTTGTTGAACGTCCGCTATTTTTTACAACTTCGGTCAATCTATTTCTCATAGATTTGACCAATGAAGATGTATAATTTGCTGGAATTTGATTAAATTTGATCTAAAATGACTTTCTTGAGAGTTTCTTTTGACGTTATCTCTCTTTTTCGTATTTTTCGATCCGGATAATCCCATAGATTTTCTATGGGATTAAGGTCTGGGGATTGCGGAGGATATTTTAATTGTTTTGGTGTCCTGTAAAGAAGCCATTCCTTTGCCATGCGTGATGTACAGTGAGCCACAGCCAAAATCGTACACCACATATGAAAATATGTTTCATTAAAATAAAAAAGAAGTTTGAGGATGATTTCGAATAAAGGTAAGGCCGATATATATTGTAAATATACACTAGGTAGAAAAAGTCTGCGTACACTAAGATATGCGGAATTGGTTTTTATTAACCCTTTGCGGACGAAACGATTTGAAGCTGGGCACGTTATAGAGCTTCAATACTTACATACTTTTTATAAACTATTATTTATGCTACATATATGTGTGTGTTTCGAATTTGTCAGTTGTGTTCACGGACAACATATTTATGCTTCCTGGCTCTCTCAGTTGTTTTCTCCAAACGCATAGAGGCATTCATCGTCTACCATTATGGTTTACGTTAAACGCGTATGTGCGTCGATCATCCGCAAAGGGTTAAAATATGAGAACACGTATAAATTCAGTTCAACATTTATTTTTCACATATTCTATGTACATTTACTGTGGGATGCGTGGGCAAATAAACGACACGTGCTTGCTGCGTAGCTCTTTATTTGGTTGTGCGTGCGTGATGGTCGCACGCTTGATACTGTGGATCGTCGTCGACTTGCCTCGTGTCGGGAAGACTGCCCTCGGAATCGGTCTTCCGATCGTCTACTGTTTCCGAGGGCCGTCGACCCGTTAGGCCGCCGAATTTCGTTGGCGACGGTTGCCACGTCGGCAACGTTTAGTGATACAATGTTGTGGCGGTCCGGCGTGGTGCACGTGCACGGGCCGCCACATTTACGATTTGGGAAATGTTGATTTAACAAGGTTAATATTAATCAAAACTGAAACAAACATGCTGAAACGAAAAAGGTCCTAAAAATTCACCAGAAAAAGTCTGCATACAATTACAGAAAAATTAAAAATAATATGAATTAATATAAAAATTAATAACTGGTAGGATATTCTTTTCTTTTAAGAACTTCCTGTAATCTTTTCTGCATCGAATTTACAAGTATAGCTGTTTCTTGATGACTAATTTTCTCCCATTTTTCTTTTATAACCATTTTTAACATGGCCTTCGAAGTTATGTTGTGTTTACGAATCCTACATTCTAATAAATCCCATAGACGTTCTATGGGATTCAAGTCAGGCGATTGCGGAGGTGTATGTAACTGCTTACGAACATTATAAAGTAACCATAACTTAATAATCTCGGCCGGATGCTTAGGATCGTTGTCGTGCATAAAATAACATGCATCACCTAAACCTAATTTTTCCACACTTTGTTTTGCATTCCGTTTTAAAATGTTTAAATAATCATATTTGTTCATATTCGATTCAATAAATTCTAGTTGCCCCACACCACTACTTGCCATACATCCCCATAGCATTATTCCACCACAACCATGTTTAATTGTTGGAAATTTTCTTTATTTAATGCTGTACATGGTTTTCTCCATATCATCTTCCGTCCTTTTATTCCAAACACACAAAACTTACTTTCATCTGAAAAAAGCACTTTTTCCCAGAAGTAGATTGGTTTACCAGGTGTATGCATAAGTTTTTTCCGGTTCTTTTGGTAAAGAAAAGACGTAATTTTCAAGGAAAATTAATTTTTTTTTTATTCAAAATATTGGCCATCGGCTTCTACAAATTTCGCCCATCTTTCAGGTAGTTTATGAATACCATGCCAGAAAAACTGCTTGTCTTTTGCGGCAAACCATTCGTCGAGCCATTTTCCAACTTCCTCGAAATTGCTGAAGTGCTGCTCTTCGAGCGCGTGCCCCATTGATGCGAAGAGGTGATAATCAGATGGCGCCAGGTCTGGGGAGTACGGCGGATGCGGAAGGATGTCCCATCCAAGCGATTTGAAGGTGTCTTTCATTGGTTTTGCTGTGTGAGACGGCGCATTGTCGTGTAGCAAAATCACTTTGCCATGTCTTCTGGCCCATTCCGGTCGTTTTTCGATCAATGCGTGATTTAAATTAATCATTTGTTGCTGATAGCGTTGTACATTAACGGTTTCGCCGGGTTTCAAGAGTTCATAATACACAATACCGCTCTGGTCCCACCAGACACAGAGCATAGTCTTCTTGCCGAAGCGATTTGGCCTTGGTGTTGAAGAACCGACTTCGCCAGGTGAAAGCCACGATTTTTTCCGCTTCGGGTTTTCAAAATAAATCCATTTTTCGTCACCCGTCACAATTCGATACAAAAATGATTTTTTTTCATGGCGTTGAAGCAGCATTTCACAAGTGACTTTGCGATTTTCCATTTGACGTTCATTCAAATCGTGTGGGACCCATTTACCAAGTTTATTGATCTTCCCCATTGCTCGTAAACGTCTGCTGATTGTTTCTTGTGACACATTTAATGCTTTTGCCAATTGCTGTTGAGTTTGAGTTGGGTCATCATCCAATAACTCCTGCAATTGCTCGTCTTTGCACTTTTGTGGTCTACCAGAGCGCTCACTGTCTTTCACATTGAAATCACCGCTTTTAAATTGTCGAAACCATGTCTCACATGTTCTAATCGATGGAGCGTGTTCACCATATGTTTCTACCAGCACACGATGACTTTCAACAGCCTTTTTCTTTTGATTAAATAAGAAAAGCAATGCGTGCCGCAAATGTTCTTTTTCAGGCACAAAATTCGACATGATCAATGAACGATAAAACAAAGACGCTAATTTTTGGCGGACTCAACTTGCGTGTGTTTATAGATTAATGCCAGACGAACAAAATAACGTATGTGTCCAATTAATATACTGCGCAATTTTCGATGGCTATCTAATTCTATCTAATATCTAATTCTCTTCT
The DNA here is from genome assembly GCA_951804975.1 of Anthophora plumipes. Taxonomy (NCBI): domain Eukaryota; kingdom Metazoa; phylum Arthropoda; class Insecta; order Hymenoptera; family Apidae; genus Anthophora; species Anthophora plumipes. The sequence goes on along the minus strand of OX638120.1, from coordinate 9,631,492 downwards.
ACTTCCTCCTAATTGACGTAAGGCTGCCTCTCTTATGCCAGGAGTCATAGTATAGTCCCAGATTTTTGGAATATTTCTTATTTCTTTCCAAAGCCAGGGCTCTGGTAGTTGATCGTCGTCAGAAGTATCATCAATAACTAATCGCATGCATTTTCTTCGAACAGAACATATATCGTCACTACTGTCACTTTCGTCAGCAAAATTATTAGCACAATTCTCACTGCTCCCATCACGAAATATTTTTCTTGAAAATATCTCGTGAGGATGCTTCTCTAGAATTTATGAAAATAAATTTCGATGTGCGAATGTGACCAAGAATAACTTGAAACTGATCACAATACGAAGACATAATAAGAATACATCACGAGCCTTGTCTGTGCTATTTGTGGTGGGGCAAATTACAAACCGCGACCGTCGTACCAGGAGCGATGCCCGTAATATTTACGATTGGCCCGATCAGCGTATTACACAAGTCGTGCGAATGGCTCGAAGGCTGCGCGAGCTTTCTTTACGTTTTCGGCCCAAAATTCTCGAACGTAAATCGTAGGTTAAGGGGTTAAATGCGCGTTTTTGACATTCATGAATGTCGTGACCGAGGAACCTACAGTACGTGCAAAATCGTGCGTTTCTGTCGTGGTCGCGGTCGTTGTTTCGCCTCTCTATGGGCGGTGGTTCGCGATAGTCGTATCCATTTCGGCGCGGGGATTCTGGATAACGATAGTAGTATCTGCCTGGCTCGGTTTTAAGTTGTCGCGAGTCTTCGCGGGGATATGCTCTCGGCGAGGGAGAGCGCCATGTATCGTTGAGTGAAGCTGGCGGAGTGTCTGGTCTCCTTTGCTGACATCGTTGGGGCGTTCTATCGCGCGAGTTGGAGAACTGCATTTGTTTGTGCTCAGTGGATCTAACAAAAAAATTATGCTTGTTTTTCATTGTGTAACAATTTAGCGATACATTATTTAACATATTATAACTAATATTTCGTAGCCATGCCTTTTGCAGCAATAACAGCAGTACAGCGACGAGGCATGGATTCAATTAACCGAGTAATGTAGTCGTGTGGTATTTTGTTCCACTCTTCTATTAAATTTTGAAAAAATTGTGTCTTATTAGAACTTCTATGATTTTTCATTCGACGTTTCATCTCTCCCCAAAGATACTCAATTGGATTTAAGTCCGCAGATTGAGAAGGCCAGTCTAAAACTTGTACTTTATTTGTAGACAACCAACTTTTTACGATTTTGGATGCATGTTTGGGGGTCGTTATCATGCTGAAAGATCCAATTTTCAGGCATTTTTCTTTTACCACATGGTTTCATATGAGTTTCTAAAATCTGTCTATACATGACACCGTTCATAATACCCTCAATTTTTACAAGAGGACCAATTCCTTGAGCGGAGAAAGCTCCCCATACTATAATGTTTCCTCCGCCATGTTTAACAGTTGGTGTTTGGTACCTGGAATCATTTCTTGTGCCAACTGAACGTCGTACATATTGTCTTTCATCGCTGCCGAATAGATTAAATTTAGATTCATCCGAAAAAAGAACAGCTTTCCAATTTTCAACAGTTCAGTTACAATACTTTTTAGCAAACTTTAATCGGGCTACTTTATTTTTCTTACTGGTTAGTGATTTTTTAACACTAATTCTGCCAAATAGTCCTACATCATGTAGTCGTCTTGATACCGTACATCGACTAATATTAGCAACGTTTTCCTCTTGTAGTTCTGCTGCAATATCGCTAGCTGTCTTCTTTGAGTCAACAACTGATTTCCGTTTTATGATCCTACCAATTCTTTTGGTGGTCTTTCGGGGCCTTCCACTTCACGGCCGATCTTTCACGCCATTCCCTGCACGATATCTGTTGATTGTATCGTTCACTGTACCTTTCCCGATAGACAATATTGAAGCAATTTCGCGAGACGACTTTCCTTTTACCTACAATTCTATCACAATTTGCGTACTTCGACAGATGTGTTTCGAACCATGTTTATGTTTGAGCGACTGATTGTCAACTGAAATAATAATACTACGCAATAATATTTGAATGTAAACACTTACTGACCTTTACAGACCTGAGTTTGTACATAAATCGAAACTGGTCGGGAACTTTTGAACACATTAATTTACATATTCTGCAAATAAACACGTCAGAAAAATAAATAGCGTCGGTTTGTTTTGTAGTATCCTTTCACGTAATATGCCCTTATACATATATGATAGTAATAAAATATTCTTAACGCCTTTCTTTGGAAGAAAAATCGCAAAAACCATCTGGCCGGGAACTTTTGCACGCCACTGTACGTTGCACGGCATGCGAAATTTTGCGTTTCGAGATAAATGCGTTTAAAATTTGAGCAACAGAAAAATCGCGAAAAAATCGTAATTCATTTTAACTTACCGCGGGTTTTGTTAATCTGCGATTCCAGGGTCATAGAATAGATCTTCCTCTTCCTCAAAAAGTTGTAATTCAGCCGTTTTTTTCTTCTTTTCAAGAAGCACGAGCCTCTTTTGTGCAATGAAAACTGCGGCGCTCCTGCTGTTTAATACGGCGTTTGTCATCATTTTCGGCGAATCTTCTGCTCTGCTGTCCAATTACTATGGTAAGCTGTTGCATTGTTTGAATGACAAACGAGAATTCTTCGTTAAACATGCCGGCAGCCAAAAAAGCAGCTATCTCAACATTTTTAAGGCCACAGTTGAGATGTTTAGGAGCTAAACGCCAAACGATAGCGTTGAAGCTCTCGTTAGCATTTTGCGTATGCCCATCTAAACATCTCTCTAACAAATCATCCCGTAATAAATCTTCATAATTTGGACGAATATGTTTTTGTACATCTTCGTGTAATGAAGGTGGATGGTCAAATTCTTGCCCCAAGGCTTGTGCGACGCGCCACTTACACCACGAATCGGCGCTGCGGTTTTTCATTTGTCGAAGATAGATGATGAAACGTTGCCATTATCGCCTTTCTCATCTCAATAACAGAATCACTGTTACACCTGATAGCGAGACCGTAGTATTTTGTTAATTTTTTGATTAATACAGCGATCAGCTTTCCTTTTCCTCCTAATTTTGCACTCTTTTTTACATTGCGCAACCGACTGCCCATCCTCTTTTCCACATGTCCAATGCACTTGTTCTTTTTAATTTTGAAATCATGACCATACGGCTCAATATCGAATATTGCCTTGAACGTTTTAGCGTCACTGTCTCCTATGTAATTACTATAACGTACTCCGTGTAATTCTTCAGAGCGAAGAAACATTTCTACAACGGCATCTACTTCCATCTTACCCGAAGAGCCACTGTGATTTACTGTATAAAGCCCATCTTCTCTATGTTCTAAATATTCGGGGTTCTTTTTATCGTTTATATAAAATGTACATGTTTGGCAATGGCTACTTTTCACCAATAAATCGATGACTTTCTCCGTGTTATAACCGATGAGCGTCGTTACACCGTAGAGTGAAGAAAATCCTCGCTTTTTCCAGGAGCCGTCTCCAGATACAGTTAGTCACAAAAGTATCCGCCCGGCCTATTAGCGTAACACATTTTACTTATTTAAGTAATGTTAAAACCAGAATTATTAATTATAATTTGCGCTAGCATAAACTTTGCTTAATGTGCTTTAAATTAGTATGTCTTTTTAAGAAATTATGTACCATTTACACAAAAATGTATTATGAATTGTGAAAAGATTAAAAAAAAACGCACACAAAAGTATTCGCCCAAAAGCATATTTATTTAACATAAACTTATTTATTATAGATCAGTATTTTGTTGGATACCCTCACGATCGTATTATCTCTCGTAGCCTATTATGCATGGAGTCAACTAGTTTTTTCGTGAAATTTGGACTTGTTTTGTTCCATTCTGCTACCAAAATATTTTTGAGCATTTCTTTGCTGGATGGTCTGTGTTTGTATACAGCACGTTTTAATTTGGCCCATAAATGTTCAATGGGGTTCACATCGGGTGATTAGGGTGGTGTATTTAAGCGTTCAGGTACATTATAAAGGATTCATTCACGTGTAACTCGAGCACAATGCTTTGGATCATTATCTTGTTAGAAGCAAAAATTATCTTTCAGTTCCAACTTTTCTGCACTTTCTCTTAAATTTTGTTTTAATATATCAATGTATTGGGTTGGCAATTAAGTGATTGCGGATTTTAAATAAGAAGGAAAATTCAAAATTTTTATTTTAAAATATAACTTTATTAAATTAGGTATTGTCCGTTTTTGTCGATGACCTTTTGCCATCTTTCGGGCAGTGTCATAATTCAATGTTCACAAAACCTCTGATTTTTGCCAGCAAAAAACTGAATTAAATGAGATTTTACATCATCAGCGTCATTAAACATTTTACCATTTAAGGAGTTTTGCATGGAACGAAATAAATGGTAATCTGAAGGCGCAAGGTCAGAGCTACTGTGGCCTCGCACCGATACAAAATCGCGTTGCCTCGGTGCTTCTGGCTACGCTGCACGACAAATTAATGTTATGCAGCAGATTGTTATTGTCAGTAGACACTAAGCTAAGATACTAGTGGTTGTCTCGGTATCGTCGTTTGAAAACCTGGTTGAAACGCGGTTTAAACTAGATAGAAAACTTTCTCTTGCACGAAGAGCCACGTGTACTCTTACTTCGTTGTCTCACTAACTAAGGTAACACCCTGACGCTCACTGTCACTCTGTGTTACCTGAGTACCGATCACTGACTGTACGTGATGTACTCTTTATTGTACTTATGTTGTACTGATTCGATTGTACTTGACTGATTGTACTTGACTGTTTGTACTTGACTGTTTGTTTTTTACTACTTGTATTTGACTGCTTGTATTTGACTGAACTCGCGAAAGGTTTCTGCCTATATTTATACTTCTCAGAATGCCAAAGCAAAGCGGTAATAGGTGGATTTCTTTAGGTGGGAGACGAAACTCCAAAACGTTCCGATTGGTGCGGGTGCAGTAGGAACTTTTCCCAAATTTCAGAAGAAAGGGAAAGCGCGGTGGTGCGCTAATGAGAAAAATAGCCAAAAAGGTTACGGGACATGATTCGAGGCAGGTAGGCTGCCTCGAGGGTTCGCGGTGTCCCGTGGCGAGGAAAATTAAAACGTGAAATTACCAGTAAGGCGCTAACGATCATAGAACGGGACTGCTCTAATCGAGTGTTTTTCCGTCTATTTCGTGAACAGCCCTTTGTGTCACTGAGCGTTAATCAACTCATTTGTGACAATGCTTTTGAATGTCTTAACCGTTACGCGGTCGAACAATGTTCTCATTAGGAGAAAAAAGAAAACCTTGGCAATCTGAAGAAGCAGAGAAATATAATAGCATGTATATTCCGTCGGATGGACGGAACAGCTACAGTCTGTAACACAAGAGCGTGGACGCGATATTTCTGGAAAAAAGATTTCTTTTTATGAAAAACTTAATGTAGATGAAAAGTATATCTAAAAAACTAATACGCTCTTACTTAGTAGTGGGTACAATCTCCTCCATTTGCGATTATAGCTTTGCAACGTCTTGGCATGCTTTCGATTAATTTTTCTGCATACGAGACAGACAGCGACCTCCATATTTTTTTAATTCGGTTTACTAGCGCTTTCAGTGTTGCACTGCGTCTTCCTTGAAGCTTCTGTTTCATAATGGCCCAAACATTTTCGATCGGGTTTGCGTCAGGGGACTGAGATGGCCAAGGCAGTACCATGATGCCGTTTCTCGCCTTCCATTCGGTACACACGCGGCTCCGATGTTTCGGATCATTGTCTTCTTGAAGAAGCCATCTATCAGCAGGTTGATTAAACCACCGTTTTGTTGATGTCAATAGCCCCCCTCTGGTATAATTTGATCATTCTTTGGGCGTTTAAATTGCCTGTAAAAACGCACAAAGTCCCGAATCCGCGTGCATTAAAACATCCCCACACATGCACCTTTAATGGATGTTTTACAGTCCTTTGAATTACTGGATTGCCATGAATTGACCAGGCATGTTTGATGGGAGACCAGGCCCAAAAAGAAGATTCACCGCTAAAAGCAATATCACTCCAATTGCGATCAATATTTGAATGAGCCCACGCCAACCGATTTTCAACATGCTTTCTTGAAAGCAGAGGTTTCGCCATCGTACTACGCCATGCAATGTTATTCTCTTGTAATCGACGTCTTAGTGTCATTATATCAATATTTATGCTTCTCCTTGCCAAAACAGCTTGGCCTTTACGTAATGAAAGCTGTGGATTCTTTGAAAACACTTGAAAAATTGCCCTATCTTCCCTCGCTGTAGTTGAGCGTTTTGAACCTCGATCTGGAAGGTCGTCCATACATTTAGTATCTTTATATCATTGTACCCACTTGTTAACGAACTCCCGTGATTTATGCAGGTATTTAGCCGCACTTCGTACACCCATTTTTGGTCCTTTCGGATGCAAACAGAGGAAGGCCGCTTCAAACCGTTTTGCATACGCTGCACTCATATTAAAAACGTCTCTGTTTCTCAGCGATATAAACGAAACTAAAAAACCTGTGGCAAGTGCGTACTAGGGAGGACCATATATATTAAGATTCTCACGGTCGCCACTTTATTACGCATCAACATTCGGAGATATCGCGTCCACGCTCTTGTGTTACAGACTGTATTTACATATTTATTTGTTTTTGTGGTTTTTTTTAAAACATATTAGACATAGTGCTGGTTCACCTTCGCAATATCGGCAAAACGTTGTAACCCTTTTCGATTTATTTGCAGCAATAGTTCTACCTCGTCGAGCAGATAAGGATTTATAATATTCACGGCATCGTTTCCGCGACTTTCTCGCAGTTCGGGGATACTTCTCAAGAAAATGTGTAGTTCTTCTTTTAGGTGTTTGTGGTTCTGTAGGCATTTCATCCAGGAGCCGATCAATAATATTTTCTCTAAATTTTAAAATATCAAAATGCTTGGTACCCCACCTCTTATGAATATACCATGCATTGACAATTGATGTTGCGCAAATCAACTCTATTGTTTCGTAGCGTGACAATCTCGCTAGATTGCTCGCCCGTACGCGATCACCGAACGCGGATTAATATTCCTCGGCCGGGGTTGTAAGGCCCAGCTTAACGTTATGTCTCGTCGATGGTCGCGACGCTTCGATTTCCAAATTTCTTCAGAAATCGAGTGGTTCGAGTCTAGTCTCCGAACGGTTGAGACTAGATTAAATATTGTGCGTTTCGAGACGAATGGATTCTCGAATTTCGTGAATGAAGCTTCTTCGACGATGTTCGAAGCTTCGGTTTGATGTCTCTATTAGAACCGTTCGTTCGCGGTGTTCGTTAGAGAGTCTTGTTCAAGAGTCGGTTCAAGAGTGTTCTCCAGAGTGAAGTCTTGTCCCGTCGGTGTTCGCGTCGGCACCTTCAGGTTGCTTCGAGTACGCTGATTGGCTTTTTCCGAATTTCCAATCAGCGTACGATTAAAAACGCGAAGACGTTGAAAAACGCCCTTTGGCCAGCCCTCTTGGTGCGGGAGTGAGGGCTAAGGCCTCGTTCGGGGGAAGGTTCTCGAGGGTTCGACGATGACCTCGGGTTTTTCCTCCAGGTTGACCTTCGAATGCAGAAACCGTTAGAACGAGGTTTGGTCGACCCTTCGGACGTTCCCGGTTTACGATATGGCCGATTGTTTGAACGAACGAAAGTGAAAGTCTATGCTATTGTTTGAAAAACTCGAACGACTGAATACATTTTATTACTCTTAAGGTGAAATTGCACACTATAAAAAAATAAACTAAAACTCGAAAAAAGCTAATCGCGAAATTAAATTGGTAGGCACGTCCATGTCGTAAACGAACCTTCGAGGATTTTTACCGTATTGTTCCGCATCGGACGGAACATCTATGATAAGTTTTCTATACCACTTAACGGCTTTGCGTAAGGAATTGTAATATGATGCAATTTGATCGGATATATCAATGCCTTTTTTCGCATTACTGTAGTCAAAAATAGCATCAGGTTTTAGTTTACTACTTGTTCCTTCAATCATAGTACAAGTATGATTGTTGCAAGTAGTTAACATGCAAACTGATCGTTTGTCTGTCCATTTAAAAAATTTAACTCCTTTAGGATTTTCAACACTCACAATGTCACCTCGTTTTTGTTTTAGTTTTGCTTCTGCCGGTAGAAATTTTCTATTTACTTTTACAGTACCACATGAATTCGTCGATTTATCTAAAAGTTCTTCAGCTAAAGGCACACTTGTATAGTAACTATCTACAGGGTGTACCGGTTAAGTGAGTACAGCAGGATATATCGGAAGGAGTTGTAGTTATTAAAAATGTGTTCGTACAAAAGTTGTTTGGTAGGACGGGCTACATCATGTAGTAATAATTGTTTTCTTGTGGGTGGAGTAGTAGAGGAGATCTGAAGGTCAATCTAATTTTCTTAAATGGAATGCTATATTTTTTTCTGCAGAAAGTAACAGCTGGCACTAAGACAAATCTAAAGAGGTGCTATAATGTAGTATTCTGAGTTCGATAAAGGTAAATCGTTAGCTTATGTTTACGTTGTGCATCGGCTGACGGCAGACAGCTAGCAACCGAGCGTGGTCCTATTATTCAATTCGGGCCGTTTTCTTTCAATTGCCTGGCGTAATCTCTCTAGTTGTCCACAGTATAGTTGAGAATCAATCGTCTGACCAACTGGAAGTAACTCACGGTGGACGATTCCCTTCCAGTCCCACCACACACACAGCATCACCTTTTTCAGCGTCAATCCTGGCTTCGCGAACGCTTGTGACGGTTCACTATCCCTTGTCCACGATCTTTGACGCTTCCGATTGTCGCACGTGACCCATTTTTCATCACCGGTTATGATACGTTCCAGAAATGGCTCGATTTCGTTGCGTTTCAGCAGCGCATCACAGATGTTAATTCGGTCTATCATGTTTTTCGCGCTCAACTCATGAGGAACCCATACATCGAGCTTCTTTTTGTAACCAGCTTTGTGTAAATGGTTCAAAACAGTTTTGTGGTCAATGCCTAGTTCCATACCAATATCGACACTGCTGGTATGCTTATCTTGCTGGACTTTTTCAAGAATTTCATCAGCTTTTTCAGTGATTGGACGACCAGAGCGTGACTCATCTTTCACATCAAAATTACAATTATGATCAATATTTAGATCAGTGTTTCATAGAAACATTAAATTTATAAGTATGCCAATACTTTTGTTTCGTCGAAAACTGACCTCTATGTATTTGTTACTATTTTTCATTATTACAGGTCTACTTAACCGCTTTGTTTCGCGAGATACTTAAAGTTCAAATCTCAAACTTATGTTTTATACCAAAAATGAACAAGACATAGTGCTTTATTCACAGTTACATAACATTTTATTTGAAAATACACTCTGTGCCAATACTTTTGTTCGGCACTGTATGTCCGCCACTGTATCACACTGCTTCTTCCTGTGACCTGCTGCCATTCTGTCTCCTCATCACTTTCTTCCGAATCACCTTCTAAAAGCTCTGGCGTCGTAGTATATTTATCAGATGTCCTAAACAAGTCACTTTCCTCCCATTCATAAGTGTCATTGTTATTCTCCTCTGAAGGGGTAACATCTAGGTGAACGCCTGAGAATATAGGGTAACTTTGGGAATTTTTTGAAGCTAAATAAGAAAACATATAGAATTGCGGTTTATAGGCTTTTAGTGTGTGTTACGTAAGGAATATAAACAAATTTTGTTTTCTGATTTTATTTAAAAATAGCGGCGCTGGAGTTTTGCATATAAAACGATTTTTTTTTTTCATAGGCCTCTACGGCTTGCAGCAAAAGTGTTGCACACTTTCACTAAGAACAAAAAGCAAAACATTTTTATAATCTACATTAAATTTGCTAGAGAATTACGTAGGCAAATGTTAAAAAATTGATTTTTGTAGAAATGGCGAACATGTAAAGAAAAATTTTATTTTTACCCAAAAGATTCAGTGAATAAATATTTATAACAAAAAAAGTTGTTAACCGATCGAAAAAATCCTACGTACTTCTCTAGATAATTTAGTTTAGTAGCTACTATAAAAATTTCAAGCAAATAGGATAAAATTTGTTAAAGTTATGCTGCAAGCCAATTTGTAAAACGTGGTTTCGAGAAAAACGCGTTTACAGTTTTGAGTAATGTCATTTCATACTTACAGTATAGAAATCTTGAATACACCTTTAATCTGCGATTCTTTTCGTCTTCAGCTGCTTTCCTAATAGATTTCATACGAACAGCTTCCGTTGCGACGAGAATGTTATTAATAATACAATCATACGTTATTTGAAAATTCGGCCGTGGGAGATCCATAATTGCGCAAAGTTTAATAATACCATTTAGACCAATTCCTAGTAAACGCATTGCAAATATTATTCGGCAATTAACTTCGTATGCGTTGATAATTAAGGGACAACTATTTACATAAATCTTTTCGCACTTTTCACAAGAAATTACAAGTTTAAAGCCTAAACCACGTTGACTCGCTTCTGTAAATGTCACATTTCTACCACATCGTTTACATACTAGATTTTCAGAAAGAGCAGAAAAATTCGCGAGGGAATTTATTAGTCGATATCCAAACAAGACATTTACTTCAACATTACATTCATCTTTCGACAGCTTTAGTTTCTTAGCCGATGTACTGACGCTTTCAGATTTTCTTTCTATCGAGTATCGATTGAGCACTTGCCTATTTGTGATTTTACTTCTTTGTGAAGACCACATTTTCTTCTTAGTACCTTCTTAGTACCTTTTTTATCACCCATGGTGATAACAATTATCTACACAACTTTGCAAATTGAAGCACGAAAGTTCTACATTGAAAGCGAACAGCGTTGTTTTAAAGATTATACGGGCGTTACATAGTATATATTTCAATTGTTTAGTATTAGCACCACCTACAAGAATATACTGGAACTTATTATTCGTTAGCAATAGATATTATATACCTTAGAAGGAGCTTAGAAATCTTGAATCTCTGCGCGCTGCTCCGACGTGCTTAGACGATTTCACGCCTTAGTTTAAAACATTAGTTGTAAAACCACTTTAAAAACTTTTTCCCGTATAAAACCTATTGTACCTTATTTTTAAGACTCTAATACATCATTTAAGATAAAAAAATTTTTTTCGATTTTCTGAAATGTTTCACCTAGATGTTACCCCTTAAGAAGATGAAAGTATCATCAGCCTTGATCTTTGTCTGTGGAATACAATTGTGGTCCCATCTAATGAATCATCTATTATCGTAAAATCCATTTCCTCCATTTTCTAGGGGGTGAAAATTCTAATATATTACAAATTTCACCGGCTGTCTTATAATTCTGCTTACCAGAAGAAATCAACTTTTAATTTTTTTAAATTTCCAAATTCTTGCGTACAAAATGAAAAACAAAGTTACACCTCAACAGCAGTTCACTATCTATTAGTAATCCGTAAAGAATGAAGAATTATTCATCAACACTCAAATTTATATTTACAGAACCAACTAAGTGCAAGTGCTTGCCAAACATAGAATAACAGGAAAAAGAAACTTCCTCTTGCAAAGAGCGCCGCATATACTAAACGTATAGTAAAAGGAAACTGCAATTCTGAGTCTGAAGTTTTGCTAAACAATATTGTGTGCAAGGCGCCGCCAGATAAAGCATACGATTTTGACTGTAGTCCGGTGGCGCGACATAGCAAAACCTGCGCCGTCCTCAACGTGTTAACACTTAGCTGACCGCACGCGCCACAGAGAACTGTTCGGTTTCCACCGCGCTCGGGAAAGCCAAACTGCGCTGTCCACCGCGCATTTTTCGGAAGTAGCACGGACTGAAATTCACTATTTGAACTCAAAAAAGTCCGAAAACTAGTCATGTGAGAAATTATATAATATTTATTGTTATATATTTTATTTGGGATGTTTGGGAAGGTTAAAAAGGAAAATATGAAGCATTTTAGAATTTAACAATTCGTTTATTTTTTATATACATTACAAACAGATGGGTGGTAATTATCATAAAAGCAGAGGAAACATAGTCGCTTCTCACACCATGCGCATGTTATAAAGGGCAGCTCTTCGCAATTACATTTTTCATGATTGTCCTTAGGCGGAAAGCAAACTTGATGGACAGATTGAGGAAAATTTCACGACTCTCTGTCAATCCGGACGCGTAAAACACATATTGTACCACTTGTTCAAATATCGGCGCGGATAATTGGTTGTGAATTGGCTGTAAAATAAAGGTTGAATTTTGCATCTGTTTTAATAGTATTTGAACTTGGCGGTAAAAATATACGTCGCAGGGTTGGCATATCGACGTGCATTGAGGCGGTACAATTTTTAATGTGCATGTGGTGTTATTTTCGTCGTCGTAAAATAAATCGTTGTATAAACTGTTGTCAGTTTGACCAGACCACGAATCAACTATTAAACAGAATTCGTTCTTTTCGACATACGATTTCAAAACATTTTCCAAAAATTCCTTGTAGCGAGGTGTAGTTAATTTCCCGGATTTCGTGCACGTGACAAATACATTTTCATACTGATTCATCAAACTTTCCACTGTGTTTTGTACCTGCGGACCGAAAAACCCTTTCGGTTCTTGTAGGCAAATGAATACTTTAGGTATTAATTTGCCTGCAAGAGTGATAGAGTATTGAGCTGTATATGAATGTGTCATTTTGGATATACTGTCTATTGCGATTTGTGTTGCCTTCTCCCTTTTATGAGATAGGCTTCTCTTTATACTAGTGCGATACTCGCACCCTGTCTGATCTGTATTTATAATAAAATGTGGTGATATTGTTCCTGCAGTTATAATTTTATTTAGAGAAAGGCGATAATACTTACGGTTTTGGTAGTAAATGAAACATACGTTTGTAGTAGGTGTTCGAAATGATGACCGTTACTGTTAATGCACCATTGGATTCTTTTTACGATTGATTGACTTGCAAGTCTTACAGCGTCAGAACGTATTGACGCCCAAGTTGCAATAATTCGCTGTTGCATGTCGTAAGGTGTAGTTGGTACTTCTTTGTACACTTTCTCTTTCAGTGTTCCCCACAGAAAGAAATCTAGAGGTGTTATGTCTGGTGAACGAGCTGGCCACGATATTGGACCGCCGCGTCCAATCCAACGATTTCGAAATTTTTCATCGAGTTCCCTTAGCGCAATCAATGAATAACGTGCTGAGCATCCATCATGTTGATACCACATGGTTTGTCGTGTAAGTAAAGGTAACTCCTCTAGCAAAAGACCCAATGTATCCTTAATAAAATTAGCATAGATGTTACCATTGAAATTTCCATTGATAAAATAAGGACCAATAATTGTATCACCTATGATACCGCACCATACATTCACAGACCATTGTTTTTGATATTCAACCTGTCACAACCAATGTGGATTTTCCGCTGCCCATAAATGCATGTTGTGCAAATTAACATTCGCGTGATTTGTGAATGTTGCTTCATCAGTAAATAAGACGGTATTAAGAAAAAACTCATTGTTTTGAATCTGACGTATGGCCCATCGACAAAACTCAACGCGATTCATGAAGTCGTTCCCATGCAATTCTTGGTGAAGACTAACATAGTACGGATGAAATTTGTGATGGTGCAAAATGCGAAGTACGCTCCTCCTACTAATGCCAGATTCGCGTTCAATTTGTCGCGAACTAATATGAGGATTTCTAGACACACTTGCGAGCACACCGATTTCCATTTCTTCGTTAATTACTCCTTTCTGGCGTTCACTTTTACGAACACTTAAACTACCGGTTTGCCTAAGTTTATCACACACATTTTTAAATGTTTGACGCGAAGGCTGAGACCGATGTGGATATCGTTCAGCATACAAGTTTTTCGCCCTTACAGAATTTTGTTGGCATTCGCCATAAATAAGAAGCATATCGACTTGCTCTTCAAACGGATACATCGTGCCGGATTGACCGATTTATCGATACTAATCTTATCATATTTATCTTATCCTGCAAACTATTAAAGTGTCCTTCAAGCAGTGTTTATTCTCAGTGAAGTAAACGGTAAGCATTACGCATTCCTCTACTGTTTACAATACGTATGTTTCATTTACTACCAAACCCGTAAGTATTATCGCCTTTCTCTACTTTCTATGACCTTCAATGGCCTTATGTAATAGGTCGCTGAACTCGTTTTAAGATCCTCTATTGCGATACGGAAGAAAAAACATACCGATCCATTTAAAAAAATGGAGATGACCTTGAAATGTCCGAAGTACCTCCACCTGCAAAAAAACTATTATATTATCGCCACCGGATGGCCCTCTTCGTACTGTGCAATTTTATTTCAGCAAATATTTCTGTGAAACTTACAGTTTCGAAGATATCTGAGGTGCTAATAGTTATTGCCCCACCCTGTATTTATGTACATTTTGTAAATGATAACAATTCGTTTCCTCACAAATAATTTCGAAAAATTCATTGCTAAGTATACAATCGACTGCTTCCTTCACATTACAGTTTTTTTGTAATGATGTAGGCGTACCACAAATTCCTGTAAAAGATTCCAAATTTGGAAAAGTATCCTCTTCTGTCCATTCTTCAATTATAAGCTCATCAGCCTCCGTCTCCGAATCTTCACTTTCGCTTGAAATATTATATTTTTTATTCAGTCTTCTATGTTTAATAACATCACTAAATTCAAGAATGTCGTTATTATCACTGAGTTCATTTTCGTCTAAAGTGTTATTTGGTGCATCCGATAAATCATCAAATAACAATTCACTTTGACTTTCATTTTCTTTACATCTATGCGTCATTTTGCTACTTTTCTAGAATTAGGGCCTATTTCATAAAATAATTCTTATTATTGTATAAATTATCATTAAAAGATTGAAAATACAGAAGATTTTTAAAAAGCTGCTTCCTTACGAACTAAAACGCGAACTTTGAAATAACAAAATGCTGTACAACAATAAAACACTTTATAAGGTACGATACACGATCAACACAGATCTACCGATGCAATGACTATACTGACCGACTGATTTTTACGCTCTCGGAATGTCGAAATTTATTTATTCGCTAATCATTTGTTACGAGAATACGCGAGACTTCGTTACCCTGGTAACGTAACAAGAAGATCTATTTTTAATTCCTTAAGTCATCGATAATCAGTCGAAAAAACATGAAAACGAAATATCTCGTCGCCCGGCCACAACGCTCGGTTTGCTATAGACGTACGCAATGTGTTAATATGACAGTTCCATGCTATGTGGCGTACATTTATGTAAGTATCCAGCTAATATAACTTTGTCACTTATATTTAGTAGTTTATCATGATCTTTGGCAGTGTAACTTTGTTTTGGACTATTTATATACAACTATTATATGTACATTAGTAGCTAGTTTAATTCCTAGGTGTTCACAAGGCACGTTTTCATTTATTACTGCTTCCTTGTATACTAGTACATGATTTCTGATTAATATTGCTAGGGAGACCAGAATCGGTAGACTAACGTTTGTTTTTTTCTTTTTTGTTTCGAATAAAGTTTATTTTAGGTTTTACAAAAATGTGTTTCTTACTACATAACTTCAAATATACAGTAAAAAAAATGTAAATTTTCCATAAATGTTAACTAGACTTGTATGGTTAGGCACCTGTTTCAGTCTTTTCGATTTTCGGAGTTTGTTCGGAGGGAGTTCTAAGTTCTTTCCCTTAGTCGTACTTAATCTAGTAATTTTGTACTTTAAATATGAATATCTGTACATATTGCATTTTGTTAGCACCGCTCCTAAAAAGACCTTTGTAAAAATAAGGGGCTTGAATTACATTTTAACATTAAATCTAAGGGAGAATGAGGGAAGGTGGGAGTGTTAGGGTAGGACAGGAGTAGACTGATGGAAGAATTGTAAACAAGGTGTTATTTATAAGGTTAGGTGATCCAGTCCTCGTTTTGTCTATAATAGTTTGGCATCTTTTTGGCATGCTTTCAACCAGTTTTTCATCGTAGTGCGTTGGTAAAGAACACTAGATCGCCCTGATGTAGCGAGATAGCTGGGCAAGGGTATGGACACATTTCCCTGCAAGACTCACCTTCATGTAATCCCAAACGTTTTCAATCGGTTTAACATCAAGGGAGTGTGATAGCTAGTCCATCGTCTCTATACCATTTTCGGCTTTCCGCGCTGTGCAGAGAAAACTCCGGTGCTCGATATTGCGATTACTGAAGAAAACTTCGGATCGTTATCTTCTTGCAAAGTCTACCTATTTCTCGTTTCTGGCATCAAACTACTTCCCCGTGGACCTCAGTAGACCATGCTTATAAATTGTATCATTTTTGGGGCATTCAGATTCTCCGTAAAGAATTCTAAAAAGTCAAACCCGCGTTCGTTGAAACATCGCCGGACATGGATCTTCACCGGATGTTTAACGATGTGTTGAAGCAAATGATCACCGAGGGAAGATCAAGCTTGTTTAATAGGAACCCATATCCAGAATGATGCTTCATCAGAGAGGACGACGCGGGAAATATCGTGACGAATATTTTCAACAGCCTATGCCTTGCGTTTTTCCATCGGAACTTATGAGAATAGAGGTTTTAGCCTCGAGCTACGGCACCGGATATCAACCTCAGCCAAACGCTGCCTCACCGTTTTTTAGGATCGCGTATAGCCTTTTCCGCCAACTCGATGTTTGCAGCAGGCAGCCATAGTGTGAGCTTACGTTTAAAAATTTCGACGATGACTTTATCTTCCTTTATTATTGTCGCTCGTCTTTTCCCGTGTTTTGGTAGGTCGTCCGCTGCCTTTGTGGTCTGGTATCGTTCCACCCTCTCTTACACACAGTACTTCGACTTTTTTTATATCAGCAACCGCTGGGTACGATAATTTCGGTCCACGTGTGTGTATAGGGAGAAAAATCACTTCAAATCATTTAGCGTGTTCAGCACTCATGGTGAAAAATGTGTGTTCGGTGCGATAACTTGAGTCAAACTGTGACGGCGCAGAATGAAACATAGTTTCATGTAGAAAAAGAATTAATTTGATTGTACCAAAACTTCAGCAGAAAACGCACACCCGTTCTTTTTGAACAGACTACATTTTCGATACATTAGTGATTGAATATTTTGTCCTTCGAGTCGGATCCCAGTGTGATCCAGTGAGCAAGAGTCTTGGAGACCACTCCTGCAACCAAGAGCGACTCTTCGGTCATCTAGACCCTATTAGAGGCATTCAATTTACCGATTGGTGAAAATCGCCCTGAAGCCATCTTTACACTATCGCCAAGAAGTTTGGAAACATTTGAGTTGTTTTAAAAAATAATTAAAAATATATTGCGATTACTAAAGAAATATTATAAAAGAGTAGGGTGTTGAATGAAAAACATGTTAAAAAACAAAAATTGTATTTATTTTATGAATTTAGCATTACAATTTCGACTCGTTGAAAAGTCCCCCTTTCGATTTAACCCTTTCGTTACGGCATTTCGCTCCGCTGGAATAACGCCACCAAACGGGGCACCGCGCCGTCGGAGTAGCGCCACTGAACGGAGAGCTTCTCCGCAAACTGTGCATACTGTGAGTCGGGAAATTGGTCTTCGGACTTACGTCTTTCAACGTTACCGTGTCTTTTTCCAGATCATACTCTTCTTTACGTGTTACATAGTGACATGTTTATAGGTCTTGCAATTAATATTGTCCAGGGTTATCGTAATCAGCAAATCTAATTGGCTGACCCTCTAACAATAGTTTGCAATCTCACCTGTTACCTTATATATCATATTACTTGCGATTGGTTACTTGAAGACGTTAAAAAGCTTAAAAGACGTCATTTTGCTAAATAAATGTTTAAATATTTTATAATCTTGTCAACAATTATAAAAGAAAATACAATTTAGGGTAAATGATGTATCAAATTAAATTCTTAGTAATTTATTTCACAATGATAAATTTTAAAACAAGGATCTATGCACAAACCCACATTACAGTCTTTGCACTCATACTTCGATTCATGTCTTTTGTCGTTTGCACTGCAAACGACGCACCGTCTACTTCGATTTCTCCCTGCCGATTTGTAAACAGAAGGAAAATGTCTTTCCGTTAATCTTCCCGGATGATTATTGCCTGTTAAAGGTTGACGTTTTGTAGCTTGGTGATATTTTCCCAATATTTCCCGGATTAACTGTAATTGGAATTTTGCCATGGATATCGGTTCTTTCATTTTGTCTTTGTAAAGGCAATAGGCATTCCACACGCAAATGTCTAACAAGTGGAAGAAAAACTTGCGGTACCATTTTAAGGTTTTGCGTGTGGAATTTACCGTGCTGATGACCATGTCTGCTTTATCTACTGCGCCCATAGAGTTATTATAATCCAATACGCATACAGGTTTTCGTATAACTTTCGTTCCTCCGTGCTTGATTATAGTTCCAAATTCTGACGTATGCATGGTAGACAACATATATACTTCTTTTTTGTCCATCCACTTTGTGACTAATAAATTAGTGCATGATCGAAATGTGGCCTCTCCTCTTTTTAACCGTTCGTCAATTTTCGGCATTCCCTTCCTCCGTTTTCTAACCGTTCCGCACGCATTCGTGCAATTATTATGTAGAAAATTGAATAAAGCAGGACTTGAATACCAATTGTCCACATAGAGGGTATGACCCACTCCAAGATACGGTTTCATGAGTGTTTCAACTATTGCGCCAGATATTCCAATATCCTGATTTTCACTATGTACCATTGTAGATGATCCAGCGTAAACAAGTAAATCTAGTACAAATCCTGTCTGACAATCGCTGAGAATAAAGGATTTTACACCAAACCTATTTCTTTTAGACGGGATGTACTGTTTAAAAGACAGCCTTCCTTTATATAAAAGCAAGCTTTCGTCAATGCACAGACGTTCATAAGGTTGAAATGCTTGACTAAATTTTGTTCGTAATATATCAATGACGTTCCGTATTTTGTGTAAACGATCATTCGTAGGATCGACTGTATGGGTGAAGTGTAACATCTGTAATAATTTGAGGTAGCGGTCTCTGGTCATTATTTCTCCAAAAATCTCACTACGAAGGAGTTTATCTTTACTCCAGTACTCTAATAGTGATAATTTTTTGTTGCGTGTCATTAAAAATGACACAGCAAAGAAACGGTATAGTTCTGCTAGCCCTGTTCCTTCTGAATTGTTTATATTATTATTATTCTTTTGTGAACAATATTCATTTGTTTCTCTCGCAATCAGTTCTACGAGCTCTTCAGAAACTAAAAGCTGGAAGTAATCTAAGATTTTGGCTGATCTACTGATGTTTTCTTTAATTCCTGAATCTTTTGACGAAAATTTATGTATTTTAGGGAGAAATCTTTTTGACGTCCATATATCACGGCAACTGTCATTTGCTTCAATCTTCTCTGATTCTGAGTCGGAAGTACTACATATAGTTCTTTTTCTTTTCTTTCTCTGTAGTGTAACATTATTTTGATTTTGATCATCTGAATCGTTTTCTGAATCAGTAGATCAGTCATAGAATAGAATTTTTCGTCGTGACATTCTGACAGGGGGGTACAAAAAGATTTTATAAAACAAACTAAACAAAGCTCCAATTAAAATTTTTAAATAAATATTACGAACCTTGAAAAATTAATAGCTGTTGTCCAGTCTCTTGTAATACTTCAAGGAAGATTTCTTTTTATATTACTATATAATTCGGACCAAATACTTCACTCTCGAATAGAACACACGGAAGAAATTTGTTTGGACGTACAGAAGATATTATTTGCGTTTGAAATATACTTTTATTTCAACGGACTGGTTTGCGCTTTGAAGCTTCGCGAACACTGTTAGTTTGAAGAAGAGTGGAGCGTGACTGTTGTCCCGATTGTTTCGAACCCAGTGCATGTCTTATTTTTGGAGTAAAACAAATGAAAACGAACTAAAGAGTGACAAGTGCTATCGATGTGCTACGTGCATACGAACGAAAGAAATAAAAGTATCGCGGGGACGTTTGGTAAGCTGTATCACGCTGGCGCCGGCTACAGCCGGCGCTCGTACACAGAAGTCATCGAGTGGATGCCGGCTAGATCCGGCGCTCGTACACAGAAGTCATCGAGTGGATGCCGGCTATATCCGGCGCTCGTAACGAAAGGGTTAAAGAAGATACGTGTTAAAATTTCGAGCGATGCAACAGAACTGACTGCATGAGAGGAAAAAAGCGTTACGTAGTCCGACGCCTTCATCTGTTTCTATAAACGGTTAGAAAACTGAGAACTTGTATACCGGAGAATATTCGAACAGTGTCGGTTGAGAGGTTTTCGGAACCAAGCAGCCACTTCAAACAATAGCAGATAGCGCGCAGCCCGAAAGGACCACACGCCATGCAGCCGCTCCGTCAAAACGCTGTACAATATCGAAAAAGTTAAAATTTTCTTTTCTGGCTGTTGGATATGATTCTTAGATGTAACACATCACTCAATAAGTCTCCGGTCTAACTAAGAAAAACAATTTTTTTTTAGAAATTTCTCTTTATTCATCAACATACTCTCCTTCAAGAGTGATACATTCATTCCAACGCTCCTCTAACTTTTTGATGCCCTTTATGTAAAACGATTTGTCTTTGCTCTCAAAATAAGCCTCAGTTTCGGCAATCACTTCTTCATTTGAGCCAAATTTCTTTCCCTGAAGCATCTTTTTCATGTCTGCAAAAAGCCAGTAGTCGCTGGGGGCCAAATCTGGAGAGTACGGTGGGTGGGGAAGCAATTCAAAGCGTAATTCATCCAATTTAACCATTGTTTTCATCGACTTGTGACACGGGGCATTGTCCTGGTGAAACAGAACTTTTTTCTTTTGCATGTGGGGCCGCTTTCTCTTGATTTCTGCACTCAATCGATCCAACAATGCCATGTAATATTCACTATTGATAGTTTTGCCTTTCTCAAGGTAGTCGATGAACAAAATTCCATACGCGTCCCAAAATACGGATGCCATAATCTTGCCAGCCGACTTTTGTGTTTTTGGTCGCTTTGGACGACTTTCACCGGCTGCTGTCCACTCAGCTGACGATCTTTTTGATTCAGGCGTGTAGTGGTGGATCCATGTTTCATCCATTGTCACATACCGACGCAAGAAATCCTTTTTATTTCGCTTGAACAGTTCCAAACAACGCTCTGAATCGTCGACGCGTTGTTGTTTCTGGTCCGGTGTGAGCAAACGCGGCACCCACTTCGAAAGCAACTTGCGCATGCCCAAATTTTCATGTAAAATTGTAAAGACACTACCTTCTGATATCTTCAATGTGTCAGCTATCTCACGCAACTTCATTTTACAGTAAAACCTGTTTTTGTGCGGTGGATAGGGACCGCATAAAAGAAATCGTACAAAAAAATATTCGAAAATTTTATAAATTCTTACATATAATAAACAACTTTGTACGATATACCGCCTAAAATTTTTTTTATGCGGTGGATAGGGACCGCATAAAAAAAGTCGGACTTAGAAAATACATTAATGACTTATGAAATAGATGAGAGAATGCTTTCAATTAAATAAAATAATTAAATTAGACCTAAAGAAATTGTAAAAAGATTTAATTTTTCATTGTACATATATATGGAGAAGTTTTCAAATTATACGTTAAATAGTTTGCTGCTACTCGTCGTAATCTAAAACGCGCATCTTCTTGTGATGAATCGGTTGAAAATCGCTTTCGTCGCTTGAAGATAGGATTTCAATTGGTTTGTTTTTTGGTACCATAAAGTCGGTGAACAGTTTTTGTGACGACGGTTGACTGGTCAATTGCTTGTAAACGTCACGATAGTGAGACATGCATGATCTCAGCTCTTTTTGGAATTTTAAGCGTCTTTCGGCATTGGTATCTATTTTAAGAAAATGCGTTTCCAATTTTTTCGAAATCTGGATCCCTGCATATATTTTATCCGCTGTAATAGATTCCGGTTCTTCTTGTCCATTTTCATAATCTATCAAACTATTGATAATGTCGCTATCATCGACAGCTTGGTCCTCAATCATCTCATCCAGGTCATTATCGTTGAAAGAGTCAAAGCCTTCTCCGCCGATGTTATGTGCGAGCGCACTAATTTCAGATAATAACGTTGACGCGTTTTCGGTAACGTTTCGATTAATTACACATTCAGGCCAGATCACTTTCCAGCACGAATTTAATGTGTGTTGTTTGATTTGTCCAATTGCTGCAATAATATGGTTTATGCAGTCTAAAATTGAGAATTTTTTCCAAACCTCAGTTAGGCTTAAGTTATCGTCCTCTAGCTTTTTTAAAACGTAGCTGAAAGTTAATTTGATATAATGTTTCTTAAAATTTGCGATTATGCCCTGATCCAGTGGTTGTATAAGGCTGGTCGTATTTGGTGGTAAAAACACCATTTGTATATTAGGATGTTCTATACAGGGATGACCGGGTGCATTATCTACAATTAGCAATACTTTAAACGGAAGACCCATCTCTTCCATGTATTTTTCAACTTCTGGTACAAAACAATCATTGAACCATGTTGTAAATACAGCTGATGTGACCCATGCTTTTTTATTGGCCATGAAGTGTACTGGATATTCAGATAAATTTACGCCTTTTAGCGCACGTGGGTGTAATGCTTTATTTATAATAAGTGGTGTTAACATCTTTGCACCAGAGGCATTACTGCAAAGAAGAAGTGTGATTCGGTCCTTTGCCGCTTTAAAACCACTTGCAGTTTTCTCCGATCTCGCAATTAATGTTCGACTGGGCATCTTTTTCCAGAATAACCCAGTCTCATCAGCATTAAATATTTGGTCTGGGCAATATCCACCATCATCAATGATTTCCGCTAATACTTTGCGATAATTCATAGCAGCCGTTTCATCGGCGGACGCTGCCTCGCCTTGTATCTTCACATTGTGAAGTGCGTACCGTTGTACAAATCCAGCAAACCAGCCGTTGCTCGCAGAAAATGTCACGTTTCGTGAACAGGATGACGAACTTGGTTCTAAGTCCTTCAGTTGGTTGAAATAATGTCTAGCTTTTTCTTGAATTAATTCTTTGTGAACGGGGATTCGTTTTTTAGTCAAATCTTTAAACCACAACACGAGAGCCTTTTCCGTCTTCTCTAATACAGGGTGGGGCGAAAGTCGCGATACGATTTAAAATAAGAATAATTTACAAAATATTCCACTTGAAATTTATTTGTTTGCACAATAGTAAGATACAATTTATGGAGTTTTTTTAAAGCTAAGTGTGAAAAATGACATCACATAAGTGCTGGCCATTTTTGGCTTCACATAGTTGAGCTCTTTTAAGGACATTTTCCATGACATTTGTAAGTGTTTCTGGCATTATGTTCTGTATTTCCGTTCTAATGTTTTCCTTCAGCTGATCAAGGCTTCTGGGCTTATTGGCGTACACCTTTTCCTTAAGATATCCCCAAAGAAAGAAATCCGGAGCCGTCAAATCAGGCGAGCGAGGAGGCCAGTTGAATGCCGAATTTCGGGAAATTATTCGTTCGCCAAAAATCCCTCTTAAAGTATCCATGGTGGATCGGGCAGTGTGTGCAGTGGCACCATCCTGTTGGAACCACATCTCTTCATTGTCGTCGATAGCTGGTCTTAAAAAGTTTTCCAGCATATGGCGATATCGTTCACCAGTTACTGATACCGCATTGCCATTGTCGTCTTCAAAGAAGTACGGTCCAATAATTTGCTGCGATGTAACAGCGCACCAAACCGTACATTTAATGGGGTGTAATTGTCGCTGATGGACAGCTCTTGGATTTTCAGTGCCCCATACCCTGCAGTTTTGTCGGTTTACAAAACCATTTAAGTGGAAATGAGCTTCATCACTCATTATCAAACGATGAATAAAATTGTTATCTGTGGTCACTTCTTGCAATCGAACAGCATACACGAGCCGTTGTTCATAATCTGTTGGCTTCAGTTCTTGAACTAATTGCACTTTGTAAGGAAACATCATTAAATCTTCTCGCAATATTCTTCTCAAAGATCTCCTAGAGAGTCCTAATTCAGCAGAACGTCTTCGCGTCGATGTTCCGGGATTTTCTTGAATACTTTGCTGAACACGTTCAATATTTACATTGTTTCTGACAGAACGTGGTCTTCCGGACCTTGGAAGATCACACACTGCACCATGTTGTTGAAAACGTTGCACTAAACGTTGAATCATCGACTTAGAAGGCGGATCTCGCACATTAAAATGTTGACGATAAGCTCTTTGAGTCAATATTACTGAGCGATGATTTTCAAAATAAAATTCAATAATTTTGGTACGTTGAATAACGCTGTAGGGTTCCATCATAAATCTCCCAGATATACTTTAAAAAATCTACAAAGAAAAAAAAGAAAAATATATAAGTTGAAGGAATTACGAATTTTTCCTACCGCTTCGCGACTTTTGCCCCACCCTGTACAATATTTCTCGAATACGATGCTCTTTTGCTACTGTCATTTGTTGCACTATTAAAAGATTCATATATTTTATTCGCACGTTTGTGTATAGCTCTGATCGTGGATTCACCTAATTTAAATTCATTAGCAACAGCTGTAGATCCTTCACCATCTGCTAGTCTATTTAATATTAGAATTTTTGTTTCTAATGGAATTGTCTGTCTTTTTACTTTCTTTTGGCTATAATTATTCATTGTAAGGGAGTGCTTATGTCTAAAATTAAAATAAAAATCATAAAAACTACATATAAATAGAAACAAAAGTAACTAATTTATTTACCTTTAATCTCACTATAAAATGAATCCTTAATCACGTGAATCGTGGATAAAACTCTGAATACGAAGCGTATGCTGTTCGCGCGTCGAGCGACAATACTGTGTACGTAACTGACTCTGCCTTGTCAGGAGATTGTTTAAAATAAATGAACAGAGCATCGCGAAATCCAGATACATCGTTGTCAAGGAGACCACGTAATCAGAGTTCGTCCACAACATGTATATGTACATTGATAGGAAACATTAAATTGGTGCTAACGCCGTTAAGATTCATATACCGCATAAAAATAAATCGCACAAAAAAAATCGCACAAAAATAAAATCGCACAAAACCAATCGCACAAAAACAAAATCGCATAAAAAAGGACCGCACAAAAACAGGTTTTACTGTACGGTCTTTTAAAACTATTTTGTGGACATTTTTTATGTTTTCCGGAACAACTGCCGATTTTGGGCGACCAGAGCGTTCAGCATCATCGGTGCTTGTACGACCGCGTTTAAATTCTGCATACCAGTCAATAATAGTTGATTTCCCTGGTGCAGAGTCCCCATAATGCTTATCAAGCCACTGTTTGGCTCCAACAGTATTTTTCCCCATCAAAAAACAGTGTTTAATCAACACACGAAATTCCTTTCTATCCATTGTCTTGAAAATTACAAAACTGGGGTCACTAAAACGACTATAACCTCTAAACTAACGGTCTAAATGCCATGAAATTTTGACACGTACTGTTTGAAGGTTAGTATTACCCGAAAATCACGTGGGTCTGTCAACAATGTTGCCATATATATGTCAGACCGGGGACTTATTGAGTGATGTGTTACATGCTATCGAAATATATTTAAAAAAAAAATCGATTTTTTTGACCCGATAAACCAGAATGACCCCTTAAGGGGGGAACCTCATGTAAATGGCCTGTTTTTCAAGAATTTTTTTTGAAAAATGTAAAGCCCAGATTGATTTAAAATTTGAAGTATCATTTATTAACGTTATAAGGTAAAACAAAATATTTTTTATAAATTTTAATGATTAATAACTATGGCGCAATGGCGGCTTGAAAATGGCATCCTGTAAATTCGCCGTGCAGCCTACAATGCACAAAAATTATCTGAAACAAAAAAATCAACATGGAATAGTTAGTTTATGCATAAACGCTCAGCATGACATTCTTCTTTTATTAAAATTTTCAAAATTGCAAAAATTGCGAAGTTTTGAAAAAAAATCCGGATTTTCGGTTGTGAATAAATGTTAATAACACTATTTTAAATAAAAAATTAAAAAATCGGAGCTCGTCATGCTGAGGAGAATTATTTATAGAATATATATACCAAGTTTTATAAAGATCGAGTAATCAGTTTTTGAGCTACGTTGCACGGCATGCGAAATTTTGCGTTTCGAGAAAAATGCGTTTGTAATTTGAGTAACAGAAAAATCGTGAAAAAATCGTAATTCATTTTAACTTATCGCGGTTTTTTGCTAATCTGCGATTCCAGGGTCGTAGAACAGATCTTCGTCTTCCTCAAAAAGTTGTAATTCAGCCGTGTTTTCTTCTTTTCGAGAAGCACGAGCCTCTTTTGCGCAATGAAGACTGCGGCGCTCCTGCTGTTTAATACGGCGTTTGTCCTCTTCTTCGGCGAATCTTTTGCTCTGCTGTCCAATTATTATGGCAAGCTGTTGCATTGTTTGAAGGACGAGCGAAAATCCTTCGTTAAACATGCCGGCAGCCAAAAAAGCAGCTATCTCAACAATTTTAAGGCCACAGTTGAGATGTTCAGGAGCTAAACGCCAAACGATAGCGTTAAAGCTCTCGTTAGCATTTTGTGTATGTTTTGTAACCTAAACATCTCTCTAGCAAATCATCCCGTGATAACTCTTCATAAATTGGGCGAATATGTTTCTGTACATCTTCGTGTAATGGAGCTGGATAGTCAAGTTCTTGCCCCAAGGCTTGCGCGACGCGTCCAATACAACCGTTTACTTATTGTTGAAAATAACGTACAAGAACATCTCTGATCACTTTCTAACTTTTTTTATCGTATTCCTGAGGAAATTTCCTATCGATTTATGCAAAAAAAAAAAATACTCAAAAATTTCATTTTACTTGAGGTTCCCCCCTTAATAATCCGAGATTATTATATTTGTCAATGATCTTTTTCACAGCCACATGACTTCTTTGCACTTTTTTGAACTTTAGCAATTTATCTTAAGGACTATCTATTTATATGCATTTCGATTATTATTTGACATTTTTCAACAGTTGTTTGTTTACCCATTTCGAGATTACACAAATAGTATCTTCTTCTGCTATTTTGCCATGGAAACAAAACACGGGGATTTCCGAAGATGGTATTACTAAACAGTGATGCCAACATAACCAGAAATTGTTGCAATAGTTATAACTATGTACATAAAAATAGGGGTGTTAACTCTATATTGACTCAAGGAAAAGGGACTTTTTTGTTCTTTGCATTATATGTTTGCTTATTGTTAAATTATTACAAAAAAAAAAAATGTTTTTTATAGAAGACAAATTGAGCTTTCAATGCCATACACCTTTTTCTTGTTTTCTTTTATACCTTCTAAATTATTTCAAAGAGAAGCTGAAAATTTCAAGTGTTAACTTGATATTGACGCTCACTGTATAGTACACCCTTGTGCAAATTAATGTGGGCAAGACAATTTTTGTTCAAAAATATATTTTATTCATACAAAAATGAAAATTAATTACAAAATCGGAAGAGTTAATATTTAATGTGTCCACCCTTGGCTTGCAGTAACATTTTAATACGTTTAGTCATACTTTCGACCAATGTTTTGCAATCATTGCGGATTTTGGTATCTCGACACCACACTTCAATAACCGACTCCATCAACTTGGTTTTGGTTGTACAATCCATCTTTCTGAGTCTTGTCTTGCAGATAGACCACAAATTCTCTATAGGATTAATGTCAGGTGAATTACCAGGCCAATCCAAAATGGTTATCTTATTATCAGTGAAAAATTGTTTCACAATTTTCGATGTATGGCAAGGTGCCAAATCGTGCTGAAAAATCGGGTTTCCCACATTCATCTTCAATAGTTCAGGGACCACACGATCTTGCAAAACCTTTAGGTATTTTTGGCTGTTCATCATGCCTGTTATGGGTACTAATGATCCTGGACCAAAAAAAGAGAAGCAGCCTCAAAACATTTGCCTCATGGGATGTTTAATTGACTGCTGAATGTGAGCTGGTGAGATTGGTTCCTTATCGGACCGGCGAACGAATTGGTGACGCATGCCCTGAACAAAAAAATGGCTTTCATCTGAAAATAATACATTTTTCCAGTCATCTTGTGTCCATTCCTTATATTTCTTTGCTCAAATAATTCTCTTCCTTTTCATTGCGGCAGTCAAAAGTTGTTTTTTAACGGGTCTCCTAGCCTTCCGCCCAACTTCTAGCAAGCGACGACGCACTGTTGAGGCATGCACACTTGTTCCAGCAAGAGCTAAGTCCTTCTGTAAATCGTCATTAGTTTTCGTGGGGTGTATTTTACTATTTCGCAACAATAGAGCATCTTGTCTCTTGGTGGTTTTCCTTTTCCGGCCACATTTTCCTACCCTTTGCGGCAAAATTGAGCCAGTTTGTTTATAGAGTTTAATTAGCTTGTTCACTGCACTTTTCGAAATGCCACACTCTTCTGCTATCTGCCGTTGCGTCAATTTTGTATGTTCAGAAAGTGTAATACACTTAGAACGGATTTCTATTTTGATATCCATTGTTCAAATGTATACAAAGTGTCACATATAATTAAAGAAAACAATCAGAAATCTTATACGTAACCCAAAAGAGTATTACACAACATCTTGCAATATCACTACGCGAATGATACGCCTGCATGCACGTTTTGAGGTTAGAGTAACAATAATGTCCCTTTTATAACTTTCAGTAGTGTAGTCATAACTGTAACTGTAAATAAAATTGAAAACATACTTTGTCCACATTAATTTACACAAGGGTGTAGGTCTGCCAGAGTTTCGATGGCAAGGTGTAAGTGAGCCTGTTTCACAAAGACGTTGGTGAAGTTTTTGAAATAGGATGTAACCCTTCGATTAGGACATTTTTTCGCGTAAAGACGACGTGCAGCTAAAGCACTTCCATTAGTACGGCCATACATGAAATGCATATCTGCCATTTCTTCATTCGAATAATACGTTGCCATTTTCGCGATACTTTGTAACTGTGTAATATCTACAATCGACGATCCACAACTGACTGATTCTCAATGAAATCTACTGTCGGCACTTAAATAAGAACATTCAGAACGTGGTTTATAAACACTAAAGTAAACATCACATGGGATGGAAGCAAGCGTGTGTAGAAATGAAAGGTGGACAGGTGGAAAATCTTCTGTAAACATCGAAAATTCAATAGTAAGTCAATCCAGATACTAGCAAACAAAAATGTTTATATCTCAGACACGGTTGACCTTTCGACCTATGTTTACTAAAGCTTTTTTACTCAGTACAGTGTATCCTATATACCATATAAATATTGAATGGTTTTTTTTTAACACCCTGTATACGAGGGTTGCCTTTTAAGTTTTTACAAAAAGTGAAACAGAAACGAACAAGTTCGAAACAAAGTGTTTTATTGCTTTTCGAAATATTCGCCTTTAAGGTCTATACATTTTTGCATACGCTCAAACCAATTCTGGAAATATTTTTTCCACTCTGAAGCTGATATCGTAGAAACATGGTTTTGAAAGTCTTCAACAGCTTCTTGAGGTGATGAAAATCGCTGTCCGCGCATCTTTTGTTTGACAGTGGGGAACAAGAAAAAGTCATTAGGCGATAAATCGGGTGAATACGGGAAATGAGACATTTTTTCGATGTTTTTCTCCTTCAAATATTCAGTTGTTTGACGTGCTTTATGGGAGCTGGCATTGTCGTGATGAAGAATGATGCGACGTTTTTTGTTCTTTTTCCTTATTTCATCGAAGACCGTTGGCAAACAAATTGTTGCATACCATTCGGCATTAACAGTTCTTCGATCCTCTAATGGAATGGTTGCGACGTGTCCAGTACAACCGAAGAAACAAGCGATCATTTTCTTGGAAGTGCTCCGTGAACGAACAACTTTAGTGGGATTGGGTTCATCGTTAAACACCCAAACAGTAGACTGTTGTTTGCTTTCAGGTTCATACGAATATATCCAAGTTTCGTCTCCTGTAACAATGTTGTATTCGGATTTTGAACGTCCTCGGTCGAATTTTTTCAACATTTTCTGACACCAATCCACACGACCCTTTTTTTGCGCTTCGGTCAAATTATGCGGAATCCATCTGGAACATATCTTTCTCACACCTAAATGTTCATGCAAAATCGATTGTATTGCAGTCTGCGATATCCTAAGAGACGCCTCTATCTGTCTGTAAGTCACATGCCGATCTTCTTTAATCATGTTGCGCACAGCATCGATGTTTCTCGGAATGACAACCGATTTTGGCCGACCTTCTCGACATTCATCACTGACGGACGCACGACCATGACGAAATTCTGCAAACCAATTGTAAACAGTCTTCTCTGATGGTGCTTCATTACCAAAAGTTGCACGAAGCAATTCTATGCATTGTTGTTGAGTAAGGCCTTTTTTAAAATCATAAAAAATCATCCAACGTAAGCCTTCACGGGTGATTTCCATTTTTGCACAAACTTGCTTCTTTTAAACGTTCACTATCAACAACTTACTCAGTAAATTTCTAAATTGCCACTGGCTTCGTAATAACAAACGTCAATGTTCACAAATACAGTGGTGCCACAACACATTAACGCCACCTATTGTTCGATTGTAAAAACTTAAAAGGCAACCCTCGTATCACGTTTATTCTTCGCCTTTTACGCGGATGGAAAGTATTTTCATTTTCACAATTCTCGTCATTTTCCGAGTTAGTTAATCCGTTTCTAAATCTCTTGTTTCCTGTAAACATTCTGTAAAGGGCCTACAATGTGTTAAAATCTATGAACAAGTTTCGAACAAAAATGTAACCTCAAATTTTTTAAATCAATTGAGATCAAACGATAATTATACCTGTAGCTGTTTTTTCGGAATTCTTGTAAGAAAAGACTTTATTAGAATAATTTCTAATATGTCAGAAATATGGCTCCGCTGTTGAATCAATCAAAGCAGATAAGAACGCAGAAAACGATTGTTTGGAAATCGAACAGTCCAAGGTTTTATGCGTATGTGCAAAATATATTTTCAATATGATCCTCATCTACATAATACGTCGGTAGAATAGAATCTTACCAACTGTAGATATCATTTGTACACATGGATTGTCACATGGATTGTCACATGGATGCCGGATATATCCGGCGCTCGTATCGAAAGGGTTAAGTAACTCCCTCATCTCCTGCAAATCCGTCCTTAACCCTCTCATTTCTAGCTGCATACTCCACATTATCAACTTCATGCTCATTTCTCCTGTCTCTTCCTCCTCTTCTCCTCTACTATCATTCCATTGCCCTTCCTCCCTTTCCTCTAGTGTTCTCTTCTGTATAACAAATCTTTCTAAACTCCCTCTTTCCTCTCCTTTACTCTCCCTTGTCGCATTCTTCGTCCCTCCGCTTTTCCGCATTTAGCGTATAGTTTATACGTACACTTTTCACGTTTTTCACGCACTCGTGAACGCGGAGAAACACACATCCGCACCAGTGTCCATAAGAAAAGACGTTTTCGATGTTGCGTCCGTTACGAATAGCCGGCGCCTCACTTGCTCGTCACCACCCGCCGTATTTAGCGACTGGCTTGTTCGTTTCCCTGTTGCTGTTGCCAGTTGCAGGGTGGAGTACACCGCGTTGACCGTTGTCGGAACCGCCAGTGGTACTGTAGCGGTCATGGCACCGCATACGCCACTGCATATCCCTATTCCTTCTTATTCTCATCCTTTTCATTTTCTACATTTCCCACGCTTGCTCCAGGGCCTGGTCTAGGCCTGGTTAGTGTCCACCCTTAGGCCCTCGCAAACCTCTTCACTTTCCCTACTTTTTATGACTCTTTTCCGCTGTCCTTCGTTCTCCGAATTTCTCCACGATTTCTACGCTTTCCCCTACTTCTCGATTTTCTCTCTTCTTTTCCATAATTGCATCTCCTTCTATACCCTTTCCCCTTTTTCCGGGGAATGACTTAAAAAGCAGAAGTAGGAGGCGGCAAGGGAGATTACGGCTAAGACACCGCGACACGCGCCACGAAACCGTCCGTACGCGAACTATCACGAAGTATAATAAAAAATAAAGAACAGTAGAATTGTATTCACGAGGCGGTTATTTATAATACCCTAGCCTACCTATCCACAGTACCAACAAATTCCGGCGTTGCGATCGCAACGCGGGCTGCGGGATCGGCTTCTCCTTCTTTTTCGTGGATCTTCACGAGAGCGTGCACGGCCCAATTCCAGGCGCATTGCGGCTAATTCTTGTCGGAGCTCCTCTAGTTCCGACGTTGCGTCAATCCTTGCGATCCGCGGGGCTGCGGTCGCCTCTTGTACTCCATCCGTCAAGATGGCCAATTTGTCCAGCGGAACGTCGTCTGCTTGAGTTGCGAGAATCGGGTGCAGGCTCTTTGGTAGCCTTCCTGTCCACAGTGTCTTCAGCAGACTGTCTGGTATGGTTTCACCAGTCAACCCTCGGAGGTGGCGCAGAAATTGCGACGGTGTCCGGTCTCCCATCTCCTCATGTTCAAAGAGCTGCCGGGTTTTCTTTTCCTGTGACACTGATAGTCGCGTTGTCAGCTCCTTCTTCAGCGTCCCATATTTGTTGTCCAAGGGCAGGTTCGTGATGATGTCCATCACTTCTTCAGCGTACCTGCTTTCCAGACTGGACATGACGTACTAGTATCTGGTGTTGTCCGCCGTTATGCCATTCAGGTTAAACTGCGCCTCGAGTTGTGCGAACCGTAGGTTCGGGTCCGACGGAAAGAAGGGGGACACAGATATGCCCACTCTTGCGATTTCGGAAGAGGTGCTGGTCGTTTTCCTCGTCGTGGCCATGTTGCTTTCTTCTTTTTGTCCTGGTATTCGAAGATCCTTTCGCTTGTTCCGTCCACAAAATCATGTCGGAGTCACCAATGTGTGGGTTCATTGGTTATTAACACGTTGCCGCACACTTTCAATTTGACGATCGTGCTCAGAAACACATTTTTTTTTTTTCAATTGTTTATGACTGCCAGATGAAATTGAGTGTAAGTTGTATGTTTCGAAGTGGAAATTATCACATTTGGCCACAGTTTTTCAAAAAAAAAAAAAAAACTCTCGACGGCTATGACCGTCGTGATGACTATACGGCATTTGCTTTACTAATTAAAAAATGATTCCTATGAATAAAAGAGAGTAAATAGGTGTAAACTTAACATAAGAAAATCAGTTTGAAACAAAATTATCGTTTGTAATTTATTTTGCTTACAAAATAGTAAAAATGAAATAAAAATTAATTCAGGAAACAAATTACATATATACAAGAAAGAGCATTATAAATGAAAGGATTCGAAGTATTCTGGACACAATGGTGGTTTCTGCGGACAAGTTTTACATCTATATGATGTTTCTTTTCTAATTTGGTTAGTCGAACATTGTCTGCAACGTAGAAAATAAGTTTTACGCTGAAAATCAACAGGTCGAGGTATCTTTTCCAAGAAATGTTGTGTACAACTTGTGGATGTCAGTGGTAATGAATTTATTGGTTTCGGTCGACCACACATAGATGTTAATGCCGCTAAATTCTTTCCAGAAATCTTAGTATTATGTAGTGCGATTAATGATTGTATCAGCAAATCTCTAAATTGTAGGAATGTCGTTGATTTATGAAACTGTCGATAGATGAAGTAGGAATTCCAAACGCATAGGTCTAAAAGATGAAAAAGAAGTTTCTTATACCATCTTATGGATTTTCGTGGTGATGAATAATAGGAAATCATTTGATCAAATCTGTCAACTCCTGACCTATTCAAATTGTATTTAGCTATATCATTTGGTTTATTCTTTTTTTGTCCAAATTTGTTAATAACTTCCACCATTTTCGGATGATGATTTGTTGTTATGGACAAAACGTTCCGTTTATCTCGCCATTTCGATACATAAATTTGACCTCGTCTACGCCATATACATATGTTCGCCCTGTTTTAACTTTTTTGATGTTACTTCTTTCGGATTACCTTTTCTGTTAGAACAAAGCGTTCCGATCGTGTGTACACAGTCCGTCCCACAGGAAAGGTGACTGATGTGAAATAAAATACAAGACGTTGTTTATTTTTAGTTTATATGTCTTTTTATTCAAAATAGGCTCCTTGTGAGTCAATACACAACTGGAAGCGTTGTAAAAATTGTTCGAAACAATTCTGATACTGAACTTTTGAAATTGCCTGCAGTACCCTGGTCGTAGCCTTCTGGATATCTGAAATCGTGTCGAAACGCTTTCCTTTCATTGCCATTTTCAGTTTTGGAAATAACCAGAAGTCGCACGGAGACAAATCAGGCGAATAAGGAGGGTGTTGAAGCACCACGATACTTTTTTGAGCCAAGAAATCGCATACAATCTTGCTTTTGTGCGCCGGTGCATTGTCGTGCAACAAACACCATGTTCCTTGATTCCGGTATTCAGGTCGAACGCGAACAATCCTCGCCCATAAACGATTTAAAACACCCAAGTAATAATCTGCATTCACCATTTGACTTTCTGGAGCGAATTCTTTATGGATAATTCCTTTCGAATCAAAGAAAACAGTGAGGAGTGTCTTGACACGACTTTTCTGCATGCGCACTTTTTTCGGTCTCGGAGATTCTGGACGTTTCCATTCCGAGCTTTGGCGCTTTGTAAGTGGCTCGTACTGAAAACACCATGTTTCATCACCTGTTACAATGCAAGACATGAAGTCTGGGTTCCTAGCGGCCGATCTTTGCATGTCTCTGCAGTGTTCCACTCTGCAATCTTTCTGATCGTCATTGAGTGAGTGGGGCACAAAGCGACAACAGATCTTCCTTTTGCCCAAATTTTGAGTTAGAATGCGATGCACAGTTGTTTTCGGAATTCCAGTGAGCTCCTCAATTAACCTGGTAGATGCACAACGATCATTTCGAAGAATTTCAGCCACTTTTCGAACATTTTCTTCGACTCGAACTGTCGATGATGCTCCTGGACGTGGATCATCTTCAATGCTCTCTCTACCATCACGAAACCTTGCATACCACTTAAAAACGTTTTTACGACTCATTGCTTCACTACCATAAACAGTTTGTATCGTTTCAAAAGTGTCTGTGGCACTTTTACCCAATTTAAAACAAAACTTAATGTTCGCACGTTGCTCCATTACTGCTTTCACGACCGAAGTTCAAAACATACTGTTCAAGTTTCGGTTGTTACGAGCAATCTGTGATGCCAATGCTGTTGAATTTAAAACAGAAGATAGTCGAAATATCACGCCAGTTAATGCATGCATCCGTTCACAGATGGCAATAGTAGTTACGCGAATATAAAATCAGTCACCTTTCCTATGGGACGGACTGTGTATTTTATGTGTTAGCAGCTCCTTTGACAGCTCGATACTGTTGTAAAAATTGTCCATAAAGAGATGATGTCCTTTACTCAAATATGGTTGCATTAACCGTAAAACAAGACTACTTGTTTTTGGTGTTTCCTCTATGTTATCTGATTTTCCTTGATAAATTTCAACATTTAGAACATATCCGTCCGGCGTATTAAGTTCAAATAGTTTTATGCCATATCTTGTTTTTTTCCCTTTTATATATTGTCGGAAACTTAGCCGACCTCGAAACAACAAAAGGGATTCATCCAATGAAAGTGCTTTTGATGGTGAATATGCTGCTTGAAAATTGACGAGAATTGGCTGGAGTATGAGGTAAATTTTGTTTAATTTTTGGGTACTGCTGTCAACATGTCCAGTATAATGTCCATTGATGCATCGTAGTAGCTGTTCAAAACGGCGACCCGACATGGTGTACGGAAATATTGGTGAATAGTAAAGAGGATTATCAGTAAACGAGTGTCGAATGGAAGGAGCCTTTTTTTGACCTTGAAGTAAGCAAAGGCCCAAAAATTTTAGTAGTTCTTCTTCATCCGTTTCAATGAAATCAATCTTTGGAGTATTTCTTGTAACAGCACGCTTGGTTTCTGTTATTTCCTCAAATTTAGTTTAATCTGAGGTGGGAGTGTTCAATGGTTTCACTGATTCCCAATTCAGAAATAAAGTGGTACGCACAGTAGTATATCCAAGTACTATATTTCAGTATACAAAGGTGACGAGTCGAAGAATGTTTTTACTTTTGGAGATTGTCCGTTCAATACAAAAATTGTTCTTATTCTAATTTTTTGTCCCCGTGGAATGTTCCACAATACCTCGGAGACAGGACGCTTTTTGGGAGTGAGGCACTCGGATAGGTTAACACTTTGACTGCCATGTTGGTCATATATGACCGGCCACGATTTTTCCTGTGACGCCACGGTGGTCATTGGTGACCGGAGCGCTTCAACTATTTACAATTGTAAAAAATGAATGAAAATTGACAGTTAGTGCATTTTGAATATGGCCGATATATAGAAAATACTTTAAAATAAAAAGTGCCTCATTGAACAATTAAAAATTTTTATTAGAACATCAGTAAAAGAAAATATTAGAACAAGTCTAACATCTAACGGTGCACTTTGTTAAAACACTTTAAACACAAATGTGGCGTATCAACGCAATCTGGACAGTAGGTGGTCACCTTTCTGGTCCGATTTTTAGCAATTTTTGATCCTAACAGTTTGACATTTTTTTTATAACACTCTCTGCAAAATTTTCGTTCCAGGTACGCTTGCCCTTCTTTCTTCTGCATTTCGTGCCGCAATCTTCGTCGAGTAGGTGTATTTGACAGTGCTGGTGAATGGCGCTGTGTAAGGTGCATTGTGAGTGCCATTCTAAATTCTGGTACCTTGATTTTTGTTTTCGTTGCGAGTTTATAGAGTATCAGCGTGTTTGAGACTGATGTATTCAATAATAACTCTAAAGCTAATTTTATGTACCACTTGAGGGTTCTTCTATGTGGTGTAGAATACGCTATCATTTGATCTGATACATCAACAGCACATTTTCCTTTGTTGTAGTCTACAACTACTACTGGTTTATCACAAACATAGTTTTTTTTGCGGACCTCTACCATTTCGGCCGAATGTTTCGTCGAGAGCATAAAAATGTCACGCTTGTCCTTCCACTTGAGGACCATAATCCCCTTCTTATTTTGCATAGCGATAAGCTCACTTCGTTTCAATTTTTTAAATTTGACGTCGACAGGTATTCCCTTTCTATCTTTTCTTAGGGTTCCTACTAAATGAGTGTTGCAGTCGATTAATTTTTCGGCTAAATTTATACTAGTGTACCAATTATCGGTGTAAATCGTGTGGCCTCTATGTAGAATATTGTGGCATATATTCATTACAACACTTGTGGGAGTTACGCATGGTTCATTTAAGTTTTTTCCCGAATATATTTGAAATTGGTATGTATACCCTTGGTCGGAACACATTTTGAAAACTTTGATGCCGTATTTGTGTCGTTTTTGCTTCAAGAATTGCCTGAAGTTTATACGTCCTCGGAAAGGTACCAAAGACTCATCGATGCATATCTTTTCATCTAAATCATAGTATTTGGAAAAATTTTGATTTAGTATATCAACAAGTTGTCTTATCTTATACAATCTATCATTTATGTTTGCTGTTTGATTATTGGTAAAATGAAGGAATCGTAACAGCAACTCAAACCGATTTCTCGACATGACTGTTCTTGGAAATGATTGGCAATAGGTATTATTGGTACACCAATATGAGTCGTATTTCGGTAACTTCACCAGGCCCATCCATATTAGTAGTCCGAAAAATCGTTTTATTTCATCTTTGTCGGTTGGTGTCCATTTATCTATACGAGTCGATCTTCTATTTTGCATATATTGTTCAGCGTACCTATTGGTCTCATCAACAATTACTTGTAGAATTTCTTCCGTAAGAAAAGCAAAGTAAAAACTGTGTGGCTGATTACCCTCGATCTGTACAGCATTTCGGGTTTTTTCAAATGGAATTACACTTGCCGCTGTTTGTGTTATATTATTTGACCATTCGTTATCATCTATATTATGTTCATCTTCATTTTCTATATCCACTTCATCCTCGGTATCCGATTCGATTCGGCGTCGCCTTATCGTGGGCGATATGTGAATTATTTCGTCTTCCGATACTTCATTTTGGGACGAGTCTTCCGATGAAGACTCCTCGGATACACTCGAAAAATATTCAGTGTTTGCATCCATAATTATGAGGGGTAATCTACGAACACTATTATAAACACACCTTAGACAACAAATCGTAAATGCTGCTTTATAATCATATAACTGACGTTAGAAGTGTGCACATACCTTACTATTATATATAAAATGAGCAAATACTGTTTATCTTCTGCACGTTTCACCAATATATTTTTTCTATATTTTTTTGCTACACGTTTCGCCAATTGTGGACGTTTCGTTTACGACGAAATAAGAAATGCGAAAGCTTGTTGAAATAAACGAAGGCCTGTTTTAATTTGTCTTTAGCAACTGTCACCATGGCGCCACGGTGGTCACCCGTGACCAACAGTCAGATAAACGCTCCATTGGGTAAAAATGTTGTCTTATATCATCAATTTATTTTTATTTTGCCATTATATGTTTTAAATAATAAAAGAACTCCCATGGCGTCCTGAGCAAAACATGTGATTTCGGCGTGGCAGTCAAAGGGTTAATATGCATTTTCCGATTGTGGTGGGGAAGGTAGCTGTCAAATACTATTGGATAAAACCTTTCATGCGAGGACTCGCGAAAAGTGCCACCTCCCAGACCATGGGTCACTCTCAGGTATCAAGCGTACCCTTGAGCGACGCACGCGGAAATTCCGAGATCCTCGAAACAATGAGGGTAGCAGACAATAACTTTAAGGGGTAACACTACTGTAACAGCTTGAAAAAAGCGTTTTTCTGGCAATTTTTTCTTGGATGGAAGGAAGGGTAATTGTTAGAATATCCTTATATTATCCAGAGCACGCAACGCGAGGTGTACGCTACATTGGAACAACTGCTCGTGTGAAAAACAAAAGAAGAAACAAAAAGGGGGACTGAGCGATCCGTTGAACGATTCGCAATCCGGAACGCTAGACGGAAGCTCAGCAACGCGCATACCATAATTTAAATTTAAACATCCAACAGTAATAGAATAATAATATTGGAGGAAGTTATTAAGCATACATTTAGGTATTAAACAAAAAAATAAAATTGACAAATATTAAAAAACGGCGGCACCGAAGCCATTTTCGCGAGGCATATTGAATTTTTGAGGCGCTCTGCGGCACGCAGTATAGCCGGTGCAAATTTGAATTTGGAAAAAAGAAAAAAATATCACTTAATCTACATGTTTATAGCTAGTGAAGTACGTAGGGGATTTTTAAAATATTGAGTTTTGTGTGATTGGTGAGTATTTGAATTAAAAACGTTCAATTTTCTATAAAAAGAGGAAAATCATTGGTTAATAAATAATGTTTAAATTAACTTATCGATAATCCCGTACGTATTTCACTTGAAAATGTTATTTTAAAGATATTGTTAAAAATTTGAATGAAAAGAATGAAAATTGTTGGAGTTATGCTGCGTGCCGTTTTGAAAAATCGTGTTTCCAGAAAACAAAAAAGTTAAAGTTTTGAAATGTGTTATAGACATGGAAAAATGAAAAATTCTACTGTTTACAAATTTTTACGATTAATCTGCTATCCCAGGACCATAAAGCTGCCCTTCCATGTTCAAATATTCTTCCTCATTCTCTTTCCTCGAAGATTTTAAGCTAGAGCGTGCCTCTTTTGCTGCATCTGTCAAAGAGAGCTCGGAGTGCTTGATTCGTTTAGCATCGGCTTCAAGACAAAAATTGTATGATTGGACACCAATATCCATCTCCAAAGCTTTCATAATTCTCAGAATATTAGTCAGGCCATAATTAAAATTGCACACAGCAATATCAGTCACTATATTCAAAACTTTTTTGCCGCTTGAATAAGATTTTGGAGCCAAATTCCAAACGATAGCATTAAAGCTTTCGTTGCTATTTTGGGTGTAGCCTCTCAAGCAAAGGTTTAGCAACTCGTCTCGGCTCAGCTTCTCATAAATTGGTTTGATGGCTTCAAAAACTTCCTTAGAAAGCGACGACTTATGATGGAAGGTGTCCAAGGAATCCGCTGCTTGCGCCTTCTTCCAGTTTTTCCAGATCAAGCTCACAAGATTTACAGTACTTTGACTTCACTTCAACATCGACGATTTTGCCTGTAAATCATCCAATGAATGAGGTGATTCCGAAAAGCGACGAAAATCCGCGTTTCCTCCACGAACCATCACCGGAAATAGTTATCCCTTCACGTTGTCCATTTTTTTCAATTTTCTTTTTCTCTTCTTGCGCTGCTTTGTTCATACTAGCGTGTCGTACTGTTGCCGTTGCGACCGAAATCATATTTATTAATTTGTTGTAAAGACAACGACATCCGTTGTGTATTAGAGAAGTTAGAAATCAAAAGGTAAGACATTAGGTTGTACCTTCCCAGCAGGGATTAATTTGACGCCGGTAGTCGTTTCGAACAGTCTGATGCGCTTGGGGAAGAGCTCGAAATTTCAAGGAAACAAATTTCTTTCAAGTAATAAAGTTTTTGCTCCATATTCTAAAAGGTTCAAAGCATCTTTTAAGCCAATAAAAAAAAAATCAATTTTCCGAAACATTTACAGTGGTGTTACCCCTTAAGGGGGAATATACACTTAGAAGGGAGAAAAAATTCTGACATTCGGGAATTTTTTGTGGGGAAACTATTGAAATTATCGGATTGGTTTTTTCGTGGTTTAAAATATACACTTTCGAGAATGTTTTTGTATGTTTTTTATTTAAAAATATTGAAAATTCCCGTAGTAATCACGTCGTTAATATAGTACCGCAAGAAAAACACCAAAATCGGTGACCAGTGGCATTTCGTCAAAAATTATCTGTAACAAAAAAACACAGAGGATTATAAAACAAATAGTACAATCTTATCTTTGTCGTAGCCGATTTTTAAAATATCTATTTTTGACAAAATGGCGAGCGTCTGAACTTGCAATAGCGATTTTCAGCCAAAAATTCGTTCGTGTTCTGTCAAAAAAAAAAAAAAAAAAAAAAAAAAAAAAAAAAAAAAAAAAAAAAAAAAAAAACTAAGAATCGTAGGAGAAAAATCGTATGACAAAGACTAGATAATTATGCATACAATAACCACAATAAATTTCAAGTTAATCGATTTACTGGATTTCGAGATATTTTGGTCACCGATTTCAAAAACGTTGTTTCGAGATAAACGCGTTTGAAAGTTTGTCGATGGATAAATCATGAAATTTGTTCAACTTACATAGAGTCATCCATACCAGGTCCATAATATAAGTTATCTGAAGTGGAAGGTACGCCCATTTCTTCTAAATTTTGTTCCGTAATCGCGCTTCCTTTGTTCC
This sequence comes from Anthophora plumipes, assembly GCA_951804975.1. Classification (NCBI taxonomy): domain Eukaryota; kingdom Metazoa; phylum Arthropoda; class Insecta; order Hymenoptera; family Apidae; genus Anthophora; species Anthophora plumipes. Next base: position 9,590,219 of record OX638120.1, on the reverse strand, counting down.
TTCTTGCGCATGTACACCCTTGGACAAAAAGATAGCACATGTGTGCTATCATTAATTTCTCATAGATAGAGTCCGAATTTCCCAAGTTTGACGAATGGCATATAAACAGTACCTTGTAGTAATAAGGTATATGAGCTTGAAACTGTATCTTCGCTATTCCTCTTGTATTTATCAACAATGATTGTGAAATCCGGTCGGCGAAATGATAGCACACTTTCAAAAGTTGTAGTGTTTATTATCTACTAAATTGTACAAAAATAAAAAACCTTTTAAAATTTAATAATGTGTGGATCCTCCCTTATTCTCCACCACCTCCAGCATTCGTTTCGGCAAAGAACGATATAGTTTTCTAATATAATCCAGCGATATATTTCTCCATTCCTCTTCAAGGCACTTTTTTAACTGATTAATACTTTCAAATTGCCTATTTTCTCTATAAACGGCATTGCTTAATTTACTCCAACAGTTTTCGATTATGTTTAAATCGGGGGAGCATGCAGGCCAGTCCAAAACTGCAATATTTTCTGTTGAAAAATATTCTTTCACAACCTTAGCGGTGTGAACTGCAGCATTATCTTGCTGAAAAATAAAATCTTGTCTCGCAATATGTGTTGCGTACTTTGCAATTTGATTTTGTATCAAATTACGATAGGTTATAGCATTCATCTTGCTGCGAATTGATATTAAATCAGTCTTTCCGTTATACCCAATACCTGCCCAAAGCATAATGCTACCTCCACCCATTTGACGCCGTATTTGTGACAATTTTTTTTTTCTTACATCATGATAGTAAAAATTGAATCCATCTGGGCCATCTAAATTAAATCTTTTTTCATCTGTAAATATAACTTTCCTCCACTTCTTGTTCCACCGTATATGTTCTTTTGCAAAATATAATCGATGCTCCTTGTGAATCTGCTTTAGAGCTGGTCTTCGTTTTAATTTCATCCGCTTTATGTGCGCGGATTGTTGTAGTACACGTCTGACATTCCGAGGATTAGTTTTTACGCCAACTTTTTCTGCAATTTCACGTGACGTGAGAAGCGAATTTGACGCGGCACGTAAAATTGCACGTTTTTCACGAGTACTAATCGCGGAAGGTCTCCCACTGCTTTTTTTTGTTCCATAATTATTTACATCTTTCAGTAAATTATAAATGACTTTCCGACTTCTACTGAGAACTTTTGCAATTTTAGAAATAGTAAAGTTTTCTTTCTTTAATTTCAAAACTGTTTGAATCTCTTCACTATTTAGCTGTTTTCCACGTCCCATTGTTTGAATCGAAATTTGTAAGGTTTCTAATGAAATTCTTCTACTTTTCACTACGTCTACACCACTCAGAATACACAGAAATACTAAGGAATGGAAACAAAATGCTTGGTGTGCTATCATTTCGCCGACCGGATTTCACAATCATTGTTGATAAATACAAGAGGAATAGCGAAGATACAGTTTCAAGCTCATATACCTTATTACTACAAGGTACTGTTTATATGCCATTCGTCAAACTTGGGAAATTCGGACTCTATCTATGAGAAATTAATGATAGCACACATGTGCTATCTTTTTGTCCAAGGGTGTAGTTCGGCTTGCGCTATGCGGCGGTCATCTTCAGATGCGGCGTATAAATGTGCGTTCGGTCTGAGCGAAATTCCCATGACATTCATTATTTGTAATAATGTTGTTACACCATTGTTGAAAATGCTCGTGGCGATGTACGCAGCAATTTCAACAATAAGCGCCCCACTGCATTTCTTTCGGAGCTATTTTCCAAATTAATTGATTCAAGCTTTTGTTGCTGTTCTGCGTATAGCCACCCACATATTGCTCTAGTAACGTGTCCTTACTTAAATCTTCGTATATCGGTTTGATGACCTTTAAGACCGATTCTGGTAATGCCGAATAATCGTGACGAAAATTATCCAGTTCTCCTTTAGCTTTTGCTTGTTGCCACTTGCACCACGACACGGAGCCTTCAGGGCAATACTCACGTGTACTCTTTCAGCTATAACTTCGTCAATTTTTGGTATTTTTACTTGAAATTTTCACCAGATATTCTTAACATATCAAACTTTCAGAAAATGTGAAAACTGAAAAATCGATTTTTTTGTCCCTGCTAGGTGTATGTATATTCCCCCTTAAGAAACGCTTCGGCTCTGGTGACCATATGCGCACACAATCGAACACTAGACAAAGGTGAAAACTTCAGGCTCGAAGGCCAGACAATAAGACAAAAACTACGAATTCTTCCATGAAAGTCGCGATTGCCGTGATGTCTTAAAGTTATTGTTGCTACGAAAATAATTAATACTACACAAGGCTCGAGCCAATAAAAAGGAAAAAATATATAATAAAGTGCCTTGTAGAGTTCTAAGACTCGAGGGGCAGGTAAACCCCGTGAAGTCTTAACAGTTTCAAATAAATGCTTTCCATAGTAATTTGTGCAACTAACAAGTGTCTCAACTATTGGGTTGGCAACTAAGTGATTGCGGATTTTAAATAAGAAGGAAATACAAAATTTTTGCTTAAAAATATAACTTTATTCAATTAGTTACTGCCCGTTTTTGTCGATGACCTTTTGCCATCGTTCAGGTAATGTCATAATTCCACGTTCATAAAATTTCTGATCTTTGCTATCAAAAAACTGAATTAAATGTGATTTGACATCATCAACGTTGTTTAGGCGTGAGCAATTTAACAATTTGTATTTTGAAAGAGAATCTTTCGGGTATGCTCACTTTAAACGTCAACGTTAATGACGATTGAATATTTGTTGAATTGGATACCGGAAGGTGGTGAAAGAATGATGTCACGAGTATGTATAACACTTAAAGTTAAATTTATTTTACAACTGTTGAACGCGTTTAGACGGTGATAATACTTTTTGGTTTTAATAACTGATAGTTTCTTAGAAAAAAGATCATGGTTTCGCGAAAATCTATTCTTAAATAGCATGCACGGAGGGCCGTGACGGGGGATGAGACACGCGGATTGGTCGCTACGCTGAATTTTCAAGGTTTGAAAGGGAAGACGGTCGTGTTTATTGATTGGTTGGAGGTTGGTGGCAATCACCAACAAGCTGACCGCCTCCAAGCCCTTTGGCCATCCCTAGGTACCGAGGGCACCTTCGAATGACGTCAGGGAATTTCCGCGTGTCTCGACCGTAGCAAGTAATAACCTTATGAAGCCCCTTGACCCTACTAAAACATGCGAAAACTAAATTCAAAGGAAAAGATGTTAATCCGCGAACGAAGAACGAAGGTGCTCGTTGAAAACATTATGAAAGGTAACCGATGGTCCACGGATTCATTAACTCATTATTGCTACGGGCCAGTTCAGAGGTTCATAGAGGATAGACTCTATTTACAACAGTTAAACTCTGAACTGGTTTATGACGTGTCGTGTAGAGAAGAAAATTAAATGCGATGGTGAAAAGGAGCGCCGAATAACAGGGTTTGATTGTACGTGAGATCGGCCTCAATAAATAGTAATTAGTTTTACGCCGTAACAAGCGTTATTAAAAATTTTACCATTTAAGGAGTTCTGCATGGATCGAAATAAATGGTAATCTGAAGGCGCAAGGTCAGGGCTATATGGTGGATGTGACAACACATCCCAACCCAGTTCCAACAATTTTTGTCGAGTGACCAAAGATGTGTGGGACTTTGCATTATCATGGTGGAAAACAACACCCTTACGATTTGCCAATATTGGCCGCTTTGCTTGAATTGCATCGCTCAGTTTGGCGAGTTGTTGAACGTACACGTTTGAATTGATCGTTTGGTTTTTTGGTAAAAGTTCAAAGTGCAGAATTCCTTTATAATACCACCAGACTGACAGCATAATCTTTTTTTGGTGAATCTCTGCTTTTGATGTCGTCTGGACTGGTTCATCTTGCATCACCCACGATCTCTTCCAATTAACGTTGTTATAAACTATCCATTTTTCGTCGCCAGTAATTAGTCTTGTCAGAAATGAATCAATTTCGTTGCGTTTCAGAAGCGAATCGCAGATGCTAATGCGTTGCGCCAAATGAATTTCCTTAAGCTGGTGAGGGATCCATAAATCGAGTTTCTTGACATAGCCAAGCTTTTTTAATTTTTTTTCAATGCATGTATGCGATACATTGAGCTTCTCTGCAATATCACGTATTGTGCTATGACAATCTGAATCGATAATGGTCTTGATATGGGTCTCATCGACTTCAACTGGACGGCCAGATCGTTGAGCATTTTTCAGTGAAAAATCACCAGAACGAAATCTGGCAAACCAATTTTGACACTGCCTTTCTTTCAAGGCTTCATTCCCATATACGGTACATAACTTCTTTTGTGCTTGCGATGCGTTCTTGCCTTTTCGGAAATAATACAATAAAATATGTCTGAAGTGCACTTCTTGTTCTTCCATTTTTAAATTGGGATAAAAATAAAACTAAAGAACTAATCGATATAATTTTTTTACTAAATTAAAGTTAGAAGTCCAAACAATAAGAAAAAAATATAGGTTAGGTGCTTTGAACACGTTAACGAAACAAAAGAAAGTGTAAAGGCTATCTATCGACAAAATCCGCAATCACTTAGTTGCCAACCCAATATATTCCTTGTGAACAGCTGATCAAAAATGTCTCTCGCACTAGAATACTCATCAGCATTCATTTTAATGCCGCATTCACCATCGTTAAATGCAAATTCAATCAATTTCTCTTTGTTATCATACCACATATCGTCATCGTCGATAATCCTTTCATTATCTTTCGTTACTGGTGAACAACTTGCACCATCGCAACCGGCAAGGTCATCGATATCTTCAGTGTCTTCATCCTCAGACGACACTATCAAACGCTTCTGCTTCCGACATTGAGTTGCTAAAAAGTCTGCCTCACTATCGTCGCTAAAAGAGTATGCTTCAGCATCGGATTCTTCGGAAACAAGGCTCTGATCGTCATCAGTGAGATCACAGTCACGTAATATTTTTTTATTCTTTTTCGTGTATTTTCCGCAAAGGTCCATTTTAGCGGTTAAAATTTTTTCTACATAAAGCGAAAAATATATACACTTATACACATACACTCACAGTAACATCGAAACAAAGATTTTTACTAATTTATGAAGAAATAAAATGTAAAATTAGCCGACGGAGTAAGTACACAAGTGTCAATATGTGTAAATTGTCACTGTGTGATGATAATATAATATAAAAGAGTATTATGTAAATATTAAAAAACCGTAATTCTTAAAATATTAAGAACACATAAACGTTATATACTGAGAAAGACTCAAATGCAAACCGAAACGTTTATGCATTCTTAATATGTTTTTATATTATACTATTGTCAATTTACATACACTGATACCTGTGTACGTATTCTGTCGACTAATTTTACTTTTTTATTTATTCAATTTTGAGAAGAGTAATTGATCTGTGTTTACTTAATTCATGAAAAAATACTTACAGAATAAATGGTTCGTCTTCACAGAAACACACTTTTCAACTGCGTGAACTGAAATGTAATAAACGTTTGGTATGAGTACCGAACGTTATAGCCGTCATTTGTCCCTAGATGCGCAAATATTCCGAAGTGGTAAAGCATGAGAAAACGCATAAAAAAACAATTGATATGCTGTCTGGCATGCTATACCTTTTTTTTCTTTCGATGTATTACTCAATAATTAACAAGTGTATGCGTTAGTACACTTCGTTCTAACGCTGTTCTTTTTTTTATTGATTAAAATGTGTAAGACGGCTATAGCCGTCGTTTGCCTACATATCGCCAAAGATCGGACGGCTATAGCCGTCATTTGCGGCAACGTGTTAAATCACACACGAATCGTATGCGTGTAATTTTGTGTGAACAATGTTTATTTGCCGGTTACAGATTTCGCTGGATTGAATGTGTAGCTGAATCGAATACTGAGTTCCCTTTATTCTCTGTTCTGGATTATCTCCCTTTGCTTTCTTTTTTTTTTTTTTGTGTTTTGCCATGAGTAGGTGTAAGCCGTTGTTGGGGGTGTTATAATACTTATTCGATGGAAGCAACCACGTTGTTTACATCGTCTCTGCATTGACGGCGCGCGCGCGTATGCTCGGAGGTTAAAGTTCTGCAACCCTCTACATATATCCAGTGTAGTCAGTTTTGTACAATTTCTTATAGCTCCGCAGATATCTCCGTCGTTAATACCAAGACTATTTCTGCAATGTATGGATTCTATAGAGTTTAATGATCTTAAAGCTAATGCTCCTACCGTTGGGTGTAAGTGATTGATTTCGATTGTCTGTAGTTGATTTAGCTGTCCTAAGGGTTCGAATGCAAACATTCCTTGTATGTTAGTACATCCACTTAGGTTAAGTTTCGTAAGGTAGTTCATGTGCCGTCCGATTTGCTCTACCGTTGATGACGTTACCCATCCGCAGAATGACAAGCACAAGGTGGTAAGGTGGCTATACCTGGCTGGCAAGGGGAGGGCTTCCCCGGCTGGTCCTAGTTCCAATTCAATGCAATCCATTTGGTTTATGTGTTGGCCTTCTTCTGGTTCCATAATTGCCTCTTCTTCTAGTGGAGGTTCGGTAAAATTACAGTTATGAATCTCAACAGTTCTTAATATGTCTCGTAAATGATTATTGTCAATTAGCGCTTGTAAAATATTACTCCTGTTTAGTGATTTGCATGAAATTATGTGGAGGTCTTCAAGGTTATGGAAATTTTGGATGGCAGTTGCAATGTGATATGGGTTTAAGTTATCGCAGCTATGGAGAGTTAGGGATTTTGGGGATATTGTGGTATTTATAGGAAATTTTCCAGAAAAAGAAGTATTTATGGCTTTAAAGCTTTCCAAACATGTACTCAGAGTTAATATTTCTGATAATTCGGCATTTATTGTTCCTTCACATGGTCCTATTGCTAATGTGGATAAATTTCTCGCTATTTGTGTTAGGTTTCGCAAGGTAGTAGGCCTAACTGTAATTCCGGTCAAATCTATTGATGTAAGGTGTGGACAATTTTTAACGGTGTTTGCTATTACTTGTGATTGCAAATCCTTAGTAAGTAACTGTTTCGATAAGTCTATTGTTTGTAGGTGAGTACTTATTCTATTGATGAGCCAGTATAGCGCTTTTCCCATCACAACCTTTCCTTCCCAGCCAGTCATTGAGATTCAGGATCTTGAGATTGCTGTAGGAGGACAGACTTCCTAGTCGCCATCTCCTCGAAACTAATTCTAATCTGGAACAATCCGCGAATGGTAGATATTGAGCTATTTTTGATATTAGTTCTATGGGTAAGGGTACAGGTTCTGTAAGGTTTAAGCCTGGGAAAGGGTTAACTTCTGGTCTTGGTGATAATAATTTTGCCTCGTGTCATGAGTCTGCAGATAGCACTCTTAGCTTTCTGTTATGACATATTATTCCGGTTCTTCCCGCCAGTATAGCTTCCCTTGCTCCTTCCTTGGTTTCAAAGGTGATAAAGGCCTGATTTCCTGTGGGTTTCCTGAGCACTACCGCATGCTCTGCTCCATATTGGTGGAAAATCTTCAACGGGTTTTCCTTTTTGGTGTAAGGTGCCAATCGGGTAATGAAAAGCCGGCGATCCTGGATTTCTGTTTTGTTCTCTCTATAGGTAGCCATGGTGTGCCTAATGTTTCATAACGAATTTAATAGAATTTCCCAACAAGACACAAAACAACAACAACAACAACAAAAAGAAAGGAGAGGAAAACAAAAAGTAAGATTACAATAATTACAAAAGAAACTATAAGTAAATTTATCTAAACAATTAAAGTTCGAAATAGTTTTTGGAATCTGGTTCAATCTACTATTATTCTTTGTGCAGGTATCTGTATTGTGGTTGTAGGAATTCCTTGGTGTGTTTGTTCTGTTACTTCTGCTGCTTCATTGGATGCTCGGATTGTTTGATTTCTTCTTCTGCAGAGTAGTTTCATCCAGGTTATTGTACTAATCGGTTTCCAGAAATAATAAATTATTACGCCGCTTAGTAGTATGGCTTGAGTCATTATTGTTCCATAGGTTAGTCCGAAATGAAATCTTGTCTGACGATTATCTGTCTCTAATGTTCCCATTTCGTTTTCTATTTCATGTAAGGATTCGATATTCTTGCTGTTCAGTGCTACTGATGCAGGTGTATAGTCGTTGATAGGTTTTATGGAATGATAATGTCCAATTTTAGGAGAAATTTCACTGATGTTTAAAAGCAAATTCGGATTGTAGTAAAATTGTTCTGTGCTGGCAAAGGTCCGGGTTCCAATGAGTATGGTAGTCCGAGTTTTTGCTATACAATCGGGATTTAAATCTATTATGCCTGTGCCTTGTATCGATACTAAAGTGTTCCCTTGATTTTCACACAATATCTGCAAAGGTTCGGATTCTTTGATCGAATATAACCATCCTCCTCCTGTTCCTGCCAATTTACGCCAATAAGTTCCATGAATCGGTGCAATATGTATGTTGCAGTTCTGTAAAGTTTCCTTCTTCGGTCGTAGGAGTAATGGTATTTCACAAGATTCTGATGCTGATACTTCGTATAAAGGTATATCCAAACCGCATAAATGTGTGTTCAAGATTTCTATGCAGGTTTGAATAAATGTTTCCGTAGTGCCGAAGTATGTACTATGGTCATTGCTTAATCCTAAATAAAGATATTGAGGGTGTATATAAGCCCAAACGTTAGAATGGTTACTTATGTTTTGCAAAATCGGTAAACTATGATGTTGATAAAGATGATATTCCACTCGATTGACTAATAGTATATGTACTGTAAAGATTAATTTTCCTGCCTTGTGTTTCCAAGTTACGGGTGCTATTTTTACAATTTCCTCTATTTTCAAATGCTTCTGAGGTATTGGTACTTCGTATCGTGACTCCAAATTATGAATTTCATTCACTATAGCCCTCAATTTACAATTGCTCAGTAATGAAGGATGCAACTTCCCTTGTTGTGCCGAAAGTATAATGGCCATAAAATTCTGACTTGCTGAGATGTAGTGGTTTAATGAATTCTCAATGGAACTGGCATATTGACTTAGTACTATCGTGTAGTTTAGCAGAGTTTCTTCATTGAGGACCGATACTAATTCGTTAACTTTAGCTCTATTGTCTTTTATATTTGCTATAAGTTTCGAAATTAACTTATGTATATTGTGAAGGTCACTCATAACAATGTGTGTCTGGTTTTTGGTAAGTTGCATCAACTGCTTTTCAGTGGCATATAATTTATCTATTTGTGAATCGAAATGCTGGGCATCATCCATATCCAATGTTCCAAATAACATGCGACTAACTGTGCCAATAAAACCAAACGGTACATTACGACGAACTATTGTTTTTGGTGAATCGTCGGGTTCTGTTTGGTCTGCATTAAGTTGGTGCACTCTCGTCTTAAGTTCTGCATGGTTTTCCATTGCCTCTTTAATTCTTTCGCTGAAATAATGTGTTCGGAGGATGGAGCTGCATTCTAGCTTAACCGGTAATCTTAAACATCTATTGTAGATATCTTTTAAGTCAATATATTCTTCCGAAAAATCATGTTTTATTTTATATCTTTATTTTATAAATCATTAATCTATTTATGTCTGCTACCACTGCTACATGCCAACTGGCTCTTCGGAAACGAATATTATGAAGCCTCTCAAAATACAATCCTGGATTTGCGTCGATACGTGTCATCCGGTAGGGTTCTTGAGTTTTGACGAGTGCAAAGGATAGTAAGAAAGTCAACTGCGTAAGTTAATAATAACATTCTTCCTTTCTGATTTAATATAATTTTAATTTATCAAAATGCTTTGCAAAGCGTTTCCCATTTTCATCTTCCAATATAATGTTATACTTTTCTAAAATTCCGACAATCCTGTAGGATCGTCCGGAGTTCTTCATCTTGTGTTTGTTCTCTGATGAGCTCGTCGGTTGAAACCAACACGGACATTTCCACTTCTTCTATACGTGATAGTGCGTCTGAGATTTGATTATCGTGTCCTGTAATGTGTATTATCTTGGTAGTGAACTTGGTAGTCCAATGTATTCTACATGTCTTGTCTCTCTAGGTGTGGCTTTTTCAGTGCTTTGAAGGAAGCCTTGGGTGAGTGGTTTGTGATCTGTCAGTATGGTGAGCTCTTTTCCTTCGACTAGATGCCTACAAAATTTGAGGCTTTTGTAAATTGCTAGTAATTCTCTGTCGTTTGTACTATAATGGAGCTATGCTTTTTCCAATTTTCTAGAGAAGAAACCTAATGGCCGCCAATTACGGTTTTATTTCTGTTGTTCTAAAACAGCTCCAAGTTTTGCTCTAATACTGCTCCTATTGCGACATTCGAGGAGTCTGTGTGGAACGTCAATGCTGCGTTTTCCTTCGGATGGTGCAACAGGGAAGCAGTGACTATACTGTACTTTGCCTCTTCAAATGCCTTTTCGGATTCATCATCCCAATTTACTGGCCTCTTGTCCTGTTTTTTGGCTTCCTTGAGATGCCTGTTTAGGGGGTCCAACCATTTAGCAGCTTTTGGGAGAAACCTGCGATAGAAACCAATTATACCAATAAATCTACGGAGTTCAGTTATAGTTTTTGGCTTTTGGTATTATCTGAACCCGCTTGTTCAGCAGTGTGTTTGCCTTTGCTACTAATCTTACATCCTAACTACTCTATGTTGTTTTCTGCAAACTTACATTTAGCTATGTTTATGGTTAGTCCATTCGTTCTTAATACGTCAAATAGCGTACGTAGATGTTTTTCATGGGTCTCCATGTCCGGAGATGCCACGATTATGTCGTCCATATAGCTTTGACAAAAGTCTAATCCGCGCAAAACGGTGTCCATGAGCCTTTGGAAGGTTTGGGCAGCATTGCACAGTCCAAACGGCATGACCGCGAATTCGTATAATCCAAACAGAGTTATTACCGCGGTCTTTTCTATGTCTTCCGGCGCTATCGGTACCTGATAATATGCTCGCGATAAATCTATTTTTGAAAAGATTGTACATACGTCAAATCTGTGTATCACATCATGGATGTGTGGTAGTGGATACTTGTTTGGCACGGTCATGCCATTTAAACGCTGGTAGTCCTCGCAAGATCTCCATTCCCTTGTTTTTTTCTTGACCATGTGCATTGGGCTTGCCCTTGGCTTCTGGAGGGTTGGATTAACCCTTCTTTCAGCATCCGCTGAAACTCTTTTGCCGCTTTCAGTTTCGCTGGTGGTAGTCGGCGTGTCCTCTCTGCAATTGGTGGTCCTTTGGTTGTTATGTGATGGTATACATTTTGTCTCTTCATTTCGTGGTTTTGTGGTTTGGTAATGGCTGGAAATTCTTTCAACAGGGATTGGAGCTTGTTTGTGTGGTCTATTGTTGATATTGTAGGAAAGTTTTTGTTTGTTATTGTGCCAGTGCAGAATAGGTTTGTATATGAGTCTATTAGTCTGCGTCTATTTAAATCCACTAAAAGGTTATGCTGCCTTAGAAAATTTGCTCCAATTATGGCTCTCCCCACATCGGCGACCATGAATTGCCATGGAAACTGTCTTCTCAGGCCGAGTGAGACGGTTATATGTTTACTGCCATATGTGTTTATGACAGTGCCATTGGCTGCGTATAATTTGAAGTCAGTGGGTTTGATATGACGTCTGGTTCTGTTTGGAATTACGGATACATCTGCACCTGTATCTATTAGGAAAGGAATGCCGGTTTCTTTGTCAGTTATTATGAGGCGGTTCTGTTTTGTGTTGTCGTCTCTGACCGCCTCTACGTGAGACGACCTATTTAGTTTTCCGGATTGTTTCTTGCGTCCGGTCCAGACCAGGTACAGGGTTGCACACATTTGTACGACCTTTCTCGGAATCTTCTGTGGAAGAAACAATGCTCGTACTGTTCTTCGTTCGGGTTTCCATAGATTGATCTCTGCATGTTGTTTCTCCCGCGAGAGTGGCTTCGTTTTCTGAAATACCGTCCTCGGCTGTGGCTTCTCGGTCTCCTGTTTAAATTGCGGACCAGGGTTTCAAGCTGTTCCATTTTTCTGGTAAAGGCTGCTGTTTGTACGTCTTGGCCTTGTGTCGCTGGGTATTCGCTCCCGCTTGGCGTCTCTCTCGTGGTGTTCTCGGTAATGGTGTTCTCGGTTCCCATGCACCATCTACCAATTGCTCTAAAGCTGCCCCGATAGCCACATCTGATGCATCTGTGCGTAAGGCTAACGGCGCGCTTCCTCTTGGATGGTGTAACAGTGTAGCGGTGGCTACTTGCCTTTTAGTTTCTTCGAATGCCTTTTCAGATTCATCGTCCCAGCAAACCAGTCTCTTGTCTTTCTTTTTTGCTGCTTTTAGGAACCTGTGTAGAGGTGCCAACCAATCCGCTGCTCGTTGTAAAAATCTTCGGTAGAATCCAACTACACCTAGAAAATGGCGTAATTCGTTAATGGTTTTTGGTTTTTGGTAATTTTGAATTGCCTTTACCCGTTCTTCCAACGGGGCGATCCCCTTACTGTTTACCTTGTAACCTAAATATTCTACGGAGGTTTTGGCGAAAATACACTTAGCTACATTGATGTTTAAACTATGTTCCTTAAGCCTACTAAATAAAATGCGCAAATGTTCTTCATGCGATTCCATATCCGGGGATGCCACCTTGATATCATCAATGTAGCAGTGACAATAGTCCAAATTCCAGAGTATGGAATCCATGCACTTCTGAAAGGTCTGTGCTGCGTTGCACAGGACGAATGACATGACCGTGAATTCATATAACCCGAATGGCGTAATGACTGCTCTTTTTGGTCTGTCCTCTGGAGCCACCAGAATGTGGTGGTACACCTTTGCCAGATCTATTACTGAAAATACCGAGCATTTGTTGAATTGATCATCAGATGATACATCATGTATGTGTGGCAACGGGTATTTGTCTGGTACGGTCACGCCATTCAACTTGTAATAATCCCCGCACGGTCTCCAATCGCCCGATTTTTTGGGAATCATATGAAGGGGGCTGGCCCACTAGCTTTTGGACGGGTGGCAAATTCCCTCTTTGAACATTTGTTCAAACTCCGCCCGCGCCACTTTGTATTTTTTGGGAGAAAGACGTCTCGCTCTCTCCTGGTTTCAACTGTTCCGAGGAAATTACAATTTCGTTTCCTTTGTAATCTATTACGAATGTGTTATCGAACGTGTGTTTTATAATTTGGTATGGACCTTCGTATGGCTGTTCTAGAGGTCTTTTGACAGCGTCGACGAAACCGTGGGTGCAACTAAAGAGATTTTTAGAAACAAAATGGGATTTTTTTGCTTGATGTATTGTCGGTTTTGGTCGGATTTCTGTGCATGTGACTTCGGAATCTGTCAATGTGAAAGTCGTCACGTGGCTGTGTGTCTGTAAAAAATTCTACTGGTAACCAGAGGGGTGTCCCATACAGCATTTCTGCCGCTGTTGTGCCTATGTCTTCTTTGAAACTGGATCGCAAGTCCAGCAAAACAGTTGAAAGAACGGCAACCCAGTTCTTGGACTCATGACACATTATGGCTGCCTTTAAACATCTATGCCACCTTTCAACCATGCCATTGGATGCTTGGTGTTATGCTGTTGTGTGGATGTGCTTACATTCGATTAATTTTGCCATTGAATTGAAAAATTGTGCCTCGAATTGCGCACCGCGGTCTGTAGTAATGGTTGTTGGGGAACCAAATCTGGCGATCCAGGTTGCATAGAACTTTATGGCAACCGTTTATGGCTAACCTAACCTACCCTAACCGTGTCAGCCGATGCATCAGTCATTAGGACTGCCTCAGGCCACCGTGAAAATCTGTCGATCATAATCAGACAGTATCTCTATAGCTATTTAAGACCGAAATCCCTCCAAGGGTGGCTTGCTTGGCCTGGGAGCGGGGGATGCAAAGCCATTTCTGGCATAGCCTCCCACCCCCGGCGTGGGGACCGGTGGGGGTTGACCCCTGGACTAACAAGGGAAGGGCCCAAGGTGTGACGCGAGTTTTTCGATGAGCCTTTACACAGTGATAGAGCATGAAAAACTGAAGCGAATGATACCCGGTTTTGGGGGCCGATGAGTTATAGTTGACGAGATATTCAACATTAAAGTTATTATTGTTCCTTACCTAGGGAAGTATGAGTAGGTTTGTCAACAGCGAATGCAGCGTGGTTGGTAAAGTGTCAGCGTAGTAACTTTTTTGTCGCAAGTTCGTGTCCCATTGAAACACTTTTACACTACTATTTTTTTTTTCACTTTCTTTTAAAAATACATTTGTTAAATATGATTTATTTATAACTAATGTTCGGATATATTTTTTAAAATAAACAATTTAATTTCCACTTTGAATGTACGATGTGCATGAACTTGGGTGATAGTTTTCGAAAAAGCAGTGGAAACATAAAAATTTTAAGCACCATGTACATCGAATGAATGCTTTAGATTCACAACTGCAGAATTGTTTATTTAATTCTACTGGGAATGCCGCTTGATTTACGTTAATAAAATGTAGTCGATTGTCTAATAGCCGTGATGCGTACCAAGCATATCTAGAATAGAGATAAATATATTGAAATTCATTATAGAAACAAATAAACATAATTACGTGAAGAAATATATAGTTACATTTACCTTATCATGTCACTGTGAATTGGTGCTTGTAACTGATTATGTACCAAGGACTGAATTTTTATTATATTATTTCTTGAAGTTAAATCACGGCACTGATTATTTGAAGTCCAACAATTTTGTATTTTTCGAATATAATTTTTCACTTGACGGTAAAAATAGACATCACAGGGTTGGCATATAGGTGTACATTTAGGTGGGATTACTTTCAAGGTGCATGTAGGTAAATCATTACTATCTTTAAATTTCCTATCGTACAGTTCTTGTTTCGTTTGTCCACCCCATGAGTCCACTATATATAAAAATGGTTCCTCCCCCACATATGGCAAAATTACTGTGTCCAAATATTGTTCGTATTTATTCGATTGTAGTTTGCCAAATTTTGTGCAAGTTATTATTGTGTTTTTAAACTCATTCATCATTTGTTGAACTTGTTCCTCGATTTGTGGACCAAAAGCTTCATTTGCTTCTTGCAAACAAATAAAAACTTTTGGAAGCAACTTTCCGGACAGGGTGAGTGCATATTGTATAGTATATGAATGTGTTGTTTTTGATAAATGTTGAAGGGTGATGTGGTTATATGGCGTATTCAGTTAATGACGCGAATGTGCTTAAAAAGGAATTTATTCTGCTTTGTACAAGGTTGCTTAATATTTAACGCTTCGATCGACTCCCGCAACAGACTGGTCCTCGTTGCTTCGCCGGGCCACCAGCTAGCTTCTCTAGGCCCGTTCGATGGAATTACTTTTTTACGGGAAATCCGTTTAAGCCAATTAGACTTTTTGTGGAAATTCCACCGCCCACTCTTTTACGCCCTTAGCGTGTTTTTCCGAGAGTGGGGAAGCAATTTGGTGGGAGTGATATTCCCTGCGTACATTCGGCAAAGCAGCGGCGTGCCCCGCGGGCCCTGCCGATACGTGCGACATGTAGGTTTACGAATCTCAATCGGCAGGCCCTTGAGGGACCCTCGGTTTAGGATTCCTACGAACGCTATTGAGATTGTCGAGAGAGTTTACGTAAGGGACGGGTAAAATTCCAACGTCCTTATTACTGATAGATAAACGACTTTTCAAAAATAGCTTCGCTGGCATGAGAGTCCTAAACAGTGCTAGCTTGTTCTTGAGATTTCCAAGTGTTTTTCCTGCTAGCCGTCTGCCTGCCGAATGTTTATTATATACGCAGGTATGTAGCGTGCCTTACAATGTTGTACGCTTGCTTCGGTTGTCTTCTCTCCTTGAAATGAAAGGGTTCTTGCAGTTGTTATTTCGTATTGTACTCCACTTTGATCTGTATTGATTACTAAATCGGGGTCGAAGTTGTAAATTATTTGCTGGGTTTGGTTCTGAAACATTTCTGCAGTTTGTTACAATTCATTGATATTATTGATTTCTTCGGCATGACCACTGTTCCCTTCGACCCCGGTCCCTCGCTCCTCGGCACCTCAGGTCTAGCACTCCTCGCCACAACTCGACCATTGCCCAGATCACCGCCCAGGCCAGTTACTCTCTGCGTCCCATCACTTCGCACGCTAGGCACGCGGGCGGCCATCTCCTTCTCCCACCGGGTACACCGGTGCCGATTATAAACACTAGGAGGAGGCACACCCGCCCCGTCCAGTGCCACCCACACCCGCCCCGTCCAGTGCCACCCACACCCCGAGCTGGCCGGCCTCGTCGGCCTCACCCCCAGCTTCACGCTCAGTATAGATCCTAGCCCTATCAATAAAGGAGTCCACATCTCCCACGAAGAAACGTTCACACTCGGACTCCGGTGAAGATTCCCCCTGGCCCTCCTCCACTCCAGCCGGTTGCCCTTTGGCAGCACCTCCTTCCTCTTCTCCACCGGCGCACCAACCTGCCGGAGGCTGACTCCCCCCTCCGCCGTTCGCTCCACTCTGCAGCCTGCGGGCTCTCAGAGCCAACACCCCTGGATGAACACAGGCATCGTCGTCATCCACTCCCGGGACCCTAGCCAAGCCTGCGGCACTTGGTCGCAGGCTAGCGGCGAGGTCCCCCTCCATCCTAGGTAACCCCTAGCAACTCCCACTCTCCTCCCCACAGATGTTCTCCGTATGCGCTGTTAGAGTGATCCGCTATCTGCTGACGAACACTTAAAGACCTTGTAAGCGACTTCTACAAGACTATAAAAACAAAAAAAGTATCAGTGCTGTTGATTCAACGTATTTCACACGAGTTCGCACGCTTGAGGCCTTGCCTACTCCTAACAGGCCGACCTTGAGCCTGATAGAAGAGTGAGAAGTAAGTTGTGGCGTCCAACCACAATTCTTAGCTTCCACTAAAAAGGATTTTTGCCAACAGCACACGGAGTTCCCAAGCGGTCACCCATCTAAGTACTAACCGTGCCCAACGCAGCTTGATTTCGGTGATCAGACGAGAACCGGTAGATCAGCGTGGTATGGCCGTTGCCATTTTCCCATCCCTGGCTCCCAGGAGACGTCTTTCCAGGTTGGTGGTTGGCGTAATAAAAAAATAAAAAAATAAAAAAAAACCGGCAACCCGAGCGGACAGCTCTTCGCTCCACCGCAGACGTGACTGCATATCCGATCCATTTGGAAAATCGACGTCCTGTAGACTCTGACATCCCTCAGCATTCAACCTTTCTACTTTGGGACGATAGCCTAGCAGATTCTGGTTGGGTATTCCAGCCGGGGGGAACATTCCGTCGGGCAGGGGATTCCACGGCCCGAACTGGTTCTCTTCGTTCTGCTGAAGAGTTTCCTCCACTAAACGGGACGTCACCAGCGGAGACACATAACATTCGTAGGCGTTATGGTTATCAGCTCCGCACACGCCAAATCCACCGGCAGGTTGCGCCGGCACGTTTTCAGCCGCAGGAACACCCGGCCTGGGCACAGCGGCCTCTGGTATATTAACCGTAACCAGATCGCCCTGTGGAGTGGTGGTATTGGCAATTGATTTATAGAACTCCATAATGGGAGCAGGGGTCACCATGGTATCCGGAATCAAATGCAACGGTGATGCTTCGTTGCTATAGCGGTCTTCCGCGTTCACTGTAATAACGTGGTCAATCACAACGGCATGCAACATGCTTGTCATGACGTGCTGAAATGCACATAATGGCATTTCCCTTCTGACTCTGAGGTTTTCCGCCTCTAAGTCAGAGTAAACCCTCTCGCACAGCAGAGGAAACGTTGAAAAGTCAACGTTCTGGCTGTAAATGCGCTTTACGGGATGTGTCCCAGAAAAAGGACCTTCCTGCCAGAGCGGTTCATTGGTCACCACCTCTTTTGAGGCTTTGACAACTCCAGGAGTACCGTTGGTTGACGCTTTGCTTGTTTGAAGTTCATTGTCGCATCTACACGACGAGCTGGTTGTGAGTTTAAATTTGTGGATTTTCCTAAATTGGGTTTTACAGAATGTGGTGAAGTCGATCGGCGTCTATCGACCGAAGGTTGATTAGACGGTGTAGTAGAAAATGATATGTTTCGATTAGGAGAAGATGATCTTGCTTTTAATTCTACATTTTCTTGACGATGTGATTTGGTATCTATGAAATTTGTATGAGTACTATGGGGATTTTAACGACAAGACGGTACATTGGAAAAATGACAACAAGAATGCTGCACAGGTTGATTATGTCGACAACAACAATTTTGATGGCTATGTGGATATCTGAAAGCTCTGTACGGACTTGGTGTTCAAGAACGATTTTCGTTTTGAACTGGATAATTTTGATATTCTCTAGCCTGATATGGATATAAGGGGGTATATGTATTTTGGTGTGAATCGTTTAAGTATTCTCGATAACTATCTGACCTGTAATTTCCCTGTGAGCGATAATTATGCCTAATATCTGAAGTTTGGAATGGCTTATGATGTTCGTATGATGGTATGACTCCGGTATTCATCCTTTCTTCTACTTTTATTGCTATTTCTAGTGTTTTTTCTAAATCATCAGGGTCTCGTGCTTCTACAGCTCTAGCCAACTCATCGGGCAATCCTCGTATAAAAGCATTAATCGCGCTTGATTTAACAGGCCTAAGCATATTAGATGCGTCGTCACCATACACAGTATGTCGGAAAAGTAACGGAACTTTTTAAATTTAAAGAAAACTACTATCGCCATCTATTGAAACAATATAGAATCTGATAGCTGCATATTTCCTTTACAAAAATAAATGACTACCACTGGAATCGATCAACGGATTGTCAAGTTAGAGCGCATAAAGTGGCAGTATCTTTCGTCACCCGGTCACAAAAACACGATGGAACAAAGAGCAAATATTAAATTTTGTTTCAAGCTCGGTAAAACTTTTACAGAAACATTTGAATTGATGAAAAAAGTTCATCGTGATGATTGCTTATCCCGTACACGTGTGTTCGAGTGGTATAAACGATTCCAGGATGGTCGTGATGCTTTGGAAAACGAACCAAAGCCAGGCCGGCCAAAAAAGAAAAATCGCGATGAGTTGGTGAAAAAAGTGCGTGAAATGATCGCCTACGATGCAAATTTGACTGTGAGATGGATGGCGGAGGAATTAAATACGACCAAAGACATGATTCACGAAATTTTGACTAAGGATTTAGACAAACGGAAAGTCTGTGCTCGATTTGTTCCTCACGCCTTAAACGAGGACCAAGGAATTGCTTGCGTTGAACATTGCAAGGACATTATTAAAACAGCCAGACGGAACCCGTCATTCCTGGAATCGATTGTAACTGGTGACGAGACTTGGTGCTTCAAATACGATCCTCAAACAAAACGTCAAAGTGCTACGTGGAAGTCCCCAGGCTCTCCGAAATCGAAAAAGTTGCGTTTCCAAAATTCGCGAGAGAAGACAATGTTGATTAGCTTTTACGACTCTAAAGGTATTATACTTCGGGAATTCGTTCCACAGGGTGAAAATGTCAATGGTGAATATTATCTGGGTGTTATGGAGCGTTTGTGGAAAAGAATCGTTCGAGTGAGGCCCGAATATCGAACGCCGGGAAGTTGGTTTCTGTTGCACGATAATGCACCATCTCATAGGACCGTCGCTGTTCGTGAATTTTTAGCGCAAAAACAAGTCTGTGTGCTTCAACATCCTCCATATTCGCCCGATTTATCTCCATGTGACTATTTCCTGTTCCCAAAACTCAAACTGGCCATGAAAGGAACGTTTTATGACAGTGTTACACAAGTCCAAGGAGCCGTGACGAAGGTCATTGCAGCGATTTCACACAATGACATAAAAAAATCTATGCTAGCATTGGTTGAACGTTCCCAGCGGTGTATTGATGCGGAAGGGATGTATTTTGAATAAAAAAGAATAATTTTGGCAAAATAACTAATTGTTTTTTTTTAATTTAAAAAGTTCCGTTATTTTCCGACATACTGTGTAGCTATCTTTCAAACAATGGTATAATCCGTTAATTAAAATTCTCAATCGGTCGTAGAAAGCATACACCGATTCATTTCTTTTCATTCGAATATTTGAAATTTCCTATTGGTAGTATTCATATGTTTTTCCCGAAGAAAATCGTCGTTTTAAATGTCTAATAAAGTCATTAATAGTTGGGAATTGTAAATCGCAGGTACTGTCACGAGCTTCTCCGCGTAATTTAGATATAACAGTTCTAGTAAATGAACCATCGCATGCTGGAGGTAAACAATAAGCAGAATTTTGTACATCTAGTAGGAAATCTTTAAGAGGTATATTATTACCGTCAAACTGTGGTATACTAGCAATAGCTTGTTGAATGCCAAAACTTTCAGCCATAACGTTAGATATGCGATCTGAATCTGAGGTTTTAGAATCTTTCGCGCTTGTAGCAGCGTTTTGCATATGTATAGACATATTAAAAATCCAGACAAGGTATCAGTTACAAGTTACAAGAGTACAACAATTATAAAAATAAAAAAATATATATTATGGCAAAATAATGCATAAGTAATGGCAAATATTAACCAATAGTGTCGTAGTCAGTAACCGTTATCAAGGGCTATTACAAGAAGTTATATTATATTCAAATTGAATGAAACCGATCAAACGTGCTAAATATGTGTTCGGTTTATTTTCCAAACCAATCCCACGCATGTGAGCACCTTGTCTCTAGGTTTCTTTGTACATAAGAAATTTCAGTTTATCTATGTTTTTCGTATCCCACCGCTGCCACCAGTTAATTTGGCCTACTGTTACGTATTCGAGGAAAGCAACCACGTTGTTTCCATCGACTCTGCATTGACGGCGCGCGCGCGTATGCTCGGAGGTGGTGTGTGGTGTAAGTGTAGCGTGTGTGAGTGTGATTGTAAGGTATACGTGTGTGAGCGGGTTAGTATCTTTACAACAAGCGCACGCGACGTGGGGTATGACCAAATTCAACAATAAATAAAACGTTAATAAAATAGTGTATGGGATAACGATTTTGTGGGAACAAAGGTACTCTAGTCCTGTACGGACTCTACGAAAGATTGGTTTTAGGTAAGCTTGTAAATAAATCAAATCATGGGTTGAATATGCATATGTTTGGATATATTCTATAAAATAAAACTAATATGGCTATGTCCGTATAAACAGTAGTGAACAATATACCGATATGATTTAATTCGTTCTGCTTCTTTGACTATTTATAGAGTAACGGATTCGAAACATTATAGTCTTCGAAAATGAGAAATATTCACACACAACAGAATAATTCCCAGTGAGGGATGCCCCACAGTCATTAGTGACTACTGGAAATTACTTGCCGGAACTCTGATGCAATAACATTGGAAGAGAAATGGAAAGTTACTCACCAAAAAAACTATTGTAAAATCGTGACCTTGTTCAACGTATTATGTAATGTGGAAGTCTTAGATTTTGTACGGAAGAAGAACGTCGTACACAGCCTTTGAAACTCGGTAGTTTTGTTTTGCCTTACTGAACTGCAATTTTATGTGTGTATTAGAATACGATTCTAATAGATGGAAAAATTTATAATAATAATATTTAAACTTATAACTGAATAAAAGAAAAGAAAAGGAAAAACACAGAAGCAATTATTTTTGTTTAACGCTTTAAAATATTAAATAAAAATGAAATAAAACTGTTTCGTGAAGATTTGAGTCCTTCTGCCTAATTTGTTAACACTTCAACAAACTTCAACAAAACTCTGCTCTAACACTTCACGGACCCTCGGACACGCACCTCGCGATTGTACATCGAAGAGTGTCGCAGCTTCGCACCTCCGAACGAGACCAGAGCGGGCCTTGTCCAGATTTGTTTACACTGCGTTGATATTACGCCTAACAAATTAGGCTACGAGGTGGATGCGTGAGGACCCATGATTCGTTATTCTACCGAGTCGCAGGCGTGCATACGGCTCTATCCTTGACTAATTCGTTCTTTCTTTTTCTAACTGAGTACCCTCCACCACTCTTCCAACTTCTTCTTTGATTTACACTCATACTGCATACTTGTCGATTTAACAATTATTACTATTACAGCTATTGATACCAGATATTAATTATCAGGCTTCCTATGGCAATTTATATAACATGATTTTACGGTCAGAATATAATATAAAATTGAGAATTTTTCACACATTACAATTTACGCCTACTATTAATTTGTGGTTTCGTGGTACAATTTACAGTCACCGGCATAATGAAGTGTCCATCTTATATCGTATACAGAATATCTCAAAACTAATGTTTTTAATGACAAAAGATCCTATTATTGCGCTTTTTTGAAAGGTTTACTGTCACACCAAAGGTTTGTTACAAAAATTGAACGAGTATTTGCAATAACAAGAACTTATAATTTTATTTTCTTATAATTATAATTTATAATTATAATATAAACTTATAATTATAATTTATACTGCAAATTGAGTGCCGATCAGGTAAACTCGGAAGTGTCGTAGTGCGAACACAACAGCCATTGTTTCCAATTCGTACGAATGGTAACACCTTTGATCCGTCGTCGTCTGCTTACTAAAATATGCCACTACTGCCATATTTCCGTCTTCCTGCTGTTGCAATAGTATCGCTCCAACGCCTATCGAGCTGGCATCCGTGTGCAATTCGGTCGGTCGGTTTGGGTTAAAAATACACAAAACCGGTCTCATTGTTAATTTCTTCTTTGCTTGTTGGAAAGCACGCTCTTGGGCTTCCTTCCATTGCCAGAGTACGTTTTTACACGTTAGGCGGGTTAAGTGCTCCGCAAGTGTTGGGAAGTTCTTAACGAATTTCCGAAAATAGCTCGCTAGTCCCAAGTATTGACGTACCTGCTTGACGTTCTCGGGTCGCGGCATTTCCCTAACGGCATCTGTTTTCCGTTGACCTGGCCTTACTCCTTGTTCGCATATTTCTCGTCCCAAGTATTCGATGGTTTCTTGGAAGAAAGAACACTTTTCAAGTTTGAGGGTCAATCCATGTGCTCGGAAGGCTTCCAAAACTTGTCGAAGTCTGTCGATGCCTTCTTCAATTGTCTTCGATGGAACTATTACGTCGTCTATGTACGGGAAAGCTATTCTATTCTTAAGAGGTCCAAGGACTACGTCCATCAACTTCGTGAAAACAACCGGCGCGTTCGTCAGACCGAAAGGCATTCTTAAAAACTCGTAGTGTCCATCTGGTGTTACAAACGCAGTTTTCTCAATGGAATTTTCAGCGAGCGGAACTTGGTAATAGCCCGACGCTAAATCAAGACCCGTATAGTACTGATAGCCTCCCAGCTGGTTTATCTGGTCCTCAATGAGTGGCAACGGCGACTTGTTCTTTGTTGTGATGGCATTTAATTTGCGATAATCAACGCACTTACTAACATCTCCAGTTTTCTTCTTTACAAGCGTGATTGGGCTTGCATATGGTGACTCGGATTCTCTAATTATTCCGTTTGCTAACAAATCGGCAATAATTTCGCGAACAACCCTTTTGTCCGATTCCGCGAGTCGATAAGGGCGATACATGATCGGTTCGTTCGGCATTTAATTTCCATGGCGATCGTGTTCGTTTTTCCGAGGTCGCGCATTGATGTCGAGATGCAATCGCGAAATTCCTCGAGTAACGCAACGCATACCAGGTATGTAAGTATGAAACCGGAATTTTTGCAAAGAAATTACACATTTATTGTATGAAAATGATAAAAAGTGTTTTATTCGAAGTATTGCCCATCGCTAGTTATACATTTTTGCCATCTTTCTGGCAATTTGTGAATGCCACGCCAAAAGAACTGTTCCTCTTTTGAGGCAAACCAGTCGTCAAGCCATTTTCGCACATCTTCGTGAGATGTGAAGCGCTGCTTCGCAAGTGCGTGTCCCATCGATGCAAATAAGTAGTAGTCGGATGGTGCTAAGTCCGGTGAGTAGGCCGCATGCGGTATTATTTCCCAATTAAACGCTTTAATCGTTTCCTTGACCTGTCTTGCTGTGTGCGCTGGTGCATTATCATGAAGCAAAATGACTTTGTGTTGTCTTTCTTGATATTCTGGTCTTTTTGAACTCAAAGCTTGACTCAAGTCGATCATCTGCTGTCGATATCGTTCAGTATTAACTGTTTCGCCAGGTTTCAGCAGCTCATAATGGATCACACCTTTTTGATCCCACCAGACACAAAGCAATGTTTTCCGTCCATAGCGATTTGGCCTTGCAGTCGATGTCGCTGGTTCGCCTCGGGTTACCCATGATCTTTTACGCTTAGGATTCTCGAAATAAATCCACTTTTCATCTCCGGTTACAATTCGATGGAGAAATGACTTCCTTTTGTACCTGGCGAGCAGCAATTCGGAAGTGGTTTTTCGGTTTTCCTGCTGTCTTTCGCTCAGTTCGTGGGGAACCCATTTTCCCAACTTCTGGATCTTTCCCATGGCTTTCAAACGTATGGAGACGGCTTCTCGTGTCACATTTAATTGCTCCGCGAGCTGCTGTTGCGTTTGAGCATCATCCTCATCCAACAATGATTGCAAATCGCTGTCTTCAAACTTTTTCGGTGGTCTTCCACGTTCTTCGTTTCTCACGTCAAAATTGCCACTTTTAAACTTTTTAAACCACTCAAAGCACTGCGATTTACCAAGAGCATGCTCACCGTAAGCTTCAACAAGCATTCGATGCGATTCGGCAGCAGTTTTCTTCAAATGGAAGCAGAAAATCAGTGCTGTCCGCAAATCGTAGTTTGTAGGCACAAAATTCGACATTTTCAAATTCTACTAAAACCTATGTTGTTGCACTAAACTTGTATCGCAAACAGTTGAAAATCTTTAGCAGATGTCAAAACAAAGAAATGGCGTCAATGACGCGTATTGAAGTTAGCTACATTAAAAGTTATCGCCACATATGGGCAAATTCCGGTTTCATATTTACAGACCTGGTAATCTACGCGCTTTTTCCCCGATGCTTCCCACATTTAGAAATGGATTTTCTTCGACGACGCAGATGTCCATTGCCGAAGTTACTTGCGGCCGTTTCGCATCTCTTGCATCGTTGAATGTAAGACGATTTCCTCGTTTTAGCATGACGACATGATCTTGCTGAAGGAAGTCTCTTTCAAGTATTACGTCATACGCGGTGTACTCGTCCGGGATAATGAAGGAATCTACATTTGCGGCTACATTCTGTATTTTTCCGTATAGGATTCCGTATGATATCTACCTCTTTTTGATGGCAATTCTCCCGTCTGTGTCCCAGCTTCTTGCACAGGCTGCATTGTACCTTTGTCTTGTGGCATTCTTGTGCCACATGTCCAATTTTCCCGCAATTGTAGCACGATAATCCTTTTCCTCGGCTCTTCTCCACGGTCTTTAATACGACGGTCCGCGATTTCGGCTCCTTCCTCTTCTCTTTCCCTGGCATATTACCCATGGTACACATGTATGCATATAACTCGTTCGGATCTGTGTGTTCTCGTATCGTATCGTCCTCGTTAATGGCTCGTCCGGTACTCCAAAGATAACCATGTCGACGGTTTTCTCGTCGGAGAGACCAATATTGAGTCTTCTGATTAAGTTTAATTTTTGGAAACAATAGTCTCCTAATTGTTGTCCTGGTTTCGCCTCGTATAGATCTGCTTCCCGTAATAGTCGCGAGAATGGCATTGTCCGCCGAAACTGCGCGACTAAAAAGACTTTCGTCTCGGCCCAAGTGGTTGCGACTTGTATTCGTGTGTCGTACCACTGGCGAGCATGACCTCTTAATCTTGACGCGATCAGTCTCATTATCCCCAAATCGTCCCACGAAAATCTAGCCCCAAGGTCATCCACGTGTCGCACCCAGTTTTCGATTGCGATCTCTTCTTTGGATAGATCGTAAATTGGGATTAATTGTTCGTCCCCTGGTCGCACGTAGCAAGGCGATTGCGCACGTGATGATGAGCTTCGCGAATTTATACTCTCCGTTGCACGTTGTGCGTGGTCGACGGTTGCATTGTTTCGCGAATCGCGTGGCTGTGATTGCACACTTTGTTTTCGCGGGCTACGCGAGCGCACACGCGAACTACGCTTTTCCGGACATGGCGACCGCGAACACGAACTCGACTCCTGCCGTCGCGACGTATGCGATCGCACGCGCGATCGTCGCAGAAACTCCTCCATCATATTTTCAAGTTTATCCAGACGTGATTCCATGGCGTTGGATTCCCTTTCGTCACCGTCACGGCTACACGATGCACGTTCCATGCTTCACTTATGTACTGATATATTGTTCACTCTTAACTGCTATGCTTATCACTATATTGTCATTAGTGATTATGCTTATCATTAGTGATGCACACTTTTTTTTTCGGTGATGCTACTTGATTGTTTGTACACGGCACTCTGCACTTAATGTCTCTGCACGATGTACGCAAGTGTATCCTCCAAAAGAAAACTATGTGCACTAATATTCGTATGACACGGTAAATCCTGCTTCTGATTTGTAAGGAATAATCAGGATAACGGTGGTGAGTGGTTAAATAACGAAATAAATGTGGGCGGTTAAAACAGAGTGAAAGCTTGTATTTTTGAATTGTACTTCGCGAGTGCTGATACAATTCTGTTCTGAAAATCCTAGTCAAGAGGACCCCCTTGACAATATGGCCTTTCTTAGCCTTGAGGCAGAACTATCCCTAGGAAGGGGAAACGCAGCAGAAGACTGCACATGGCCCACTCAAGCCTTCGCTTTTTGGACTTTTCTAACAAAAATGAAGTAAATAGATCGAGTGCGGTAAAGCAAAAAGCAAAATGTAAATCAAAGAAAGGAAAAGAAATAAGGTATCTATAATTCGTTAGGTAACCTTGGTTTTAAAATTTCCTGTATTCGTATTCATATGGAATACTGTATGTGTATTAGAAAAAGTAGTCGTTAACACGTTGAGTGCCACGTCAATCATCGGTGACTGACACTGAACTTTCCGTTCAGGCCGTTCAGTCACCGGTGACTGACAGTGTAAAATATGATATAAAACTAAAAAATTTACATTGTTTTAAGTTGTTACCTAAAATCTATTTAAAGTCCACTTAATTTTTATTTAATACGGGATTTTATTATTAACGTACTTAAACATTTTTTCAGAAAATTTTAGTGGATTTTATTAAAACAGGGTAAACATAAAAATGGTTGTCCCTCGCAAGTATCACAAAATGTTACAACTTGTTTGGTAAAATTTCTTGCTTTTTTTCTGTCACACTGTGCCGCATTTTCTTCATAGCACGATTTATAATATTTTTGCACTGCTGAAACTCTGCCAGGTTTTGTTTGCAGTTTGTGTCATTTTCTACAGGTTGCAATACTGCTGGATGGAACGTCGGTTTCCCGGAAATTTGTTAGGTGTACGGCCAATTTCTTGCGGAATTCCGTAATGCTAATATTCTTCTTTGTGACATTTTTGTATAAAATAAAACTATTGAGGACTGCAGTATTTAACAAAAGTTCAACAACCAGCTTCCTATACCACTTCAAAGATCTTCTTAGTGGACTATTATAGGTATTCATCTGATCACATAAATCGACAGCCTTTCCTGCATTGTACTGCACTATAATTTTTGGTTTTAACTTGTATCCTGTTCAGGCGTATCCTGTAACAGGGTTTACGGCACTAACCGAGTGGTCGCGCGTTGCAGGCAATGGCTTTGTTAGAAGTAAACAAAGAGCGTTTACTGCGTTGCCTGCAATCAGCTCTAGGACCCCGGATGTCATAAATCCTGGAATCTCCAATGGGCTAAAGTGAAAGTGGCTTCGCGTCCTCAGCTGTGGGCCACTTGGGGATGACGAAGTCCAGGCCTCGCGGAGGTTCCACAGGATTCCGGGAAACCGTCCACCCAACACCCCTCTCCGGTCATTGTGTACCCCTCCCTAAGTCAGCGCGCTAAGGGCGAACTGGAAGGAGGTACAAATGCACTGGAGCAAAGCTGATTGGCAAGAAACATATTTCGAAAGGGCCAATCAGCTTTTTTGTCGTTTTGCGGAGTCTCCGCGTCACCGGGACCACGGAGACTCCGCAGATACCTTTGAAACACAGCGAAAGAAACATTAAAAATAGTTGCACCGCGCAAAATATCGACCGAAGTATACACTCAAAAAATACAGTCCACTAGCCATTCAAAAAGGCATTAGTCGGCACATCACGTGCAAAATTTAACGGGCCCTTGAAAACGAGCCGTCGATCAAGGCCCTAACATATCCTGATCGGCTCTGAACATTCACCATTTCCGATGAATGTTTCGTTGACAGAACTAGTATGTCCCGCTTGTCCTTCCATTTTAAGATGGTTATTCCTTTTCCATTTTCTTTAGCAATAGCCTCTCCCCGTTTTAACTTTTTCGAAATCACCTGCGGCGGATTCCCTCGCCGATTCGAACGTAATGTTCCTACTAAATGAACGTTTTTACTAACTAATTTGTCCGCCAATTCTAAACTTGTATACCAGTTATCAGTATATAACGTGTGTCCCTTATCGAATAAGTCTCTGCAAAGGGACATCACGATTTTAATGGGCATTGTGTTTTCCTGTTCCAAAGATTTTCCCGCGTACACACGAAGGGCATATGTGTAGCCAGATTCGCAGCATAACTTAAATATTTTAATCCCGTATTTATGGCGCTTCTGTTTCAAGTACTGCCTAAATATAATACGGCCACGGAATGGAATCAACGATTCGTCAATACATACGGCCTCTGCCGGGTTGTAATATTTTTTGAAATTTGTTTTCAATGCGCCTATAAGTGGTTGGATTTTAAACAAACGGTTGGATCCATTATTGTTTCTATTATCGGTAAAATGCAGCATTCTTAGTAATAATTCAAATCTATTTCTGGACATGATATTTTTTAGGAATGTTTGCACATACGCAGGATCATGGGACCAATATAAGTGTATGGCTGGTAATTTCACTAATCCCATCCATAGAATTAGCCTCAAAAATCGCTTTATCTCACTTCTATTTGTCACTGTCCACTTTTTCAAGCGCTCCGAGCATCCGCTTTCCAATTGCTGTGCAGCATACAGTGGCGGGCATATAAATAGGTACAAGTATTTCTGAAAATTTAAGTAACATTTTTTTTGTTTCTAAATGTTGAATATGTTTTTGTATAACATTATATAGTCAAACACTATGTACTCTTTCCACGCCTATTACATTTTTGCAAATATTTCCTTCCACAAAGTAACAATATTCGTTTAGAAATAAATAATACATATCTGACCCGAGCAAATAAATAGGAACATAACTTAATGTTGATATATATATTTTATTTATTAGGAGCTTGCATGTATTTTGATCATTTTTTCACTTTAAAAATGCGTTTATTGAGAAAAATTGGTACAATATATATTAATCAAAATATTTTCCATCATTTGTTACAACCTTTTCCCATCTCTCTGGCAATATGGCGATACCGTGACGAAAGAAGGATGTTGGTTTAGCAGCGATCCAGTCATCGATCCATTTTCGCACTTCTTCAGAATTTCGGAATCGTGTGCCAGCCAAGCCATGCTGCATCGATCTGAACAAGTGGTAATCGGAGGGTGCCAGGTCTGGTGAGTACGCTGGGTGCGGCAGAACTTTCCATTCGAGCTGCAACAGTGTATCTTTCACAACTCTTGCAACGTGTGGCCGAGCGTTGTCATGCAAGAGGATGACTTTGCGTCTGTTGCTCGCTATTGCTGGTCTTTTTTGCAACAATACGTCGTTCAATTTGTTCAATTGACGTCGGTACACATCTGCAGTGACAGTTTCATTCGGTTTTAGCAGCTCGTAATACACTACACCTTGCTGATCCCACCATATGCACAGCAAGACTTTATGGCCATGAATATTCTTCTTTGGTGTCGATATGGATGGCTCTCCTGGACTAACCCATGACTTTTTGCGCTTGGGATTGTCGTAATAGAGCCATTTTTCATCGCCAGTCACAATGCGCCACAGAAAACTCTTGATTTTTTGCCTGGCAAGCAATGAAACCGCAATGTTGAAACGGTTCGAAATGGCATTTTCAGTCAATTCGTGTGGTAGCCATTTTCCCTCCTTTTGGATCTTTCCCATTGCATGTAAACGTCGGGAAACAGTTGATTCATCAACTGCTAAGCTGCCTGCAAGTTCTTTGAGCGTTTGAGCTGGGTTTTCGTCCAATAAGTCTTGCAATTCATTGTCTTCAAATTTTTTTGGTCCTCCAGGACGTTCTTTGTCATTGACATCAAAATCACCACTTTTAAATCGTTGAAACCAAAACCGACAATTGGGATATGACGGAGCAGCATCACCATAAGTTTCTAAAAGTGTTTGGTGGGCTTCGACAGCAGATTTCTTCAAATCAAACAACAAAAGTAATGAATGTCGAAAATGCAATTTTGAGCGTTCCATGATTAGCGTCTGTATACACTGAATAACTCAATAATACTAAATGGAAAACTGTGACTTTATGTAGAGGAATGCCAAAACCATCGAATTTAAAAGTTAGGTTAGGTTGTTTGCATTGATACATCGCATTTTCAATAATAGATGTCGCTGATCAAAATACATGCAAGCACCTAATACTTAAAAATGGAGGTTATTATTATATTTTACAAGTATTTACTATAAAATTAAGTTAATATCTTGTCGCTTTGCCTTTCATTTTAATTACTTCTGCACATCTTCGTGGCATGGACTCTATTAGTCGTATGCATCTATTAATATCAATGTCGTTCCATGCTTTATGGATGATATCGAATAAGTCGTTTAAATTAGACGGTTTTTGAGCTGAAACTGCTCTTCCCACATCATTCCAAAGCATTTCAATTGGATTTAAGTCCGGCGATTGTGCCGGCCATTTCATAACATCGACATTGTTGTCTTGCAGAAATTGTTTTGCTTTGCGAGAAGTGTGTTTCGGATCATTATCCGCTTGAAATATCCAATCTTCACTTAAATTATTAGCCGTATAAGGCAATAACACATTTTCTAAAATATTTACATAAACATGCTGATCCATTATACCCTGAATGCGATGTATTGGACCAACACCGTTTATCGTCATCGCTTCCCAAATCATAACTGCTCCTCCACCTCCCTTAATGGTAGATTTAATGCACTTAGGATCAAATTCTTCTCCTACTCGTCGTCGCACATAAGATTTTCCATCTGATCCAACACGATTAAACTTGGACTCATCGGTAAAAACTACTTTACCCCACTGTTCTTGTGTCCACTTTATATGCTCCTTCGCAAATGTCAATCGCTCTTTCCGATTCTTCTTAGAAATAAGTGGCTTTTCGCGAGCGACTCGTCCCATTAGTCCAAATTCATTTAGACGACGACGTACTGTATGTACACCAATTTTCAGATCAGACGTTGCTAAAATTTCTGAATGAATGTCTACAGTTGTTCTATGACGATCTTTCTCAGATAGGCGATGTATCACACGATCCATTCGAGGTGTAGTTTTTCGAGGTCTGTTGGCACGGATTTTATTTTCAAAAGTATCCAACTTTTCTACGTGTTTTACAGCTGTATGAACTGATATACCCATGTGTTCAGCTATTTGACGAAACGTCATCCTCTCATTTCGAAGTCGTACAATTTCTTTTCGCTGTTCAGCAGTTATATGCACTGCTCTCCCTATTCCTACAGACAATGTGCACAGAATAAATAATACAATGGCAAATATTTTATATGCATTTAACGTAAATTTAGTATATTTATTGAAACTTACTTTTGAAATATAAAAGGAACTGGTGTTCCTATTTAAATGCTCGCACAAAATCAGCTACTTATTAATAATTTAAGATTTTTTAGAAATATTAATCACGACTTCTTCACTCTACCAATGTCAATGCACAATTAACAGACAAACAATTGCTAGGGAGCATTGTTTGTTCCGACCTTCTTTTTTTTAACAATACAACATCATTTGAGTTATGGAGGCGGAATGTTCCTATTTATATGCTCGCCACTGTATATTGCTTATTCATCAAGGGTAAAGTTTTAAAACGCCATAATTTGACAATTATAATGTATTTAGGTTGGTAGGAAAATAATGTCGGTTTCCAAGCTACATCTTTAAATCCACATATCACAAATCGGAATAAGTTTTTTTTAATCAAAATAAGTGTTAGAATATCCTTATTTTATCCAGAGCACGCAACGCGAGGTGTACGCCACATTGGAACAACTGCTTGTGCGAAAAACAAAAGAAGAAACGAAGGGGGGGGGACTGAGCGATCCGTTGATCGATTCGCAATTCGGAACGCTAGACGGAAGCTCAGCAACGCGCATACCATTATTTAAATTTAAACATCCAACACTTCCCCTTAAATTTAAATGAAAATAAAGAAACTTTAATTAATCAAACCCAACCCTTTTACACATTGAACATGTTTCGGGCCGCTCAAAGCTTTAGTCAACATGTCAGCAATCATATCATTTGTACACAAGTACTTCAGCTTAAATTTTCCTTCGCGCAGAACCTCCTTTATAAAATGATGGCGTATCGCTATATGTTTAGTTCTCGCATGGAATACGGGATTCTTGGATAACTTTAATGCGCTCGCGTTATCGTTATAAACTGTGATATCGAGCTCAATCTTCACTCCAAGCTCCGAAAAGGTATCCATCAAATATGTATATAGCCTCTTTTGCAGCGTCTGTGATGGCAACATATTCCGCCTCTGTAGTTGCAAGGGCAACCGTACGTTGTTTCTTTGACTCCCATGAAATGGGACATCCGAAAAAGTGAAAAACGTAACCGGTGTAGGAACGACGATCATTGATGCAACCTCCCCAATCGGCATCTGTAAAACCCTCTAAAGAACTGTTACCTGATCGATAGGTCAAACAATAGCGATCGGTTCCCTTTACGTATCTAAGTACTCTCTTTGCTGCTTCCCAATGTGCCCTCCCATAACAATTATTAAATTGGCTCAAATAACTTACTGCGTAACTTATATCGGGTCTAGATACTATTGATAGGTACATTAACCCGCCTATCAATTCACGATAAGGATACTGTTTATCATTAGCCTTATAATTTTCCTTAATTAACGCAATACCTGGCTCGAATGGGACTTTGACTGGATTGGCCTCAACCATATTGAATTTCTCCAGCAATTTCCTTATATACATTTTCTGACTTAATTTTACCTCGTCCTTGTTGATTGAAAATTCGATGCCTAAACAATACTCGACATTTCCTAAATCTTTGACAGAAGAGAAAGCTTTAATGAGACCGTCTTTAATTCGCTGAATTTTCTTTAAGTCTTTAGATAAGATCAGAAGATCATCGACATAGACAATAACTAATAACAAATTTTCTCTTTGATTATGACGGTATACACAAGGATCAAAATTTTATGATTGCAAACCCAATCTCCTTAATACTTCGTCCAACTTTGTGTGCCACTGCCGGCCAGCCTGCTTTAATCCATAGATTGCCTTCTTTAGTTTGTAGACTTTATTTCCGGATTTAAGTTGCTTTAGCATCTCCCTTGCTGTAGTTCCAATCTGACTATCCGCCTGTTCCAGATCTATAATTTTCCTCAGTACGTCCTGTGTGTTCCCTGGTACCTCCATGTAAACTTCTTCATCTAGAGAACCGTTCAAATATGCAGTGGTAATATCAACCTAATGAATGCTCATTCCATAATGAGCCGCCAATGCCGCCGCTAGACGAATTGAACTTAGACGTGCAACAGGAGCAAAGGTCTCTGAAAAGTCTATTCCAGGTCTCTGGCTGAATCCCCGAGCCACCAATCTGGCTTTCCTTCTGCTAACTGTCCCGTCTGATCCGTACTTGTTGGTTAACACCATACGGCTGTCAATTACATTCTTTCCTTCGGGTCGTTCGACCAAGTCCCAAACATCCTTTTTCAGCATGGATCTGACTTCGCTTACCATCGCCAGTAGCCATTCACTGGCATCCTTCCCAGATGTGGCAATGTCCATGGGAACTTCGGCAGCGTATCCCGCAAAATTTTCTGTATTTTCCACAATCTCGGAGTATACCTTACGCGGTCTGCCTCTATTTCTGGTCCTTATGATTCGAGGACGCCCTCGGCCTCTCTTAGTTACTGAATTCGTTGCATTCTCGGTGTTGTACTCCAGATCTTCTTCAGTATTATCCTCGATTTCGTCTTCAGTGTCGTCTCTGCCTCCTTCATTTGCTTCCTTATGGGCTGCTGCGTCACCGGGAAACCATGCTGTCGAATAATTATCATCATCGCTCTTATCCACCTTAGCTGAATTCCCTTCACCCAGATTCAAACCATCTGTTGAGTCTGTGAATTTTACGTCGCGGCTTATCACGATTTTATTTGTACTCGTGTCTAAGAGACGGTATCCTTTAATGTGTTCGCCAAAACCAGCAAATCTGTATTCTTTTGCTTTGTTATCTAGTTTCCTTCGCAATTCTTTAGGGATATGTGTATATACTTTAGATCCAAAAATATGCATGTCTTTAAAGTCTGGCTTTATTCCGCACCATCTCTCTATTGGAGTTACATTTGTAGTCTTGGTGATTAATCGATTTTGCAAATAGTTGGCAAAATGGACCCCAATATTTCTTCTCGAGTTCGGCATCAATTAACACACGTCTGGCCATTTCTAATAAGGATCTGTTCTTCCTCTCGGCAACTCCGTTTTGTTGAGGTGCATAGCTAATTGTATATTGATTCCTTATTCCTTCCTTTCCAAAAAATTCCTTTAACTCCTTATTGATATATTCCGTGCCTCTGTCTGATCTAAAAACTTTAGGAACTGCACGGAATCTCGTTTTTACTTCCTGTACGAAATTCTTAATTTTCTCTGTTACCTCAGATTTCTGACAATAAATATATAATCGTGTATCTACTATAATCATCAATTAGGGTCAATATGTAACGATTTTGACCTGGTGTCATTGTCTGCATAGGGCCACAGACATCTGTATGAATTAATTCTAATATGGAGTTGGACTTACTTTCTGACTTTTGTGGAAAAGGTTTCCTGGTCATCTTCCCCTTCATACAGGTGTCACAGACCTCTCTTAGTCCACAATCCCTTATTATAATTCCTTTTGCTGTTCCTTTGGAAGCCATCACCTTAATTGCCTCGAAATCCCTATGGCCAAGCTTTCTGTGCCAAGTGTGTTGACAGTTATGAGAATGCTGGTTCTTGATAATAAGAGCCATGTCTGTCCGCCTTAATTTAAACAAATCTCCACATAGATCAGCCTTAACTATAATTTTATCCTTATGCTTTATTGTACATGTTTCTTTAGCAAAAGTTACTTCAAAATCCTGTTCAGTTAATCTCTTAACAGATATTAGATTTTCTTTCAATACTGGAACAAAAAGTACATTTTTAATAGGAATAATCAGAGGATTACCTTCAGGGTCTTCACATAAGATTTCTCCATCTCCCCTGCCTTCAATTTCTGCATAAGAACCATTTGCTAGCCTTACGTTCTCTTTATTGTACTTTTTCAGATTTTTAAAAAATTTTCTGTCATTAGACATGTGACTTGTGGCACCTGAATCGATACACCAATCATTCCTGTCCCAGGATATGGCACCGTTCTCAACGTGGAAACATGCCTCGCTTGTGGAAGCATGTACACTTGTATCTTTACTCACAACTTGACTGGCTTTCTGTGTGGATTTGTTAGGATTCTTTTCTTTCCATTTCTTGTACTTTATGCAGTCTTTCTTTAAATGTCCTTGTTTCTTACAGAAATAACAGGTGTAAGTATTCAACTGTCCCTTAAACTGATTTGATTCAGACCTATCCTTGTATACCACCTTTAATACTTTGTTTTGTTCTTGAGGTTCACTCTTTAAATTCTGACGCCTTGTTGCTTCATCGACCAATTTTCCTTTAATAAGTTCTAATGTTAATTCATCCTCATTCCTAGTCTCTAGAGCTGTAATGAGAGTACCAAAAGAATCCGGAAGGTTACTCAACGTAATGGATATAATCAGCTTTTCCTTTAGAACTTCTCCTATAGCTGCAAGTCTGTCTACAAGGCTTAACATTTCATGAATGTATTTTTCCATATCACCATCCTCAGTTAACTTTAGATTGATAATTCGTTTGAGCAGATGTACCTGATTGCTCAATGAAGCCTTCTGATGATATTTTCTCAGCGCTTCCCACGCTTCCTTGGCAGTCTTGGTACCCTTGAAGTGTATAAATTGGTCATCTTCTAACAGAAGTCCAATCATTGCTCTTGCTTGACTGTCGTCTTTCGTCCATTTTTCGTTAGCATCCGCAGGTTTATCCTTATTTACTGTGTCCCATAGGTCTTCTTTTATCAGGAGTAATTCCACTTTGCTTTTCCATATCTCATAATTCACATTATTTAACTTTGAAATCGACAAACGTAAATCTGCCATTATACCTCGCCACGTGGACCTGGGCCCATAACCTGTTAGAATATCCTTATATTATCCAGAGCACGCAACGCGAGGTGTACGCCACATTGGAACAACTGCTTGTGTGTAAAACAAAAGAAGAAACAAAAAGGGGGACTGAGCGATCCGTTGATCGATTCGCAATCCGGAACGCTAGACGGAAGCTCAGCAACGCGCATTCCATTATTTAAATTTAAACATCCAACAATAAGATCCATTGTAATCTACACATTTTTGCTAATAAATTGACAGTTTGTTAATTCCTGTAGCGTAAAATTCTGTTGTTCTGGAATTGATAAATTCTTCGAACGCACTTTCAGCAGCTGCTTGGTTGGTAAATATCTTCCCTTGCAAATAGTGGTCGAGATGTTTGAAGAAGTGGTAATTAGTTGGCGACAGGTCCGGGGAATATGCTAGATGGGGCAGAGTTTTATATCCCAATTCATTCAACTTTTGTAGCGTTAATTGTGCGATTTTTGGTCGAGCGTTGTCGTGTAGAAGAATTGGGCCCTTCCGATTGATCAATGCCGGATTCAATTGTTTCAATTTTTCGTGCATGTTATCAATTTCTCGACAATACTTTTCCGCTGTAATAGTTTCACCCGGATTCAACAAGTTGCAGTGGATAATTCCCACTGCTGACCACCAGACACTCATCATAACTTTCCTTTGGTGCAGCTTCTGCTTTGGAAAGTGTTTCGGCTTTTCATCATGATCCAACCACTGGGCTGATCGTCGACGATTGTCGTACATTATCCATTTTTCGTTGCATGTCACAAGGCGATGAAGAAATGGATCATTTTTATTGGGTAGAAGGAACGCAGAGCACGCTTCGTAACGACGATTCTTTTGGTCTACGCTTAACTCATGCGGCACCCATTTGTCGAGCTTCTTTGACTTTCCTAGCTGTCTCAGGTGGTCAATAACTGTTGGATGGCTTACATCTAACTGCTGTGCAAGTTGTCGAACCGTTGTTCGTGGATCAGCTTCAACCAGTGCCTTCAGTTGGTCATTGTTGACGAGAGAAGGGCGTCCACGACCATCTTCATCTTCAAGGCTCTCATCTCCACTTCGAAATTTTTTGAATCACCGTTGCACCGTGCGTTCATTTACGGTATCTTCTCCAAATGCACTGTTGATATTACGAGTCGCAGCTGCAGCTTTATGACCCAGTTTATATTCATATAAGAATATTACACGAACTTGCTTGGTATCCATTGCAAAGTCAATAACTTGAAGTGAGCACAGATTAACAGTAAAAACAAAAGCATACCTATTAGCATGCAGAGCGACATCTGCACTGTAAGATGACATTAGAAGGTAAACAGAATAAAGTGAACTGTTATCCCAAAACCATGCGTCAAAGTTCGAAAGTTCTAAAACCGACATTAATTTCTTACCAACCTAATATTTATTTGCATATTGAAAATTTAAAAATGAAGTCCAAACCATACATAAACAAAAACTTTCATCTACGAAAGGAGAACAATAAGAAAATTAATAATGCAACTGCGTATGATAAATCTCAAAACAAGTATCAACACATAATCCAACGACGCATTTTTTACATTGGTATGGGGTATCCTTCCTTTGGTTCTGCTTTTGCAGACAACATTTCCTTCTGCTCACATTGCCTGCTGCATTTAAAGTTTTTGAAGGGAAATGTCTCTCCGTCAGACGATATGGTAGGTTTTCTGTGTTTTTTTTCCCACCACCCGCACTCTTTTTATTTTGCGGATATTTTTGCAGAATTTGTTTACTAACGACTGTTGAAAATCGTTATATTTTTGTTTTTTACCGGCGGCACTTTGATATAAAACATAAGAGTTGTATAATGATATGTCCAGTAAATGGAAAAAAAAAACTTTTTATACCATTTTAAACATTTTCTGTGTGAATGCAGTGTACTTAAAATCCAATCAACACGGTCCACAGAACCCATCTTGATGTTGTAATTCACAACACATTCTGGTTTTAACTTCGGCAATCCTGTAACATAATTTCTTCGACCAGTTTCTATCATTTGTGGTTCATGGATAGTTGATAACATCCACACATCTTTCTTGTCGCGCCATTTTAATGTCAATAAATTATCCGTACATCGGTAGTGAAATTTTCCTTTTCTTAGACTTGTATTGATATGGGGTATATCTTTTCTATTCTTATACTGTTCCATAGGCATTCGTTTTATGTGTGTGTAACAAATTATATAAATGTGGACTTGTGTACCAGTTGTCTGTTATCACTGTATGACCTTTCCCAAGATATGGGCGTAAAAGTGTCATCACAACATTTGCCGCTTGTCCAATAGTTGTAAAATTATGCACAATGTCTGTATTTCTTCCAGTATATACTATAAAATCTAATACATAGTTTGTTGTGCAATCGCAAAGTAAAAATGATTTAATTCCAAATCTGCTTCTTTTGGAAGGAATAAATTGTCTGAAATAACATCGGCCTTTGAATAACATTAGACTTTCGTCAATACACACATCTTGGTACGGATAAAACGATTGTGCAAAAGAGTTCTTGAGTGCATCAATTATGAGTCGTATTTTAAATAATGGGTCATCGCTTCTTACGTTGTTATCATTAAAATGTAACATTTGTAATAAAACCATAAATCTGTCTCGTGTCCTAATTTTTCGAAAAATATTGGTTTTTATCACTTCGTCTGCCGACCAATACTCATTTAGAGTTAATTTCTTCGTTCGCGGGATTAACATCATGATGGCCAAAAATCCATACATTTCACATGTTGATGTGGGTTTCCAGGAATTGATACGGAAATGCGTTTTAGGCGAAGTATTTTTTTTTCACAAATGTGAAATAATTGTTCGTCTCCTCTGTAATATCAGACACTAATTGTTCTGAAAAGAAATGTTGGAAAGCGTCTAATGGTGTAGATTCTTGAGTTAAATCTGATTTCACACCAGAATTTTGATTGTCAAATGCATGTCTCATGGGTTTGAAATTGGTCTTCGACCATGATAACGTTGAAAGCATTTCATTCGAATCCGAAAATTCGAAATTGAATTTCGATTTAAATCCCCTTCGTTCGTAGAAGTATTGAATATCCTTCGCCGTTTATTTATCCTTCCACAGGTAACTACCCCATTATTAATTGTCATATCTTCTGAATCAGAAGACGGTAGATTACCTTGGTGCGTTTCGTGTATTTCATGATTATAATCTTCACTCGAATCTGAGGCTTCATTCAAGTCACTGTCGTCTCTTGTAACAAATTCTTTAAAACGGCTACACATTTTTAGGGTATTAACTTTTAACTTTTTAACTTTTGGAGTAACACTGCACACTGCACGTGCAAACACCTAATAATCCTCTAGACATAGTGCGCGTCGCGTAGATGTAAAATGTAACACTGTAGGCGTGAAACTAAGGGCCAGTTAGCGAGCTCGGTCGAACCGTCATAAGGAACACTGTTTCCTAATTTATTGGTTCGGAAAAACGAAAAATAGGGGGAACGACGCCCTCGCGACGTGGGAAAAACTCTCGAATCCTCGCGCTTATTTATTGCGCGGAACCTTACGAGGACCGGATGTCTCGAGGCTGAGATTCCGCAGGCCTTGTCATAAATTTCCCCGGTCGCGGAAAACTCGAGCGGGCCCATTGACGAGTTTCGCCGTCGACAATTTGAGTACCTACGGTCCGTGCGCACTTTCGGACGGTCGAGGAAAACTAATAAAACATACGCATCGGCCGACAATAACATTTGTCTGGGAACAGATGAAACAAATTTAAGATATAGTGAATAACTAACCAAATAAACGAGATTTCATTTTTTCTTGTTGATAAGCAACAAGGTATGTTGTTTCTGAGAGTGTTGCACAGATACGATAAGATAATTTCTGGACAAATACAGTAAGACAGTTGTAAACGATCGAAGCCATCGCCGAGCGCACATGTGCGTCCATAGTATATATCGGCGGCTTGTGTCGGACATTTATGTGCGCTCATAGGCCACAGTGATAGCTTTCGCTGGACGCACATTTGCGCCCGTAGCAGTCAAAGGGTTAAGGATTTCTAATAAGCATTTTTCGAAGACCTTGTGCCTGGGATGGAGAGTAGACTAATTGGTCTGTAGCTTGTAACATGATCGCGCGGCTTAGATCAGGTTAGGTGCTCTTGTATGCAGGGTTCCTCCTATGTCCCTTGATGGCCTCAAGCGTCCTTGGTCGAAATATACTTTCCAATGCTTGGTTCAGGAATCTCTCTCTCTCCCTTGAGTGTGAGGCGGGCTTCTTCCTTGGCAAGCGTGGCTTTTTGCTTCCTCATCGGTCCATCGGGCTTTAGTTGGTGCAGGCATCTCCATGTCGGTGGTCATTGCATGGGCTGGCTCTCTTCTTCTGTGCACTCCAAGTCCTCTGTTGGTGGTGAAGGCTCTGTTGCATCCTGGCTCGTTGTATCGGTAGGGTGTTGCTGCTTCGTCGCTGGGCACCGGGAGTGGATCGCCAGAGGGCAGTCCCCTATTTCTTCCATCCGACGCTTGTCTGCTTTGTGTAGTGGGCCGGTTTGGTTACAGTCAACTAACTGGGCTGGCAACACAAGAGGACCGGTGGCCGCCGGCCACCTTCCTTTTACCCTAACCCCGTCTGTAGGGGTAGAGCAGCGAGCACCAATGAGGGTAGAGGTGGTCAACTTGGGAATATGGCCCGGAGAAATTCAGGAAACGCCCGAAAATTCCGAGACCATACTCCCCGTGACCTAGTAATGCTAAATAATCCGAAACCTCTCCAGGGGTGGCTTCCCTGGCCCGAAAGAAGGGTATGCGAAGCCGTTTCCGGCCCCTTCGCTTTCTTCCGCCTGGCTTGGGACGGGCCTCGGCAGCCCCCCCCCCCCCGGGTCGGTATGCCCACCGTGTGGGTACGCAGAGCGGCTGCTTTCCAGAGGGGTTGTAGCTCCTCTATTCTCTCCACCTCCTCTCTTTTTTCCGCTTTCTTTTCTTTTTTTTTCCCTACCCTTAAACGTCTTAGCTTGAATGCCCTACCCTTATTGTTCCCCCTGTACATTTATCCCCTTAATTTTACCCTCCCTTTAGGTTATTCACCTCAAAAACCCTACCCTTATAAATCCCCTATAAATTCTTCCCCTAAAATATACATACCTCCCGTCCCCTCCTGCCCCTCAGGTGATTACAGGCACGCCTTAAATTACATTCATTCCTTAAATTTCTTTCATATCCTCGTTCGTTCCTTTTTTTTTGTTCCTCTTTTTCCCAGCTTTTCAACATTCACACTAACTCGGGTACTTCAGGATCGTGTCACCCGTACCGTGGTCTACAGCACCACGGCCCCTGAGGGGTACTCCCCGTGACCTAGAGGTCAGACACCATCGTCGCAACACGAGGAAACAATTCCACAGAAATTTTTGCCACACCGGGATTCGAACCCAGCACATTCGTGTTACGAGTCTGGCACCTAAACCACTAGGCCACTGGTTCGCAGTTACCTTAGCCAAGAGAGGCCGAGCTTAGGAAGATATAATAGAGCTGACAAAAAACCTTCTTGGAAGCGTGCTTTAGCATAAGCGATGTGATTCTGTCGGGCCCGGGAGCCTTGCGATTACCCAATTGGGCGACAGATCTGGCAATGGAAGCAGATGTGAAGTTCACGTTTCTGGGAATTCATCCCGAGTCGCGAGCCAGGGAGGTTAAAAAACTATCTATGGCAACGGAACGCGGCGAGTATAAGTTCAAAGCGGAGTTGTGAATATCGATAAAGACTTTGGCCAGGGCCTCAACTCTTTCCGTATCGGAACAAGCAGTGCCGTGTCCGGTGGTCAGCGGAGACAGGTCTCTGGGTTGGTTGCTGGAGGACATGGCACGAAAGGTGGACCAGAATGTAGGGTCAGTATGTTTAAACGAGGCCAAGGTATAGTTCCGTTTTGTATGCCTTAGGGTTGACATCCTACGCTTGATTGCCATAGTGATATTACGAATGTGCTCTGCATAGGGGGTCCGTTCATGTGTTTCGCTGTGTCGCCTTAGTTGCCTTCTTAGTCTGATTAGAGATAATAATTCGTCGTCAGCCAAAAGATGTAGATGTTTGGTGACGGAGTTGTCATGCTTGGTGGTGGCGCGTTTGTGGCAAGCATGCAAAAAAGACGATATGGTATTGACAGAGTTGTCGATGTCTTCGACAGTATTGAGTTGTGCTTTTATATGAAAATTTTTGGTGAATTTGTGGTACAAGTCCCAGTCAGTAACTCTGTCTAGACCTTTAAATTTTTCAGGACTGGCAACTGATAAGAGGACGGGCAAGTGATCAGAGTTAAAGTGATCATTAACCTCGCAGAGAAAGTCGTGTTGGCAATTGGTGAGGAAAAAGTTGATTGTTGTAGGTCGACGATTAGGCATTTTGTGAGTAAAGGAGTTTGGATGAACGACGCGATATATGGAGGAAATCATATGATTGAAAAGGATGCTGCCGGCTTTGTTGTTGCGAAAATTGTTCCAGGAAGTATGCACCACGTTCCAACCAATATGCTATTTCTGTCTCCTTCTGTCCTTCTCTTGACTCGGGTTTTTTTTTTTTTTTTTTTGGGTGGGGGGAATCCTCATCGGACGCCCCGTCGCCCGGGGGAGGAGACGGGGGAGTGTCGGACTTGTACCGACTAAACCCCCCACGGCTGCCTCTTCATGCGCACCGGGGGCCCCAGGAAGCCTGGAAGTACTCCTTCTGGGCACCCCCGTGCGCCATGCCTTGCGGCCCACCCTCGGCAAGGGGAGGTGATCTTCCTCCCCTTCCGTCTCTCTTCCGGCGGAAGAAGCGGCAGCGCCTTCTTCCGCCTCACCTGGGGAGCGCGTTGCCGGTGGTAGGCCCCCGCCCAGCCACCTGCGCTCCCCATGGTCGCCGTCCCAGGTCTTGTGGGAACGGCGAGGCCTCATTCCTCGTTTCGGCGACGGCGCTGTAGGAAGAAGAAGAAAGAAGAAGAGCTATAGAAAAGAGAGAGAAAGATTAAAAGATAGAGAGAGAGCAGCATCACTTGCTCGCAGAAGGAGGCGACAGCATCCCATTTATCTCTCCTGTCCAGCATTTGCTTAACTATCGCTGGACAGGAGAGATCCCCGCCCACGGCTGACACCAGCACACGCCTTTCAGCGGCCCAACAGGGGCACGCCTCCAGCGTATGCTGTGCCGAGTCCTCCCCATAGCCGCAGTGGTGGCACAGCGGCGTCGCCTCCCTGCCAATTCGACACAGGAACGCACCGAAGCATCCATGCTCGGTGAGCACCTGTGTCACTCGGTACGTTAGGCCCCTCCTGCTCCCCTCGACCCACTGGTCGAGAACAGGAAGGACCGCCTGTACGCCGCGTTTGGCAGCGATCGCTGGCTCGCTGAGCTGCGACCGCCACCTCTCCCCCGCTTGCCGCTGTGCCTGCCGCCTGACGGCTACCACCCGCTCTCTCACCTCCGCTGAGGGGACACCGCTCGCGCATAGCTCCTTCTCGCGATCGTATACGAAAGCGCTACATACCGCCTGCAGCTCCAGCGGGATTAGT
Organism: Anthophora plumipes; assembly: GCA_951804975.1. NCBI lineage: Eukaryota > Metazoa > Arthropoda > Insecta > Hymenoptera > Apidae > Anthophora > Anthophora plumipes. Next base: position 9,546,332 of record OX638120.1, on the reverse strand, counting down.
CCCGCCAGAGCCATCGCCGCCGCGTACGAAACGGTGCGGTATCCCCTCACGCATCTGATGGCCAGCCGTCTCTCGACTCGACGAAGCAGGTCTCTGCTTCGACGGCTGACCATCAGATCCCCGGACCAGACCGGTGACCCGTACAGGACCATCGATCCGGCCACCCCCGCATACAGGCGCCTCACCGCCACGTTTGGCCCACCCAAGTTAGGGAGCAGCCGCCCCAGCGCTGCCGTCGCCCGCTCCACCCGCGGAACCAGCGCCTCGAAATGCGCCCCGAACTTCCAGTGGCTGTCCAGGATGAGGCCAAGATACTTCATTCTGTGCCCCACCCGGACGTGTGCGCCGCCCACCCGCTCCCAGGCTCTGGGTATCTTTCGCCTCCTCGGCCCCAGAAAGCCGAGCGCCTCCGACTTCCGCGGGGCCACATCCAAACCCAGGCCCCGGAAGACCCGGGTATCTGGTCTATTGTTGTCCTCGTTCTGTTTGCGTCCTTGTCTTACACCCATTGTATTCGCGTACCTCTTGTCCTTGTTACACTATTAACACGTTCCCTGCCGGGCCGTTTTTTGAAGACTTTCCGTTCAGGCCGCGTGGGGCGTATGCGCCCCACGCTTTACACTTGTATTATTTTGTTTCTGGCGAATGCCTTACAATAAATAAAATGCCGCAAAAATCATAATTATCAAGGAAAGGTTGTATAGTTTAACCCTTTGCGGTCGGCAGATTTTTCGGCTGGGAGTACCAGCTAGTCGGCGCAAATTTAGTTTTTCGGAGTCACTGTTCCCTAAGCGATTTAAGGTAGATATATTTATATTTAAAAGGACACAATATAGTGATGCTGATCTGTAATGTTTAATAGCGCTTAAACTACATAAAAATGGAAAGATTTAGCTTTTGTAATTTGACAACGTGTGGTATTTTTCAAAACAATCGCCGATATGAAGTCCTGGCTTCCGAATACAAGTATCGCAATATGTGCGTGTTTCTCGCCTTTTACCGGGGGTTTTCCTGTCGGAACATACCGCGCAATCTTTTTTAGTCCCTGAACGCATTATATGCAGCTTATTGTCTAATCTATTGTCTACGAAAGATGTGGACGGCTGCGCTCCAGATGGTGTTCCGTGCCGGACAGTTCCTACCAATTCGTCAACTAAACACTTCACAAAATTCAAATGGTTTAGCGGCTTTTCATTATTAGTTTCTTGCACCGTTTTGTACATTATGTATGAGTTTATGACGCACATTTCCATACCCCAGAAAAACAATTTTCGCCACCATTTTAGCGACTTTCGCAAAAAACAGTATGATGCTGCATATTGGTCAGCGCGATCCACAGCCCTCATTTTTTTGGTGTAATTTACGGCTACAGCTGGCTTCAACACATTTATTGCACCACCACCGCGTCTTCTTGCTGTAACGTGTTGGACACTTGCTGCATCGCTGGTGCTCAGGAAAGTCACTACCCGTTTGCTCTTCCATGCGAGGGCTAGCGTATTATTCTTCTTATAAGCTACGGTACATTTTGTTAAAAATCTAGGCTTCTTAATTTGAGGTGGCAGGTGTTTCCGGTTTGGCATTATTGTTCCTGTCAAATGGATCTTCAATTTGAAAAGTTCATCCGCAAGCGGAATACTTGTAAAAAAACTGTCCGTGTACAGGTGGTAGCCCTCTGCGTTTGGAACGTTGTTCAGGAGTTTCTTTATCAAAGTCAATGGGATTCTGGAACTAACTGGAAGTTCTGGTTTCTCTAAGGTTTCGGTCGTCAAACTTCCATAATATGGCAAAATCGAATATACGTATCCGGTTTCCACATCGGCCAATACGTAAATCCTTATACCCCATTTTGTTGGTTTTTTGGGGTTGTATGTGATGAATGCAATTTTGCCCTTGAATTTTATTATTGACTCATCTACACAAACATCCTTGCCAGGTATAAAATGTTCGGCAAATTTTGTGTCAATGTATCGCAGAAAGTCGTCCGCCTTCCTAATTCGGGTTTTCAGCGATGTATCGGACGGTGCATCGGTTCGTAGGTGTAGCATCCAAAAAATTTGCCGGAATCTGTCTCTTTTGAATGTTTGCGAATAAAAAGGAATTTTAGTATTGCTCCTAACTGACCAATACTCCGCTATATTTGGAAGTGGCATTGTTCCCATGTTAAGAATTACGCCGATGAATGCCATGAATTCTTCACGGGTAACGTCGACCCACGAATGCCAAATTGATTTGCTAGCCAACTGTTTTTCGCTGATCTTCTTTCTTGCGTAGTTGTTGGTCTCCTTTACTATCTGGTCAATCAATATGTCCGTGAAGTATAACTTGAAAAAGTCCAGTGGTTTTTTCACGTCCCGAGATATTTGTGGTCCCACTGTTCGGGGAGAAGTTTTGAATGCAAAATTAAAAGGCAAATCGGCCTTTTCCGTGACGTCCTCCCATTCTTCACTGGTATTTGAGTTTTCTGTTTCTTCAGGATCTTCTTCTTCATCGTCTTGACTCTCCTCACTTTCACTAACAATTCTTGATACATTCCGTCTCTTAGGAGGAACTATACAGTCACTGGCGTCACTTTCGGTATCTTGTAGAGAGTCATATATACACGAATTATTCACATATTCGTTATACTTTTCGACATCCAACCCATCATCACTACTCTCATTATATTGAGAATCATTCCTAAACGGCTTCATTTTTAGGAAGGGTGATGGTCTTACAGATAACACTTTGTAAAGAATACTCTGGGTTGGCGATGTATCGCGTCTGAAGGTTTTTGAAATTCTGTCTGAATTTTGCGACGCGGAAGCGAGGGTGCAAATCAGATTCGGAAAAATGGTGTCGCTGCTCATGTTTTTTTTGGCCTCTGATTGGTTACCCCGGGAAAATTAGTCAAATATACCTCTTTTATAATCTTTTCAAATATACCTGACGCCCGGGAAGTCGGCGTCATCAGGTACGAAGCGCACCGATTCCGGGAATTTGTTTCCCCCTGATGACGTAGAGAGCCTTTATTACCATAGGATGCATTGTATGGTCTTATGCCGTTTTTGGCATTGTCTCGTCTTCTGCTATATGGCAAGACTTCTTTGGGAAAGGTAGCGCACCGATGTCTTTTTTGGACTTCAGGTAATAAACACCCGGTTACCATGGCTGAGCGGCAATGGTTTTCATGTAAAATCAAAGTCTCAAACCGTTAATATCGCCAATGAATCTACCTTGAAATCCTGAACAATTGGAATGTTTATTTCTTACTAAATTTTAAAATTAAATATATATTTTATTATATTTTTATTTGTTTATAAATTTATTTCTATTTACTTAACATATATTTCTCGATGGTAAAATAACGCGTGAGACGTCTGAAATGGCTAGCTTTCTGTTAATCTCAATTTGTCTGGATTGATCTTTCGAGACGTGATCATGCCGCCACAGCGGCGACACCGACTTCTACGACAGATTACAAATGCCGCCACAGTGGCGGCACCGACCGCAAAGGGTTAACATGCATAACACAATAAACGAATAAATTTATTTTTCTAGGAATTAGTTTAACAAATACCTGGCTGAACATTACTAAGCAAGTTGCATCCTCACATATAAGTTTTTTATCATGCCTACATCAGTTCAAAATATAATATTTTAATTAAATTAAAGTTTGTATGCAATTACAAAGGGATGTTACGATGAACTTTGTTAAAGCATGGCATACATAAGTGTGGTTTATCCACACAACTATCGCAGAATGTTACAACTTTTACAGTACAGTTCCTTGCCGATTTGGAACCAAATTTTTCAACATTTCTTTCGTAACAAATTTTACACCGCCTTCTTATCGAATTAAAGTGGCCTTCCTTTTTTTTAATTTCGTGTCGTTTTCTTCTTTGTTCAATTCGTGGAGAATTAGTATTATTATTACACGACATCAGATTCATTGCTAATGTTTTTCGGAATTCGATGCTTGTTATTTTTCGGTTTGTAAGACTGTTATATATAACCCATGAATTCACGACAGCTGTGTTCAGGCAAAGTTCAAATACAATTTTTTTATACCACTTTACTGATTTTCGTAGAGGACTGCAATATGAAGCCATTTGATCGGAGATATCTACAGAAGATTTCCCTTCATTATAATCCACAATAACCTTCGGTTTTGTAACAATATTCCCCCTTTTCTGCATAGTCACAGTTTCATTAGAGTGTTTCGTTGATAATAGAAGAACATCACGCTTGTCCTTCCATTTTAGTATTGTCAAACCATCATTGCTTTCCTTAGCGATATATTCATATCGCATTAATTTTTTTGAAAGTAGGTCTTTTGGAATTCCACGGTGATTTCATCGTATTGTTCCAACCAGATGAGTGTTTTGAGCAACTAGCTTTTTGGCTAATTCGACACTTGTGTACCAATTATCGGTACATATTGTATGGCCTTTACCAAATATACTTTTGCACAATGATAGAACAACATTGGTAGGCGTTGTTTTCTCTCTATCCATTTTTTTCCCACAATAAATTTTGAAGGTGAGCGTGTATCCCGGTCCTGAACATAATTTAAATAATTTGATACCATGTTTATGTCTTTTTTGTTTTATATATTGTTTGAAGACAATGCGACCTCGAAAAGGAATCAGAGATTCGTCTACGCAAACAATTTCGCCTGGTTCAAAATACTTTTCAAAGTTTTCATTCAACATATCAATGACTGGTTTAATTTTATACAAGCGGTCATTTACATTTTCCTTGTCATTGTCGTTAAAATGCAACATTCGTAGCAAAAGTTCAAACCGATTTCTTGACATTATTGAAGGTGGAAGAGTCTGCGAATATGCTGGATCTTTAGACCAATACAAACTTATTTCTGGAAGCTTTACAATTCCCATCCACATAATAAGTCCAAAAAACCGTTTTATCTCGTTTTTGTCTGTTGCTATCCATTCATCTAATCGATACGATGTTTGTTTAGATAGACATTGTTGCGCATACCGATTCGTTTCTGAAACGACAAGATCGAAGAATTCATCACTCATAAACAAAAAATAAATATCTTCCGGTTTTTCGTAAGTTTGATTGCATGTTTTGAAACCAGGTGTACCAACGAAAGGCGTAAGGTGGGGTTGGTTTCCGATGGGATCAGCCCAATCTATATGCGAAGTAGTCATATTGTTTATAGAAGGTTCAGTATCTTCGTCTTCACTACTGGATAAAATGCGAGTGCTGCGTATACGCCCCACGATTAAATGAAGGCATCAGCAGTAGTACTAAGATGCCCGTAATCGACTGCATATTGAATTTTTAAAAAATTCTTCATTTTACAATGATAATACCAAATGGCTTGAACGGAAAGTTCAGCGTGGGGCGCATACGCCCCACGCGGCAGGGAACGTGTTAACCGTATTTATGGAACTTCTATTTCTGTCCTTTGCCAGTTTTTCTGTTCACACACCTACTCTTTTGAATTTTAACGGATTAGCAAACCGGTTTTAATCCACTTAACTCACACTTATACCTAGTTCTCCGATAGCACTTTCTTATATTTATAATTATTCTTTAATTTTTAATTTTTTAGTTATGTGTTCTGATATCTATATCCATATATATATTATATATATATTATATATATTTTTTTTAATTTTATTTCATTATTATTTTTATATTTATTCATATTTAACCGATTTCACTTCCTTTTAACAATAATAGCTCTCACTTTACACTTATCACTTTGGCTTTTTATTGTTTCATTTTTACTCACTTTGCTTTACTTCACTTTATTTCACTTTTATCACTTGTTCCTTTAATTAGTTACTATTAATTTTATTTTAATTTAGGTTTAGTTTAGGTTAATTATTATTAAGTTTTATTTAGTATGCCCTATGTTAGGCTAGTTTATAAAAATAAAATAAAATAGAAAGATAAAATAAGTATTTGGAATTAATTATTAAATTTTTATGTACAGATTTAGGATCACACTACTAATAAATAAATAAATAAATAAATAAATAAATAAATAGAAATACAATAAATAAGTTAAGTAAAACCAATAGCAGTAATTAGGTTGCCCCACACTGATACTTTCTGTTCAATCTTTCTCCTTCGGTAGTTCACACTGAACTACCTGCTCTTCCAATTCCGAAGAATTCCCTTCCCTCTTCTCTTCCCTTCCCCCTCTCTATATCCTCCCCACCCTAGGTTTATCCCTTCTTTTATAATTAAAAGCCCCTTTCCCTTTCCTCTGCCTCTTTTGCCCTCAGAATTCTCCTTGTTGCATCTGCGAATTCCCTCCATTTGTCTTTATTTCTAATAATTACCTCGATCATTTTCTTAGGAGGCATGATTTCTCCTCCTTCCCCTATTCCTAGATTCCCTCTCTTCCTGTTCCACCTTGGACATCTTAAAACGACATGTTCCGCGTCCTCTAACACTCCACACTCACTACACATACGACTTTGTCTTTTCTTAAATCTATATAGATAATCGTTAAAAGCCCCATGCCCTGATAAAAATTGGGTGACATAATAGTCCACTTGTCCATGTTTCCTTCTTTCCCATTCCTTAATATTCCTAATTAATTTCTTCGTCCATATGGCCTTTCCCGTTTCCTCCCCCCATCTTATCTGCCATCGCGACAGCATTTCCTCGTATTCTTCCTTTTTGATCTTTTTTTTCAACTTACTCTTTTCCTTCCCACCCATTCCCTCCTTATCCCAGTCCTTCATCCTGTCAAATACTCCTTTCCTCGTTACCGCGACCAAATCCATTGGAGGAATTCTCGCGATTACCTCGACTGCTTCCGAGGATACCGTCCTATAGGCCGCAGCCACCCTCAATGCGCATATCCTTGTAACCTTCCCTTTTTTTTTTTATAACGTGGGGGGAATCCTCATCGGACGCCCCGTCGCCCTGGGGGGGGGGGGGGGAAGTGTCGGACTTGTACCAACTAAACCCCCCACGGCTGCCTCCTCATGCGCACCGGGGGCCCCAGGTAGCCTGGAAGTACTCCGTCTGGGCACCCCCGTGCGCCACGCCTTGCGGCCCTTCCTCGGCGAGGGGAGGTGATCTTCCTCCCCTCCCTTCACTTTTCGGCGGAACAAGCGGCAGCGCCTTCTTCCGCCTCACCTGTGGAGCGCGTTACTGGTGGTAGGGCCCCCACCCAGCCACCTGCGCTCCCCATGGTCGCCGTCCCAGGTGTTATGGGATCGGCGAGGCCCCATTCCTCGGTTTTTTGGCGACGGCGCTGAGAGAAGAGGAAAGGAGATAGAAAGAGAATAGAGATAGCGAGAGAAAGGAGTAAAGACAGAGGAAGGAATAGGGGTAGGAAGAATTCAGCGCCGTTGCCACCTCCGCAAGTCGGGCCGTGGTCTACCCGGCCGGGGAAGCGATAAGCCACCCCGCCCACGACCACGGCCCGACTGCCCTCTCGCGGGGTCGCTGCTCTCTCGACCTCGCTCCGCCGCCTCCTTCTGCTGCATGACTTACTCGCAGAAAGAGGCGACGGCATCCCATTTCTCTCTCCCGTCCAGCGCCTGCCGCAGCAGTGCCGGGCAGGAGAGATCCTCACCTACAACAGACACCAGCACACGTCTTTCGGCGTCCCAAGCTGGGCACGCCTCCAGCGTATGCCGTGCTGTGTCCTCCCGTCCGCCGCAGTGGTGACACAGCGGCGCAGCCTCCTTGCCAATGCAACACAGGAACTCACCGAAGCATCCACGCCCGGTGAGCACCTGTGTCATTCGGTACGTCAGGCCCCCCCTGCCTCCGCCAATCCACTGTCGAAGACAGGAAGGACCGCCTGCACCCCGCGCTTGGCAGCGATCGCTGGCTCGCTGAGCCGCGACCGCCACCTCTCCTCCACGCGCCGCTGCGCCTGCCGCCGTGCAGCCCTCACTAGCTCTACCACCTCCGCTGAGGGGACACCGCTCGCGCAGAGATGTTTCCCGCGGTCGTAAACGTAGGCGCCGCCCTCAGCCTGCAGTTCCAGCGGGATTAGGCCCGCCAGAGCCATTGCCGCCGCGTAGGATACGGTGCGGTATCCCCTCACGCATCTGATGGCCAGCCGTCTCTCGACTCGCCGTAGCAGGTCTCTGCTCCGACGGCTGGCCATCAGATCCCCCGACCAGACCGGTGACCCGTATAGGACCATCGATCTGGCCACCCCCGCGTACAAACGTCGCACCGCCACGTTCGGCCCCCCCAGATTAGGGAGCAGCCGCCCCAGCGTCGCCGTCGCCCGCTCCACCCGAGGAACGAGCGCCCTGAAGTGAGCCTCGAACTTCCAGTGGCTGTCCAGGTTGAGGCCAAGATACTTCATCCTGTGCCCCAACCGGACGTGTGCGTCGCCTACCCGCACCCAGGCCCCGGGTATCTTCCGTTTTCTGGTCCCCAGGAAGCCCAACACCTCCGACTTCTGCGGGGCCACTTCCAAACCCAGGCCCCGGATGCGAGAGACGACGCACGCCACTCCCAACTCCGCTAAGCGGACGGTCCTCCTCCAGCCACGTCCGGTGGCCAGCACCAGCGTGTCATCCGCATAACACGTGATACTGACCCCGGGAGGGAGGGCCGCCCGCAGGACAGCGTCGTAGGCGAGGTCCCACAGGATTGGGCCCAAAACTGAGCCCTGCGGGACCCCGCAGACGACCCTTCTCTCCATCCGCACACCACCCCGGCCGGTGTACTCCACCCACCTGCCAGCCAGGTAGGCGCCGAGCACCCTCCGCAGATACGCAGGCACTGCGTGGTACTCGAGCGCCTCCCGAACCGCCGCCCACGGGAGGGAGTTGAACGCGTTCACGATGTCAAGCGACACCGCCAGCGCCACTCCCCCCCGCGAGACAGCTTCCCCCGCAACGGGCCCGCACCCGCCGAATCGCGTCCACAGTGGAGCGACCACGACGAAACCCGTACTGCTCCTCGCATAGGTCCGGGCCCTCCGCTGACAGGTGAGAGGCGAGGCGAGACGCCAACACCCGCTCGAACAGCTTTCCCGCCTCGTCCAACAAGCACAACGGCCGGTACGCGGATGGAGAATCCACCGGACGTCCCTCCTTCCTGAGCAGGGCCATACGACCCCTCCGCCACTGCTCAGGAAATTGTCCCAACTCCAGGCAGCGGTCGACTACCCGCCGCAACCGCGGGCCGAGCACGCTCAGCGCCGCTGCCCACACCCTTCCCGGGATACCGTCCGGACCCGGTGCTGTGTTCTTCGCTGCCATCTTCCGAACAGTTTAGTGTTAATCCTAGCCCCGTAAGGGCGTTGGATATGCGACCTGGACCTGACGGTCATACGCTACAAAACCTTTCTACCACCTTTAGCTTGGCCACTACTTCCAAGAACGGAGCCCGGAAAAATCCAGCAGCGCCACTGAGCGTTTCTAGCGGATCCGAGCCCTTTAGTTACGTCCTAGTGTGTGGGAACAGGGGGTACCCCTAGTTCGCCCACGCTAGTCCGCATCCACGGGGAACCACGGGAAGGCGGGCTCGTTCGATGCACGCAAGCATCGCGCTCTGACCCTGAGGGCGATGGATTGTTGGGATTTGGAGTTTGGGATGGGTTTGGCTTTCTTTCCTCCTACCTTCCATCATCTTTTCCCCCCCTTTTCCCTACTTTTCCCTAGCTATCGAGGGGTCTTTGAACGCCCCTTATCGCGTGTTCCGGTATTTCCCTTTTCGTCGCCTATCTGTCGAATCCCTTCACGTACAGGGATTCCTCGCAGAACCCGGCGAAAGCAGAAAAGGCCTCTGCCGACGACACCAAGTACGGTGCCGCCTCTGGCCAGTTCCACTTGCCAGGTGGGACCAAGTCCCGCAGAGATTCCCTCTGCGGGTCGTACAGCGGGCAATCCAGGATGAAATGGCCCACGGTGTCCGCCGCACTGCCGCAGACGCAGGTCTCGTCCTCGACAACGCCGTACGCCAATAGACGTGAACGGAAGTTGCCGTGACCTGTGAGAGCCTGCGTCGTGAAATGGTTTGGCCGCAGCCAGTGCGCAGCCAACCTCTCTCGAACGTCTTTGAAGAAGGCGAATGTTGTGCGGCCTTTCTGGGACGAAGCCCAGCGGTTTTGCCACACAGACACTGCCTCGTCCTTAACGCAGCCGGCTGCGTTCTCAGTCGAGCTGGGAACAGCGAGTTCCCCGATACTGGCGTCCCTTCCTCTTCGAAGGTTGAAGAGGGCCCTATGTTTTTCTAGCTGGATGTCAATGGGTAGTGCTCCAGCTACTACGCATAGGCCATCCCACGATGTCCTTCGGTAGGCCGAAGTCATCGCGATTAAAGCCCTGCGCTGCATCGAGCGTAGCACTCCGACGTCTCTCTCCGTGCACAGGTCGGACCACGCGGCCGCTGCATATGTGGCGACCGGTAGCGCGAATCCTGTGTAGATCGCGGAGAGAGCGCCGAATCGGAGTCCCCATTGGCATTTCGCCAGCCGGCCTAATTTACCTATAAGCGATCCGACCTTGTCGCTGACGTACCTGCAATGGGTGTGGACACCCATGCCGCTATCAAAGTGGACGCCTAAGTATCTTACCGCGGAGCTAAATTTGATTGTGGTACTCCCTATTCGTATGGTCGGTGGTCTTTTGTTTAGGTCCGTCTTCGACGCACGAAGGGCCTTTCGCTTCCTATCGGGTCGCGCTCCTCCTCTCCTACCTATCGGCTCCCTTTTGATCCAGCCGCTCCTCAGGATTATTGCCTCTGATTTGCGGGCTGAGATCTCCAGTTTCGCCTCCCTACACCAGCTGGAGATGAGATCCGTTAGTTTCTGTCCCTCTATCTCCAGTTGTCTTCTATTGTCCGCGCTTACGACGACGAGGAGATCGTCGGCGTAAGCTACGAACTTGTCGCCTACTAAGGATCGAAGTTTCCTCAGCAGGTCGTCGAACATCAGGTTCCAGCAGGCTGGGCCGAGGACTGAGCCTTGTGGGCATCCTCTTGTAGCCTGCTTGGAGCGCTGAGTGTTCCCTATGCTCAGGCTTACCCGACGGTTGCTGAAGTAATTAGACATTACCTCGAAGATGTTCCGTGGGCAGCCTCTTGCCTTAAGGGCTTCTAAAACTAGGGGCCACCAGACGTTGTCGAAGGCCCCAGAAATATCGAAGAGAAGCGCAATCGCATGCCGTCCCTCGGAGGAGTCGGCAATACGGCGCATCTCCAGGATAGCGTCCTCCGTCGACTTTCCGGCCGTGAAGCCAAACTGCCGATCGGAGACCTTTCCTGGTGCCAACGACGTCTGGTCTAGTCGCTTCTTGAGAAGCTTCTCGAACAGTTTCCCTATTACGGAGAGGAGGCATATGGGGCGGTAGTTCTTCGGGTCCATCTCGTCTTTGTCCTCCCCCTTCAGGAGTGCTCGGAGTGAGCCTTCCTTCCAGATAGAGGGAAAGACGCCCCACTGAAGGCACCCGTTGAAGAGGCGTACTATTTGTTCGGGGATTGCTGTACAGGCTGCTTTCATGGCCAGAACTTCAATTTGGTCTGGCCCTGGAGCTTTCCTGTTGGCAAATGTTTTGACAGCACTGATTGCCTCCGCGCCCGAGAATGGGGCGGCGTCCTCAGTGCTGGGCGCGAAGCGCGCCTGTTCTCTGATGATACGCTGCGTCGCCGTATCATCTTCTGCCCTATCATCCGGAACGTGAGTATCCAGAAGTAAGCTGGCGGTTGCGTCGATGCTCGCCGTTGCGGAGCTATTAGTACGCCGGAGGGTGCTGATCACCCTCTCTGCGCGGAATTTCTGCGCCTGGAGTTTGTAAACGATACCCCAGGGCTCCGCGTTCCCGTGCGACGTTACAAAATCGCGCCAGCTTTGGGTTTTCACCTTCCGCACTCTTTGCCTGTATTTCCGCAAAGACGCGCGGTATACAAGCTTTTTCTGAGCGCGGGAGGTGTCGTCCCTTTCCCTCTGGAAGTTTCGCCTATCGCAGTACGCCTCTTTTTTGAGGGAGGTTAGTTCTTCTGTCCACCACGGGTTGGACTTTCTGAACTTTCGCTTCCTTGGCATTGTCTCGGAGCAGGCGCGGGTAATTGCGTCTGTGAGTTCGGATGCCAAGGTTTCTACCTTGTCGGGGGAGTTCAGCTCGATGCCCTCCAGCCGTAATCTTGAGAGATCGGAGAGCCTGGCACAGTACAAGTCCCAATCGGCTCGGCGAGTGTCGAACCGGGACTTCTCCGCACTATGCTGGCTCTTCGCGGCTTTCGGCGCCATCAAGCGAATCTCCACCGCGTTGTGATCGCTGCTTGCCCAGTCGCACCTTACTTTCCATTCCCTGAAAAATGGGAGGATGGAAGGTGACGCGAGGGTGACGTCGATGTACGACGAGCCCGCGGCCGACGCGAAGGTTGGGGATTGGGCGGCATCGTTCACTACGCTTAAACTAAACGACCGGATCAGCGCCTCTAGTTGGGCGCCTCTCTCGTCCGTTTTCTGTGGGCCCCAAGCTGACCCGCGGGCGTTGGCGTCTATGCCGTAAATTACTCTCTTCCCCCTCAAGAAGCGGAGCACCGTTTCTAGGTGCCTGAGGTGCTGCTCGATCTCGTCGCTGTACTGAAAGTAGCACGAGACGACGTAGAGCGAGAAGCCGGGTGCTAGCACTTCCACGCAAGAACAATGGGCAGTGCTGAGCTGCGAGATGAATAAGATACCGAGGTTTGGGTTGCAGACCGCCACCGCGGCCCATGGATAATGTGGGCCGGCGGCTGCCACCCTTACTCCGGTTCCTAGCCCGCTGACGGCGTAGCTCGTTCCCTGGCGCCTGGCGTATGGTTCCTGTAGAATCAGGACGTCCAGGTGCTTTTCGGCAACGAGCTGCCTGATTTCGCCACTTACTACAACTGAGCGTTGAGCGTTCAGTTGTAGCAAGCGTATTCCCGTGGTCGCAATCGCGCGGTGTTTATCGGTTGGTCGCGGAGGGTGTTGGGGATTTTCGCGGGGTTTCGCGGTCTCTCGCGGTAGAGACGTTTCGTGGCGCGAGGGGGGGTTCGACGCGGATCTATTCGCGGGGCTGGTGCCTGTCTTGATTTTAATATTAAAGTTGACCGTCTTTATTAACCTAACGCTACAACGTTTGATCTGCGCGGCCGGGGCGGCTGGCCTCGGCCGTGGCAGAGCATCGCACCGTTCGAGGTGGATGCGGACGGTACGATGACCGGATCCTGAAGGGGTCCGTTGCCCCGCCGGCGCTGGTGAGGAAGAGCGCCCGGGCACGTCCCGGCGGTGAGTGCTGCGCGAGAGGGAGGCAGCCGCCGAGCGCGTTACCGGGCGGTTTCCCGCGCCGACGTGGAGCACGACCTGCTGTTCCCTCGCTGCCGTCGACCTTAGCCTCCTGGTTGCCCTGTTGGCTGCTGGCCTTCTCACCGCCCTGATGGCATCCCTCGGTCCTGCCCCCACCCGGAGATCCGAACGGGGGGCTATTTTACCTCCGGAGAATTTAGAACCGGGAGATGTCATCATGAATTTTTGGCGGCTGGATATAAACCCTCCAGCCATAGGGGGGAGTTCCTGAACGAGAATATACACACGCCGCCCCAGCCTGGGCCATAACAGCGAGGGGGGGGATGTGATTTGATTGCGATACAGCTGCAGGTGGGTGGGTGCTGTATCGCTTTTGCCTAACCGGGGGGGGGGGGGGTGCAGAGATTTCTCTTCTCCTAGCCCTCGCATCTGCCTCAATGCCATTCCGTCCTGCTAGCGTCCGTTTTTATTCTCGAGGCGGGGGTTTGCAGCGCCCTGGCGGAAGACCGTTCTATATCCCCCCCATAGCCCGCGACGGTGGGTGCGCCGCGCACCCTCGACAGGGTACGGGCGTCCGGTGGTGGTAGCCTCCCCAGCCGCGGCGACAACCGAAATCGCAAAAGGTCGGACCCCTTCTAGGCCAGGATTCCCGACAGACAGCGATCGAGGTGTTGCGCCCGCGTGGATCGGTCTTTCGTCCCGGATGCCAGAGAGCCTCTTTAGGGTCGTGGAACGGGTGTCCGACTCCGAGATCCAGGTGGGCACATTTTGCACGGCGATAGCCATCTTACTGCTACAATGCTATGGGCAGGCGCATAGCGGCGGACTACGCGAAGTGACAGCGTGCGAGCCAGAGTGGCCTTTCGTCCCGGCTAGTTTTGTAAAAAGCGAGTGTCCGGCTCCGATCTCTAAGCCAGCAGTGGCACGACGGTCCTCCTGCTTGGGCAGAGTGGGCAGCCGGGGTCCCGCTTTCGAGGGGGTCGACAGCGAACGCCAAGGTGTTACACCGGTTTTGAAACGGTCTTTCGTCCCGGATGCCAGAGAGCCTCTTTAGGGTCGTGGAACGGGTGTCTGACTCCGATATCCAATCCGGCGCGTTTTGCACGGCGACGGTCGCCTTTCTGCGTTTGCAGGCCACGATACGGGGGCGCGTGCGGTGGTAGGTCCACCACCATTCGGTAGGCCCGCCCCGGTGGCGGTGATGCACGACGGAGACACCGACGCGGGCGAGGGGGGGCCGTCGAGGGGAAACCGCCAGATTGTCGCGTAACCCCCGCGGGATTTGACAAGTTTTTATGGGAAATAGGCGAGTCTAAGAATTTATTTACATGAGGTATTGTTTTCCTTGTAACATGTCGACCGAAGGGGGAATTTGGAGTCCGGCTCGAAAAACCGCGGTAGCGAGTACGTTTTCGGGCCCCGAAGCCAGCCAGAGAGAGGGACGAGAGCCGGGGTTCGGAAATTCCGTAGGGAAAGTGATTTTGCAGCTTCTGGTAGATTTTTGAATTTTGACAAGCAAAAAAAAAAAAAAAGGTCGCGCGCCTTATCTAAATTTGGTCGGGAAGGATTTCCGGAAAATGGCCGAAAAAGGGCTATATTTTTTTCCGATTTCTCAATTTTTCAATATTTCATATTTTTCAATATATCGATATATATTTTTTTGTACTCACTCGGTCGGCTATCTTCCTTCCTTCGGGTGGTGGGGGCGAGCGATCCAAGATGGCGTCACGTATTTCCCCGTGACGTCAGAGCGGTTCCGCAGCGGCGGAGGCGATTTCTTCTGCAAAACTCGGTATCTTCTCTCGTGGTGGACCGAATTTTGCGATCGATGTCTTCAATTAATCGGCAATCAGTCCTCCTCTCGTTCTGAATTTCTGGATCCCGAGGTCCTCCTGAAAACCGGAGCGCGCCGCGAAGAACGATCGCTCGCCGAGCGATCGTCCACGCCCGAGGAATATTTTCAAAGTCTTTCCCCGATAATAATTGTTCTACTCGGGCGATTTGATTCACTGACGGATGGGGACGCGCGGAATTCCATAGCGCACTCCCGAACGCGGTTTCAGATTAGTGGCTTGAAAGCCTGATTTTTAAACGCGAGTTAAGAATTCACTTTTATTTCACTTCACTTCACTTCACTTGTAATTTTTAATTTCAATCTTTATTTATATATATATATATATATATATATATATATATATATATATATATTTATATTTTAAAACGTTGCCAGCTTCTTCTTATTCAGCTGGTTTGTGGACTGAGACTGCTCTTCCTTCCTTCTTTAGCTTCCTCGTTGACTGTCTTCCTTCCTTCGGGTGGTGGGGGCGAGCGATCCAAGATGCCATCTTCCGAACAGCATCCCCTAGCTCCGTTTCCGTCACCGCAAGCTCCTGTGTCCACGGCCGGTTCTCCTCCCCCCCGATCCGGAGTGGCAGAGCCGCCGCCTCCCCGGTGAAGGGGAACAGCGTATCCACCACCCGGTCAAGGACAGCGGGGTCCAAGCCCTCCGTAACCGGGGGGGGGCGTAGGGCCGCAGCTTTCCCAGCACGAGCCGGTACGGCCGCCCCCACGGGTCCCGGTCCAGAGAGCCCAGAAGCTCCTTCCAGGATCTGGCCTTCGCCTCCTTTATGGCCTGGCGGAGGGCTGTTCTTCTTCCTTTGTATTGTTGCTCCAGTTGCAAGATCCCCTCCTCGTCGCGTGGCCATCTTCTGCGTTCCCGCGTGCACCGGCGCCTCGCCGCTATGCACGCGGCCCGCAGCTCCGCGATCTCGCTGGTCCACCAGTGCGCGCTCCTCCTGCGCTTGTAACCTTCCCTGCCCGATCCCTGTTACTTCCCCCCTCCAACCTGTCTCCCCATACGGGAGCTCCGTATAGGAAGACAGACTGCCCTACCTGTGCGATAAGTTTCCTTTTTAGTTGTGAGGGCCCTTTCAGGTTTCCCATTAGTGCCCCCACCGCGTTCATTATTTTAATCGTTTTCTCGTATGCTTTTTGGATATGCGCCCTAAAGGTTAATTTCTCGTCGAGTATCACTCCCAAATAGTTCATTTGCCTTTTTGCCTGTATAATTTGACCCTTAATTTTAAATTGCTTAGATTCCCCATACTTTTTCCTTTTCCTTGTAAAAACTACCATTTCTGTTTTCCCTTGAGCAAGCTCTAGTCCCATTTCTTCTACCTCTCTTACCACCTCCCCGACCTTTTCCTCTGTATCCCTTATCAATTCTCCTATTCCTTTTCCCTCCGCTAGGATTATAGTATCGGCTGCGTAGCATACAGCCAATTCCCCTTGTCCACTTTTACGTAGTATTTTATTGAATCCTATGTTCCACACGGTTGGGCCAAGGACCGAACCCTGCGGAACCCCTCTCCTAATTTCCCATTCCATCTTCCCTTCCGCTGTCCCTAATTCCGCTTTCCTCTGGCTTAAGTAGCTCCCTACCATGTCCTCTAATGCTTCACCTACTCCCATTTCCTTCAATCCTTTAATGATCTGCCCCCATGTTAACGAGTTGAACGCGTTTTTCACGTCCAAGCTTACCCCTACCACATACATTCCTTTATCTAGGCCATTCTTTATAAAGCGCGTCACCCTCTCCACTGCTTCCATAGTTCCCCTGCCCCTCCTAAATCCGTACTGCAGTTCGTTAATCTTTCCTTTAATCACTTCTTGCAACCTATTTTCTATAATTCTCTCCGGTCGGAACATACCGGTCGGAAATAAGTCAACCCTTTTGGGGTTGGCTTTGGAGCGCCTAACCGGCGGTACCAGACTGACAAGTAACACACTAATGAACAAAAAATAATAAAGGAAAAGAACTACCCTAGAAGAACTATAATAAACAAAAGATTACACCACAGCACTATACAGAATACAAAAATTAGAAACTGAATCTCGATTTGAACACTATATGACGAACGTAAACACGGAGTGAGTCAGCAACACGTCTGCTCTCTGCCGATGTAAACATTGGACTGCTTTTGGATTATCTCCCATTGCCTTTTTTCGGGCGTTCTTATATATGCCCTTTTTCATGCGCGGACTGTGGAGAGTGCTGTTTCGGTACACGCTCCAGGTACCTAATTTACTAATTATGTTTGCACCCTATTGGTGCGTGCTTATATTATTTTCTATTGGCGCGGGTTTAGCTTCGACTTATTCGCTATTGGTGCGCACTAGCTATACGCTACAACGGTATCATTTACTTTATATTCACTATTATTTCTACGCTTTTTATTGAAGTTCTCATTTTCTTTCTCCGCATTTTTTGACAATCTTTCTGACGCAATTTATCTATCTCGCATTAAATGTATTTTGTCATTCAATTCAGGTAATTCGGCCTCAATATGTAAAGCATCTCCTGCGTTGTGATTTATTCCAAATAACAAATAACTTGGTACAAATCCAATCGACGACTGTTTGGTTGTATTTAATGATTCTTGTATTTTACACAACTTGTTTGGTCTTTCTGAAGATTTTGTAACTTCCGCGGATAGCAAATTGGTAATAGTGGCGACATACCTTTCTGTTTGGCCATATATTCCACTAATCATACTTCCTAATCCCCACCACGCATCGGGACCTCAGGCTTGAGACTCTGCTTTAAAAAGTTCGACGATGACTTTATCTTCCTTTATTATTGTCGCTCGTCTTTTCCCATGTTTTGTTAGTCTTTCACAGTCTTTGTGGTCTGGTATCGTTCCACCCACTCTTGCACGCAGTGCTTCAACATTTTTATAACACTAGCAATCGCTGGATACGATCATTTCGGTCCACGTGTGTATAGCGAGAAAAATCACTTCAAATCATTTAGCATATTCAGCACTCATGGTGAAAAATGTGTGTTCGGTGCGATAACTTGAGTCAAACTGCGACGGCGCAGCTTAAAACATAGTTCTATGTTCAAAAAAAATTAATTTAATTGTACCAAAATTTCGACAGAAAACGCACACGCGTTCTTTTTGAACAGACTACAGTTCTGATACATTAGTGATTGAATATTTTGTCCTTCGAGTCGCATCCCAGTGTGATCCAGTGAGCAAGAGACTTGGAGACCACCCCTGCAACCAAGAGCGATTCTTCGGTCATCTAAAACCTATTAGACGCATTCGATTTACCGATTGGTGAAAATGGCCCTGAATCCATCTCTACACTATTGCCGAGAAGTTTGGAAACATTTGAGTTGTTTTAAAAAATAATTAAAAATATACTGTGATTACTAAAGAAATATTATAAAAGAGTAGGGTGTTGAATGAAAAAAAATATTAAAAAACGAAAATTGTATTTATTTTATGAATTTAGCATTACAATTTCAACTCGTTGAAAAGCCTCCCTTTCGATTTAATGACGGCTTTGCAGATCTTTGGTATTCTGTTTAATAATTTCTCCAAACAATCTTCTGGAATTTGTGCCGATGCATCTTGCAGCTGTTGCTAGAGATGTGTGAGCTGAAAAGCTTCAGTTTTTATGGCAAGAAAATTCCACAAATACTCGATAGGAGACAGATCTGGAGACTGCGGAAGCCAAGTCATTATTTTCAATATTCAAAGATGTTCTTGACCTTCTAAAAATCCTTTGCACAGTTTTAAGGAGTGCTTCGGGTCATTGTTCGGGTGATCAAATGCATTTGTCTTTCAACATGGATTTCCCATTAGTTGGCTGTCAGAGGGTATTGCGTGGTCTTCAAGAATTTTTAAATCTTCTTCTTTTTTCATAATTGTATCAATTTTTCCCAAAAATTGCTGACGTATTGACCAGCGAAGCAGCAACTGATCATTGTGTTACCTCCTCCATATTTTACCGTCGAAATTACGCAATCATCTCGTAACTCTTCATGCGGCTGTCGCGTAATCTGGATTCTTCTCCGTAGAAAATAAAGAGTCAGACCACCGACTTAGGGTCAGGATCGTCAGTTCGTCGTATAGCGAATTTACTGATATTCTTAATATTCTTTTAGATTCTAAGAATATGAGTTTTAATAGAACTTTTTCAAGTAATGACTCTAATAATACGGTATATGTAAACTGGTAATACAGTTTTATTAATCACAAGTTATAACCGATACAGTGAGTTAGAGAAATGCTCTCGAGCCTAAGTATTTGGAGTTTTTATAATGTAAAGAGGATAAGAGTGGGGAGCTTGAAGTTCAGGGGCCTTGGTGAGTCTGGTGGTGCCGCGTGTATCAGGTGGAGTCGTGCGGCTCTTGGGATAAGCTAGGTTGTCACACGGCCGACGGCGAACAAAAATTCGACGGTTGGATCCAAATATTTCGAACTTAGTCTCATCTGTCCATAGTACATTTTTCCACTGTTCTATGGTCCAATTTTCATGTTGTTTGACCTACTGAAGTCGTTTTTGTTTGTGTACTTTCTCCAATAAAGGTTTTTTCACTGCTACACATCCTCGGAACCTTTCCGTTAATAAGCAGTTTTTCACAGTAGAAAGTAATACTTTCTGTTTTTGATTTTCGTTTTGCTTTCGCGTTATTGGTGCAGCAGTAAAACGCCTATTTCTTTTCGCCGTAATAACAAGAAAACGATCTTCGTTAGGGGTTGTCGCATTAAGTCGTCCACTTCGTTTTCTGTCTTCAAAACTCCTAGTGTCACTTTGTCGTTTGAAGGTGTAAACCACACCTTTTAAAGAAACACCAACTTTTTTTGCCATCTCTATCAATTTCATACCTTCTTGTTTAAAAGCACATATTACTGCACGTTTTTCACGAGGAATTTACCTACTTTTGCACATTGCTTTTAATTTTTTGCCAAAACACTATGTTTTAGTATTTGACAATACAAAAAAAAATCAAAACTAATTTTGCAAAAACAAGAGTAATCGACTTGAAATGAATATTGTTGTATCAATGCACAATCGCGACGATGCAAAACGATATATGCGATGCAGTTAGCGTTCGTTCTTTGTTCTCGCGCGAGACCTACGAACCTCAACACATTACGAGGAGATCACGGAATTGACGCAACGTAGTCGAAATAAATGATTCTACATTGTGTTCTTTTGCTTAATTCTAATATTGTTCTCTTCTATATTACTATATAGGTGAAGTATATATTTTATATTATGCAGTGCAGTTGAATTATGCATTTAAATTTCTTTGTTTCCAAACTTTTTGGCGGTAGTGTATATGACAGAGGTTAACTAGAAGCAGAACATCAGAGTGCAGTCTCCGGCAATCTCCATTCCAATCCTATTAGAATACGAGTTCACGGGATTTAACCGTAAACTACTCAAACGTGCCAAAAACGAAAAAAAGAAAAAAAGAAGAAACAATAGAAAACCACGCGCGTGCACTAGATCGGCATGTAAGAACGCAAAAACGCCCCACACACTATCCGCTTGCAACCACATCTATCCGATACGCATTTCTAACAGATACTCTTCAACACCATAAGTTGAGACAAGTACATTTAATTTGCACCTCATACGGTAAAAATGGCAGAATCGTAGAAAAACTGGTAGCAGAATACATGGTGAAAGCTTCGTTATTGCGTTTTCGAAAATTTGTATGTAACATTAATTTGACGCTCTTGAAAAACGATATAGAACTTGATAAAAATCTGTTAGAACGATTTGAAAACGAGCAGAATGAAATATATTTAATTAAGATAGATAATGGGGGTGAATCCAGAAACGAAGGAGAATTTGAAAAATTCGAGGACGAATATATTCTTCTAATTCCAACAGTTCAACATAACGCCTTAAAGGCTCAACAGTCACTCGCAACAACATCTCCCTCGTTTTCGGATACTCGGGTAGAAACAAAATTACTGTGCCGATAGCATTAGCATCGTTCGAGAGTTCATATGACGATTGGACGAAGTTTCGTGACAGTTTCGAATCCTTAATTCATAATAACGAAGTATTGGCGAAGATTTGGAAGTTCTGTTATTTAAATTCGACGTTAAAGGGAAATATTGCACGTATCGTTCAACCGTTAGGTAATTCTCATGTAAATTTTAACGTTGGACGGGAAACTTTAACAGTTTGAGTGCCACGGGCCTTTGCAAATATTCGCTCGAAGAATGTCAAATGGCACGATCGCGCTTCTTTCATATATCCTTTCTTTTTTCATTTTTGTTACTTTTGTAGGATGATAAATGAAAACAATATTTCTTAACAGCAACTCCGAAGCTTGTAGAAGCAAACAGTTCAATTTAGAAGCTCGATAAACGATAACAGTATAGACTTGCACTGACAAAACCTGAATGTGCAGTTAGTTCTACGGACCAATTGGCTGACACGTTCAGGTAGTGAACAGGGGATATGCGATCGCGCTGGTTGGCACTCAAACGGTTAAAGGAGAGGTTTTAAAATCGCAATATTATTATAGATCACCACGTTAAAGATGGTTTTGAGTTCCCTATCTAATCGTGGGATACGCTAATCATATACCTTAGGTGTACAAATGAATAATTCAAGTTTTCTATAGCAGTTAAAAGATACGTTTTAAAATCAATTGATTGTCCCTCTCTTTTGCTGTTCATTAGTGTTGACATGCAGTTGTTACAACTGACGATCAGCTTGGCGTAAAACGAAACATAACCTAGACAAATATTCAAATCAATAAAATCCAGGTGTATATTTGACATTGTATGCTCTACGAATTTCAACAAGGAAGAAATGCTACAAAGTTATGTGAATCTATTTGTTCTATTTTTGACGAAGGTCTAATATCATGCGATGTATGTGTATTTTGGAATTATGGATCTAAAACCGGTAATTTCAATCTGAATGACAAACCATGACCTGGACGCTATCGGAAGTACGGCAACGATGATTTGGAGCAACTGTTCTCGCAGAGTCACCGAAGTCAACAAAAATCAACGCGTGACAGCGGGTTCTTCTCTACACGACAAGTAACGTAGAAAATCTGTCTTATAGAAAATCGTTACTGACAATGAAAGATGAATATGCTATAATAATCTGGAACACAGACAATTGTGGGTAAATCCAGGTGATAGAGTAACATCGTTCGCAAAACATAACCGGTTTGGAAAGAAGGTTCCCCTCTGCATTTGGTGGGATAATAAAAGTTTAATTAATCCAGAACTGTTAAACCCGATGAAACTGTTCTGGGGATTGCTACCAACGGCAATTAATCCACTTGAATTAAGAATTGAAAAGATAGCATCTGTTACACCGATAGAAGAGAGCATCCTGTGAAATTGCTGCATGACGCTAGGCCACATATTGCTTCTGTAATAAAAGACGTTACAATGAGTATTGGTTGAGACATTTTGCAACGTACAATGTCTTCACCACACATTGCTCCTTCGGATTTCCACTTTTTCCGATCGACGCAACATACCTGATGCGGTACCCACTTCCAATCAATGGATGAGATTCAAAAACTGGCTTGACGATTGGATTTTGTCTAAAGACGTACAGTTTTTCCGTTACTGGAATCAGCAACTGCCTATTGAGACGGCTTGAAGTTATACAAAGCAACGGCGAATACCTTCATTGAACAACTTGCTTCACTTTTTTTTAAATAAACTTTAAGTTTCACGAAAAAATTTGAATTACTAATTTGTGCATCTATGTTGTCATGTAAATTGGACATTCGAACGAAACGTAAATGGAATATACGCGTTTCAATTAAAGAAATTGTCAACCGATCTTCGTGCTTGTTTTGAACAACATTCTAACTTCTTAGAAAATTCAAATAATGAAACTTAGGTGATAAATTGTCCACCAACGACCCGTAATAGGATGAACATTACAAACTCTCTTGTGCCATCAGTAAATGCACCTTGTCCACACTGTAAGGAGGCACATTTCCGTTAAGCGTGCGCAGATTTTCGTTACGCGTGCGCAGATTTCCGGAAATTACCCCTTTCGACCAATCGTGTAACACGTTAAGGGCGGCGTCAGTCCTTGGGGACTAACAGTGAACTTTCCGTTTAGGAGGCGTCAATCCCTGGATACAAACAGTCAACTTTTATTCTTTGGCGGCGTCAGTCCGTGGTTAGGTCAGTCTATACTCTGTAATCCAACACTCAACGAATGATCGCTGGGCAGCAAAAGGGCAGCAAAATCAGCTCTTGACGCTTAACCCCTTGCCGTATCAATTCGTTCAACAAAATTCGGGTCCAACCGGTAAAGGAAGATGCTTGCTAAATGGGCCCAAAAATTAGATTTTGCGAGAACATTACATTTAAGTCTCGCTTATCGCTTTCTTGTTTGACTCACCTTAATTTCACAAGTTAAACTTGTAATGATCATGTTTGGTCCGAAATTGTTTTCAGGAGTTAAACTCGTCAACATACGGCAAGCGGTTAACGTGTTAAACGTACAAGAGTTTTGAGTGTGCTTTAATTTTTCTTTTTTTCTTTTCTTTGTAAGTGGACACACTAGTCGAACTCTTGTACTCGTCCAGCTAACAAAGAATGTAATACGTGACATAATTCCATGTTGCATATAGATAGCGTAAATTTAGTATGAGCTTCTGATCAAGTAAAAGATTCACAAAATACGTACTTGCAGTACGAGCGTGTCGATAGACAGCAACGATCAAGCGTTATCAATGAAAAGGGTGAATCGTGACAAACGCGTAATATTGTCGACGACGATTGTATACATTTGCGACTGTAAGGGTTACATGAATTGTGAATATGGAGTCTTGTTAGATCAAGGATCCCAAGTTAATATATTACTACCGAGTCATTTTGCGAGAAAATTGGAATTTCACGATCCACTGAAATCCACTTCAATATCAGGTATTGGTCTTGCACAACGAAAGTGATCCTTGCAAAAACGCAGGCAGAAATATTAACGGGTACAGAGCATCGCTGGACATGTTTAATAATGCCTTCATAATCAATCACCATTTCCAATATCAGTTATCCACTCACAGATTCTCAATTTGATCAACAGCGAGATGTTAATCTGCTGATTGGGGAATGCTTCTCCAAGGGATTTGATTTGCATTGCACAGTATCGTGTGAACCAAGGACTTTCCATAATCCGAAAAACTCAATTAATTGGATTTTTGCTGGCAGAACTGGTGGACTTTCCATTGAACCATCGCAATACGTGATCAGTAAATCGTGACCAACAGGCAGTATAGATATGCAGTTATCACAATTTTGGATGATCGAACGGTTCGATATAAATTACCGTGCTCCAAAACTTGAAAAAGGCGAATAAATGTGAAAAACATTTTACAGTAAAAACAAGGTGTGATTGAACTGGGTGTTATCTGGTATGAATTCCTTTCACCAATAAACTATGCTAGCTAGGTGATTTAAAACGAATAGCCGAAGAACTTTTAGCAAGACGTGAAAGAAAAATCGATTAAAATATATAAAGTTTATGAAGGAGCATGAGAATCCAGATCATACGACAGAAATATTAGTCGAATCTACTAGAGATGAAACATCCACCTACTATCTTGCAGTATTCGGTGAAGACAATGACTATAAACTCGTGTTGGCACAGGAAACGCCTCTTGGGTGAGCTTTCTTGCCGTGTTGGACAAACGCCACATTATAACCCTATTACTGCTAGCAGGGTCGTCGAGCGATTCCAGTATATTTGAGCCCTTTAGTTACATTCTACTAAGCGTGGCAAGGCAAATATGTATACGCCGGGCAAACTAGTCTGTATGCGCGAGGAACCACGTCCTCACGCACCGCAAATTTATGACGATACGTGCTTTCAGAGTTACAAAAAGGAATCCATACTAACCAACGCTAGAAATCAGTTCAATAGAACTTCCTGTATCACGTTCAGTTGTATGTGTAGATATGTATTAGGTCTACCGGAAAGTTCTGTTCGGTAATGTCATCTCAAGTTTGAACACGTATGAACGTCTTCATTCGAAACATATTTGGCTGTCTCTTTTTGCCATTGTATTTCTACATGTATTCTTCTAAATTGACCAAAATAATGGTATCATCATCTCGCTATTAAGTGAGATTCGTTCAGATGAACATGTGTATTGGTAAAGTTCATTTACGGCATTGCATTCTGTATGAATTGCAATAAAGTAGAGATGCTACAGAAGCGTGCGAAAATTTGATGAACGTGTTGGATGAAGATACAGTTTCCGATAGTACGTGTAGGAGATGGTTCAAAAAATTTGAAGCAGACGATTTCGACCTTAACGACAAGCCATGCTCTGGAAGACTATCTCTGATCGATGGTGATATGGTTAGGACCATTATTCAACAGGATCATTTTCGACCACATTGGAAATTGCGAAAATGCTCCACCAAATATAACAAACCATTTCGGACCGCATTCAGAAACTTGGAGTGGTGTAAAAGTGTTCCGGGTGTGTGTCTCATGAGTTAAGTGAACAAGCTTTACACGACTGAGAATTTGCACATCTCTGCTTACTCGGGACAAAAAACAACCTTTTTTAGACCAGTTGATAACGGATAATGAAAAGTGGATTACGCACCAGTACATTGTCAAGCGAAGAGCATACTGTGAGCTCGGACGATATTTTCCCTCCACCTCGGAACAGAGTTTGAGCCCCAATAAGAAAATGCTGTGTATATGGTGAGACACCAAAGGACCAATACACTATGAACTTCTCAAATCCAAAGAAAGGCACAATTCGGAAATGTATTGTCCACAAATGGATGATTTGAACCAAGCACTCGGGGAAAGAGACTGGTACTGGTCAATAGGAAGCAAATCATACTGCACCAAGGGATCTCCAGACCACATGCTGCTTTGGCTACTCGCCGGGAAATCGCACAGCTAGACTGGGAAATTCTGCCGCATCCATCATCATCTCTGGACCTAGCGCCATCGGATTATTATCTGTTTCTCTTACTGGAATATTGTTTGAAGCGAAAAGGATTCGAAAATAAAGCAGATGTCAGTCAAGAAATTTTCGCCTCCAAAGGTGAGTCATTCTACAAGAATGGAATCCAGGAATTACCACCACGCTGGAAAGAGATCATTAGTAACGATGAAAATTATATTGTTCGGTAAAGAGTAATAGATGTATCGAAAATGTATTATTTTCTTTTAATTCACAGATCTTTTCGGAAGATCTGACATAAGTATTCAAGTTGGAGGAAACTGTTACGTATTACAGCGTATTGTGTTTAAAAATAAACTTCATATAATATACACACAAACATAGAACGGTCAACACATCGGATCGCCAATCGCAGTTATCCAGAATAAAGGCATTATTAGACAGTTTTACGTAAGCTGCAATAATTAGAATTATGCAGATCAAGTGTTTCAAGAAAAAAATACAAGGACTAAGCTAGAATGCGAACGTAAACGAACTTAAAGCTATAAACGGATATTGTGATTAGTCCTTGGCGGAGATGAACTACTTAGAGTGGACAGAAGATTATGGATTATCAAAAATATCCTATCATCTTAGCCGTGATAGGATATTAGCTCATGTCACTTCGAAACCTAGTTAGACAGATCGGAAGAATATCAGAAGTGCTTCGGTACAAATTCTAGCAGTATTCTACTGTCAATAGGAGATTTTCTAGTGGACAGGATAAGTCCAATTTTGCCATTCTTTGTTTTCGGAGTAGATTATGTTGGACCATTTTTTGTAAAGGATAATAGCGTACATAGCCATGCGGTGTTAAAAGCGTGTGTGTGAATTTTTGCAGGTTTCTCAAGTAAGACCGTTCATATTCAACTAGCTGTGTATAACCGATACATTTTAAAATTGTTCGCGGAGTTTTATGTCTACACGTGGTCGGTGTTGGAAACTACATGCCGACAATGAAATGAATTTCATCGAGGCGAGAAATGCGTTACGGGAGTTCAGAATATTAATATCAAATAACGAGCAAACTGAAAAATTGGCGAGATTCCTACCCAACGAAGGAATTGTATAGCATTTGATTTCACCGCAAGTTTATATACAGAACGTCATCTAAAACGTGTCATTGACGAAACAAACGTAACCTACCAAGAGTTGTACACTGTTTTGGTGCAAATTGAATCATGCTTAAACTCGCAGTCACTATCCTCTTGACCTAATGATCCGACAGATTTCCTTCCTCTAACACATAGTCATTTTCTTATTGGAGACTCATTGACTTCACTTTCTTATCCGAACGTGTGTCGGATCTCAATGAGAATCTTTTAATCCGTTATGAAGTAATCCAAAAGATGTTCTAGTACGTCTGGAAACGGTGGCATATAGAATACCTTAATGGCTTATAGTAGTGAAATCAATGAACCCAATCAGCAGTACCTAAAGTTGTACGCGAGAACAATCTTCCACTATTGAAGTAGTGCGTTTATCGGATAATGAGGGTTCATCCAGGAAAGGATAGTGTCATCCGTATTATCACTGTGAACATATATTGTGGTCTGGGCTGTTTGCGCGAAAATGAATGCGTATAGCTAGTGTTACGTATTCGAGGGAAACAACTATGTTGCTTCAATCGACTCGGCATTGACGGCGCGCGCGCGTATGCTCGGAGGTGTTGTGTGGTGTAAGTGTAGCGTGTCTGAATGCGATTGTAAGGTATACGTGTGTCTGAGCGGGTTAATATCTTGCAATAAGCGCACGCGACGTGGGGTATGGCCAAATTGAACAATATATTAAATATCAATAAAATAGTAAATGGGATAAGATTTTTGGGGGATCAGAGGTACTCTAGTACTGTACGGTCTCTACGATGGATTGGTTCTAGGTAAACTTTTAAATAAATAAACTATGTGTTGAATTTGCATATAGTGGAATATATTCTATAAAATAAAAGTAGTATGACTATGTCCGTATACAGTAATGAACAATATATCAATATGATTCAATTCGAACTTCTTTGGTAAGGTTTATATCAGTACAAATGTATTCGATCGGTTCTTTTATAAATTTAGAGAGTGTCGGATTTGAGATGTTATAATTTCGCGAAAATAAGAAACGTTCACACAAACAGCATAATTCCCAGTGAGGGATGCCCCACAGTCATTAGCGACTACTGGAAATTACTTGCCGGAACTCTGATGCAATAACATTGGAAGAGAAATGGAAAGTACTCACCAAAACTATTGTAAAACCGTGACCTTGTTCAATGTATTATGTAATATGGAAGTCTTAGATTTTGTACGGAGGAAGAACGTCGTACACAGCCTTTGAAACTCGGTAGATTTGCTTTCTTACTGAACTGCAATTTTATGTGTGTATTAGAATGAGATTTTGATAGATGGAAAAGTTATGATAATAATATTTAAACTTATGAACTGAATAAAATAAAAGAAAAGAAAAACACAAAAGTAGTTATTTTTAATTAACGCTTTAAAATATTTAAAAAAACTGAAATAAAATGAAATAAAATTTAAATAAACTGTTTTGTGAAGATTTGAGTCCTTTTTGCCTAATTAGATAACACTTCAACAAACTTCAACAAAACTCTGCTCTAACACTTCACGGACCCTCGGACACGCACCTCGCGATTGTACATCGAAGAGTGTCGCAGCTTCGCACCTCCGAACGAGACCAGAGCGGGCCTTGTCCAGATTTGTTTACACTGCGTTGATATTACGCCTAACAAATTAGGCTACGAGGTGGATGCGTGAGGACCCATGATTCGTTATTCTACCGAGTCGCAGGCGTGCATACGGCTCTATCCTTGACTAATTCGTTCTTTCTTTTTCTAACTGAGTACCCTCCACCACTCTTCCAACTTCTTCTTTGATTCACACTCATACCACATACCTGTCGATCTAACAATTATTACTATTACAACTATTGATACCAGATATTAATTATCAAGCTTCCTATGGCAATTTATATAACATGATTTTCCGGTCAGAATATAATATAAAATTGAGAATTTTTCACACATTACAATTTATGCTTACTATTAATTTGTGGTTTCGTGGTACAATTTATATGGATGACCGACGATGTAAATATAGTTTCTGATAGTAATTACTATGCACAGAAAAGGAGAAGAATAATACTATTATTCAAATTGATTATAAATTTCACTCGTGAGGACTTGCGTGTTACTTTGCTGGACCGGATGTTTAATTTACATTAAGATAAAAGATTTCGGTTGAACCTCTTCGGAGGTGTCGTCTTTCGAAATCAAGCAGGATAAATAAGAGTACGCATACCAAGGGACTTCCCACAATGCAAAGCATTGGCGTGGTGCTCAATTAACTATGAAGAATTTCAAGAAATTTATCTTTCTCTCTTTCCATGCATATTCTGAAGTAGCGATGTATCGTTATGACTTCAGTACGTTTTTGACAAAAAGATTTAATACCTAAATATATCTATATATACAACTCTCAACAGAATTCATACGCATTCGGTATACAAAAATGGATTCTACGCTATTGGGAGGTATATCGGAGCTATGACATTCAGTATATCGGAGTAACATAATTCACGGCGCGTCTAAACATTTCGTACGTAGGACCACGTTGATTCTTAAGAACGGAGTGTATAACACAAACAACTGAGCCGCGATTTCGTCGAAGAAAACTATATGGTATACCGTCAAAGACTGTCGCCGTTTCGATTAGGGAGTTCCCACAATGCGATATGCATTATCGAATTGGTTTCAGTCGACGAAGAAAAATAATAATAAAAAAAAATAAAATTTTGTTCGGAACGTAACACTAGGCATATTTTATGGTCTTTTAACACGTTGAATCACTTTACAAAAACGGTTATAACTTTTAAAATATCAAATAGCTTTTTATGGAATTTGAAGTGAAACTGTTGGTCTAACAGTGGCAAAGTTAAAAGGTACCTTATTTTCGTTGCCAACACGCTGTTGTAAAACAACCACTACTGTCAATTGTCCATTGACCTCAGGATGAGAGAGTAGGGTTGCTTTTGTTAAACTGTTTTTAGAATCTTCAAATGCCCTATGTGCCTCCGATGTCCAGGTTACCTTACCGTTTAAATTACCGACTAGTATGTCATTCGGAGGACTGGGGCTTGAAAATAAGCAGCATTAGGAATAAAACAACGATAAAAACCTATCATTCCTAAAAACTGTCTCATATCTTTAGCGGTTTTTGAAAGTGGAATCGATTTAATAGGCGCTACCTTCTCAGATAGAGGTTGGGCGTCATTTTCACTAACGCGGTAATCAAGAAATTTTACCTCTGAAGGTACATTTACTCTGGTTGACGACGATACCATGCTTTTTTAATCGCTTAAATAACAATTCTAAATGGCAAAAGTGCTCCGCTTGAGACTCTGAAGCAACTAAAATATCGTCTATATACGCATAACAAAAATCAAAATCGTGTAAAATTTCATTAACGAATCGTTGGAATGTTTGCATGGCATTTCGTAACCTGAATGACATGTACGGAAATTCAAAGTCCAAAGGGTATCGTGATGGCAGTTTTCTCTACATCTTCCGGGGCTACCGGAATTTGGTTGCAGGCTCGAACAAGATCTATTGTAAAAAATACCTTTTTTTCCATTCAATTGCTGTGCAAAATCTTCAGTGTGACGCACGGGATGTAAATCTAACGTTAAGGAACTAAATATTATACAAGAATAGACGAAATATTATATGACTATACCTAAATATATGGCGAATTAAAAATACGACTAATAACTTTGATAAATGCCATAATCAATGGAAAGCACGGAAACACTTTACTTCTAAATCCTACCAAAATTATGTCAACCTTATCACAATTTACAGAACATCAAAACTTTCCCATTAAACTAACTCAACCTAATTTCTCAACACTAATCGATATCAGCCATCTAACGATCGCTTTGATAAAGAACAAAATTAGTATATATTTTACAAATTCCAATAATAGAAGAACAAAATTATAAATTAAAACGCATAATCTCGATACCTACCTATTCGTATATAAAAAGTTATGTAACTCAATCCATGGAAATGGACTACATCATAATGAATAACAAACAAACAAAATACATCCCTATAAAAATAGAAGATTTTGTACAACTAAAACCAATAAATAACAAATATATAATCAAAATAAAACAACCGGATTATAGAATCGATAAAAATGAATATTGTGTTTTACAAGTACTAATCCACAAGAACATAAATTGTCAACCGAAATATATAAATATACAAAACACACTCTATTATCCCCTAGCTACAGAAAATCAATGGCTAATCGTTCCTGTAAAGGAGAAAAACCTCGATATAATCTGTAAAAATAAAGACCCAACTAACATAGAGCTTAAACTACCAACAGTACTAACACTAACCAAAACTTGTATGGTGTTAAACAAAGAAATAACACTAACACCAAGCATAATAACAAAGAATATTATGATTGAAACATATAACACAAAAACCCATAACGAATCAACAACCCTACAACTAATAACAGCATATAACTTATCTACAGAAGACATAAAAATACAAAAACTAACAAGCACCGCACTAACCAACGAACAGGTAGAGAAACTAGGAACCTCATTGAACACAATAAACGAACAAATCCAACAACTAGCAATCAAGAAAAGAAATGTCACCTGGACAGAAACAGCATATCAAGTAGGAAAGTACCTGAGCTATCTGACATTCAATATCATAATTTTATACGTAACCTACAAATGTGGACTATTAAAAGCAATAATGCAGATAATAAAAGTTTGTTTGACACCATGCAAAAACTGCTATACAGGGTGTCCCA
Source organism: Anthophora plumipes (assembly GCA_951804975.1). Classification (NCBI taxonomy): domain Eukaryota; kingdom Metazoa; phylum Arthropoda; class Insecta; order Hymenoptera; family Apidae; genus Anthophora; species Anthophora plumipes. The sequence goes on along the minus strand of OX638120.1, from coordinate 9,514,495 downwards.
GAACTAGTCTAACATTCGGAAATGGGGGGTAGCTGATTCTGAACAACCTTTTCCTTTACCAAAATGTTGTTTGAAGCTTCGTTTTCGAGTTATTAGCGAAAAACGCTGACCAATCACAGCGCCCAGAGACCGCGGGCTCAACCTCGTATGCACGGCTTTGATACACGGGTGCTCGGTCGGGCTCCCGGCACACGTACTGGCACTGCATAGGTATCGCGGAAAATGTTATGTCATTTTAAATTAAGACTAATGTCAAATTATTCGTTATTCATGAATAACAAATAAACTAATAAGTCGTTTAATAACTGCGTTCGATACTTTTATTCGTTATCCAAAAGAAATAAAACGTTTTATTGTTTATGAAAAAATTTTTTTTTTTAACAGCACATTTTCAGCTGAATAAATTGTTTTAAGAAAAACGATTTGTATAACTAATGCTAGAAAAAAATAATTGAACTTACCCATTCGTTCACGAAATAGCTTGCTTCGACGAAAGTAGATCGGTAAGGCTGGATCCTCGTGTCGATCCTGACCTATCCAACAATTTTCAACAGCCGATATTCTGGCCGAGTCGATGAACTCACTTCGCCGCACGATCGATATTTTTCGGTGACTTCTTAAAAACTGTCGATTTTGTTTTTTCTCCGTGCCTTCGGCGCGGTTCTCTGGCGGAAGGCTGCCGTGCTTGGTGCTTGTTCGCCGGAATGATTTATTATTAAACTAATTGTAACATCCACAGTTTTATAACTATTAATTTCAAAAAATTTAGAATTGAATACATGATAATGTGGCTTATAAATTTGAATGGTATATCATCCACATTCACGAACGTGATAATAACTCTGTTCGATACTTTTATTCGTTATTCGAAAGGAATAAAATGTTTTATTATTGTTAGAAAAGTCCAAAAAGCGAAGGCTTGAGAGGGCCATGTGCAGTCTTTCGCTGCGTTTCCACCTCCTAGGGATGGTTCTGCCTCAAGGCTAAGAAAGTCCATATTGTCAAGGGGGTCCTTCTGACTAGGATTTTTCAGGGAAGACAGAATTGTATCAGCACTCGCGAAGTACAGTCTGTCACACAAGAACGTACTCCCCAAATCTGCGAAGAGACCAATTCAATGTACAAGATTTATGGATAGATAGAAAGTATATTTAAGATACTAGTACGCATTTACTTAGTAATGGGTCTAGTCTCCAGCGTTTGCGATTATTGCTTCGCAGCGTTTTGGCATGTTTTCTACTAGTCGTTCAGCATACGACACTGGTAGTGACCTCCATATCTGTCTTATTTGGTTGCTGAGACTTTTCACGCTGTGAAGGCATTTACCTTGGAGCTTTTGCTTTATTAATACCCAAACGTTTTCAATTGGATTGGCATCTGGTGACTGTGATGGCCAATCCAACGTGACAATGCCGTTTGCTGTCTTCCACTCGGTGCAAAGGCGGCTTCGGTATTTAGGGTCATTATCCTCTTGAAGTATCCCATCTTCACCGTATTTGTTAAACCATTTATTAGTGGACATAAGGTGACCCCTCTGGTATATTTTTTTTCATTTTTATCGCATTTAAATTGTCTGTAAACAAACACAATGTTCCAAATCCACGCACATTGAAACACCCCAAAACATGCACCTTTATGGCATGTTTAACAGTACGTTGGACGTACGGCACTTTCTGTATGGACCAAGCTTTCTTTACTGGAAGCCAACCCCAGAAAGAACATTCATCTGTGAACACAATATTATCCGAATCGCGACTGACATTTCTGCGAGCCCACGCTAGACGCTTTTCATTGTGTTTCGAGGAGAGCAAGAGTTTTTGAACAGTACTACGCCAACAAATGTTTTCTTCCTTCAACTGCCGCTTTATAGTCATAATGCTAACATTTATATTTTTTTTCAATAACAAAATCCGTGCTTTATGTAACGGTAAAGTCGGTTTTTTCATGTATAATATAATTGAATAATAGCATTATCTTCTCTCGACAGAGTGCCTCGCTTTAAACCTCTACTAGGCAGATCATCGACGGTGTTGCGTCGTCGGTTTGAGCAAGTGATATGCTCAGCTTCCCCTAACGCTTGGTTGTCGCTGGTGTGATATTTCGCAGAGTCCCTTTCGTCTTACAGAGTGTATGGTTTAGTTCTTTGAAGCTTGTTTTTATAATAATCCTTTTTAGCATCAGCCCTGTATTTATATAAATCCTTGTAGTTCGTTTTCCCGATTTTGACGAATCAGAACCGTTCCTGCCCCTTGAACAGTCCTCCATGGCCAAGCGCAAGCCGCCACCCTGGAAATCCCTGGTTGGCAGGGTGGTGGAATGTCGTTGTGGCGGGGGAGTCAGACCCAAGGGGTGCGCGATCCTAACGGGACTCTTGCTACGTGTGTTAGGGACTTTACGATACGTTAATTGCTATTGAGGGCGACCGGGTACCAGAAAGGCACATGGGCCGCAGAAACGCAAAGTTTCCGCGGTCATAAACTCTTTCTGGAACTCGACCTCGGCTTACAATGAAAGGAATTTAACTAAAGGTTAGAAAGTCAAGCATCCTCAAAAATAGCATAATGAATCGCCCGTATCATAAAGTCGTCCTAACGATTAGTTTTGCGTCGCAACATACGGTTTTTGTCTCCTCAAATCGTTTCACCCACTTTCTTACAAACTCCTGCGACTTATGCATGTACCTCGCAGCCGCTGCAAAAGACATTTTGGGACCTTTTGGGTGCCAACACAAAAACACTGCTCCAAATCGCTCGGCGTACGCGGAACTCATGATGAAAAAACTGTCTAATGCTCGATGGTTTGAAACAAACTGACAAATTTCTTCGACAGCGTAGAAGAAAACACTTGAAATATTTACTTTACCGCCCCACATTTAGAGTTCGGTGGAAGATTACACAAATACAAGCAGTATGCTCTTATGTGACAGACTGTATAGTTCAAAATACAAGCTTTCACTCTTTTTAACCACCCACGTTCATTTCTTATTCAACCGCTCTCCAGCTGATGTTACGGCCGAGTTGGAGATGTTTTTTCTTTTAACAGCACGTTTTCAAATAGATAAAATATGCTGTGAAATAAAACGATTTCGATAACTAATGCTAGGAAAAAATAATTAAACTCGCGCATTCGTTCACAGACACGTCTTGTGCCATTCTGACGGCACTCTCATTACTTTCAAACCCGCTTTTTCAGCGACTTGCCTCGCTTACTTTGTAAGCCCTTATGCGCGCGCGCACACACACAACACACACACACACACACACACACTTATTCACACTCGAATCCGGCGGTCCTCAAATGTTTCCGACTTATGTGTTTTGACTCTTGCCGGCGCAACGTTTTGCACCGTCGGTTTATTTGATTTTTATTTGAAACTGTTTCGAGTTTCTCATGGCAGTACAATAAACATTTCTTTTCCGTTGTATTGTAACTATTCTCCTTCCTTACCGAACGTCCACCTAGGATCCACAAAACGCTTAAGCTCTCAGATTTATTTTGTTAACTGAACGAGCAATATGCCGCGTACGAACGCAGAGTACTACGAAATGTTTTTTATATTCGCGCAATGTGATGGTAACGCGACAGCTGCCGCTGCTCGGTACCGCGAAGTGCATCCTGGCGAACAGGCACCAAGCACTGCAGCCTTCCGGCGATTGGCTGCCCGTGTTTATACGAGTGGCTCAGTACAACCCAATCGAATAGATACGGGCCGATCGTAACGAATTTCTGCGACACGGTTGGATGCAGCCCTCGCAGAGTTCGACCGGAATGGTACGCAGAGTGTGCGAGAAGTTAGCAGACGAATGGGGTAAGTTTAAATTTTCAAATACATGAGCATTTCATAACAAAAACGGAATTCTTATAGTGATAATATTTTGTTTTATTTCAGTGTCAGCCGGGGAACGTTGCACCGGTGTTTGATGGAAGAGGGTTTGCACCCGTATAGGTATGTACGGGTATCAAACCCGGGTGGAGACGAGGGAGGAGGTGGTCGCTCGTATCCACGGAGCTGTCGCCACTATTACGAGTGACACCTTATTAAAGGTGCAACAAAATATACGTCGCCGCGTCGAAGCCTGCTTCGAGGTACCAGAAGCCTACATCGTGCCAGTGCTGGCCACACTGATTTGACACCAACACAATCGGCCCCTTTCGGGGCCACCATTTTTTCTAACGTAGGAATAATAAATCGTTTTGAAATTCCCCCACAATTTCCAGCGATAAAAAAAAGTGATCGTGCAATAAAACCGTGCGGTAAAGGAAGTTCCCCGACTCGGCCGTAACATCAGCTGGTGAGCGGTTGAATAAGAAATGAACGTGGGTGGTTAAAAAGAGTGAAAGCTTGTATTTTGAACTATACTTCGCGTGTGCTGATACAATTCTGTCTTCCCTGAAAAATCCTAGTCAGAAGGATCCCCTTGACAATATGGTCTTTCTTAGCCTTGAGGCAGAACCATCTCTAGGAGGTGGAAGCGCAGTGAAAGACTGCACATGGCCCACTCAAGCCTTCGCTTTTTGGACTTTTTTAACAATAATAAAACATTTTATTCCTTTCGAATAACGAATAAAAGTATCGAACGCAGTTATTATACGACTTATTAGTTTATTTGTTATTCATGAATAACGAATAAATTCACATTATTCTTAATTTAAAATGATATAACATTTACCGCGGTACCTATGCTGTGCCAGTACGTGTGCCGGGAACCCGACCCAAGCACCCGTGTATAAAAGCCGTGCATACGTGGTTGAGCCCGCGGTCTCTGGGCGCTGTGTTTGGTCAGCGTTTTTCGTTAATAACTCGAAAACGAAGCTTCAAACAACATTTTGGTAAAGGAAAAGGTTGTTCAGAATCACCTCAGCTACCCCCCCATTTCCGGATGTTACACTAGTTCTGGGACACCCTGTATATTTGATCATTGTACATTTGACCAACGAAGCCATACCTTAAATACAGTACAGTACAGTACAGTGCAGAAGCCATACTTAATTCACACACATACCTAAATTTAGCGACTCGCTGATAGCCTCCAAAAAACATAATACGGTGGTTTCCCGGGCTACCGTCGTTTACAACCCGGGCAAACACAACACGGCCTCGCGGGCCACCGCTGCTCGCTTGCCGATCATCCGCGTCTCAAGCGACTCGACCACACGCACACACACACACATCCACACCCATGTCTCAACACAACATTATAATATACATTCATTCTTTCACACACCTACAAAATGCTAATGAGACTTATACGGTTAGGCACCTGTTTCAATCTTTTCAATTTTCGGAGTTTATTCGTGGGGAGTTCTAAGTTCTACCCCTTAGTCATATTTAATTTTGTAATTTTGTACTTTAGATGTGAATATCTATACATATTCTATTTGGTATCACAGCTTCACAAAAAAACTTTCGTAAAAATAAGGAACTTGTATCACATTTTAACCTTAAGTCTAAGAGAGAGAATGACGGAAGGTGGGGAGTGTTAGGGTAGAACAGGTGTAGATTGATGGAAGAATTGTGAAGAAGGTGTTATTTATAATAGATGAAGACTGGTGGGGTGTAGGAGTACGTAGCATAAATAATTTGTTATACTATACAAAACATAATATTACAATATGGAAGGTACACTCAGTAAAATAAGTCTCCGTACACCTAACTCATACTATTTAAATGGTTAATAATTTTATTTTACGTGTTAGTAAATCAATAATTCTTCTGCAATTATTTTTTTAATTGTCTTTTTTTATTCATGTGGCAAAAGCTATTGTCATACGATTATTATTTAACAGGAAAATTAAACATACATGCAAACATAACCAGTTCAGAACAAAAAATGTCTCCGTACAGGAACATAAAAAAAAAACAGAAATATAGAATAATAGAATTTTTTCTTTTCTTTTCGCAAAATTAATAAGTAGTTGGACCACCTACTTTGCTTTATGTATGGCAAACATTCATTTTTGCATACTATTAATTAATTTTTCTGTCACATCACTCGTAATACTATTCCATTCTAGTAATATCGCGTTTTTTAGTTTTGTTTTGTTTTTAATATTATGTTTTTGTAAACGCCTTTTTATTTCGTCCCATAAGTGTTCTATCGGGTTAGTATCCGGCGATTGAGGTGGTGTGTGCAACTGTTTTGGCGTATTGTACAGAAGCCATTTCTTAACTCGTCGTGCGGAATGCTTTGTATCATTATCCTGCTGAAAGATAAATCTCCGATCTAGTCCCAATTTTCTTGCACTATGCTCCAAATTATCCTTTAAAATATTCAAATACACATCTTGGTCCATAATACCGTCGATGAATACCAAGTTTCCTGTACCTGCAGCATTCATACAATCCCATACCATTATGCTCCTTCCGCCGTGTTTTAGGGTTGCACGCAGATTTTTACATTCCATTTCTGTATTTTTCATTCTCCAAACTTTTGCACGTCCATCAGACCCAAACACGTTAAATTTGCATTCATCGCTAAATATTACTGAATTCCAAAACTCCCTTGGCTTGTACAGTCTGTCCGATTAAAGTGTGTCCGGCATAATTAGTTGAAAAATTGATTTATTCAAATTTAAAAAAAACGTACGTATATTCTATTCTTTCAGACTTAGAACTGAGATGTAATTATATTAATAACGTGTCCAATTCCCTGCAGCATCGATAATGGATTGACATTTCCGAGGCATAATTTCTACCAAGTTGATGGCATATTTTTGAGGTAAGGACCTCAAAATGCGGCGAATTTGTCGTATCAACCGCTTTTCTGTGGTCACTTGCCTTCCACGAAGTCATCAGAAAATGCTTCACCAGAAAATATAACCTTACTCCAATCTCGATTTGTTTTGCCACGCACACGCGTCGAGACTTGGCGTGAGGACGACAAGTCAAGCGGAGATTGTAAGTCTCGACTTCGAAATTGTTTCGCGCCGCGTGTTTTGTGACTCCCTATTATTTTTTAGAAAATAGGGATGATTATGTATGTAACTAAGAGTTTATTTTGAACTTGAACAATATATTACTTTTCCCTAATACTATTTAACAATTCTACTACTGACTATTGGTATTCTAAGTGATGAAATGTGATGGTTACTGGGTGATGATTGCTGGTAGACTGATCTAAGACATCATTCCTCGAGACTTCCAAGACAGCCAGGAAGCTCTAGGAAGTGTCTATTTTTGATTGGCGATTGACAGGAACCAATCAAATGGTGTGAAAACTGCTACCACCCTGTTCCGTGCGACCTTGGCGCTTTTCGTGAGGAATAGGGGGTGGTATGTGAAAGTGAAAGTGAAAGTAAATATAAGATTTGGCAACGTCGCGGAATTTCCGCTGGGCCTGGTACCTGCGACGGGGTCAGCGATGAACCGAGCTAGGTACGGTCGAACCCCCGCGCACGGCCCGTTGGAAATTCACGTTTTATGACACGGACAATTGGCTGTTGAGAACGTGACCGACGTATTAAGAAAACAAATTCTAAAGAAGTTAAAAGACAAAACGATTCCTCAAAAACAGCCCTTGAAATTGTGTGTCATGAAACGTGCTAGCCATCTGCTGTCAAAGGCTTTCCTTTGTGCAAATTGCTAGCCGCTACGGCCCGCCGGACGTCTTACAAACTATGGATTATAAATGTTAAATCTATGGTTATTCCGAGGGTTCTCCGCAGAACACGATTAATATTTTCCTTCGCCCTTGCGAGTCGTGCCTTCGCGTGTTTTTCGGTCAGCAGAGGGTTCTTGATTGTGCTCCGCCATTTTACGTCAGGAGCCTAAAGGTGATGTTGGATAGTGTCTAGAGAAATGTTTAACCCTTTCTCTTCCAGTTTCATCTGTCCCTGACGCAGTGATAGTCCAGTATTCTTCGAAAATAGAGTCAATATCCGCTTATCGTCCTTTTCCGAAAACTTTCGCTTTACGCCACGATCCGGTAGATCATCAACAGTTTTTGTACTTTCATACCGCACCACCCACTTTCTAACAATTGTTTTTGATTTGCCCATATATTTACCAACGGCAGCATATGACATTTTCGGTCCTTTTGGGTGCTTACACAAGAACACTGCTTCAAAGTGCGATGCATACGCAGCTCTCATGATGCCTTTCAAAGTAACGTTTAGAGACGATGTCGTTCACAGTCGGAAACTCGGGGAAGACTGAATGTTTTTCGCTAAAGAATTTAGAGGAAAGCTTGTTGATGATCAGAGGGTGGAGGAAAGAACAATATAATAATTATGTTGTTTATTTTGGGAATAAATATATATAAAAAATAGAAGCACACACAAAAAAATTTTTAACACACATCACACTCATCGCTTACGCCCCCGTCTACTCTCCTCTTCTGTTCCCGCCTCGCGTTCACCTCCCCATTGTTCTTCTTTTGTTTTTCCATTCCTCCCAACTTCGTTCTAGTGACTTATTATCTATTTTTAATATCCCTATAAAAATAATCTTTCACCAACAAAACTGTCCTCTACCAGATGGCACAAGAATTAGGAGTATAACCATTGACTAACAAGGAATGTTCGCGAACGGTCCGGCTTCGATTTTGATGAAACTTTGTACACTTATAAAGCAGCCAAAAATAATCGACAATTTTTTTTTTTATAGCTGCGGTAACTCGTGTTTAAGGGGTGAAACCACCCCTTGAAGTTTTGGCTCGAAAACGGAAAGACATACGAAAAAATTGTTAATGGGCGAGGTTAATGGTTTCTTATGTACAATAACATGGTGTTAACAAATTTAACAAAATACAGTTTGTTTATAACAAAAAAAATTTATTAACTTAATTTTTCATTTTATTTAAATTTTCATAATGACAAAAAATCACGAGCATTTTATTCCAAATCCATTAGTATATAACATTTTAAAATTGCCTCTTACAGTTTTGTAGATTTTGATGATTTACATCTTGCGCGCACATCCACTATGGTAGTAGCAGTTCTAACTTTGATTTTAACGAAGCATTGTAGGCTTGCACTAAATTATACAGTAACAAGTAACAAGTAACTCCGGATGTGGAAGCAGTTCCCAGCCCTTATTGGCGATGCATTCGACAACACGACGCTCAACATGTGAACGCGCATTATCGTGGTGGAAGACGATACGGTTCTTTTTGTGCGATCTTTTCGTCTCGATTGCAGCGTGAAGACGGTCGAGTTGAGCCAGATAGACATCGCTGTTGATGTTGAATTGCCGCTTGCCGTTTTTGTCTGGAATCCGCCACTGTTGACGCTCATCGTCGCCGTTCCACCAATAACAAATCCCGTTTAAGATGATTTCCCAATGGATGATTCCGCTTCTGTCCCACCAAACACACCACATTGCCTTCTTACAGTGCACGTCCTTCGTTATTCCTTTTGGTGAAACTCCTGGCGAAACGCAGACCTTCTTTTGAGGTTTTGAGGTTTTTGAAGAGAAGCTATGATTCATCCCCAGTGACAAGATCCTTCAGAAACGGACCCCGCTCGTTTCGTTGAAGCAAATCGGTGAAAATTCGGACACGTTCAGCTTTATTGTTGTCGCTGAGTTCGTGGGGGACCCATCCAGCCAATTTCCATACCTTTCCAAGCTTTTTGAGACGACGAACGATGGTTGAATGGTCCACCTTGAAGTTGTCGGCCAGCATTCGAGTTGTCAAGCTTTCGTCCCCTTCCACGGCTGTCAAAAGTGTCTCTTCCTGGCTTATCTTCCAAGCTAGTGTCGCCAGATTTGAAACGGGCAAACCATTCCCTGCATCGACTTTCGCTGATTGTGCCCTCACCGAAAAGTTCGTTGAGATCGCGAAATGACTGCGCTGCTTTCCATCCTTTCTCAAAGTGGTACAGCATAATATGACGAATATGAGTATGATTATCGACACGCATTTTTATAACCTAAAAGTAGAAGAATATTTTCATTCATAAATTTATAAAATATTGTAAATTTTTATTAAAATATAGCACGTCAAAGAAACGCCTGATAATTATGCACCAACCGTTGTTGAGATTCTGTTGGACCTGTGTCCGTATGTAAATTTCTGTAGTGATATGGTGATTTCCACTGGCAGATGGTCGGAGGTGAGTGGGTCGTCATGCTGTCTAGTGGTAATTAGGTGTGCTATATTCATAGATGATAAGACCAGGTCTACATTGCTGTCCGATTGTGCCGGTTGTCCTATCCTTGTTGTGGTTTCTGCGTTGTGCAAGAAAATGTCATTAAACTCTATGAGAGCATGTAGATTGTTACCTGAAGGATTGTTTTTGTTACAGTTTCAGGTGGTGTGTTTAGCATTAAAGTCTCCCATTAGGACAAAGTTGTCCCTGCTTAGTAGGTTCTCTATAAAGTGATTCCATTTCTGTACTCTTAATGTTTCTGATGGTGGTTTGTAGCAAGCTGCTATCGTTATTGTCGGTTGTGTATTGACTATTTCAACTATCATTAGTTCTGTGCTAACATCTGGTGTAGGGATGTTGATTACGTTGACTTTTAGGTTATTTTTGACCATCAGTGCTATGCCTCCCCCTCCTGCAGTGAGTCTGTCCTTTCTAATGGTGGAGAATCCATTGATGTTGAATTTGGTTTTAGGTTTTAACCAGGTTTCTGTACAAATGATTATGTCACTTGTATGTGACAGCTGCTGGATTTCTGTTCTTTTTGTATTTATACACCTACAGTTCCACAGAGTTATGCGCAGATTATTATCCATTATTTGGGCTTTTAGGTTGGTTTTTAGGTTTGTACTGTCTTACTGGTTGAGTGGTTTTTATCTAATTGACGTGTTGTAGACCGTGGATTATTTTTGATTACTGTTTTACCCAGATCTTCGTCTCTGGTGGACGGCCTACCCGGGCGCTCTTGATCTTCAAGATCGAAATCTCCAGCTTTAAACCGAGCAAACCACTTCCGCACAGTTCTTTCGGCTACAGCACCTTCGCCATAAACAGCGCATATCTTGTTTGCCGCTTGTGTGGCATTTTTGCCTTTTCGGAAAAAGTAAAGCATTAAATGCCTATAATGCACTTTGTTTGCTACCATATTCTAAGGCGTATAAAACCGAGAAAAATTAACGTATCGTAACCAAACTTTTTTCCAAATATGCCTGAAGTACTGACTTTTAGAATATGTATGCATGTCATTTGTTTTCAATCATTCTAATATATTCAGACCTGTCCTAATACCACCTATCGAAAATCGGCACGAACTTTCCGGACAACCTAATACAGTCAACCCTCCTATAACGCGGTGAGTGCGTACCGCGTTATATGGAAACCGCGTTATAAGAAACTCGGATTTAACCGTACAAACCAGGCTAATTCGTAGCGCGTTATATGGAAACCGCGCTATAAGAAACTCAGAATTAATACAATTCACATTATTCGTGCCGCGTTATATGGAGACCAATAAATACAAAAGACAAGATAAATTATGAATTATTTTTATTGAATTAAAGAGTTCATACAAGGAAATGATAAAAAAAATGAAACAAAAACTAAACTAAAAAACTGTTTTCCAACAAAAACAAGAAAGACTTTTGTAAAATTATGTAATTTTTTAACACTTATCCTCGCCGTCAAATATGAGTCGCCTTACTCGTCTTCTTTTAATGGGGAAAATGTCTTCCTCACTTGGTTTATCTTCACATTGGTTTTCGATTGTAGCTTTTTTTTCTAACTCCACTAAAACCTCTCTATAGGGAGCTAAACAATTTCTTAACTCTCTTTTAAACTTTGCGCTTCGCACCGTTGCATGATCAGTTTGAATGAAATGAAGTTCTAATTCTTTAGCCAAATTTAGCCCTTTTTTCACATCGTGTAAATCGAGATTTGGCACCCATTCGTTTTCCATATTTTCGTTTACCAATGCATTTGAGGTAGATGCATCAATTAATTCCATCAATTCTTCCTCATCTAAAGTTTCTTCCCCGAGTACTAGTTCTCTTACATCCTGATGGTTTACTGCAAATTCTTCGTCGCTTAAACGAGAAACAATGTTTACTATTTCTTTAACTGGGATTGAAATTGTAGAAACATCTTGTATTGCTTGAACCATTTGAGGTAAAAGAGGTTTCCAACACGCATTAAGCGTTGATGGTTTAATTTCCGCGCAAGCCGATGACACAGTTCTAATACAATCTAAAATAGAAAAATCCTTCCACACTTGAGTAATAGTTTTATTTTCACTATTTTCGAATCTGTCGAAAATGGTTTGGAAAAATTGGCGTGTGTAGTACATTTTTAAAGTTTGAATGACTCCTTGGTCCAAAGGTTGTATTAACCCTTTCGCTACGGGCGACTTCTCCGCCGCGGCGCTCCCGCTGTACGGGCCGCCGCGCCAAAAATGTGCACGGTGCTCGAGTAAGATCGTCAGCGGCCGCGTTTACGCTTAACTGGAACCCGAATTAGTTTGACGGTGTTTATTGGAAAAAAACTTAACAGATTCAAATATTTATAACTATTAAACATAATCACTTTTTATTAAACTTTGAAATTAAATAACATTAGAGAATATAATTGTATGATAATAATTACAGTTAATAATGATATTGTGTATGATATTGCTCAAAACATGGTACTACGCATAGACCAACATCGCAAATTTGGCATTGGTAGCGCGATTCGCTCCTCCTGTCATTTTTTGCACATACAACGCACTTTCGCAATGGATTTTTTCGTTTTGTAGTTGTACTTGTATGCAGCGAAGGAAAGTGCCTCCCAGTAAGCTGGAGTGGATTTGTTTCTCCTGATTTGTTTGAAATATTGTTGTTCGTTTCTTGCCGATAATGACTTAAGAGTTCGCGAATTAATTGCAAGTGAAATTTTGCTATTGATATATTTTTACCAGTTTTAAGTTTGTATAAACAGTAAGCGTTCCATACGCATATATCTATTAAGTGGAAAAAGTATTTTTTGTACCACTTCATATTTTTCCGCTGTGAATGAATTGTGCTAATAACCATGTCGGTTTTGTCAACACCTCCCATTAATCGATTATAATCGACAACACATTTGGGTTTCCTTATCATTTCGTGTGTGCGATAATGCCGTTTCGTGTCGATAAATTCTTCATTGTGAAATGTAGACAACATATACACTTCTCTCTTGTCACACCATTTGATAGCCAATAGAATGTCAGAAGAGCGGAAAGTCGCGTCACCTTTTTTTAATTTGTCTGGTATAGTTGGCATACCCTTTCGTCGTTTTCGCACTGTTCCGCAAGCATTAGTTTCATTTTGACTTAAAAGAGTAAAAAGGGCCGGACTTGTGTAATAATTATCCACATATAAAGTATGGCCCTTATTTAAATATGGTTGCAATAATTCCATAACTATAGTGCCCGATTTTCCAATCATTTCATTTTCGTTATTTATGATCGATGCTCCACTATAAATTATAAAACCTTGTATAAATCCGGATTTCGTATCACATAAAATGAACGATTTAATCCCAAATCTATTTCGCTTAGAGGGGATGTATTGTTTAAATGAGAGTCTCCCCTTATACAAAAGTAAGCTCTCATCAATGCACAAGTTTTCAAAAGGGTAGAATACGTTTTGGAAGCTTTGTCGAAGCATATCGCAAATTTCTCGTATCTTGTATAGTTTGTCGCTATCTGCAGTTACTTCGTTAGAATTAAAATGTAAAATTTTTAGCAAATATAAAAATCGGTCTCGATTCATCACTTCTCCAAAAATTTTGCTCTTCAACAATTCGTCGTTGGACCAGTATTCATAATATGATCATTTTTTATTCCGAGACATTAATAATTTTATGGCCAGGAAGCAATAAATTTCAGGGAGTGAAGTGCTTCGAGAATTTATCGTATTTGTAATGTTATCAACTCTACTCCGATAATCGTTGGTCGTGCCAACAATGAAGTTGATAAAATTTTCGGAGCAGAATAATTTGAAAAAATCTAAAGCTGATGCCGAATAACCAATTGACGTTTTTATTCCCGAATGATTGCATTGAAATTTATGAATATTCGGCCGGAATAATTTGGTGGTCCATCTAATTTCGCTTTCTGTATCTTTTCCAGATTCAATTGAATTGTCTTTTTCTGATTCGGAATTTAATGCATTTGCTCGAATTCTTTTGTTATTTGTATTTCGTCTTTCTTGTGCCAAATTAAAATTTATTTCATCATCTTCTGGTTGCTCCGAATAATTCATATCCTTATCGTTAATACGTTTTACTCTCTTATTTTTCATCATTTTAAGGAATGGGATAAAATCTGTTAAAAAATAATTAATCAAAATAAAGGTAAACAAATTAAAAAAATAAAGAACTATACCTTTGTGTCTGTTGTCGAAAAAAAAGTAAATTATATATCTTTCAGTAAGCACCAACTTTATTCGTTGTAAACACTCAGACGCGTATCTCCAAACTGATTTGACATTCTTGTGATTCTTATTCTTGAGGAATTCGTAAGAAAAAAATGATCAAAACAAAAGACTGATGTTACATTCCAGGGAATACACTCGATGTGAAGCAGCTCCAATCGCTGGTCATACATTGTACATCCATTACGCGGCAACTTATGCAGGGCGACTATAGTCGCCCATAGTATCTGAGTGGCATCTTATGCAGGGCGACTATAGTCGCCCGTAGTATCTGAGTGGCATTCTATGCAGGGCGACTATAGTCGCCCGTAGTAGCGAAAGGGTTAATGACGTGCAGTTAGGAGGAAGGAAGACAATTTTCACATTTGGATGATCCAGTTCTATGGTGTGGCAACCAGCGTTATCAAGAACCAATAAAACTTTGAAATACACATTTTTTTCCATCGTATAGATTTCCACTGCCGGGATAAAACAATTATAGAACCAATCCTTAAATAAATCTTGAGTCATCCAAGCTTTCTTATTAGATCGCCAGAATACAGGCAATTCAGTCTTATTAATGTTTTTCATTACACGGGGAGTTGAAGAACGATTTATTATCATTGGTTTTATCATCAGGCTCCCTGATAGATTGCTGCACACATGAAGAGTGATACGTTCTTTTGAAGGTTTAAACCCCTGAGCACGCCTTTGATTTTTCGAAACGAAGGTTCTAGATGGTAGTTTTTTCCAATATAATGCCGTTTCATCGGCGTTAAAAATCTGATCAGGTGAATAACCTCCTTCATTGATAATTCTAGCTCCAGATAAGTTCCAGCTTATAATTTTCGGCAGCCTCAGCATCTGCTGAGGCCTGTTCTCCTTGAAACTTAATATTGTGCAATGTGTACCTTTTTTTTAGTTTCTCAAACCATCCTTTACTCGCGACAAACGAATGATTTTCTAGCCCTGCATAAGAATGCCCAATATTCCTTAAATGTTCGTAGATTTTAAGTGCTTTCTGCTTGATAAGATTTCCACTGATAGGAATCTTTTTGGCTATACAGTCTTCCAACCAGATCATTAACGCCCGTTCCATTTTAACCATATTAGAATTTCGTGTGCGAGTGACACGTTTCGCACCTAACGGACAGCCATTTGCTACTGTTTTCCTTATATTATCTGCATTTTTCCTTAAGGTTCGAATTGTGGATTCATTCAAATTTGTTGATTTTGCAACAGACGATATCTTTTCTCCATCTTCTAAACGATTTAAAATTTGGATTTTATCTTCAAGAGATATAAACTTTCTTTTTAACCCTTTCCTTGTTTCTTTTGTGTTCGACATCATGCAAATCTACGGTTAATAATTACTTTATTATTATTATATTAGAACAAATAAAGAATATTACTAACAGTATTGTATAATGTTGTCCAATTATAAACCACAAATTAAGCAGCAAAAAGCTAAACAAATGGACGGTGCAGACAAAACTTTAGAAAGACTTGTTCACCAACGACACGTACTGCGAAAGAGCTCTGAGACGACTGAAACCGAAGTTGTAAATGTGAGCAACGCTAACGGTGTCAGACGGAGATATCAGGGAATCGTAAAAATGTATTCGATACAAGATACAATGTAACAGTGAGACGGCTCGAGAACAAGTCAAGGAGTAAACATATCCAGTTAAAGTCATTCATTGGGTGCACGGAAAGAACTGATGGGACGTTGTTGAACGGAAACCGCGCTGTAAGAGTACCGCGTTATAGGAGGGCTGTCGCAATTTCAGCTCTGCGTTATATGGAAATCGTGTTCTGAGAGTACCGCGTTATAGGAGGGTTGACTGTACTTGCATATTCGATCGGGTGTTCGGTCTCCCTTTCTCCTTGCAGCAAGGCTGCTCCCATAGCATAGCTGCTTGTATCGGTTCGAATGATATAGGGCTGAGTTTCGTTAGAGCATTGTAGAATTGGTGGTGTGATCAGAGCTTTCTGCAGATCATCAAACGCTTGTTACATATGCTGGAAGTCCATTCCCATGTTGCTTTTTTCTTTGTTAATTTTGTCAATGGTTGGGTAATCGCGGCGAAATTTGATACAAATCGCCTGTACCAACAGCAGGTTTGCAGGAAGGAGACAAGTTGTTTCAGGTTCTTGGGTGCTCTCATATCTCGAATGGCCTTGACCTTTTCTGGATCGGGTAGAATGCCTTCTGGTGTCAAAATTTGTCCGAGGTTTTTGATCTTGGGGCAGCAAAAACATTTCTACCTGTTCATGCGTAAGCCGAACTGACGTAGTCTGTCGAATACTGCCTGCAAATCCTCTAGTTGTTCTTTGAAATTAGATGACAAAATCAAAAGACTCTAGGTAAACGAGTACTTTACGTGTGCCTAACCCTGCTTTCATTCGGTCCATGAGTCGTTGGAACATAGCCGGTGCATATTTCAGTCCGAATGGCATTCGTTTGTGTTGTAAAATAATTGTATAAAAATATATTTGAAAGAAAAAAAAAATAAAGTTTATTCCAGTGCGTTGTACAGCGAATATAAGATACGTGACGAGAGCCGTATGGAAATACAATGTAGCGTCGAGCCACGAGGCTCTCGGCTTTATATTAGAAAAAAACAGAAGACTGTCGCATCGTCGGCGCGGCCAGCCTGGCATCGTCGAATTCCAACAGTTTGAAACGAAAGAGCCCGAATGATGTTGTAAACGCTGTTTTATCCCGGTCTTCTCTTCTTACTCCAATTAGCCAATAGCCGGATTGCAAGTACAATGATGACATGCAACCAGGTTTCTTCGCTGCATGGAGTAAATCATCGATTCAAGGCAGCGGGTAGGAATCTGTAACGGTAATTGCATTGAGTTTGCGATAATCCACGCAAACTAGGATGCCGCTGTCTTTTTTCGGCACTATGACGACAGGAGCTGCCCAAGGAGATTCACATTCTTCGATGATGTTGTCTTCCAGCATCTTCTGTATTTCTTTTCGAAGTTGCTCTCGCCTCACAGGTGGAACACGATAAGGTGGTACGAGGGTTGCCTTTTAAGTTTTTACAAAAAGTGAAACAGAAACGAACAAGTTCGAAACAAAGTGTTTTATTGCTTTTCGAAATATTCGCCTTTAAGGTCTATACATTTTTGCATACGCTCAAACCAATTCTGGAAACATTTTTTCCACTCTGAAGCTGATATCGTAGAAACATGGTTTTGAAAGTCTTCAACAGCTTCTTGAGGTGATGAAAATCGCTGTCCGCGCATCTTTTGTTTGACAGTGGGGAACAAGAAAAAGTCATTAGGCGATAAATCGGGTGAATACGGGAAATGAGACATTTTTTCGATGTTTTTCTCCTTCAAATATTCAGTTGTTTGACGTGCTTTATGGGAGCTGGCATTGTCGTGATGAAGAATGATGCGACGTTTTTTGTTCTTTTTCCTTATTTCATCGAAGACCGTTGGCAAACAAATTGTTGTATACCATTCGGCATTAACAGTTCTTCGATCCTCTAATGGAATGGTTGCGACGTGTCCAGTACAACCGAAGAAACAAGCGATCATTTTCTTGGAAGTGCTCCGTGAACGAACAACTTTAGTGGGATTGGGTTCATCGTTAAACACCCAAACAGTAGACTGTTGTTTGCTTTCAGGTTCATACGAATATATCCAAGTTTCGTCTCCTGTAACAATGTTGTATACGGATTTTGAACGTCCTCGGTCGAATTTTTTCAACATTTTCTGACACCAATCCACACGACCCTTTTTTTGCGCTTCGGTCAAATTATGCGGAATCCATCTGGAACATATCTTTCTCACACCTAAATGTTCATGCAAAATCGATTGTATTGCAGTCTGCGATATCCTAAGAGACGCCTCTATCTGTCTGTAAGTCACATGCCGATCTTCTTTAATCATGTTGCGCACAGCATCGATGTTTCTCGGAATGACAACCGATTTTGGCCGACCTTC
The DNA here is from genome assembly GCA_951804975.1 of Anthophora plumipes. NCBI lineage: Eukaryota > Metazoa > Arthropoda > Insecta > Hymenoptera > Apidae > Anthophora > Anthophora plumipes. The sequence continues at coordinate 9,496,235 of OX638120.1, read as the reverse complement.
TCGACATCCATCACTGACGGACGCACGACCATGACGAAATTCTGCAAACCAATTGTAAACAGTCTTCTCTGATGGTGCTTCATTACCAAAAGTTGCACGAAGCGATTCTATGCATTGTTGTTGAGTAAGGCCTTTTTAAAAATTTCTAAATTGCCACTGGCTTCGCAATAACAAACGTCAATGTTCACAAATACAGTGGTGCCACAACACATTAACGCCACCTATTGTTCGATTGTAAAAACTTAAAAGGCAACCCTCGTTCTACGATCGGAGCATGGTCTTCGGTTCCTATTGGATGCATGGCCTCCGCTGTTGGTCGTCCCGTGGTTTCAAATAAATCCGCATTCTCCTTTATAATTTTACGCAATAATCATTGTTCTTTTGCCGTGCTATCCATTGCCTCGTTCTCTCTTATTTCTTCCACGTCCACGGTAGCGATGTCCAATCGTACGGATTCGTAGGAGCGTAGACATTTTTCAAAAAGCTCGTCGAAGCCTTCAAGGGGTGCACGTCTGCTTTCAATGGTGATACCATGACTTTTTCTTCTTCATCGTCCAGGCAACTTTCTATACCGGTGGCTGGTTTTGTAACTTTTATGGGGCTTAATAAGGGTGGTGGTGGTCCTGCAAATTTTCGGATTTCCTCTATATGTATCGCGTCTCATACGGGGAAATCCTCGGTGTCCTTCTTCCTCTCCCCCTCGTTGAAAGATATCTCGCCAGGGATCACTTCTTGGGCGAAATCGTATTGTACTTTCGGTGTATCAGCGCAGCTCCAGCTTCGTTGAGGAATGTTTAATACAATGCCAGGGTCATCGATGAAATCCACCCCCAACAATGTACAATTATCCTTGCTTCCAGGCAGCACGATAAATGTCGTCTTAATTGTACGGCCTTGAAGCGTGGTTTCCAATTCAGTTACTTGATCTTTCCGGATGCGTGGGTGCCCGTTTGCCAATGCGACCTGAATTCGCGTTTCTTCGAATTTCACGCCTTTTCTTTTCAGTAAGGCGTGCAGATTTTGACTTGCGATGGAACATCTTGGGCCTGTGTCGAGAAACGCATGTCCTTCTTCAGCAATAATCAAGTTCATCGTAGGTCTTGGTTTCATTGTCGGGATCGTGCTGACGGAACAAAATGATGCTCTGGCAGTCGGTGCATTCATGGTTTTGGATCAGGACATTTACTCCGAACGAAGCCAGGTTTTCTACAGCTATAACAACGGAGGCATGTTTGTCCTTGTGGTAGTTTCATGGGTTTAGAAGCTTCAACCGGTGGTCGGTATGTCTCCGTTTTTACAGGTGGCGCGGCACGACATCGTCGATACCTGCATTTGATGGCCGTGTGTCCGTTCCGCTGACAAAAATTGCACCGGTTCCGCTCCTTTGAGTACGGCACTGCAAGTTTATGCCCTGATGGACGGCTATGCTTTGCCACTTGTTCTTCTCTCTCCAATCCTTCTACCTCTCGCGTCCGTCTGATGAGGTCAGAAAAGGACGAAATGGATTCTCGAGCGACTTTTGCTTGTAATGGCAATCGTAGGAGTCCGTATACTATGTCGAATTGTACATTTTCGTTGTGGGGTTCCTTTAAGGGGTAATGTCACTCTAGAATTTTGAAAAAAATCGATTTTTTTTTGCTTAACCCCTTGGGTACGGATTTATTTGAGAAAATATTTGCATGTGGAACGGAAATAATTTTTGGTTGCTTGGAGTAGTATGTAAAAGCACTACATTTTACGTAAGAATGTATTTATTTCTAAAATATTGGTGACATATGTAGTATTAAGATGTCTTCAAGTAATTAGAATTGCAAAACAAAAATAAATTAATAACAACAAAATAAAACTAAATGAAATAAATTCAAGCTATAAAAAAAAACCAATTACTAATAATTATGCAGAGTGTGATATTTTTCAAAGCAAGTAGGTAAATGCAGTGCTACTTTGCATTGTTTGCACTGCCACGTAGTCTCTTTCCTAATATTATGCTTATAACAAACACGGCACCTTTTTCCAGGGTGTTGCTTGGACTTAGTTGACGGAATGTTCTCGGGGAAGTGTGCCCAATTTTTCGCTGCCATACGAAATGGTGTATCGCTACTTGACGGACGTCTACGACGTTTATAATTTGGCAATGACAATTGCTCCAGCAATTCTTCGGCAATAGCTAAACGAAAGGAAGTAATGCCTGCCTTGGTTGTGCAGTTGATTTTAGAATATAAAACATGAGCATTATAAAAGGCCATATCTATTAGATAAAAAAACATTTTCTTATAACCCTTTACACATTTTCTCATTACTGGGAAGCACGCTAGCAATTGGTTTTGTTTATCAACGCCTCCCATACCTTTATTATACTCAAGCACATATGCCGGTTTTATAATATTTTCGCTATCGCCACCTTCATTTTTTCTCCTTTTGCCTGTGTCTATCAAATCAGCATTTGAATGTTTCGTGCTAAGTATGTGAACGTATTTTTTATCTCTCTATTTCAAAACCAATAAACCGTGACTGTATAAAGTTTTGACTTCTCCTTTTTTCAACTTCATTGAAGAAAACACCTTTGGCATATTCTTCCTGTTTTTCCGAACAGTTCCAACAGCATTCGTATCATTTTTTAGTAAGGTCAGAAATAAATGTGGTGATGAATAAAAATTATCCATATACAACGTGTAACCTTTTTTTAAAATAGGCTGTGCCACTTCCATGACTACACTCTCAGTAGCAGGTATATCACTTCCCCGGATTTTATGCTCGCCAACATAAATTTTGAAGCGAATACAATAACCTGATGTAGATTCGCAAAGTTTATAAAATTTTATGCCAAAACGAGCTCTTTTGGAGGCAATAAATTGAATAAAACTTAATCGACCTTTGAATTTCATTCACGATTCATCAATAGCTACTTCACTATCAGGAGTATAAAGGTAACAAAATTTATTATTTAGGTAATCCACTATATTTCTAATCTTTCTTATTCTGTCATCTTTATTTTCCTTTTCATTATCCGTAAAATGTGGAAAGCTTGAAATATCAAAAAACCTATCGCGTGGCATAGTGCTGGCAAAAATTGGAGTACTTATTGCATATCTTTTTGACGAATACATATGGATTTTTGGCTTCTTCATTTGCGACATCAAGATGCATAATGCAATATAAGCTTTCATTTCATCAGAACTTACAGGAAACCACCTTTGGTTTTTTTTTGTTACACAACCTTCTTTTTCTATCACTTGTCTGGCATATCTATTCGTCTCTTCTACTAATGTGTCCCAAAAATCTTCATTCAAGACTTCTTTCAAAACATCTAAAGGCGTAGGATTACCACCTAGTCTACGTAGGCTCAAAGGATTAATTCCAGATATTTCAGAGAAACTTTTTATATCGGCTACATTTTCTTGTTCTTCCCAAATCCATTCCTCTGATACTGGTTCACGAGAAGATTCACTATCACTGCTCGATAGACGTCTTGTGCGTCTTCGAAACCTTGATATTATATTACAATTGTCATCATTTTCTAGTTCAATAACGTCTTCATCACCTTCGCTTTGTATTTCATTGTAATTGTCAATTTCAGGATCACTAAACAATTCTTCTTTAGATTTCTCAACGTCACTTTCGCTATCACTATCATAAAATATATTCCTTGCTTTTGACATAATGGAGCAATGTATCGCGAATAATGTTCACCGAAATACTGTAATTGCCTCTTCTATTATGACTGATACAAGCTACAATGAAATGAACAGAATTGTAACTAACCTGAAATAACGTTTTAGACACGTCATCCGTTCCTAGGGAAACCAAGTGAATGACGTGTCTCAGACGTCAAATGTACCCAAGGGGTTAACACGTTAAACACCACGCCGGTCCCTAGGAACTGGCGCTAGACTTTCCATTCAGTGCGGACCGGCGGCAGACTTTTCGTTCTTGTTACCGCCGCGCGCGTATCGGTCCTTCCGTACTTGTGAGACTGAACATTTAATTTAGGCGGCATCGGTTTTTATTTGGTCAATGCTTTAAGGAAAATAATATAATACTTAAAAACATTAATGTAATTTATTAAAACAAGGTAAACAAAGATGAGGTTTCTTTGTACATTGATTACAAAAGGTTGTAACTTTTTGCGTTACATTTTTGGCTGTCTTTGGTCCTAACGTTCGTGAATTTTGCAACTCATCTGCAAGTGGAGAGGTAAACATACGATGACAAGCCCCGGTCCTCAAGCCGGGCTACGTTACCCGATATCTGTTTATACTTTGGCTCGCCTGTCGGCGAGCGGTCCGGCAGGGCCCGCCTGACGGCTAATTGTGGCGTGAACGGAACAGCACGTGAAATCGGCGTGGCGTTTAACGTGTTAACCTTTTACGGTCCCTGGTGACCGGCACCGAACTTTCCGTTTGGCGGGCTTCAGTCCCTGGGGACCGGCGGTGACTTTTCGTTTGGGCAGCGTCGGTCCCAGAGACCGACAGTATCATATTTAAAAAACAAATGTAGTAATTTCAATGATATTTATTAAAACACTCTAAACAACAATATGACTTAGATTTACATGTATTGCAAAAAGTCACGACTTTTTTGGTCCAATTTTTCGCTGTCTTGCGTCCAAATAGATTTGCATTTTTATTGTAACATCCTGAACAATATTTTCGGTCTTTATGCGCGTCTCCTTCTTTTCTTTGTAACTTATGAACAATTCTTCTTTCAATATGCATTGGAATTTCTTCATCTAACTGCCGTGTGAGTGCATCCGCCAATTAACTACGAAATGCCGTGATTGATATTTTTTCTCCTGTTACTTCTTGAAAAATGAACAAGGCATTTACAATAGCAGTATTTAGAAGGAGCTCAAAAGCTAATTTTTTATACCACTTTAGAGTTCTTCTCAAAGGACTGCTATATGCACTCATTTGGTCCGACAAGTCAGTAGAGGTCTTTGCCTTATTATATTCAGCTACAATTTTGGGTTTGCGGCAAAATCCTCTTTTTGTTTTCACATTTAACATTTCGCTTGAATGTTTTGTCGACAGGACCAAAACGTCTCTCTTATCTTTCCATTTCAGCACTGTAATACCATTATTATTTTCTTTGGCGATAATTTCTCCGCGTTTTAATTTAGTACTTATTACTTCCATTGGGTTTCTTTTACGATGTGTTCGAAGTGTACCAACCAGATGTGTATTTTTGTCTATCAGCTTATTTGCCAAATCTACACTGGTGTACCAATTATCAGTACACAACGTATGACCTTTATCAAATAAATTGTTAGATAAACACATTACAATATTTGACGGTGTTGTGCTTTCCTTGTCAAGAGCGTAGTTTGCAGCGTAGACACGAAAATTGTATGTGTATCTATGATTGTAGCACAATTTAAATATTTTTATACCATATTTGTGTTTTTTCTGCTTCAAATACTGCCTGAATATGATTCGCCCGCGGAATGGAATTAGTGATACTTCAATGCATAGTTCCTCGGGTGGATCATAATGAGGGGGAAAGGTAGGGTAAAACAAAGGAGCGGTACTCCATACACTTTCGACCTCGTTTTAACTTGACGCGAAAGGGGTGAACATTTATTTAATAACGAGAGTGACTTTAAGACTATATGGTAACAATATAATATACAGAAATACAATAATACAATCAATTGGTGTAGGGCTAACGATCGAGTAGCACGGTGTTCTACCGATCGTCGCTTATCACTCTGTCCGCGCTTTCGCCGATCTCTTGGTTTATATGCCCCTATCCTTAAACAAGGACAGGGAGCAAGCCAAGCTACCAAAAAGCGCGCGAAAGGAAAATGCGCGGGCGAAAAAGCGCGCGTAAAAAAGAGCGCCAACTTTCTCTTCAGCGAAAACCCTGATCCGTGCGAATCTGGCTACCAGATGCGAGAACTGACCATAGCCAGACTCGCACGGCCTTGGCGGATATGATGCTGAGGGCAAACGAATTTTCATTGGCGTAGCTACATCACCCCCCCCCCCCCCCCCGCTAGTGATTCGCTATACTTATGCGAATCCAGCCTGGAATCGCTCCGGAAATCTGACTCGCCTACCGGATCTTGTTGAAAAACGCGCTGTTGTTTCCGTGTGATGCGCAGGAACAGGTGGTACAGTGTGCGTGTGTTGCGCGTTTGTTACAGGTGGTGTTAATGTAGTGTCTCGCGCTGATTCGGTGTCGGGTGGTGTAGATCCATTGATGGGTATGGATTGTGTTCGATCCGGTAGTATCGCGATATCCTCAGCTATAGTGTAGGCTGGCTTCACCCTATCTATTGAAACTAATCTAAGCTTATTATCTATCTTAACTGTTACGGTTTTATTGTCTCTGTTCACCACTTCGTAGGGACCATCGTACGGCGGTTGCAAAATTGTCTTAGGTGAGTCCCTACAAAGGAACACGTATTTGCAAGTTTGCAAGTCTTTGTACACGAACACTCGCGGGTTACCGTGCCGAGTTCCATCGGTCCGTCCGATTTCACGAAAATGTCTGTGTAATTGTTCGGCAAACTTCGTCGCGTCGTTCTCACGCGATGATGGCGACATGAATTCGCCTGGTAGACGGAGGGATTCTCGGTACACTAGTTCCGCGGATGTGGATTTCGTGTATTCCTTCCATGCTGAGCGGATGCCCAGCAGAATGGTCGGAAGCGCCTCGGTCCAGCGGTGATGTTGGTAGCATCTGATGGCTGCTTTAAGTTGGCGGTGGAAACGTTCCACCATGCCATTGGCCGCGGGGTGATAGGCCGTGGTCCGCAGGTGTGACGCACCTAATAAGGCGTTCATTTCCTTGAAGAGGTGCGACTCAAATTGCCGGCCCTGGTCGGTGGTGACTCGCAGCGGTGTTCCGAATCGGCAGATCCATCCTTCGTAAAAGGCCCTTGCGACGGTCGCGGCTTCCTGATCGCGCAAAGGAATTGCTTCCGGCCAGCGGATAAAACGATCCACGCACGTAAGGCAGTATCGATACCCCTCCGACATTGGCAAAATTACAATGTCTATGTGTATGTGCTCGAAACGTGCCTGTGGTCGGTGGAATGATCCCAGGGGAGCCGTTACGTGCCGGTTGATTTTATTCCGCTGGCACGGAATACAGGTTCTGGTCCATTCTCGGCAGTCGGCCCTAATAGCGGGCCAGACGTATCGCTCGGTAACGAGTTTGACCGTTGCATTGACTCCTGGGTGCGCGAGGCCGTGTAGCGCGTCGAAGGCAGGTCGCCTAAACGGAAGTGTGAGGAAGGGACGCGCAGAATTGGTCGAAACATCACACCAGACTTTCGCGGTGGAACCCGGGATCTCGAGGGGTTCGATGGTCAGCCCCGATTGGCTCTGCATCAACGCCTGTAACTCGGCATCGGTCGCCTGGGAAGCTGCTAAGGCCTCGTAGTCTACCCGTTTCTCCACCAGCTCTATTCGCGATAACTCATCCGCGACTACGTTATCGCGGCCCGAAATATGTCGTATGTCTGTCGTGAATTCGCTGATGAAAGAAAGCTGTCTAATTTGTCTCGGTGTACGTCTGTCCGTCTTGTCTGCAAACGCGTACGATAGGGGTTTATGGTCAGAATAAACTATAAATGTCTACCCTCTAGGAGGTGTTGAAAATGTTTAATAGATCGGTAAATAGCTAGTAGTTCTCGGTCAAACGCGGAGTAATTCTGTTCCGCGGGCGAGAGCTTGGTGGAAAAAAATGCTAAAGGTTCCCACGCGTTACCGATACGTTGATGCAAAGCGGCGCCGACCATAAAATTAGAAGCGTCGCAGGTAACGGCCAGTGTCCCGTTCGGCTCGGGGTGCGCCAATAGAGCGGCCTGCGCCAGATCCCCTTTGCACTGGCAGAAGGCCTTACGTGCCTCAGGTGTCCATGCGACAGGCTGATTCCCCTTAATATTCTTAGTTAAAAGATCGTTGAGCGGCGCCTGAGTATGGGCCGCCTTGGGTATGAACCGTCTATAAAAATTGACCATGCCCAAGAAACGGCGTAACTGCTTCGCTGAGACAGGTTCCGGAAAGTCGGTGATGGTTTTGACCTTTTCTGCGGTCGGGCATGTACCTGCCTCCGAGACCGTATACCCGAGGAATTGAACTTCCGACATCCCGAAAACGCATTTACCCGAATTAATCACGATATTATACTTTTCGAGCCGATTGAATAAGATTTTAAGGTGCTCTTGGTGTTCGGCCTCTGAGCTAGACGCTACCAAAATATCGTTTATATATGCGTAGGTAAAATCTAGTCCCCGTAACACCTCGTCGATGAACCGCTGGAACGTCTGAGCGGCATTACGGAGACCAAACGTCATAAACGGGAACTCGAACAGGTCGAACGGTGTAGTGATTGCTGTTTTGGGGATGTCCTCGGTCGCTACGGGGATCTGGTTATACGCCCGAACCAGATCGATCGTCGAAAAAATATTTTTTCCGCGCAACGTCTGCGCGAAGTCCTCGATATGGCGTATCGGGTATCGGTCTGGTATCGAGCGCGCATTGAGAGCGCGATAATCGCCACACGGTTTCCAGGAATCACTGCCCCTTTTAGGCACGGGATGCAACGAGGAAGCCCAACTACTTTTTGAAGGTCGCGCAATACCAAGATGAACCATTACCTCAAATTCCTTCCTTGCGATCTGGAGCCGGTCCGGTGCAAGCCGTCGTGATCGCCGGGAAGCGTTGGAGAAGTCCGTGGTAAGCGGAGGCTCCGCGTACCGTTTTGATGGATGGCGTGTCTTCTTGGTCCGGCGTGCCCCTGGAGGTTATGGAAGATAGCTGGTCCATAAGTCGTCGGTTGCGGATGTCCACTAGGAGGCCGTAATGGGCGAGAAAATCTGCGCCAATGATCGGCTTGGACACGTCCGCAACGACGAACCTCCAGGTAAAGTCTCGACGCAGTTCCAAATTCAAAGTGAGCGTTTTAGTGCCGTACGTCGCGATCGGCGTCCCATTGGCCGCGGACAGTTCGTACCCGGTCTTCGAGATCGGGTCGCGGATCATCTTCCGGGGGAATACGCAGAGGTCCGCGCCGGTATTGATCGAGTATGAAAAGACGGCTGAAAGTCGCGCCAGAGTCGTTCGCCGCCATCAACGACTGGCCGTGTCGTTTCCCGCGGCTGGGGAATACGTGCACGGTTCAATGCAGCGATGTGCGTTGCGGCCAAATCTCGCGTGGTACCAGCACATGCCGCTGGCCGAGTGGTCTCGTATTCGCGAATTCGACCTGCGCCTCGTGATGCTGCGTCTTCGCTGGTAGTTTTGTGGAGGCTGGTCTCGGCGGGAGGAGCGCAGTTCCGCTATCTGCGCCTTCATCACCTCCGACTGCTCTTGCATCGTGATGAGCATTTGCATCATCCGATCCGCGAGCAAATCGGAGGGGGTCGACAACGCTGCTGATGCTGGGCGCGTTGTTTCCGCGACCGACGGACGCCCGGGTATAGTGTCCGTTATCGCGTCCGCCAGCTCGGCCACTTCGTCGAGGGCCGTCTCCTTCTGTGTGGCCAGGATCGCCTGCACGTTCGCGGGCAAACGTCCCAACCAGAGGGTGCGCAGTAGCGACTCAGACACGCATGTCCCGGCCAAAGCTCGCAGGTGCCGGAGAAACTGGGATGGTCGGCGGTCGCCGATTTCCTCGTGTTCGAGAAGTCTTCGGGCCTTCTGCTCCTGCGAAACGCTCAGGCGACGGATGAGCTCCGTCTTCAGCGTCTCGTATAGTCCGCTGTCCGGGGGATTGAGAAGGACGTCGCGTACCTCCGCAATATACCGCGGTCCGAGGGCGCCGGTGACGTAACTCGCCTTAGTGCCGTCTGACGCGATGCCCGCCGCGACAAAATTCCGTTCCAGAATACAAAACCAGAGCTCCGGGTCGTCTGGCGTAAATTCCGGAGTCCGGATACCGACTCGTTCGATCGGTGCCGCTGACGCGGGTGCCAATGACGAAACGCCGCTCGCGTCAGGGTTCGGCATACTCATTGTCTTTGCACTGCTTTAACACTACACTAAATATACACCGTTCACTTCGATACACTAAAAAATGTTATAAAGTATGTCCCGCACTGTTACTAAAATATCACTGCGTTAATCTGCACCGTGTTCACTACCGCGTCGACAGATCACGTCGGGGTCACCAGTTTGAGGGGGAAAGGTAGGATAAAACAAAAGGAGCGGTACTCCATACACTTTCGACCTCGTTTTAACTCGACGCGAAAGGGGTGAACATTTATTTAATACAGGAGTGACAATGAAACTATATGCACTATGAAACAATATAAGATACCGATACTATAATACAATTCGTGGTGTAGGGCGAACGACCGAGTAGTACTGGTGTTCTACCGATCGCCGCTTACCACTCTGTCCGCGCTTTCGCCGGTCCCTTGGCTTATATGCCCCTATCCTTAAACAAGAATAGGGAGCAAGCCAAGCTACCAAAAAGCGCGCGAAAAGGAAATGCGCGGGTGAAAAAGCGCGCGTAAAAAAAGGGTGCCAACTTTCCCTTCAGGGAAAACCCTGATCCGTGCGAATCTGGCTACCAGATGCGAGAACTGACCATAGCCAGACTCGCACGGCCTTGGCGGAAATGTTGCTGAAGGCAAACAATTTTCCATTGGCGTAGCTACAATTATATTTCTTACAGTGAAACGACTTCTATTTACTATTCTAGCTATCGTAGAATACGAATTTCCCTCTTCTGATAATTTTAGTATAATTTTTCTCTCTGAAATTGTTGTTTCTCGTGTTTTTCGACCCATTGTTGTGATATTCGCTTTATTACAGGCAAACTTAGTAATAAACAATGACAAATGAATATCAAATTAAATCTCTGTACTTCCCTGGATACAACAGTCATGCCAACATTGTAAATATTTAGATCATGTTTTATAGAAACATTAAATTTATAAGTGTGCCAATACTTTTGTTTCGTCGAAAACTGCCCTCTATGTATTTGTTACTATTTTTCATTATTACAGGTCTACTTAACCGCTTTGTTTCGCGAGATACTTAAAGTTCAAACCTCAAACTTATGTTTTATACCAAAAATAAACAAGACATACATAGTGCTTTATTCACAGTTACATAACATTTTATTTGAAAATACGCTCTGTGCCAATACTTTTGTTCGGCACTGTATGCGGCGGTAGTCCGCAAAGGGTTAAACGATGCTTTTGTGGGTGCGTGGGTAAATTAACGACACCGTGGATGCGGTGAATCTTTTTATTTCGTTTGACGCGTGGTAGTCGCACGCTCAATACAGTGGATCGTCGTCGACTCGCCTCGTACCGGGAAGACTGCCCTCGGAATCGGTCTTCTGATCGTCCTCTGTTTCCGAGGGCCGTCGACCCGTTAGGCCGCCGAGTTTCGTTGGCGACGGTTGCCACGTCGGCCACGAGTTTGGTGATACAATGTTGTGGCGGTCCGGCGGTGTGCATGTGCACGGGCCGCCACACTTTATTATGTGTAGAATATGAGAAAAAAGTTTTAACACTTTGACGGCCGCACGTTTCGGAAAAAGAGTTGCGCTTGCCGCCGGCACATTTTGTCAGCTTTGTGACAAATTGGCAGGCTTTTGAGGAAGGGATGCTGGCGATATACTGTTACATAATTCACCGATTAACAGTATTTAATAACCAAAATGTATCATATAACGGTGATATAATAAACTAAAATATAATAATAATGTACTATACTATATACAGTCTGTCACACGAGAACGTACTCCCCAAATCTGCGAAGAAACCAATTCAATGTACAAGATTTATGGATAGTGTCTGCGCAACGGTTTATGGCACGGACGTGCCGAAACGGTTATTTTTGAGAATGGGACTTTGATAATTGGAAGCATGTAATTTTAGTAAAAACTACGTCCCGGCGAGAGAAAGTTGGGTTTTACAACCCCTGGCTTCGAAGGCGCTTTCCCTCGTCCTCAATAACCTAGCCCTGCCATAAAAAATGGGTTTTCCGAAGGGGTGAGTCACGAGTCAGCGTGTAACGGTGAAAGGACCGAGGTGACGAACTCGGAGGAATTCCCGCGCTGTTGCCAGACACTCGTCAATTTGACAAGGGACATCGCCACCCCCTCTCTAAGGAAACGCGCGTTAAGGGCGCAAGAGAAGGGTGTCGCGATGCATCTTCTACACGCCGATTGGTGTTTTCGAGAAGCAGGAAAACAGCCAATCGGAAGAAATTAGGATTAGCGACGGCAAGTCGACGAGCGTCATGAATCTTGCGAGTTAGTTATCGCTGAGCAACGATAGAGCAAAGTCTTAACTCTGCAAGCCCAGCAAACAGGCTAGGCCCACAGAAGCGATAGAGTCCCAGAAGAGTAGAAATTCTTCTGAGTGGTCCTTCGAGTTCATTGTAGACGGCACACTAGAGTGCAATAATCCAAGGACGCGAGTGCAAGGACAGAGCGCTCAACTCCTAAACAGATAGATAGAAAGTATATTTAAGATACTAGTACGCATTTACTTAGTAATGGGTCTAGTCTCCAGCGTTTGCGATTATTGCTTCGCAACGTTTTGGCATGTTTTCTACTAGTCGTTCAGCATACGACACTGGTAGTGACCTCCATATCGGTCTTATTTGGTTGCTGAGACTTTTCACGCTGTGAAGACGTTTACCTTGGAGCTTTTGCTTCATTAATGCCCAAACGTTTTCAATTGGATTGGCATCTGGTGACTGTGATGGCCAATCCAACGTGACAATGCCGTTTGCTGTCTTCCACTCGGTGCAAATGCGGCTTCGGTGTTTAGGGTCATTATCCTCTTGAAGTATCCAATCTTCACCGTATTTGTTAAACCATTTATTAGTGGACGTAAGGAGACCCCTTTGGTACATTTTTTTTCATTTTTATCGCATTTAAATTGTCTGTAAACAAACACAATGTTCCAAATCCGCGCACATTGAAACACCCCCAAACATGCACCTTTATGGCATGTTTAACAGTACGTTGGACGTACGGCACTTTCTGTATGGATCAAGCTTTCTTTACTGGAAGCGAACCCCAGAAAGAACATTCATCTGTGAACACAATATTATCCGAATCGCGACTGACATTTCTGCGAGCCCACGCTAGACGCTTTTCATTGTGTTTCGAGGAGGGCAAGAGTTTTTGAACAGTACTACGCCAACAAATGTTTTCTTCCTTCAACCGCCGCTTTATAGTCATAATGCTAACATTTATATTTTTTTTCAATAACAAAATCCGTGCTTTATGTAACGGTAAAGTCGGTTTTTTCATGTATAATATAATTGAATAATAGCATTATCTTCTCTCGACAGAGTGCCTCGCTTTAAACCTCTACTAGGCAGATCATCTACGGTGTTGCGTCGTCGGTTTGAGCAAGTGATATGCTCAGCTTCCCCTAACGCTTGGTTGTCGCTGGTGTGATATTTCGCAGAGTCCCTTTCGTCTTACAGAGTGTATGGTTTAGTTCTTTGAAGCTTGTTTTTATAATAATCCTTTTTAGCATCAGCCCTGTATTTATATAAATCCTTGTAGTTCGTTTTCCCGATTTTGACGAATCAGAACCGTTCCTGCCCCTTGAACAGTCCTCCATGGCCAAGCGCAAGCCGCCACCCTGGAAATCCCTGGTTGGCAGGGTGGTGGAATGTCGTTGTGGCGGGGGAGTCAGACCCAAGGGGTGCGCGATCCTAACGGGACTCTTGCTACGTGTGTTAGGGACTTTACGATACGTTAATTGCTATTGAGGGCGACCGGGTACCAGAAAGGCACATGGGCCGCAGAAACGCAAAGTTTCCGCGGTCATAAACTCTTTCTGGAACTCGACCTCGGCTTACAATGAAAGGAATTTAACTAAAGGTTAGAAAGTCAAGCATCCTCAAAAATAGCATAATGAATCGCCCGTATCATAAAGTCGTCCTAACGATTAGTTTTGCGTCGCAACATACGGTTTTTGTCTCCTCAAATCGTTTCACCCACTTTCTTACAAACTCCTGCGACTTATGCATGTACCTCGCAGCCGCTGCAAAAGACATTTTGGGACCTTTTGGGTGCCAACACAAAAACACTGCTCCAAATCGCTCGGCGTACGCGGAACTCATGATGAAAAAACTGTCTAATGCTCGATAGTTTGAAACAAACTGACAAATTTCTTCGACAGCGTAGAAGAAAACACTTGAAATATTTACTTTACCGCCCCACATTTAGAGTTCGGTGGAAGATTACACAAATACAAGCAGTATGCTCTTATGTGACAGACTGTAAATATACAAAATATAATAATAACTAAATATACAAATAAAAAAAATAAAAATATAATCATATAATAATTACTCGGCATACTGGTTTTTAAACAATTAGTTTAGTATTTTGATTTTGTATGATATTTTTCAAAGCACAGTCCAACGTGCAGCGGAACACTACATGAGGAGCAGATAAATGCAGTTGAGCTTTTTTTTTTATGCGGAGTATATTCTGCATGGTCTTCGCGGATTTTTTATTTTCCCTCTTCCTACGATGCGGACAAGTTTATGGTTCCGCATTTCCAGACACAATCTGTCTACCGAATCGCACTTTGGAGCTCTTGGGGTATACAGTGAGTCACAAAATTATTCGCTCAGCCGAGAATCCGGCAAAGATGAATAAGGGAACCAGACAACGAAGGACTTTTCAATATTCTTTATATTTTGATGTACATTATTGACATCTTAATGCAACAAAATTGTAAACAAAAATTGAAAATTTTTTATTCATAACTGCAAGAAACATGTTATAACAAATCTTTACACTTCTTCACGTCCCAAAATTATTCGCTCATTTCATAATAATTACTGTTTGAATTATTATTTCAATTAAATTAATATTGAGTAGGATATCCTTTCCGTTTTATAACTTCTGCAAGACTTCTTGGCATTGATCTTACTATTTTTTGTAAATAATTACCATCAATTTTTTGCCATTCCTCTTGTAATCTGTTTTGTAGTTCAGTTTTATTTTTAATCGAATGTTTATGTATTTTAATATCTAATATATTCCATACCATCTCGATAGGATTTAAATCCGGGGACTGAGGTTGTTAGAGTTCTAGCCAAGACGACTTTACGACGGGGCAATTCACAAACTATTTTCGTCCTTCTACGTGACCAAAGGGAACCTTTTGGCCCGTTCAACACGGTCACATTTCATACTATAAGCTACAAATAAGGCCCGTCGTAAACCGTCGCGGTACCAAGGGGTGATTCGGCCTCGAAACCTCACGGTTTCGACGGCAGCGAGTCACCACATGGCAACTCTGGGAAATACCCCAGAGTTGCCAAGTCGCCTTCCGCCCCCAAGCCCATCGCGTAGGAGACTCTGTTCCCCTTCCTCAAGGTACCACGCTAAGGGCGTAATGGAAGGGAGAACATAAGGTATTAAAACCAGTGAGCAGGGCAAAAATGGGCATAGAGAAAAGGAAAATATAGAACCGTCAATAGTTAAAGACACAATAGAACATAGATAGATAGAACGACACAAGAATTTCACCGAAACACACACATACTCTAAACCCACTCGATCAACAATTGTAAAAACACCATTTATCAAATAAACCAACCAAGTGTCCACTGATAACGTAGTCACTTCGGTCCCAAGCCGTTTTAATCTTGGGTGGTCCTTCGAGACAATACATAGGCGGCACACCGTGCATATACCAAAAGTTATCCGCACCTTAACAGAGGTGGAGTTACCATTATTGTCGGGCAGTTGTATAACAACCATTCTTGCACTACTTTTGATTTGTGCTTAGGGTCGTTATCTCGGTAAAAGTAAAAACTGTCTAAGATCCCAATTTTTTGAACACTTTGTTTTAAATTTTCTCTTAAAATATTTAAGTACATTATTTTGTCCATTGTAGCTGTAATAATCTGTAGATTACCCACACCATGATAACTAATACAGCCCCATACCATTATATGACTGCCCCCATGCTTCACAGTACTTCGCAAATTCTTCGGATCCAACTCCGTATTTGGTTTTCGCCAAACTTTTTGCGGACTGTCGGAGCCCCAAATATTAAATTTGTTTTCATCGCAAAAGATGACGTTATGCCAAAATTCAGGAGGCTTTGATACATAGTTTTTCGCGAAATATATTCTTTTTTTTCTGTTAATTTCACTTATGTAAGGTTTCTTCCTTGCTTGGCGGCCATTCAACCCGTTCTTCCGTAATGTTCTTCTAACTGTTTCTTGGGAAACTTCTTTTCCAGAAAAATCTTGAAGAAGTGAGTTGATTTCAGGAGCACTTATTTTTGGATCTTGTTTGACCTTTCTTACTATAAAACGCACTTCTGAGGAATTTAATAATTTTTTCCTGCCACGTCCTGTTTTACTTGTTGATGATCAGAGGGTGGAGCAAAGGACAATACAATAATTATATTGTTTATTTTTAGAACAAATATATAAAGAATAGAAGCACACACGAAAAACCCTTAAACGCACACATCACACACATTGCTCATCGCTTCCGCGCCCCGTCTCCTCACTATTGTTCCTCTTTTGTTTTTCATTCCTGTCAACTTCGTTCTAGTGACTTATCTATTTTTAATGTCCCTATAAAAATAATCTTTCACCAACATTACTTTCTATTCGTCCTTCTTCTTCGTATCGTTTTATAACGTATCGCACTGTAGAATAACTTTTGCAAACAATTTTTCCAATATCTCTAATGGATTTCCCGTTTTTCCAGTGAAAAATAATAATTTTTCTAATTTCCAGATTTGTTTCTTTACTTTTTCTACCCATAATGATGAATTATTGAAATGAAAAGCTGTAAATGAAAATTAATGCTTTCTGGCAACTTATCTACGTTATACTGATTACTTTCAGCGACAATCATAAATAAATGCCTATCAAGGTCACCTACAGTTGCTTTGTATTGGTCGGTTCGTAGCGTGAGCGAATAATTTTGTGACGTGAAGAAGTGTAAAGATTTGTTATAACATATTTCTTGCAGTTATGAATAAAAAATTTTCAATTTTTGTTTACAATTTTCTTGCATTAAGATGTCAATAATGTACATCAAAATAAAAAAAATATTAAAAAATCCTTCGTTGTCTGGTTACTTTATTCATTTTTGCCGGATTCTCGGCTGAGCGAATAATTTTGTGACTTACTGTACATCGAAGAGGGTCCTGGACCAAAAGAATAGCTAGTGCCATACGTGCAAATTATATAATTATTGGTTATACCTGATTCTGGTTTCCCCATTTCAATCTTCGTGTTTAACCACATGTTCACAGCATGTAACAGAAATTTTTTGAATCTAATCTGACTTTTTGAACTTTTTACATAAATTTGGTATGCATTAAACAAGGCTACATTTATAAAATATAGCACAACTTTCTTCGTCTACTTTTTTGTTTTTAATAAAATTGAGTAGTACGACAAGTATTGGTCTGCACGGTCTACGCCCTTCATGTACTTATTATATTCGCCAACACAGGTCGGTTTTTTCACGGTCTTGTTTGTTCTTGGGCTTGTGACTTCAACCATATTTGCCGTGTGTGTACTTGAAATCATATATTGGGTGCGCAAAAAAGTTCTGAGCTTTTATTCACAAAATTCAACATTTATTAAAAAACAAACAAAAAGATATTAATCATCATAGTAGTCTCCATTTGCATCAATGACCTTTTGCCATCTTTTGGGCAGCTGGCGAATTCCTTCACGATAGAAGCTCACCGGCTTCGAAGCGTTAAAGTCATCAATGCATTGACGTATCTCTTCGAGTCTCTCGAAATGTCTATCAGCCAAATGATGCTGCAGCGACCGGAATAGATGATAGTCCGAAGGTGCCATGTCTGGGCTATACGCCGCGTGTGGGACAAGTTCCCAGCCTAACGAAAAGATATGGTTCTGGGTGGCTTTCGCAACATGTGGTCGCGCATTATCATGAAGCAGGAGCACTTTACGACTTCCTTGGCCAGTAAATGGTCTCTTTTCTTCCAAAACATCGCTCAAATTCGTCAATTGTTGTTTATAACGGTCTGCCGTGATTGTTTCACCCGGCTGTAGCAACTCGTAAATTATCTACTATCATAACTATCAAATTTTTCAGTTTGCTAACAAGAATTTCGCTGCCACTGTCTGAATCTTCGCTGTCATTTGATTCTGGCGCACTAACATTTGACAGGTTATCGGCGTATATCTCGTCGTCACTTTTACTCATTTTTGAGGATTGGATATTTATATGAATATAAATAGATAGAGAGATGGATGGATACATAAACAGATAGTTATATTATAGTAGATATAGTAACCACCGATACTCAGTAGACAAACAATTGATAAACAATAGACAAACAATGGATGAACAATAAGCAACTGACGCTTTGCAAATATTTGAATACATGAACCCAGCCGGTAACTGGCGATTGCGCGAAGTGACGTGTACGTGAGTTCGGCCGTCAAAGTGTTAAGTAGGAGAAAAATCAGAAATACGAATTTTTTTTAACTGGACTGCAACCACTTGCAGCGATCTGCATGTGTGCTTATTGTAACTCGTGGAAACGCGCGCGATAGTCACCGATTGTAATGTATTTGTTGTGCCATACGATGATATAAACGTACAGAAAAAGGAATGCATCGATCACGTGCAAAAACGCATTGGCATGAGATTACGGAATTTAAAAAAACGAACAAAGGGTGTTGGAGGAATAGTGGTGTGGTCCATGGCTCCAAAAACCGTATCCAGTGGCAAAAATATACTTGACATTGCCGCAAATAAGGCTGTTTGTATATACAATGACGGACTATCAAGTATAATGCAAGTAATGAAAGCCTTGGACATGTTTATAGGAGAAAATTGTTATAACCTCTGCCTTCAAGCCGACGCCGACGCATACAGTTTTCAGAGCGATCATTGAACGAAGCTGTAAAAATGATCAGATTGAATCTCAGATCCAGCTGGAAGGAAGAGGATGAGGAGTACATCAATACAGAAGGCCAACTGTATGGTGCAGGCATCTCTGATTAAAGGCATATAACAAATTTCTTATGCTGAATGGCAATCAAAACTTTAAATGCGTTTTTCTCGTAATCACTTTATTTGAACTGGCCGGAAACATAACTCAAAAAGTTTTTAACTAATCGACTTAAAATTTTGTGGAGAGGTTCAAAATAACATAACTCAGTGAACATCGTAGGGGTTTCTTGATTAATTAACAACTTGTCCTTTTATTAACATTTTAATGCTAAATTTTTCGTCATTTTTTTCAACCTTTCCTTCATATCTTCACTAAGTTAACAATAATTAAGATTTTTTAATTTCCCTACGATGTTCCCTAGATCTTGGTACATACTATCAGAAAATTTTTCAGTTTTTGGTTTAGGACCATCCGTTAATGAAAAATCTTTCCGGCCATGCAGCCTTCTAAAGAAAGGTGTCGTTGCTTGCCAGCACCTACTGCCACCATTTTCGATCTAAATTGTTAAAAAAAATTCACATACCTTCTTAAAAACATGTATAATAAACCTTTTTTGTTCCTGACCTTATACCTTGTACGATTCTTACTTTAAAAATTTCCAAAGATCACCTTTTTCTCTGACCTCTAGAGTGGCGTTACCCCTTAATTCTGCCGAAAGAGCTCGCTTCTTGTTAATAAACAAGTCCTTGAGAATATTGTCGCTTTGGTATGTCCTAAAGACTTCCGTATACACTTGGTATGCTGGGCGTTGCGGTGCAAAAGTTGCTCTTACCAACTCGATTGCTTCGTTCCAGGAAGAAACAGTATTTTGTACGCCTCTCCACTAGATCTATGCACGGCCTTCTACTGGAAGCGGTAACCCGCGTAACGCATTTTCGTCGTTAATTTTTTTGATTTCCTTAAAAATCGAAATTGTAGCTAAAAGCGCGCTAACTTTGAGATGGTCATGGGAGCCGTCAAAACGCGCAATGCATTTAGAAAAACCCCCTTGGTTGAGCTGCCTTCCATTCAAGGAATCTAACAGCTCTGAGAATTGAGTGGTGGATAGTTGGACAGGTGATGGAGTCGGAGTGCCAGTGTCAGAGTTAGAATTTTGGAATCATTATTCGGTGATATATTTCAACTTGCCCATTCGCTCTGAGTGTTCCTACTGCGATCTATAAATTGCTTAAATATAAATTGGACGTAAAACACAAACCACGATCGCTAACTATTCTGCGAGGTTTACTGTAATACCTAAAATAACCCTGCAAATGTTTCACGACCTCCTCTGTTGTGGTTGATTTACAGCTATACAGTTTAATGAATTTTATGAAACCATCGACTATAGTTCAAATAAATTTTTGTCCTCTACTACTTCTTTCTAGAGGTCCATAGTGGTCAATATGAATAGTAGAACATGGAAGATTCTCTTTTGGTAAACTATGCAAATATCTTGTATTCATTCTTGTGATTCTTTAGTCGTGACAAACTATCTTAGATTAGTCTATACAAATATGTTTTATCCTGCTAAAGGTAGTAGAGAAACTGGATCTGAAGCAACCAGGCCTAGTAAGCGTCATTTTCATGGTAATCAGTTTACACAGAAGGAAAATAAAGATGATGGTGCAGGACAGAGTGTAAATGCGAAAAAAATCCACAGTGAGAGCAGTGGGGATGCTTCTTATAATCCTCTTCTGTGTTACCGTTTGATTGAATTTTATACAGTTTTTACTGGTTCAGCTGAAATTCTCATTTGTCACAAATGTAAAAACCCCGTAATATTTGAGCAAACCGGAAATCGAGGCTTTGGTTTTAAACTTGTCATCGTTTGTCGATGTAGCCGTACAGAAATAAATTCAGGCCCGTTTGTTCACAATGGTTTTGAAGTAAATCGTAGACTCGTGTTTGTGATGCGTCTGTTAGGTGTTGCCAGAGATGGAATAAACTTGTTTGCTAGTTTTATGGATATTTGTGATGGTTTGAGCGATGCATCATATAATAGTATCGTGAATCATATGCATTCAGCCACAAAAACAATATTTGAATTCTGTTGTAAGAAAGCTGTGGAAGAAGAAAAGAAGGAGAATGAAAAACGCGAGAGGCAGCTTCTTAATTTGAAGGTGTCTGGAAATGGTGGAAAAAGCGGGGACTCAAATCATTATATGGCGTAACGACACTCATTGGTTATTATTCTGGCAAAGTAATTGACTTGGTAGTGAAAAGTAGTTATTGTCAAGCATGCAGTATGTGGAAAAGAAGAGAAAATACCGAAGAATATTATGAATGGTATGAATATCATGAAGAAGAATGTGCGAAGAAACATAAGGGCTCCGCTGGCAAGATGGAGGTCTCTGCAATCACGGAAATGTTTCTGAAATCTGAAAAAAAATATGGAGTGAAATATGGAAACTAGATTGGAGATGGAGATTCAAAAACATTCAAAGCGATCTCAGATGTAAATCCATATGGTGATGAATTTCAAGTAAAAAAAAAAAGTGAGTGCATTGGCCACGTAGAGAAGAGAATGGGTACTCGGCTCCGAAACGTTAAAAAGACAAATAAACTTGGTGGTAAAGGAAAATTAACAGATATCCTTATTAAAAAAACTCCAATGTTATTATCCACATATAACTCCACGTTATTATGGATTAGCTATTAGAAAAAATGTAAACAGTGTTGCCGATATGAAGAACGCTATAATGGCTACATATTACCATTTGTGCTCAACGAATGAAAATCCGAGGCATGAGCTTTGTCCGACCGGAGAAGAAAGTTGGTACAAATGGAAAAAAGCTGAAGCACTCGGTACAAATACTGATAATTTGAATCATCCTCCACCTCTTCACCCCGATGTCCAGAAGCATATTCTTCCCATTTTCGAAGAATTGTCGAATAAAGATTTGCTGCAGAGATGTTTAGGCGGTCATACGCAAAACGCTAATGAGAGCTTCAACTCGATCGTCTGGCATTTGGCTCCGAAACACCTCAATTCGGGATCGAAAATAGTGAAAATCGGTGCATTTATAGCAAGTAGCATTTTTAATGAAGGATATTTTTCAATCTTAAAAATAATGCAAGAACTGCAGCTGACAATCGGAAAACAAGTGATGGATTATGCCGAAAAAACCAATCAGCGCCGGATTCAGAGGCAAGAGAGGCGCAGGTCGTTGACCACAAAAGAGACTCGAAAAGCGCGTAGAGAGCAGCTGACGGAACAAAATGACTATTTCGAGGAAGCTGAAGGTTTATTGTACGGTGCTGGAATAGCAGACTAACCAGTAAGTCACAAAATCATACATTTTTCTATAGCCGAAACTTTAAACGCGATTTTCTCGAAACTTCTTTTTTCGCTAAGTTGAAAATCGGTGTACACAATTACTCAAAAGCTACCCAACTGATCGGACTGAAATTTTGTACACATTTTAATGATAGTAGTATCTCCTGGATGAACACAAAAGTAAGTTAAAATCACGAAAATAAACATTTTTTTTTACTGCAGAAAAGAATATAATTTTTCTTTAAAATATTAAGTCTTTGTTCGAAGATCTGCCATTTTTCAAATTTTTAATTTTTTTCAATATTTTAGGTTCATCCATTTACTACAGTTATAATCAGATTTCATTGCTTGGCTGTTTCAGATAATAAGAACAGACACTAGAGTGTACACCGTTTTAAAAGTCGCTTCACGACGCTTCTAACAGATCATGCTGTACGTCCGCCATTTTGTATTTTATCTAAACAAAAAAACTGCAAATTGAAGTTGAAGTATTTATTAAGCAGTCCTTAAAACCTCAAAAATATTTATTGATTCCTTATCCTTCAAAATAATTATTGAAAATCGGCTTAATTTCGGCTTCCTACATAGAGGTCCCCCCTTAAATGTTATCGGTTGCTCGTTTTTTAGCGCAATGACCATCTCCATATTATCCGGATAACTATTACTACTTTTCACTTTTTGCTTATCTACGTATAATTTCTATAACGCATATATAGTTTTAAAATCTAACTGAGAATTAATATTTAAATGTTTCTTAACACTTAGCATGCGGGTATACTTCGCCGCCAACTTACGCGTGCAGCTGGCGTTTTTTCGTGAATCGCGCGGAAGTTTGGTCATTCAGCAAAATCACAGTAAATCGAAAACTACTTCGTTTTTATCAACGAAACTTAAATTTTTTTATTTTACACTTAAATATATACTCTATGATTATTTTAACAAAAAAACGACATTTTTACGAAATCACGAAAATAGACGATTTTTAAAGTTTTACTATGTATTCAAAAATATTTTTTCATGACAAGTACAAATAGAACTGATAACACGTTAATAGTTTTTCACAGTATGGTACCGTTCAAAGCATTTTCCTCTGTAAAGCGGAACACCGCAGAGGTTACATATGAAACACGTTTCACTCCGCATTTCTTTGGCTGCGCACACGCGACATTGTCTCTGTGGATTTTTCTTCTTCCCGGCACCAACAATTTTCTCCAATACGTGTTTGCGCGTATCCATGGATAATCTTCCAGGATGGTCGCGTTTTGATATCATTTGCTCTGGTTCTTCAGTGCTGGTTTCAGATAGTTCATCAGTAACCCAATACCGTGCGATGTCGTGCAAAAATTTCTTGTATCTTATTTTTTGCGTCTTTGTCGAATTATATACTACAAATACATTGAAAAATGCACAATTCATCATATACATAGCTAAGCGCTTTGTCCACTTCACTGTTTTACGCAAAATACTATAGTAGGACAAATACTTATCGGCCCGATCTACTCCTTTCATGTACTTGTTGTAGTCGATCAAAGTATTTGGCTTTACAATTTATTGTCTCTTGGTACGATCAACATTACTACTTTCTTTCATTTCCGCGGAATGGATTGAAGAGACGAGACTGACTTCTTTCATAGATTGCCAAACTTGTACCAATATATCTTTTGTTCTGCGAAAGATTGTTTCTCCTTTTTTCAAATTAGTTTTTTTCAAGCACTCTGGTAGACTTCTATTCTTCCTAATGTTTCCGCAAATTCGTCTATTATGACGAATTTCCGAGCTACTAAAAATACGTTTCTTGCTCTTCCTAACAGGAATGATGTCAGAGACATCAGTGTCACTCGGACAACTTGGATTTTCGTTTACGCTTGTAATTTTAATTTTTCGGCTCATTATACCTCCTTAGGGATAAAATAAATTAATAATAAAAGTTACTCAATAAACCTCAGCTAACACTACACTTACCTTCTGCTTTATTTCGTCTAATAGTTTCGAAAGACACGGGTATTAGCAATGATGATCGCACTTTTATAACTCTACGTCCAATCCTTTTGCCAGTTGCAAAAAGAATGTTGGTATAAAAGAAACAAACACGAGAAGCGCGGCCCCGTTGTTTACCGCATTGAATATGACAAGCGCTATCGCACTCTTCGGCTTTTTTCGACACGTAATCAAAGGAGCGCTGTTCGACCGTACCGAGGACTCGAACAATGGAGCCCTACCGTATTCACAAATAATATTCTCCGTAACCTGGTCTCTCTCCTCGCCATCAGCAAATTGTTTTATTACCTTAGAAAGTCGAAGACCCTACATCTGGACACCACATGCACTACACTCATAAACCACCTTCCGACCTCAGTATTTTCCCATCCCCTGATATAACAATTTTAGCAACAATTTCCCCACACCGAGTCCACTCCGACATCACCAGACAAACCCTACCACACGTCCAAAACACCAATCAACCGACACTCCCACCACTTCTCACACATTTCACACCACCAATCACTGTACACACCGAGTTTATAAAAACAAAAGCACACACAGCGAAAAGAGATTCTATTGTCACGTAATCTGGACTTTTTAAGAATTAATGACAAAGTACTAGTTACAAAGTTTTAATCACAAGTTATCACCGATACAGTCGTTTGACGATAAGGCTGCCGCGCCTCAGTGTTTGGAGTTTTTATACGGTAACAATAACAAGAGTGGGGAGCTTGAAGTTCGGTTTCCCATCGGTCTAGCGGTGTCGTGTATTATCAGGTGGTATCATGTGTATCTTGAGGTAAGGTAGATCGTTATAGTGTCGTATATTGTCAGGTGATGCCATGTGAATTTTGAAGTGAGGAATGTCGTTACACCCCCGTTGTTAGATTCGTTTTGGTCTCTCAAAACGTATGGTCTTCCTTCTGGCTGGGATGACAACCTTTTCTTCTTTTAGTGGAGGTAGATTCAGTGAGAATTCTTCGTAGTTGCGAGGTTTGGTGTTTGTTTCGGGAGCCGCAGGATGTACTATTTGATTATGTTGTTCAGAATTGGATTTTGCACATAATACGTTTATACATAGAGTTGTTGGAAAACATGTTTTGATATATTCGAAGACTTTACATTTACGAAGTATGCATATTGTTAATAAAGCTAAGGCGCCATATCCAAGGTATTTTAGAATACTAAGTCCGTACTGTTTCCATGTTTTAATTCTATGTTCATATTGAATTTGTCCGAGTTGTTGGTCGATAGAGCTTAAAGTATTTTTATAGTTTCTGAAGTTATTTGATATTTTAGGTGCTTGCTCTAGCTTGTCCAGGAGTAATGAAGTATCCGTAATATTTAAGCTAGGGACTTGTTTCGTTTTTGCGTCAAAACTAATAGATTTGGATATGCCTCCTATTTTCATCAAATTTGTTCCGTATATTATACTACATGGTTTTTCAGAATACATTGCGCTTGGTTCAGAAATGACTTTTCGTTGATACATTAAATAGTCGCAAATTGCGTCTATAATAGTTTCGTGTTGTGGAATTACAATATAGTGATTTTCCTGGTATAGAGGTACAAAAGTTAATTCTCTGATTTTGAACAAAACGAATTGACATATTTTTATGGAATTTTCGTGATTTACAAGTTCAGTCGCACAATCATGAATGTTAAGTTTACTATGGGTTGGTAGGTTTCTTTTACAGATATATAAATTCGCTGTGTTTCTACAATTCTTATTAAAATATTCTTGGTCGGCGTTTATAAAGAGTTCGTTAGTGAGTAAGTAATAGGGATTTTCAATTAAAGGGGCCAGGAAGATTTCGTTTTTCTTAATTGGGATTGAATAAACTTTCTGCATTTGCCGCTTTTGATCTTCTAATATAGGTACACTTATTTTGAAGAATATTTTATTTTGCATTATCCATAATGTTAACTTGCTTATATCTAGGATGAGTTGAAAGTTATTTTCATTTGGTTGTATCATTGGGTGTAAGAATTTAGTGTGCAATAATTTTAAATACGCGTCAATGAATAATTTATGATCTATGACTTGAGGGCTAATCATTCCTTGTTTTCCAAGAATAATTACATTGAATATTTCGTCTATTTGTAAGTGTAAATCATAAGTAGCGCTTCCGATTTTGATAATTAAGGTAGTTAGTAGGTTTTGTTTCTGTGTTTCTTCATAATCTTTACTAATTTCTTCAATTTTGTCTATTTTCAGAATCTATGATTTTTCTAATTAGGGCGGTTTGGTTACTTATCACTACTTTCATTTTGTTATTTGCATCGAATAACTTATCAATGTTCTGATTTATCAACTCTAGGTCATCGTTATCTAATCTTCCGAAAAGAGCTTTCGATGCAGAACCTATAATATTTAATAATCCTCTTTTTGTTCTAATATGAGTAGTTAATTTTAGGTGTGTGACTAACAAGGGAAATCCGCGAACGGTCCGGCTTCGATTTTGATGAAACTTTGTACACTTATAAAACAACCAAAAATAATCGACACGTATTTTTTTTAGCTGCGGTAACTCGAGTTTAAGGGGTGAAACCACCCCTTGAAGTTTTGGGTCAAAACGGCTATCTCGAAAACGGAAAGACATACGAAAAAATTGTCAATGGGCGAGGTTAATGGTTTCTTATGTACAATAACATGGTGTTAACAAATTTAACAAAATGCAGTTTGTTTATAACGAAAAAAAACTTATTAACCTAATTTTTCATTTTATTGAAATTTTCACAATGACAAAAAATGACGAGCATTTTATTCCAAATCCATTAGTATATAACATTTTAAAATTGCCTCTTACAGTTTTGCAGATTTTGATGATTTACATCTTGCGCGCACATCCACTATGGTAGTAGCCGTTCTAACTTTGATTTTAATGAAGCATTGTAGGCTTGCACTAAATTATACAGGACGCGGCGGCATGATTTCGTCGAAGTTGGCGGGCTTGGACAGACCAAATCCTCTCATCTCAGCTCCACGTGGTGCTCCTGGGCTTCTGGTTCGGCTCCGGCAGAGATAGAAGGCGAACGAGATGAGAGGTGCGGCGTGAATGTGTATGTGTTTGAATGAGCGTATGCATGCGGCCGGGTGGGCAAAATGGTGACAGAAAATGGTGACTAGGCAAGAGGAGGTGAGGTGTGAGGAAATGGTGAGAGAGCTGGAGAGGTGCGAGAAAAAAAGGATCAATGAAAGGGATGGCATAGCATGGTCATGGAATGAATGCATGGACGAAACGAGAGGAGATCCAACTCACGAACGTCGGGGTTCCCGACAAGTTTCTCGCATCCTCCCCCCGTCCAAACCCACTGGCAGGTCCCCTCCGAAGACGCCTAAAGCCGCTGATTCGAGGGAGGTGACCAGTGTTTCCTCATATCCCGCGCCGCAGGGGAAAATCTGCGGCGACGTCTAGCCTGAGGCATGGGTGGCATCGGATGCGTGGCATCGGATCGGATCCGGTGTCACGCATTCGATAGGGGTGACATAAAACCTTCTGCATCATAATGACGCGGGCCTATCCCGTAACCTTTTCATAGAGTCTCCACGTGTCGATAGGGTTGGCCACCTGATAAACTCGCTTCTCTGATTACGGCACGCATAAATAGGGCCAATATTTACCGGGGGAAGTATCCCTACTGCGGTATAGCTCCCATAATGGGCGAACCCGATGATACTACTAACTGCCAATATGTCTACGAATAAAACAAACAACAACTGGAGGAAGGAGGTGGAAGCGAGGGGCGACCTTCAGGGTCTCACCATGGAGGTAATAGAGGTGGAGGTTGGTACCTCCTCCCCTGCTACACACGGAGGCACGGGAGTATTCCCTACAATCAGTGGACTGGACAATGGCTCGTCCTGCTGCGTGGTGATCAGCGAGACGGACTCGGACAATACGCCTACATTAAACGTGCCGTATCACGTGGTGAAACGTCGCAAGCGGGGCAGGCCATCAAGCACCGAGGAGTGCTCGGAAAGCAGGGAGGCCGCGCAAGAAGCAGCGCGGAAGACGAGAGAGCTGCGCGACCTCGAGGAGCAGGTGGAGGAGCTCCACTTTGAGGGGGATCCCCCTCCGCCATCGCGAGGCGCCAAGCCTCTGCCGAAGGAGGAGGAACTCCTCCGAGAATTGCGAATGCGCCCCACTGCGGACATTGGCAGTGAGGTGCTGGAATACCTCAGGGAGGTGGAGATTGTGGCGGCTAAATCTGCCAGCCTAAAGGGGACATATGTCAGGACATTGAGGCTGGCAGTGGTCTCGGTTAGGGCTGCCGTGACGGAGCTCGCCAAGTGAACGACCGTCACGGGTTCCGCGCAGATTCTCGAGTGTGAAAATTCCAACATGCGCTCGAGAATCTGCGACTTGGAGGCGCAGGTGGAGGCGCTGAATGTGAGGCGGTTGCCTGCGGCTGCCCGCGTTCAACCGCCAAAGGCTACGACGGTTGCCCCTGCAGCAGCCCAAAACACCGCGGAGGAGCCGGCGAGGATACCGGAGCAGCGTGCTCCGGCTCCCGCCTCGGCCACGGCTGCCCAGAAGAGGGGGACCAGCCAGTCCTCCAGAAGCCCTCTATTGAAGGATCGGCGACCTGGTGGACCCTAAGCTGAGCAGGTTTCAGCTGAGCCTCTCCACCAGGTCGGCGAGCGAACCTTGCCCTGAGAATTCGAAGAAGGGGACACCCAGCGCGGAGAAAGAGGCGCCAGCACCACAGAAAACCAAGCCGGCGCCTGAAGAGGAAGGAACTCGCGGACCTGCGCCGGAGAGCAGCTGGGCCAAGGTTGTAGGGCGGAAGGGTACAAAGAAAGACCAGCAGACCAGCTGGCCGTAAAGCTGAAGAACGTACTTGGGAGAACGGGGGCGAGGGTTGCATGCCCCTGCAAACGAGCGGAGTTGCGGTTCTCCGGTCTGGACGACTCCGTCACCCCGAGAGAGGTGGTGGTGGCGGTCGCGGCGACAGGGGCGTGCGTCCCAGAGGAGGTTAAGACGGGATAGATTCGCTTTTCCCCCAACGGGCTGATCACGATCTGGGTGTCCTGTCCCCTCGGTGGGAAGGCTCGTGGCTCGTTGGGAAGGACTCCGTCGGTGCTTCGTCGCCAACGTGGGAGGCGCCTCGACGTCCACGAGCAAGCAAGCAGTCTCCTTTGCGTGAGTCCCGCCATAAGTCCCTCCTTCGGGAGCTAAACTAAGAGCTGCCTCTGCGAAAGGCTGCGGCAACTGTCCGCCCGACCCCCTCGGACATGGAGCGAGGTGATCTCCTCCCCATGGCGGCCGCGGCGGCGTGCGTACCAACCAGGCCCGGTTGGCGCCGAGCGGTAATATCGCCAACCTTCTAAGCTGAGACCGGGCGTGGGTTGCACAAAGCCACAAAAGACTCGCCATCGTATTAGTGGCGTCAAGACTCGCCATCGTATTAGTGGCGTTAAGACTCGCCATCGTATTAGTGGTGCAATGCAAAAGACTCGCCATCGTATTAGTGGCGTCAAGACTCGGAAGTGGTGACACCGAGTCTTCGGGTACAAGATTACTCATGGATCCACAACCGGAGAGTGTCTTACCCATCCAATCCTCTGCAAACCTCCAATCCCAACATTCCATCGCCCTCAGGGTCAGAGCGCGATGTTTGCGTGCATCGAACGAGCCCGCCTTCCCGTGGTTCCCCGTGGATGCGACTGGCGTGGGGTGAACAAGGGGTATCCCCAGTTCCCACATTCCAGATCGTAACTAAAGGGCTCGGATCCACTGGAAACGCTCAGTGGCGCTGCTGGATTTTTCCATCGGCATTTCCGGGGCAGTGGCCAAACTAGAGAAGATAGAAAGGTTTTGTAGCGTATGTCCGCCAGGACTAGGAAGCATATCCGAAGCACCTCCGGTGCAAGGATTCACAATAAACTCTCCGTGACGTGCCTCTGTGTGGCTTTGGCTCCAGGATGTCTCACATTGTGTATGGCATTGAACGCCGCTCTCCTGTACTTGGCGGGCAGGAACGGCCTCGCTTTCCCAGTGGAGATGTCGCAGCGTACTTCAGTTTGTATGCCCGGCAGCAGGACCTTCTTGATCTGCAGGCCGGTGTCTGCCCGCAGCTGCCGTAGTTCCGGGTCGCTTGCTTGGTCTGCTCCCAGGGTCGTGTAATCTATTGCAGCGGATATTTCGGATACCCTCGAGAAAGTGTCCGCTACAACGTTGTTTTTTCCTGAAACATGTTCGATCTGTGTTAAGAATTGGGCGATGTAAGATAGATGCCGGAATTGCATTGGTGTACATTTTCCTAATTTTTGACTGAATACATATGTTAGAGGTTTGTGGTCCGTATAAACGATGAATTGCCGGCCTTCGACCATGTGCTTGAAATGCCGGATCGCTAGATATATGGCTAATAGTTCTCGATCGTATGTGCTATACTGAGCCTGAGCGTAGTTGAATTTCTTGCTGAAGAATGCCAGCGGCTGCCACTGTCCGCTGACTCGCTGTTGCAGTGAAGCTCCTGCCGCTACATTTGATGCGTCGACGAAAGTGGCCATCTCTGCGGTTGGCGACGGATACGCCAATAACGTCGCCTTGACCAAAGCTTTCTTGGTGTCGTTGAATGCTTTTATTGATGCGGCTTCCCAAGCTATCTTTCTTTTTCCGTTTCCTTGTCCTTGTATCAGTGACTCCAAGGGGGCTAAAATGTCCGCTATCTTGGGCAAAAATCTTCTATAAAAATTTACCATTCTAAGATATCGTCTCAGCTCATTGACTGTCTCCGGCTGTCTAAATTCTGCAATGGCTGTTGTCCTGTCAGGCGGTGGCTGGATTCCTTGTTCACTGACTAAATATCCTAGGAAGGTTACCCTTTTCTTGAAAAAGGCGCTCTTCTCTAGGTTAATTACTACACCATACTCTTTCAATCTTGTGAAAAGTTGCCGTAGGTGTTGTTCATGTTCTTCCTTGTCTCGTGATGCTATTAAGATGTCATCTACGTAGACAAAGCAAAAGTCTAGGCCTCTCACCAGCTCGTCCATGAACCTTTGAAAGGTTTGTGCGGCGTTTCTTAAACCAAATGTCATGTATACGAATTCATTTAGTCCGAAAGGCGTTATAATGGCAGTCTTGGGAATGTCCTCCTCCGCAATTGGAATTTGGTGGTAAGCCTTAACTAAATCTATTATTGAAAATACAGTTTTTGTGAAAAGATTGTGTGAAAAGTCTTCTAGATGTGGCACTGGATACCTGTTTGGAATAGTGACGTTGTTGAGTGCCCTGTAATTTCCACACGGCCTCCAACTATTGTTTTTCTTGGGAACGAGGTGTAGTGGTGATGCCCAGTTGCTTTTTGACGGGCGGATTGTCCCATTCTGCAGCATCTCTGCAAATTTCTTTTTTGTTATTGCCAGCCTGTCAAGTACGAGTCTCCGCGCTCTGCTTGCCAATGGTGGGTCAGGGTTCGTCGCTATGTGGTGTACTGTGCTGTGCCTTGGTGTCCTTGTGTTTTGTGCTGGACGTGTAATGGCGGAAAAGTCCTGCAATAACCTAAAAACTACTGGGTCAGCATGAGACAGACCTGATGGAACCAGTTGTGCGTGCTAATCCCGCACGGATGGCTAACCCTGTCTTCCGGTCCACCAGCTGAGCCCCTTTTAAATCAACCATTAGTCCATAATTTGCAATAAAATCTGCACCAACTATCGGTTTAGGTACGTCCGCCACCACCAACTCCCACGGAAAATCTCTCCTGTGCCCAAAATCAAACCTCATTGCAGTCGTTCCGTATGTTCTTATTATTGTTCCATTGGCCGCGTATAAAGCGTAGTCACCGTGTTCGCGACGTCCCCTACACCATGCCGCGGGGTAAACGCTGACGTCGGAGCCGGGTGTCTATCAGGTACGTAATCCCCGTACCTCTGTCTCGCACGAAATCGCGGCGAGAAACCTCCTTCGATCCGATTGCCGCCACATCGGTCCGGCCGGTTAGTTTTCCGGTGAATATTTGCACGGCGGGATGCATTTGTGCGCCCTCTCTCCGAACTTGTAATGATACCAGCAGTC
The DNA here is from genome assembly GCA_951804975.1 of Anthophora plumipes. Taxonomy (NCBI): domain Eukaryota; kingdom Metazoa; phylum Arthropoda; class Insecta; order Hymenoptera; family Apidae; genus Anthophora; species Anthophora plumipes. The sequence goes on along the minus strand of OX638120.1, from coordinate 9,464,047 downwards.
GTCAAATTTCTTGGGGGTGTCGCTGTGCTCTGCCATTTGTTTCCCGTAGCATCGTCTGCTATTGCTACGCGTTCTCGGCCTTTGGCGGCCATTTTGTCTTCTAGGACCGCGTGGCCATCGCGCCATTTCATTCACTCGCCTGAACAATTCTTCGACCTTCCGTTCCAGGTCGGACGTTTGAGCGCACGTTGGTTGAACGACAGCTGCGGTTGTGCTGAATGTCGTCAACTCGTGCACTTTGTCTGCCAACGTCGTGGCGTCCTCCAAAGGTGCGGTTTTCTGTGTTGTTAGGACGGTCTGCACGGCATGCGGAAGCCGGCTGGACCAGATGCTCCGCAATAAAATTATCTGATATTGCCGTTCCCGCCAGACTTCGCAAATGCCCTAGAAACTGGCTGGGGGTTCTGTCCCCCAATTCTTCCCTTTCCAGTAATTGCCTCAAGTTCTTGTCCTCAGACTGCGATAGCCTTTGTATGAATTGTTTCTTAATGGCGTCATATTTTCCCGTTTCCGGTAGCCGTTTGATTATGTCCGCCACCTCTTTCGCGTACTGCCCATCTAGGTTTCCTATTACATGGGCGTATTTTGTGGTGTCCTGCACGATTCCAGCAATGTGGAATTGTCCTTCTAATTGTGCAAACCATATTTCTGGCTCCTTCACCCAAAACGGCGGTACTTTTACACTTACCGCGGCGACAGAGACGCCTTCTCGTTCACCTCCGCTTGGCGTGTTGTTCATATCGCTTTTTATTGCTTCAAAGTGTGAATTTCGTGAACTCCTTTCTTGAAATCACGTCGGGGTCACCAATGTGGGTGAAAGGGCCAGCAACACACGTTTATAACTAGGTTTTTATTACACGTCTATCTTACTCGCAGTTCCAGGGTTGAATGAGAGCGGTTCTCTCTTCGCTCCCTAGCTCGTGGCTTCTGTCCTACCAGTTGGCACCACACCGTTACCAACCAACCAATAGTCCCTATGCCTTCGCCACATACTAAAGTGGATTGATGGTTCCACTATACGAGTTGCCTCCACATCAAATTTTTGTTGTTGTAATTGGTTATTTACTATTTTCTATATGAAGGTGTGTTGTGCTATTGGTCGCAATTTTGGCGGCAGGGGTGTTATTAATCTTGCGGAGGAGTGTTGATAGTGGTGGACTACGTCCGAGGAATTTGGCAGGAGTCTCTACAGACGATACGAGTGCTGCCGTGCGCGCTATATCGTGTGAATATCGGAATTCGAATTAAAAAGAAACAACGATCTTAGGTAAATTAGGGAAATGAAAGTAATTGAGGAAAATCTTCGAACATTAAACAAATGTAAAAAATGATACACAATTCTTAAATGTAGAACAAAACCGGCAGGCAGACAAAAATGAAAAAGAAAACATAGCCTCGAGAATGAGCACGTGGCTGATGTCGCGAAGGAAGGAATTCGCAAAGGAAGCAATTTAACGTAGAGAAGAATCTGGGACAACAAAATTTAAATAAACTTAAAGGGAAAAACGAGGCTGTGAAAGAAGTGCTAAATAAAATCAAGGATATCTTTATGAAATAACGAGAACATGATGAAGAAAAACAGACTGTGTTAGCTTCTGAACCAATAAAGGATATCACCAAAACCCAGAATATGAAATAGGAAGAAATGCAATAGTGAAGATGCAGAAGCATTAACAATGATGTTAGAAAAGAGGAACAGAGCCAGCAGAAATAGAGGAAGGATGCAGAGTACAAAAGGCAGCATCGAGAAATAATATCAGCTGCAATGTAAAAAGCAATGAACACAGCAGCAAAATCCACAACAAACACAACTGAATTATGGAGCAAAAACACACAAGGCAAAGAGGGAAAAGAGGAAACCACAAATGAAGCAGGAATAAGGAGCAGAACATTCCATATTTATATTTTCTACCAAGATCCAAACGAAATCATACAAATGTAGTTCATATAGAAAGTTAAAATTTCAAATGAAAAGAAACACATATTACAATTGTATAAAATTAGTAATCTAATCTATATGAATACTAACCAAAGCAAATACAAGTGTTTACTTTTATACACCGAAAGAGTCAAAAAACAATAGCTTCTTAAAGGACTTCCATGGTCCTACAACGATCATGAAGTTATGGTAATTTTACAAAAAGTAGTACATAAGGACTTACAATTTGTCAAAGTTATCAAATTCAAAACAGTGAGAACGATAACAAAAAAACCATTCACTACCTGTATTTTTACTACAGACATCAGTAAATAGCAATCTCTTTAAATTTGGCAAAATCGAATACATGTTCCATTACATATAATAAGATAGGAAGGTTTGAAGAAAAAAGGATAATGTACAATGTAAGAGATGCCAAAGGTTTGGCCATGTGGCAGTAAGCTATCATTGAAATTATCAGTGTGTGAAGTGTAATATAAACTGTAGTTCAAGAGAATGTAAAGCAAACCGATCAACGAACAAGGACGAATCACACATGTCACGTTATAGAAATTGCAATAACTTTGGATACCTGGTATCATATAGATAATGCCCAAAATATAAAGAATTCAGGGAAAGAATTTTGAAAGCAAAGGTCAGGAAATAAGGAAAACATAAAAATGGTAACGAACTTAGCTTACATAAGAATAGGAAACTGTGGTGTAACTATCATAACAAAAGGACAAAGTGACATAACACCAAGAAGCGGAGACTGGACACCTAAAGCCCATGGGAGAGAACCCACAGCTGCAAGGTATAGAAAACACCAGCATGATGTAAGTACAAATAAATAACTTGGTAACATAAACAAACAACTTAGGAAAAGCTACAAAGATTATAACTAATAAATTAGAGGCTTTAACTATACCTAAATCTAACTATTCACAGATGCACGTACACTCAATGTAAATTCACTAGGTAAATCAGTATGGTGTGACGGTTAATGAAACCATAAATATTCCTGCATGATTTATAACAGCTCTTTTAACACTAACTGTACCGCTACTTTACATATACACTTATCCGTCTATTTACGTGGATTGTCAATTCCACGTGGATTTCTTCATTTTTACGCGGATGAAAATTGCGTGAATGGAGTCTGCTGGTACGGAAAAAAGAGCAGGTAAGAAAAATTTATATGTTATAAAAATATTCATTTCGTATAGGTTAACAAAAGAAAAAAAAAATATTTCAGAAAACCAAAATACATTTAATTCGTTGTCAGAATCTGATCAAAATAAAAGAAAAACAGAACTCATAAAAGTCATAAGGATGTAATTATATCATAATGAAGTAAGAATTTGCGTCTCTCATCACGCTTTTCTCTCCATTTTAAAATCGTGATTCCTTCCCAACTTTCTTGTCCAAAACACTCCCCCCGTTTCAATTTTTTGGCCACTACATTTTTCGGATTGCCTTTACGATTGTTTCGGAGAGTACCCATCAAATGCGTATTCCGTTCCAGGAGTTCTTTTGCTAAATTTATGCTGGTGTACCAATTGTCCGTACATACTGTGTGGCCTTTCTGAAATATGTCTTGGCACAAATTGATGACAATATTCGTCGGCGTTGTGTTGACATGATCTGACACTTTGCCACTGTAGACACTGAAGTTATATGTATATCCAAATCCGCAGGAGAGTTTGAAAATTTTTATGCCGTACTTATGCCTTTTCTGTTTCATGAACTGCCGAAATACAATCCGTCCACGAAATGGGATCATGGATTCGTCAACACAGACTACCTCTGCTGGATTGTAATATTTTTTAAAATTTTTGGTCAGCTCATCCAAAATTGGCTGTATTTTCCACAATCGTTTGGTGACATATGCTGTATCATTGTTTGTGAAATGCAGCATTCTCAAAAGTAGTTGGAAACGATTCCTGTTCATTATTTTGTGGGGGAACGGGTGATAATACACAGAATCCGTGAACCAGCAAAAATTTAGACTTGGGAATTTTATAAGTCCCATCCAAATAATGAGCCCGAAAAGGCGCTTGATTTCTTCTTTATTGGTAGGTACCCACCGATCTATCCGCTTCGAAGTAACCATTGATCGCTTTTGTGTTGCGTATATATTTGTCTGCTCACTTATTTCTTGAAGCATTTCTTCAGTGACTAATAGCGCATAGAAGTCTTCTACATTGACACAATTCTGCAGTTCTATGTTATTTGTGTCAACACCGTACACACTTGTGGAAGTTGTGATTTTCGGTTGATTCCCTCTCGGATCAAACCACTCTTGATCTTGTGCTATATCGTTGTCGATATGCACATTCTCTAATGAATCATCGTCTTCGGATGAGAGCAAAGCACGATGCCGACGATTTCTAGGCGGCAAAATTTCGCTCGGTATTTCACTTTCTGATCCACTCAACATTTTTAGGGCAATAAAAAACTTTGAATGTACTTTCCTTATAGTTTATTATCCACTATAGTGAACAAAACTGAACTGTGACTTCTGTGCAACTGAGGATTCATTAGACGTCCAGGCATCGTTTAGCCTCGCGTTTCGTTTTCTTGTCATCTGGCAAAAAGTGGGGATTTTGGGAAAACTCAGGATATGAATACAAAGAAGAGTTTATTGCAATTGGAAAAGGTCAGGCACTTTCCCAAGGCGAGGGTGAGGCTCCTCTCTAAGTGGAGAGGAAGATCCTCGGTAGAAAACTCCGGTCCTCAAGCCGATATTTCGGCGCGTAGGTCAGCGGTAACCCACTTGACGGCCACGTTTGGGCCTGAACGGAACGGCAAGCAAATCGGACTGGGCACTTAACGTGTTAAATATAGGATATACAACATAAAAATATTAAAAACACATTATACCATACTTTTTATTAATTTATATTCTGGATAAAATATTACATTATGCTATGTCGCATGGTATTCGTTAAAACATTCCAAACACATTGGAGGTGATTTTGGACACTTCGAACAATATGTTGTAGTTTCTTTTACGTTTTTTCTCGCTTCTTGGCGTGCGACAGTTTGCCTCTTCTTCTCGTAACATAGGGCACGCATTCTTCTTATCCAGTGCCCGAAATTTCTATTAAGCCACTACGTTTTTTGGTAATACCTTATAATTATTCTGTACTTATGATAAATTTGAGTATGATTTCATTTTAGGCGCATTAAAAACACATATATCGATTGATATAATAGAAATAATGTTTATTTAAAAAAATAAGCGTAAATATATAATTTTATATAAAATAAACTGCGAAATTTCTATAAAGCCACATATTTTTTAAATAAGTAGGTTCAAAATTAACAATAAGTACTTGTTTATTTTTATATTAGTAATTAGTAGAACCGCCATTTCTTCGCCAACTTCGAAAATACGATGGGGCATTGACGAAATCAAACTTTGAAGTGTGTCTTCCTGAATAGATGACCATTCTTCGTTCACCGCTTTCCATAATTCATTAATAGTACTGTATTGCTTACAATTGCCATAAACTTTCCTTGTGGATATCCCCCAAAGATTTTCTATTGGGTTTAAATCTGGGGAACAAGCTGGCCATGTCAAAACTTTGATATCTTTTTGTCCTAACCACTGCTTCGTGTAATTTGATGTATGGATGGCAGCATTATCGTGTTGATAAACGAAGTTATCGTGTTCAATATCTTCAATAAATAGTATTAAAACTGTGTCTAATAATTCTGTATATTTTTCAGAATTCATTTTAGGAGTAATGCGACAGATTGGTGACTTGGCTCCAGCTCTAAATGCAGCCCAGATCATTAATGTACCACCACCGAAGTTGCGACTCATAGTTATGTCTTTTTCTTTCCTTAAATCGTGCCAGTAATATTTAAAACCATCTGGCCCGTCTAAATTAAATTTCTTTTCATTAGAAAAAATAATAAATTCCCATCCTTTGGACCAGGACATGTGTGTTTTTGCAAAATCAAGACGAGTCTGTTTGTGTTCTGCTTTGAGTGCTGGTTTCTGCACCATTTTTGTCCAGTGAAATCGCTTGGAATTTTTTAAAATTTGTTGTACGCGTCTCGTAGTTACTGACAAGTCTAATTCAACGCGAAGTTGAGCTGCAATTCTTTTGATGAAGATCTCATTAACAATGAATGTTGTCTCTTAGTCAGTTTTTGATTTCCCCCTTTGGGATGATTTTTGCCGTAGTCTTTTCCCAAATTGACGTAATTATTTACAACGGTACGTGATCGATTAATTTTTTTTCCGATTATGCGATTGGAACATCCCATATCCCTATAAGCATCAATGGATGCCTTTTCTTCACTGGTCAACAATTGGTCCTGTGGCGTTTTACTAATAAGAAATTAAATTATAACATATTACGATTTCAATAAATTTACAGATCAATTTTAACGCAAATACTTACTTTTTAATTGCAGTTACACTTCTTTTATTGTACCTAGCTGGACTTATTCACTCAGAATCAAAGTACAAACTAAATGGCTTTATATAAATTTCGCACTTACACTGCGCTTCGTGCAGCAAAAAATGTAAACACAGCCAAAAGGTAAACATTTCCAAGCAGATACTCGCAGATTTATGATTAGTATTGTGGAGGAGTTGAGCGTTCTGCCGTTGCACTCGCGTCCTTGGATTATTGCACTCTAATGTGCCGTCTACAATAACTTGAAGGACCACTCAGAAGAGTTTTATATTTTTCTGAGACTGTATTATTTTTGTGGGCTAGCCTGCTTGCTGGGCTTACAGAGTTAGGACTTCGCTCTATTGTTGCTCAGAGATAACTATTCTCGCAAATCGATGACGCTCGTCGACTTGCCGCTGCTAATACTAATTTCTTCCGATTGGCTGTTTTCCTGCTTCTGGAAAACACCAATCGGCGTGTCGAAGGTGCATCGCGACACCCTTCTCTTGCGCCCTAAACGCGCGTTTCCTTAGAGAGGGGGTGGCGATGTCCTTTGTCAAATTGACGAGTGCCTGGCAACAGCGCGGGAATTCCTCCGAGTTCGTCACCTCGGTCCCTTGACCGTTACACGCCGACTCGTGACTCACCCCTTCGGAAGACCCATTTTTTATGGCAGGGCTAGGTTATTGAGGACACGGGAAAGCACTTTCGAGGCCAGAGGGTTGTAAACCCAACTTGTTCTCGCTGGGACGTAATTTTTACTAAAATTACATGCTGCCAATTATCAAAGTCCCATTCTCAAAAATAAACGTTTCGGCACGTCCGTGCCATAAACCGCTGCGCAGACAAGTATCAACTAAATATAATTGTAGATGAGAAAAAGTAGTACTCTTAATAATATTAAAAAAAGAAATACGTCAAAATATAGGTGGCTTTATGGAAATTTCGGGCACTGTAGGCTTGCCCTGCTGATTCTTACGAATCTCCAAATGGTGGGACACCTTCTTCGTTTTCTTCCGATGGTTGTCGAGCACAGTATTTTCTGACGACACATCGGTCCATTCGGAAACGAGAATTTCCCGAAATTTTCTTATCTGTATTTTTTTGTTTGTGGCTGTTTGGTACACAATATGAGCATTTACTATAGTTGTTCCTAAGAGTAAATGTAGTGCTAATTTCCGATACCACTTGATGCTTTTCCGTATCGTAGTGGCATATGAAACCATCTGGTCACTTTTGTCGATACCAGTTTTTCCATTATTGTATGCAATTACCGCCAAAGTTTTCTGTTTCGGAGGACGTCCGTGATATGTAGAATTCGAGCTTGAAATCATAATGGGTGCATGTTTTGTTGATAATATTCATAACATCTCGAATATCTCTCCATTTGCGCATCACAATACCGTTCTTATCTTCTCGTGTTATCATTTCACCTCTCTTCAACGGGTACGACATTACGAAATTAGGCATATACATATTTTTTGCTGTACCGTACAATTCCAACGACATGCGTCCTAAAATTTAAAAATTTGACTGCTAACTGATAGCTCCTATAAAAATTGTCGATGAACAAAGTTCGTCCTTCATTTAGCAATTTATCTGCAAGTTCAATGCAGACGTTTTCAGCTGTGCCAACTTGCTTACTTCCGGTGATATCTCGTCCAGAATATACTTTTGCAGACCATGTGTAACCTTCGGTGGAACACAGTTTGAATAGTTTTATACCATACTTATGTGATTTCGTCGATATGTATTGGCGGAATGCTAGTCGTCCCCTCCAAGGAACCATTGTCTCGTCGACTACAATATCTTCGCCTGGTGAAAAGATTTTTTGGTAATTGTTTATCAATATGTTTATGAGTGGTAAAACTTTTCTAAGTCTGCTACTCTGTTCTATAGTTTCGTTATTTGCAAAATGCAAGTTTGCTAATAGCAATTTAAAACGGTTACGGGACATCCTGTTGTGTGGAAATGGAAAATTGTAAATAGGGTTCGTTGACCAACATCTAACAAGCGGTGTCTGTACTAGACTCATCCGAACCATTAGTTCTATAAATGTTATAATTTCTTTGGAAGTGGTGGGTTTCCATCTCTTATGTATGTCGAGCTTGACCGGTCACTTTATGTTGATGTAATTCTTTCTCTGCATATCTATTAGTCTCTGTGACTAAAAGGCTTATCACTTTTTCATCAACGAATAACGAAAACACTTCACTTGCGATAATGTCAGACGGCAAATCCATCAGAAGTCCGCTTTTTCCGGTGAACGGAAATGTCTGTTGCCTGTTAGCGAATTCGTTCCACTGAATATTGTTCAATGAATCATCAATAGAGTCCAATTCCTCTTCTTCGTCTATAGCAAGTTCTTCCAACATGTCGTTAAGGTCTTCACTTGCATATGCTTTCTCAATATCCGAGTCCGAACTCGATGAAATTCTATTTATAACTTTTTTTCTAAAATTCACTACTTCGTCATCACTACTCTCCTCACTTTCAAATAAATTTTCACGCTGTCTACTGAACATTTTGAGGATGAAAAAATCACTGATGTGCGTCTCACAAAAAGTATGCTTCTCGACTAAATGAAAGATCTGGGATATCTGCCATGAGATCCCTCGGAATACTCTAGCCGGAAAGCTTATCGCTTTCTCCATTTCGGAACTAAATAATCTTTTCTCTACAATGGGTCGAAGGCGATAAGCAATGAATTTCCGCTTATCGCTTTGTTTACGTTCTGCGTACCGACGGTCGGATTTGGGCCCCGCGGGAAACTTAGCCGAATTACGCTGGGCGACCAATGTGTTAATAACTTCTGCACCTCTTCGCGGCATCGATTCGATAAGTCGAACACATCGATCAACTGGTATTGACTCCCACGCTTCTTTTACTGTGGTGTACAGTTTTTCAATATTTTTTGGTCTTTTCCTTTTTACGTATTTATCTACATCAATCCACAGCATTTCTATCGGGTTTAACACGTTCCCGCCGGAATGTACCACCAGTGGTACATAGAGGGCTGTCCCATGGGACGGCTTGTACCACTGGTGGTATATACATAATTGTCCCATCGGGCGGCATGTACCACTAGTGGTACAAATGAAACGATCAATTTTATGTGTCTTTTCTTAATAAAAAGAAAAAAAAATTTGCAAATGGACTGAATAAAAACAATTCTTTAAATTTAAACGACTTTAACATACAAATATATATTAATTAGAATTGTTAATTCCAATTAAAAAATTGATCACGTCGTCAACAAAATCTATTCAATTCATTAGATTAAAAACATTATTTATTTTCATGAGTTTTCTTAAAACATTGTAAACACAAAGATGGTTGATTTTCATAAAGACCACAAAATGGCGTAACACGTTTAGCTTTTTTTGCAGCCGTAGCGGCACCCATTTCTTCAGATAATTTCCTGTAGCATTCTTTGCAGCGTTTGCGGGTATGTTTTGCTGGGCCTAAATGGGTTTCTATAAAATGTTTGTTGTTCCTGTTTTTTTGTGCCCCTGGTATTTCTTCATCTGCTAATAATTTGTCAATAATTCATTCTCTGAATTTTAATATACTCATGTTTTGAGTACCACAATTCTTATGTATATAATATGCGTTTACAACTGCTGCACCGCAAAGTAGTTGTATAATAATTTTCTTATACCATTTTATGGTGTTTCTTAGACTACTATAGTATGACGACATTTGATTGGCCAAATCAACACCTTTTTTTGCATCATTATAATCGAAAACAAGATCTGGTTTGTATGTTGCAGATTTTCCTTCAATAAACTGACAATTATGACTTGGGCAACTTGTTATCATACAAACAGTTCTTTTATCAGTCCATTTCATGAATTTTATGCCAGAACGATTTACTAAACTTTCAATTTCACCACGTTTTTGTGTTTTCTTTTTATCTGCTGGTAAAAATTTCCGATTTGGCTGAATTGTGCCACAAAAATATGTTCCTGTTTGCAGTAGCGATTGAGCTAAAAGTATACTTGAGTAGACACTGTCTGTATACAAAACGCTGTGTTCAAATAACAAGCCATCCATCAATTTTGAGACAACATCATATCCATGTCCATATATTGAAGCGTTCTTCCTTTTTCCGGCATAAATATCCAAATCATAAGTATAACCGCTTGGTAAACATAATTTGTACACTTTTATGCCCTATTTATGACGTTTTCCTTTGATGTATTGCCGAAAACGTAGACGTCCACGCTATGGAATCATACTTTCGTCTATAACGACAGTTTTCCCAGGTTTTAGCGTATTTTTGAACGTACTAATAATTTCTGTCACGATCTTGCTAATTTTATTCAAGGGGTCCTCGGTTTCAGATGTAGTATTATCGCAGAAATGTAGGCATTTCAAAATAGCTAAAAAGCGATCGCGCTTCATTACATTTTTTATGCGTTCGTTTCCATACATTTTCTTCTCGGACCAGTATAATCTAATGTCTGGCATCTGTATTATCCGCATAATTAAGAATATAGGAATAAAAACTTTCATCTCGCTTATTGTAATCGGTTCCCACGATAGCTCATGTTTTCTTCTGTTTGCACTAAACCCACATTGTATGGAATATTTATTTGTTTCTTCAACCATTAGTTGAAGAATGCTATCGGTTGCAAGTAATTTATAGGGCTCAAAAGGGTCATTGCAATCAATATTTCCTACTAGAAGCTCCGCGTCCTGCGTATGTTCATGTTCTGTAACGGTGCTTTGTATTTCTGTTCCTTGAATTGGCCTCCATTCTTCCCCTTGACTTTCTACATTCATGTCCAAATGTGAATAACTAAATTCATTGTATGAAAAATCGACAAGATTACCTTCCGGTCTTAATTCGTCTTCATCTGAAGTGTAATTGATAGGTTGTACACTTTTCCTCCGATAAAATATGTCTATAGATTCATCTGATGAATCATTCATAAACGTATGGTTGACATTCTAATGGGTTGTAATAAAGTAATGTAATACAGCTAATAATAAAAATAAATTTTTATAAAAATTAGATATTACTTACATGAAAATCACAAAATAAGAAGCACCATAACTATAAGAACAAGCGCTATAGGAATCGAAATTTCAATTAGCGCGAGTTATATTTTGGCTATTTTGTTCGGGAGAACTTTTTAGAGGAAAACAATTTACGACTCTTGGTGTCAGAAGCAAAGTACAAACTATATTTAGCAAACCTCCACAATTGAAAACTATTTATACTCGGCAACAATCCACTTGTCGTCTGAATACGTTCGCGCCTCTCATGTGGTTTGATTTGCCAGACGACTAGCGACATGTCGATGTGGCGGGAATAGGAGGTGCGAGCGACAGTCTCCCCTTACCCCTCTAGCTCACGGGGGACTACTTATCGGTTGCTTAGTATAAATATGTAACTCGCACTCATTCTCAAATTGCATGCCAAAGTGAATGAGCGATATGCGATTAAGTTCTCAACAAGGGACAAACTATGAATTAGAAAGCCGTCAGATGCCGAGAACTACAAATAAGACCGCTTCGGGAACGTGTTAAATCCGGTGATTGGCTTGGCCATTTCATTACATTGATGTTACGATCATTTAAAACCGTTTTAACGATCCGTGCGGTGTGCTTCGGATCGTTATCTGTTTGATAGATCCAGTTTTCTGGCATACATTCTTCAGCAAATGGAAGTAGGACATTTTTTACAATATTTAAATGAACAAATCTGTCCATAATTCCTGTTATTCGATGAATCTGACCCGTACCGTTCATGGTCATAGAGCCCTAAACGAGCACTGACCCACCACCGCCTTTCACAGTCGATTTTGTACAATTTCTTTTATATTCTTCTTCCTTTCGTCATCTTACGTACACTTTTCCGTCAGATCCGAAACGATTGAACTTGGACACGTCAGTAAAAATTACTGTCGACCATTGTTGACCATCCTAAAACACTAATACGCTATTACTTACAATTAGTAGGGTATCTAATCTCCTCCATTAGCAATTATAGCTTGACATCGTTTCGGCATACTCTCGACTAACTTTTGAGCGTAGGATACTGGTAGCGACCTCCATATCTTCTGAATATGATGTACAAGTGTTCTTATTTTGGTGATACGTCTTCCTCTCAGCTTGTATTTCATTAGGGATCACACACTTTCGATAGGGTTTGCATTAAGGGACTGCGATGGCCAAGGAAGTATGGTAATGGCGTTTTCCGCTTTCGATTGGGTGCAGATGCGACTTCGATGTTTAGGGTCGTTGTCTTCTTGCAATATCGATTGGTCTCCGGTTTGATTGAACCAACGTTTCACGGATGTCCCTTTTGGTAGAATTTCACCATCTTTTGTGCATTCAAATTGTCGGTGAAGACGCACGAAGTTCCAAAACCGCGTGCGTTAAAGCAACCACAAGTATGCACTTTTATAGGGTGTTTCACACTTCTTTAAATCATCCGTTTTCCATGGATAGACCAAGCACGCCTAATAGGACACCATGCCCAAAACGAAGATTCATCAGTAAATATTACATTATCACGATCTCTGTTTTCATCAGCCCATGCCAGACGATTTTCGACGTGCTTTTTTGAAAGCAATGGTTTCAACAATGTGCTCTGCCACTTGACACCAAGTTCGTCTAAACACTGTTTCAATGTCATTGTACTGATATTTATACCCTTTTTAGCCAAAAGTACTTGACCTTTTCGTAATGAAAGAGTCGGATTTTTCTCGAAAAGCCGGAGAATCATTTTATCTTGTCGAGTATCGGTCTTCCGCTTTAACCCCCGATTTAGGAAGTCGTCGACGTTTTTTGTCTCCTTATATCGGTTTACCCACTTCTTGACAAACTGTACCGACTTGTTCATATATTTAGTAGTACTCGAGAAACTCAATTTTGGGCCTTTTGGGTGGCAACACAAGAATACTGCTTCAAACCGTTTCGCGTACGCGGCACTCATATTAGAAAGCTCTGTTCTTTTCAATGTTTCAAATGAAACTGAAAGATATTCAGCAACGCGTAGTAGAGAAGTTTTCGTTTGTTTGTATTCTTTTCATCTCACTCTGATTAGGTGTCAGGTTTCGCAGATATCGCCGACACGTGTATTTGATATTTACTGTATTTTAATATTATAGTATCCGTCTTTCAGGTCGAGGGTTGTAAAGTATTTTTTGTCCTTTACCCGATCAATGTTGTCGTCTATTAGCTGAGAAGGAAAATTATCTTTCACCGTAATTTTATTTATTTCCCGGTAATTTATACAAAGTCACGTCTCACTGTTCTTTTTCCTTACAAGAACAATTGGACTAGCATACGGTGACACGCTCGGACGAATAACCTTTCTCTGGAATAAATCGTCTATTATTAGGTGGTAAACTTAATTCCTGCCGTTTTATCCACTCTAAAGTTCATTTATTTTGGAGCGACGATGAACCTTACCTTAATCAAAGTAATTTCCTCCATTTTCTATTACTCTTTCCCATCTCTCTGGTAACAAGGCAATCCCACGGCGGTAGAATGTGGTGTTCTTCGAGGCGATCCATTCATCCACCCATTTTTGTACTTCTTCGTAATTTTTGAAGTGTGCATCTGTAAGTGCGTGTTGCATCGACCTGAAGAGATGAAAATCTGATGGTGCCAGGTCTGGAGAATACGCTGGATGCGGTAGGACTTCCCATTCAAGCTCTAACAATGTCTGCTTCACCCTTTTTGAAACATGCGGTCGAGCGTTATCATGCAAGAGGATAACCTTGCGTCTATTGCTGGCTATGGATGGTCTTTTTTCCATCAACTCGTCACTTAACCGGCATAATTGCTGTTGGTAACGATCACCTGTAACTGTTTCGTGTGGACGTAAGAGCTCGTAATACACCACACCCTCCAGGTCCCACCAAATGCACAGCAATGTCTTATGCCCATGAATACTCCTTCTCGGCGTTGAAATGGATGGTTGGCCAGGGTCTACCCATGATTTTTTGCGCTTGGGATTATCGAAATAAATCCATTTTTCGTCACCTGTCACAATACGCCATAAAAAGCTTTCCGATGGAGTTTCACTACCATACACTTCGCATAATAAGCGGTGCGTTTCAGCTGCAGTTTTCTTGAGGTCGAAGTAGTGAAGAAGTACATGTCGGAAAAACGATTTATCGCGGTTCATCTTTGATTGGTCGAAAAATCTATTTCGCGTCACAAAACCTAACCTCACTTAATTAAATCAGTTTCAACAATGTCTAAAAACAAAACACATGCGGATTCACCAACGAATCTCGCCAGTGTTGCCGTCAACACCCTCTGAAAGCGAACGGCAGGAACTAAGTTTAACACCTTATATTATCTGTAGTTTTTCTTTGTCTGCAAAAGAGAGTGGTCTCGGCCTAAAACTAATGGGTTGATCGTGTTTTAACCGTTTGAGTGCCAAGGAGCGATTTTGCGCTTCTTCTGTTTCGCTCGAAAAGTGCCAGCGCTCTAGGCTGCGAAGCCGACAACCGACACACGCTCGGCTTCTGTCGATGCGCGACTTTACGGCTACCATTCCGTTTTAGGTAAAAATAAAATAATGAGACAGCTGATAAAAGAACGAATTTTAATTGCAATCTAACATTTGGATGCAAATGTTATTAAAATGTACAGAAATGCTTGTCAAAGCACAATGCATGCAAACCTTTTTTGCATGCTACATAAATTAATCTAGATCTTCTAATAGCACTCTTTTTCGTACTACAGACTACGCAACGCCTCAAATTGCGTTCTCGTAATTTTTCCAATCCGTACGCCTTTTCCCCCCTCATGTTGAATTCATCTGCCCTTGTTCGTAACCATTCATGTTCTATTTCAGAAATTATATTCGATGTGTATTGGAGTCGTGACATTGCTTCCTTTCCTATAGTTTTCTTATACAACAAATACGAATTCAAATATTCTTGAAACAATGTTGAAGGTCACTTTTTTCCAGTACTTTAGCGTACGACGTTCGTCCAGATATGTATATAACATTTTGTCCGACTCGTCTACACCACCCATAAGATTATTATATGAATTAATAATACGTGGTTTTGTTTCTTGTCTCTCTTCCTCGGCGTTTTTGAGTTACTGTTACATTGGCTGCCAATGCCTCTGTAGAAATTAACAAAACGGGGTTCTTCGAACTCTTTTTTTCACGATGTGCACATAGAAGTACCTCGTCGTTGCGAAAATATTTCGTTTCTCCAACTTTTAATTCCTTAGCTTCCTTGGGAATATCTTTCTTATTTCTCTTGATCGTTCCTGTTATATATAGTCTGTTCAACAAAAAAGGAACCGTGACAATACGGGAAGTAAAAAAATATTTATTTAACATCAGTTTGACATGAAAGTACATTGAAAGGTCTACGGCGCAATCTATTAATAGACAGTGAAATCGCCACCATTGTCAATAATTGCTCGGCACCTCCTGGGCATACTTTCTACCTGTTTTTTGGCGTAATTAGTAGAGTGACCGCCAAATTTTTCGGATAAACAGTGAAAGCTGCTTTAAATTGTGCACACGCTTTCCAGCTAGTTTTTCCTTCATGATTCCCCACACATTTTCGATAGGGTTCGCATCTGGGGACTGAGCAGGCCACTCCATCGTCACGATGCCATTTTCATCCTTCCAGGCTTTGTAGAATAGGCTACGATGTTTTGGATCGTTGACCTCTTGTAAAACCCAATCTTCATTATTGGGTCCAAACATACTCTTGGCTGATTTGAGAAGGCCACGTTTGTAAATTTGGACCATTGTTTTGGCGTTCAAATTTTGCGTAAAGAGCTCTAAGCATCCGAAACCGCGCTCGGAGAAGCATCCCCACACATTGACTTTTGCAGGGTATTTGACAGTTCGCTGGATAAAATTTCTGCCAGGAGCAGACCATGCGCGCTTTACCGGAACCCATACCCAGAAAGTCGCTTCATCAGAAAAAATAACGTTCGACCAATCGTGATTGACATTTTGGGTCGCCCAGTCCAAGCGTTTTTGAATGTGGGTTTCGGAAAGCAAGGGTTTTGAGCACGTAGATCTATAACGCAATTTTGATTCGTTCAACCGCTGCCTGATTGTGTTTATACTAACGTCTATTCCCTTTCTAGCTAGTTTGACCTTAGCTTCACGCAGTCGTAGAGTCGGGTTACGCTCAAATAGCTGTAATACCGTTTTGTTCTGCTTGCTCGTCGTCGCCCTCGTTTGCCCTCGTCCGGGAAAATCGTCCACATTTTTCGACTCCTTGTAACGTTTCACCCACTTCACAACGAACTTTTTCGACTTTTTGATAACTTTTGCGGCAGCAGCAAACGATAATTTTGGTCCCTTCCGATGTGTGTATAGAAATACCGCCTCGAATCATTTTACGTACGCGGAACTCATTTTAAAACTTTGTTCTCTTTTCTACGTTTCAAGCGACACGTTACATCCTTGCCAAACACTTCGTTAACATTTCGGCTTATCTGCGCTGCATTAGTTTCACGACGGAACTCATATTCGAAAATAACTCGCATTTTTGTCTGATCCATGGCTTACAATATTTAACCTCCAGACGATAATACGATAGACTATTAAAAACAAAAGAGTGCATCTGAAAGCCAGATGGCGTACCTTCTCAATGCAAAAAAAATAAAGGACGATCGAAGTGAAATATCGGAGGCATCTGGTATCAAACTTGAGGCTTTAGGTAATCGGACATTTCATACTTAATGACCTAATAGCACATGGTCAGTCCTCCTTTATATGAAGATTTTCCTAACCTTATATAAGATCTATACTTAATAAAACAATGTTTTTTCCAATAAATGTTGTTTGTAGCTTTAATATTAAGAGATATTTATATAAAATTCTATTAATTATATAAGTAAAATTTATACAACTTTATATACAGATTATATGATTATATACAAGATTATACAAAAAATTATATACCCAACAAAAATTACTGTTTATATATTTTTAGTTTCTAATCTATTAAAAGTTTCTATTTATATTTTTATTTATATATTATAATATAATTGGGTGTGATATGTTTTAAAACATGGATCTACACATAACCCAACATTGCAGTCTTTGCATTCGTATCGTGAACCCAATCTTTTGTCATTTTTACTGCAAACTACGCACCGACGCCTCCGGTTCTTTCCTTTTGATATATACAACGATGGGAAGTGTCTCTCTGTTAGTCTCATCGGATGATCAGTTTTTCTTCTTTGATAATTGATATAATCGTTATGATATTTATCAATTATTTGTTTTATCAAGCGTAATTGAAACTGCGCCATGGATATGGTTTCGTTCCTTTTATGCTTATAAAGGCAGTATGCGTTCTATACACAAATATCAATTAGATGAAAAAAAAACTTCCGGTACCACTTTAACGTTTTTCGAGTTGAATTTACACGACTTATTACCATATCTACTTTATCAACTATACCCATTGAATTATTATAATCCACAACACACACAGGCTTTTGTACACTCTGTGTTCTTTCATATTTGGATACTGTCATAAAATTTGCAGTATGCATAGTCGAGATCATGTATACTTCTTTCTTATCAATCCATTTCAATACTAGTAAACTTTTCGAGGTACGAAAAAACGCCTCTCCTTTCTTCAATTTATCTTGGATCTTCGGCATTCCTTGCCGTCTTCTTCTTACTGTTCCGCATGCATTTGTGCGATTGTCGTATAATAGGTTAAATAATACGGGACTTGAGTAAAAGTTATCTACACAAAGGGTATGGCCCTTTCCTAAATATGGCTTCAACAGTTCTAAGACGATTGCTCCAGATTTCCCAATGCCCTTGATAGGACTAGTCGGTACAGTAGGTGCTCCAGTATAAACTATCATATCCTGCACGAATCCGGTTTTGCAATCGCACAGAATAAACGACTTTATCCCGAACCTATTTCTTTTCGTCGGAATATACTGCTTAAAAGATAGGCGGCCTTTGTATAAAAGTCAACTTTCATCTATACAAAATTCTTGGTATAGCTGAAACGCCGCAGTGAACGATTTTCGCAGCATATCGACTATTTTTTTTATTTTTATTAGGCGGTCGCCAATGCATCCAGATTCGTGGGAGAAATGTAGCATTAGGAGAAGCAGGAAGTACTTGTCTGTGCTCCAGTACTCCTTGAGTGACAGTTTTTTATTGCGCGTTATCAGTAACGACATGGCCAAAAAACAATACAACTCGTTTCGCGTCGTTGTGTCCAGATTGTTTGCATTGTTATTGCTCTGTTGGGCTCAATAATAGTTGGACTTTTCTATAATTATATCTACCAACTCTTAAGAGATAAATAATTGAAAATAATCAATGATTTGGGATGGCCTGTGTATTTCTTTGGTGATTCCCGAATGTTTTGAATTAAATCGATGAATTTTTGGTACAAAATGATTTTTTGTCCATGATATTTCACGGTTCGTGTCATTAGACTCTTGGATCAATTCTGTTTCCGACTCACTCAGAACTACTATATATCACATTTATTCTTCGCCTTCTGCGCCAGTTAAAATTATTTTCATTTTCACAATTCTCATCATTTTCCGAGTCAGTTAATTCGTTTCTGAATCTTTTGTTTGCACTAAACTTTCTGTAAAGGGCCTAAAATATTTTAAAATCTACGAACAAGTTTCAGATAAAAGCTTAACCTAAAGTTCTTTAGATCAAATGAAATCAGACGACGATTATACCTATAGCTGTTTTTGGGGGGGGGGGGGGGGGAATTCTTGTAAGAAAAGACTTTTTATCATGTAGACCTTTAACGATAAATTGGCGGGTGCGAGCGGCGCCCCGGTCCTCGGGGCGCGAGACCGGGAAGGGACTTCGGGCCGACCGTGGCCGGGAAGGCTCGTCCAGGCCCCGCTTTAATATTTATTTTGTACGGTAAAGGAAAAGACGCCCGAGCCAGGTCACTACGAACCCTGGAAAAACTCCAAAAAGTGAAAGTACGAAGGAGCGCTGCGTCGTTTGTTTTTTTGGGGGAAGAGTAGTGTTAGCGTAGACACGACCATTGCAGGATATACAAAGAGCCGCGCCTGTACGACACGCCGTGCCTGACAACAAAAATAAAGTTATCTGTATATAGAAAAGGCCACGATTAGAATAATTTCTATTATGTCAAAAATATCAATCAATCAAAGCAGATACGAAGGTAGAAAACGATTGCTCAAAAATCGAAGACTCCAAGGTGTTTTATACATATGTGCAAAACATACTTTCAAAATGATCCTCATCTAGTACGTCGGTAAAATAGAATATAATTTTACCAACTGTAAATGTCGTTTGTACGCGCGGATTGTCACATGGATGCCAGATATATCCGGCGCTCATCCATTAGCGGTCATCAGATGAATGCCGGATATATCCGGCGCTCGTCCACACAGGTCATCAGATGGACGCCGGATATATCCGGCAGCCGTACCGAAAGGGCTAGACATTGTCTGGTCGAAAAAAGCCGGACCCCACTTCGCAGACCACAAATATGAACACTTCAAATTTTTTGCCTCATATGCTCCTCTAGCATATAAAATTGCTATAAAGGCCCACAATTGTGATTTTGTAACCATCCATTCCTTATCATTGAAAACTTTACGAGCTTCGAGTTTGGTACATGATTTTATGTATGCCATCATACTTTCGTCAATTATCAAATTGAAAGCACTACTTACCGAACCAAGCATAATATGCCTTTTAACATAGGCAGTTGGATCAGAGACGTCTTTGAATATGGTATAAACCGGTAATCTACCTACATTTCTACCTTCGTTCAATGTTTCCCATAAAGTCCCATCAGCAGCTTTTTCGGCTGAAATTTCTTTATCAGAAGATGTATCGATAGCGTCTAAATCATTTTCGATTTCAGAATCAGAGATAACTGTAGTTCTTTTTTTACTAGGAGCTGTATAACGAAAAACTTCATCTTCACTTTCGGTTTCAGAATCAGAAATAACCCTAGCTCTTTTTTTGCTAGTAGCTATATAACGAAGATCTTCATCTTCACTGCTAGAAAATTCAATTCTATTGACTTCCTCTTGTAATTCAATTTCGTTATCACATAGTTCCATATCAGTTGCATCCGATTCATTATCTGATTGGTCTTTCTTTATTTTGATTAGTTTTTTCAACAAAAGAAAATTTTTCTAACTTTTTCCCATAATAGCAACCCTAGATAATCAGATAAAATAAATATCAATTGTAATACCTTTTACAAATAAATTACAAAATTACCTTTATGGATAAAATTTTTGTTGTAAAAAATGAATTTTATAAGATTATATTATTTCACTAAAAATGCACTGTTCACGCGCGATGTATAAATCGAAATGATGACAGAAGTGGATAATAATGTAACGGAGTAGCGAAAAAAAGTGACGATGGCTCTCACACACACACAAATATTGTATGTGAGGAATGAAAAATGAGAAGAGAAACAAATCACGTGCGACTTGATTGTTGCCCAGGCCTGATATAACCTATAAATTTCATATGTTATGCGATTAACTGTTAAAACCTTCTATGAGTCAAATTGGCTCACAACCGTAAAAATAGGTATACCACATTCGATAATGCGAAATGAAGGGGTCTGCGGGGAAGAGGAATCAACATTTACATATATTTCATTACTTAACTAAAAACCAACGTATGTTTTTAAAAAATAATATTAAAGTTTTATACAGGGTATTTCACCTAACTTGACCACCTTAAATGTATCGCTTATTTTGTATGATAGAAAAACTGTCAGGGGGAGAAAATATTCTGTTCTAAGGCGCCAATACGGTGATGGGCCAATTTTTTTTTTCTCAAGGTCATTTGTTTCGAGGTTTCAAGGTCATCGTGTTTTCTTTAAATGGGACTGCATATTTTCACTACAATAGTCTTATAGCTTATAAAGAAACGAATACAACGAGGTGCAATGTTGACCTTCACGTTACCTTTAGCGAGAAAATTATGAAATGTTTGTCAGTAACTTCAGTACGCGTTCGGGGACGGTAAATGAAGGAATTTCAATTTCATTGAAATCACTTCGCTACTTGATAACTGCACTAACTTTCCGGGCCTGGTGGACAATCCTCGTGCTGCGGATTCTCGTTTGTTGAAGATTTGTGCTTCAGTGTAGCCCAAATCTCTTTCTTCATGTCTTCTTTTGAATTTTTATTTGGTCTTATAGCTAAGCCGTAGTAAATGTTTAGTTCGTCGACCAATTTTGCTGTAAGTTTTCCCTTTCCTCCGAGTCCTTTTGTTTCTTTCTTTACTTTTCGAAGCCGTGCATCCATTCGTTTTTGCACGTGCCCTACACACTCCTTTTTTATTATGTCAATATTACCGTACGGACACGAGTCAACGATAGTTTTGTAAGTCTTGCTATCGCCATCTCCAATATAAAATAAATATTTTGTCTGGTGCAATGTTTCGGAGCGTGCAAATATCTCTACTGCTCCATTCACTTCCATTTTTCCCGAGCTTCTTTGATGATTTATTGAGCAGTCATTGCGATGTGATTCCATCCGTTCATCATATTCAGGTGCACTCTGTTTGGATTTCCAGAATGTGCACGTTTTGCAATACAATGATTTCACATTCAGGTCCAGTACTTTCCCTGAATAGTATCCAAGGAGGGTAACGACACCTTGTAAAGAGTAGAAGCCACGTTTTCTCCATGTTCCGTCTCCCTAAACAATTAATCCTGGTGGTTCTGATATATTTTGTGCTTCTGCTGTTCCACGTTTTTCCTCAGTAGCCGCTTCGAACAATAATATAGAGCACACTTTCCCTGATGCGGTATGTAAATTTTTTATAATGTCATTATAAACTCTTACTGAATATTTTCGAAATGTCCATCAAACTGCAAAATCTCCGTATGCCACTGTAGCCGATGCCAAGTAACCTCATAGATACAACAATACGTCGATTTATTTCGTACGCATGATTTATGAGAGTACACGAATTTATATGTCTCGGTTCACAGTTTTCACAATTCACAACTAAATTGAATCCAAGTCCCCTAACACTTGTTTCACCAAAAGTAATGTTTGAATCACACGTTTTACATTTTATAATACTGATTAAAGTTGTAAACAGTGATACAAATTCAATTATTCTGTATCCGTGGCTCGCACTTATAGGTACTTCCAACGATTTGCCAGTTAGTTTTCTAGCGGACGTACTTGTTGAAGCCGCTTTGCCTTCAACTTCATGGGGATTCTGTGGACGCTTTCTTTTCCGTGGCCTGCTTAGACGAGCAGTTGATACACGCGAACCTTTTCTATTTATCCCTTTCGCCTTATCCATAACGAATACTTTTCACGGAATGCAAATCTCTCTATCGAAACGATGTACACTTCTACACTGGCAAAAGCAGAATGGCTACAAGAGTTTCGAGTTTCTACTAACTAAAATGTTGAAAGCTAATTTACGAAAAGAGGAGACACATAATGGTTGACCCTTGTACCGATAGAACCCTACATGCTTTGAACAATGAAAGACCCTCGGCCAAGGGCCGATGTGTACGCAGGTAGGTATACGGCTGGGCCCACATCGTTTGTACCCGAAAATAGGTTGTTTTAAAGGCTGGGATCGTTTGCATCTTGTTTCCAAGACTTCAAACTACTATTTAAAACAAAAAAAAGATAAACAATTTTTTCAAAATTTCAATCTGTCCTGCCCCCTTAAACACGCTGATATTTGTACTTATGCTCAGAAGGACGTCCAGAACAATACTGAATTGAAAGCATTATAACTTACCATATAAAAGCAGAATATAGCGCAATAGCGCTCCTTGGCATTCTTAACACGTTCCGTGCCGTGTGGGGCGTATACGACCCCCGCTGCACTTTACTGTTCAGGCCATTTCGAATTCTCATTGAAAAACAAAGAATTCTTAAAAAATTTATTGTAGAGTCAAATATAGACAACAAAAAATGTAAGGCATACGTCTTAAACGACTTTTTTTAATCTTTAAAGTGTGGGTCGTATACGCCCCACGCGACCTGAATGGAAAATCTTCAAAAATTGCCGTGGCACGGAACGTGTTAATCGGAGAATAGGACAAGCGGTATCGCGCCGTTTGGCATTTTTAGATGGGGAATAAGGCAAGCGAAGAAGCGCTCCTTGGCACGTTTGGACGGGGAAACAGCAGAGATGCGTGGCACTCAAACGGTTAATACTATTTTCATTTCAAAGTCTCTCTCCGGTCTATTTGTTCCTTTAATTTGTACATAATCTAAATCGTACGAATCTCGAATTTTTTCGATTACGTTCGTTCCAATTTCTTTATTTATTTGCAACATTTCTCGTTATCGACTCGGTTCGATAATATACTCGATGTTCATAATTAAATTTATCGCGCGATTCAGCTCCTTGGCTGAGGATGCTTCTATCCGCCTCGTAATCTTCAGATTTTTACCGAGGGTAATTTTGACCGCGGGGTGTAACGCGAAATCTCGTCCCAGTAAAGCCGCATACGCCATTGTGTTGTCGGGTACAATGTAAAACTTTAACTTTACTACTATACCCGCGGCTTCTACGTCGTGATAAAAAATGCCTACAATTTCTGATCGCGCTTCATTAATGCCGCAAAATTCCGGTTCGTCGCCTTTCAAAGATGATCGCGCTTCCAGCGGTACAAAGCTACTTTTTATTAAACTAGTTGACGATCCGGAGTCTACTATTGCCCTTATCGTATACTCACAATTCTAACCATATTTATCGCAAAAAGAATATTTCACCCCGACCATGTATGGTGCGCAAAGTAGTGGTTGCAGCATATTCGTCGACGTTGTCGGCCTAGGTTCAGTCATAGTGCCGGCTCCAGATGATTGTTGAGATGCCTCACTCGATCGTCGCGGTGCTCGCCGCGTGCAGTCGTTCCATCGGTACGACACTGATCCGCATCTGAAACAGGTGCCTTGTTGCCGCTTCGGTTTTGGACACGTCGCCAAAATATGTCCGGTGTCTTGACAATTAACACTATTTCTACCACGATTTTGTGTATACCTATTTCGACCAAATGGTGTCTTTTGACACCTTTGCGTTTGAATGCAAATTTGCGGGATTTCAAATTATCAGTTAAATATAGATAATTTGAGCAATATAACGGGAACAATAATTAAAAAATATTACCTTCTTCATTTTTTTATTTTTATTAGAAAGATAATCAAACATTGTAATATCATTAACTTGTTAAGGCGTGGGCGGCTAATCGCACCGCTGTCGCCTTTTTGTTAAGGGTTACGGCTCGCATTCCGAACGGTCGTCAGTCTGACTGTTAGGTGCTTGCGGAATCTGACCATTATCACCAGCCTCGTGACGTCGTTCGGATTTTTGGTCCTAATATAAGAGCGCGTTCCCCGATTCGCAGTAGATAGGGGTATAGACAGGAGGGTTCGGACGAACCTCCGTATGGGTAACGGAGGGAGCCGAAGGAGATGGATCACTAGAGTATGGTTAACGCCGTGTTCCACCGGATATCAAGGTATTTTGGTATTCGCGAGACGTAGTCGTTGATATACCTCGAGCGGTAAAGGTATATCTGTCGTGGGGTTAGCTAGTACGTTACTAAATTAGTCAGGATAGGTTTAATTGAATATAGACACGAAATTGATTCTATATCACTATATTCTAATGTAATTACAAGGACTAATTGATACAAATTTATAGTTAGTCGATTCTTGACTCGGCAAGAATCTTCCTTCTCGACTTTACGCGGTGAGAGCGCGGAGGAGTCAGTACAGTATTATCTGATAGACACTTACGAAACACGTTCGCGACGTTAGTATGCTCGAAGGGGACTGGAACCCGATCTTGCTCGTATCTATACTCTGACGGACAGAGTAACGTTATGCTCAGAAAACTGGATTTGAGACTGCCCCCGAGCGTCGAAAATCATGCCCTTTTATACACCGAAAAACTAAGGTTTTTGGTGGTGGGGAACGTTTGATTTCCGTGGGAATGGAATGTTCTTCCATCCCCTGGCTAGACGACTGTCGGGGGATGCGTGCTAGACTAAATATTAGGCGCCACACGTTTCGGGTAAGACGCGTACGTAACATCTCCCCCCTCAGAGGGAACATCGTTTATTATGATGCTTCCACAATGAGAGCCGAAGCGTGCGGTGCCTTGTTTTACAATGGTTGTAAAATAAAAAAAGAATTATATATATAAAAAAAAAAATGATCGGAATTAAAATTAATTATATCTAACTTAAGTTTAAAAATAATTAAAATAAAACAAAAAATTAAAACTATAGGTTATGTAATAATTCGAATAATATATAAGAAGAGAGAAATATATATGAAGAAGTTAGAGGGGTAAAATTAAGATGCTTAAGGGTATGATAAAAGAAAAACCTAGGGGTATTGGGGCGACGGGATGTTCAGGTGGTTGCCCTATTCCCGGCGCTCGTTGGTGGTTGGTAGTGGTTGGTTTCTGCGTTGAGCGCTCCTGATGCGTCTTGCGAGCTCTACCCCTCCTGTGATTCTTTTTACGCAGTCCGGGCACTCGCTGGCAGGTTGTACGACCAGCATTGGAATGTCGCAATTGTCGCAAGGTTCTGTTGATGGTGTTCTGACCGGGCCGTGGGAGTCGTATCGCTCCAGTTCCTCCTTTGATTCTCGGGCACAGGTCATGCACAGGTCGCGGTTGTCATTTGTCGTAAAAAATGTTAGCTTCGTGCAGGATGTGAAGCTTAGGACCATCCGTACTTCCCTCTGGAGTTCGTGGTCCACCGATTTTGTAGCTTTGGGTTCGGGTTCGTGTTGTTTCCTTATTTTCTCGAATAGGTCCGCCATGCACTCCTCGCATTCCCTTATCCTTCTGTTTCTGGTGATGGGCCTTTTACAAGACACGCACTCTTCCCTGCGTGCTCTGCTTGACGGACGGTGGCGTTCGAATCTTTCCTGCGTTGTTGGTTCGTTGTTTGCACACTTCTCGCAAATGGGTTCATTTTCTTCGTTCGTGAAGAATATTGCCCAAGTGCAAAATAGAGTTGCTAGAGCTATTTGTATCTCCTCCAAGCGTTCCTTGTTCGTTGTCATGGCTTTGTGGCTATAGCACATGTTGGCTGGTTGTTGCGTTAGACAGTAAATGACGTCTTTGCTCCTAGGTGCTTGTTTTTATAGCTGATTCCAAGGGTTCCCCCTCCACTCCTCCGTTCGTTTAGGTCCTGGCTAATTTTCCTCCTCCTTCGCCCGAGGTCCATCCTCGTATATTTTCATCAGTTATTACGACTAGGTGGAGGACGTCTTCCTTGTCGTATTTTGGAGTGGGGGTTGCACTCCTTTTGCGGGTTGTTCCTGTTGCCTGGTCCTTTTGCCTGATTTTCCGCGTCTGAGTCGCTCGAGCGGTTTTGGGCATTCCGCTGCGGCTGTGGAAGTCGCCTCTTTGGGTGTGAGGTTTTCCCTCCCTTCTTTCGGCAATCCAGCATCCCTTGTCGCCTGTTTGAATTGAGATGGTTCGGTGGCCCTCGTTGCTGTCCGTTTGCGTAGCTGCGTCTCTTGGCATGTTGTATTTTGTAGATTTCGTAATGATACTGAAAAAAGGGGAAAGCTTTCCCTGGTTTTTATGTTGGGCGCAGCGCTATTAGGCCGAGTGGGGGTAGGTCCTGGCGAGTGCTGTTCGGTGGTTGTCCCGGTGTCCGTACGTCAATTTCGTCGTTCGGTTGGTGGTCTTCCTGTTCTGGAGTGTTTTCTTCCCGCAGATACATTTTCCTTGCCTTTTTAGCGGCTATGTATGCGACTCCGGCTAGTATTAACGTCAGGCCCACGATTCCTTCCGTGGAAAGAGGGTGAGAATGCTCTCTTCTCATTTGTACATTTTTTAGTTGTTGCTCGATCTTCTGCAGTGAAATCGCTGCATGGCTGTGCAACCAATCGTTGTTATTCTCCGGCGGTGCTGTCTCTAGTATCTTCATGTGATGTTCTCCGAAATTTGGTAATATCTTCGTAATGTTAATTGACGCTCCGGGTTGATATTCCGGTTGCTTGATTGTGGTGGTTATTGTCGACATGGCACGTAACTGCGTGGTGTCGGTCAAGGCCAGACATCCTGGCTCCATTGTTGC
The DNA here is from genome assembly GCA_951804975.1 of Anthophora plumipes. Taxonomy (NCBI): domain Eukaryota; kingdom Metazoa; phylum Arthropoda; class Insecta; order Hymenoptera; family Apidae; genus Anthophora; species Anthophora plumipes. The sequence continues at coordinate 9,436,661 of OX638120.1, read as the reverse complement.
GATTCCGGTGCCTTGAATGTGTTTGAGGCCTAGCGGGTGATTTTTACAGAAGAAACGGACGGGTTTCCTGTCTGCGGCATAATACAGCCATTCTCGTCTATTTGCGAGAGGCTGCCACCAGTCCGAATTGATTCTGGAAAGTTGGACGTCGCACGTTTTCCAAGTGCTTGTTTCCGGCTGTAAGAGAAGTTCTACCTCGCAAAATGGCTTCTGCGACACGCTGTTTTGGGGTAGTGTAGCAGGCCCTATGTATTGCCCTCGATGTTTTAAACACAACTGTTTGTATTCTTCGTTGATGTTTATGTAAGTTTGGTTGTCCTCCGACATAGCTACGAACTGGGTGGTCGGTTTTACGTAGACGGCAAATTCCTTTCCTTGGAATGTTTGCGTTGTCGGACTTGGATATATTTTGAAGAGGGTGAACGGTCTTTCACTCAATAAAGGTACGGATATTTCCACTATTGCTCTCCCCTTGGAATAGGATAGTCTCAAGTGTGTAATTCCGTCTATTTGTTCTGACAACAATTCTGTGGGAGTCAATGGGAATTCGTACGATGTTGCCGTCCTGATTTTTTCGGCTGACGTCACCAACTGTAGTGGAGAGATTATCGCGGGGTGCAAGAGTCCCTGTTTCGCGAAAAGTATGGCATCGATCATTATAAATAAGTGTGATCTGTACTCTTCTACCGTAGCCTGTAGTTTTCTCATCCATTCTTCGATAAGATGTTCCAGCTCGAGGCGTTCTTCGTTTTCCTTGACAGATTCTGCCAATTGTGTTGCCTCGTACAGCGCCTTGTGCGTGCTGATTGAAATGTTGACGAGCCGTGAGTGAAGATTATCGAACTCCGACAGTATGATGTGGGTTTGATTGGCCATAATTTCTGCCATTCCCTTTTGTTCCTTAGCGAGCTTGTCCAATTGCTCGTTGTAGGTTTCAGCATCTTCTTCGGAGAGTGTACCGAAAAGAATTTTGCTGATTTTTCCTATGAATGCCAGTGGGGCGCTTCTTTTGGTGCGTGACTGCACGGTGGGCAAGTCTTCTACAGTGGCCTTGAGCATTTCATTGTAGGCTCTGGTATCTTCCAGCCTTTTTAGTAGCTGAGGTCCGTATTCCTTGCTTGCGCAACGGGTAACGTTGTTTTCCTCGCAAACTTGGTTGGCTCGTGCCAGATGGTTTTTAACCTGCGGCTCGCGACGCAGGTAGCTTTTTATTTCGAGCGCGGTCACTAGGCACCATTGGAGGTGGTAAATCCGCAGGGGTCCTATTGCCTCATAGTACAACCCCGTACTCTCCCTTAGGGGATTTATCGCAAAATCCTCTACGGCGCCTGCGCCGATTAAGATAGCGAAGTACAGCATGATCTGTAATGACAGAAATTTTGATTTTTTAATCGGCTGTATCCTCTGATAAGTATGCAGGTTTTAATTTGTCCTGATGTTTGATGATGGCGTGGCGATCATCGACTCTCAGGATGACGTTATTCCGTTCTGTTTTATCTTCAATCCGAAATGGTCCTATGTATTGCGGATCGAATTGATTGGTACGTGGTTCTTTCAAAATGTAAACGTATTGCCCTGTCTTAAATTCCGTGGGACGTGCATGTTTGTCGTAGTAACGTTTGGAACGTTCTTTTGCTCTAACAAGTTTTTGTTCTTGGCAACTTTTGCATTTTCTAATAAATTCCTGTATGTCGTTTTTCATTCCTGGCCAAGTGTAACGGGATTTTAATCTTCTATATGTTTTGTTTGCTCCCTTGTGTCCTCCAACAAGGCTATCGTGTGCTTCCCTAATGAGTTGTATTATATATGGTCCTCTGCGGGTGGTGTCGTCGGTAGCTGACTGTTTATCGGTAGTGGTGCCATGGAGTCTTCGTAGGGATCGAGGATAGAGCTGGCTAGACGTCCGGTCGTGTTTCCTTGGATTGTTGCATTTGAAGTCGAAAATTCTGAAGTGGGCACAGGTGTTGCTGGCGCTCTTCGGTTTGCTGCGATGGGGGTCAAAGGCGTCGGCAGGCTCGGTGTCTCGATATCCAGGGCCGTAGTTACTGTTTCTTGCTCCGGTGGTTTTGAAGTTGATTCCGAATCTTCGTCGAAAGAAATCAAATCGTCGGTCTCCAGGCCAGTTAGGTTATTGTTATTGTAGTTGTATGAAAGGATTGAATTTCGTGGTGATGAGTGTGCAATAGGTAATATTCTGCTATCCAACGCGGTTTCATCTGCTAATGTTTTTTCATGAGAGAGAGTAGGCAACAAAGATCTGTTATGAAGCAGTTCGGTGGGAGTCCTCTTCTACCTCTCCTGGTAGATTTCTTCTTTTCTTCCTCGGATGTGCTGCTGTCGTTATCGATGTACCGTGGGCTGTCTTGCTTTCTACGTAGAAGTTTGATGCGGTGTCCAATAGTATTTTTATCCGTTTTTGTTGGAACGTATAGTTTGAAGTCTTTATGTTTACGTGGTATAAGAGGTAAGCAGACTGGATTCCTAGACAACGCGTCGGCGTTCATGTTTATTTTCGGGTTCGCCACTTTCAGTGCGATTTGTGGTCTCGTTCTTCTCGGCATGTGATGTGTGGTCTTGAAATCTGACTGATTGCTGAAATAAATCGGTTTTGTTGGTCGATTACGTGTTACTAGGGTTTTGTGGTAATATGAGGTTTCAGCTTCTTCTTGCAGCATGAACGGACTACCAATAATTCCGCTTGCTGGTATTGAACAATTTTTTATTACGTAGAAGGTGGCTGCAATGCCATTGATGTGAAGTGTGGTAGTGCCCAACGTACGTACGGTTGCAGGTGAAATACTGGCGATTTTAATTCTTTCCTTCGATGTGAATGATGCGAAGTTATTTAATACGCCGACATCTACTAAATTTACGGCTGATCCTCCATCGATCAGAAATTCTCCTTCGCCTGTCTTTAGTTCCGGAACCCTGACTCTGATTCGGGCTGTTGGTGCTTCTTTGATGAGCCTCCGCGAATCTCGTCGGTGAACCGAACCATTCGGCGAAGTGGTAAACGATCGTCCGTCATCTCGCCGGTATGACGAACGCGATCGTAGTTTAAATTATTCGTAGGAAAGTTGCTTGCCATCCCATTTCTGGATTTGAACTCTTTCCTTTCCTTTTCTTTACAAGTTTTTCCGACCTGACCTCGTGTGCCACAATTCCAACAATATATTTTCTTCCTGTTGAACGTTTCCTTTATCCTAGGACGATGAACATCTGGAGAGGGACTTCTTCTTGTGTTCTTCTCGGGAACGCTTGTGTTCTTCTCGGTCGCTCTTCATGGTCGGTATCCGAACCAGATGTACTCGTGCCTCGGAATCTTTGACGATGCGGTGAAGGTGACTGCGGGTAGGCCACCCTTGGCCTACGCTTATTTTCCCAGCGGGAATTTTCTTCACCGAGGTGCTGGCGCCGGTTTTTTAACCGTTGGTCCACTTGAAGTACGGCGTCGAAGGCGTCGTCAAGTGTTTCTATCTTCCTGTCTAGTGTCGAAGTCCTCCAGGCAATGTGATCGGGTAATCCGTCGAGGAAATTTTCCAACACATCCTTTTCCATTTCTTGGATGATTGTTTCGTTGGTAATTCCGTATCGGCCGCGGATCGCGGTGCGCGTGGAATGGACCAAGTTACTGACACGACTAATATATTTGTTTAATGATTCGTCCGCACGTATCTTGAGTCGCGATATTTCCCCTTGGAGGAATGCTAGGTCGCGCCCAGGTGCGAAACATTTCTTCAAATGTTTTAAAAATTCCGGTACGTTTGCAAACGATTTTCCTTGCACTCGTGTTCTTGCCGCACCGGTGAGTTTTGTATAAACCATCGCGAGATACTCAGGTTCTGTGTCTCGCGGAATTAGTGTTAGACCGTCCTCGACGCGTTGCGCGAAAGTCGACAAAGGCGGATTCTCGCCGTCGAATATTGGTAAAGAGCAAACGGCTGATTGCAAGCAGCTACGCTGCGTAAGTATGGCCATAGAGTTTGCCATTGAAATGGTAAGGTTCGCGATTTCGTCGGGCGAAAGCGAAGCTTGTTGCCTTGCCATCCTGAATAATTAAAATTGTAACGTTTTATATAGCTAATCCCACCGCTGTCACCAGTTTGTTAAGGCGTGGGCGGCTATTCGCCCCGGTGTCGCTTTTTGTTAAGGGTTACGGTTCGCGTTCCGAACGGTCGTCAGTCTGACTGTTAGGTGCTTGCGGAATTTGACCGTTATCACCAGCCTCGTGACGTCGTTCGGTTTTTTGGTCCTAATACAAACGCGCGTTGTCCGATTCGCGGTAGATAGGGGTATAGACAGGAGGGTTCGGACGAACCTCCGTATGGCTAACGGAGGGAGCCGAAGGAGTTGGACCGCTAGCGTATAGTCAACGCCGTGTGATCCCGGATGTGAGGGTGTCTAGGTGTAAGACAGGAGGGTTCGGACGAACCTCCGTATGGCTAACGGAGGGAGCCGAAGGAGATGGTCTATTCGGGAGTGGTTAACGACGCGTGACACACGAGGATGTGTCGGTGTATTATAGGAGGATTCGGACGAACCTCCGTATGGCTAACGGAGGGAGCCGAAGGAAGTGGACCAGTAGCGTATGATTAACGCTGCGTGCCACCGGATAGTGTGTCTTAGGTGAGATAGGAAGTCTCGGACGAACCTCCGTATGGCTAACGGAGGGAGCCGAAGGAGATGGATCACTAGAGTATGGTTAACGCCGTGTTCCACCGGATATCAAGGTATTTTGGTATTCGCGAGTCGTAGTCGTTGATATACCTCGAGCGGTAAAGGTATATCTGTCGTGGGGTTAGTTAGTACGTTACTAAATTAGTCAGGATAGGTTTGATTGAATATAGACACGAAATGGATTCTATATCACTATATTCTAATATAATTACAAGGACTAATTGATACAAATTTATAGTTAGTCGATTCTTGACTCGGCAAGAATCTTCCTTCTCGACTTTAACGCGGTGAGAGCGCGGAGGAGTCAGTACAGTATTATCTGATAGACACTTACGAAACACGTTCGCGACGTTAGTATGCTCGAAGGGGACTGGAACCCGATCTTGCTCGTATCTATACTCTGACGGACAGAGTAACGTTATGCTCAGAAAACTGGATTTGAGACTGCCCCCGAGCGTCGAAAATCATGCCCTTTTATACACCGAAAAACTAAGGTTTTTGGTGGTGGAGAACGTTTGATTTCCGTGGGAATGGAATGTTCTTCCATCCCCTGGCTAGACGACTGTCGGGGGATGCGTGCTAGACTAAACATTAGGCGCCACACGTTTCGGGTAAGACGCGTACGTAACAGCTATTACGTGTTTTTGAGTAGTTGTAATATTCTCCATATGCGCTAAAATGCATGGTGCTACTTCCTGTGCACCTCTTGAAACTGTAGTTTCATCCCATACATACATATTGACATTGTCATCATGGAAATTATGGAAACCCAAGCTGTATACGTACATATTTCGCTTATAATAGGCTAATGAAACAGACAGTTTAGGATACGGAAGTGCTTTTTGCAAATCAAAAGAGAATCCATAATATTCCCTGGAATTTTCTTTTGCTTTTCTCTGGTCCTCTGCAAGATAGTTCCTAGCTCGTTCGGCATTTTGTAAATGTACATCATGACTTTCTTTAAGATGTAATGTCTCTTCCACATTATTACATGCTTCGATTTTTCCCTTCAGTAAATCGCATTTTTGGCATGTGTCTTTTCGAGGAGCATGGAAATTTAAATTAAATTCAGTATTAGTGAACATTTCTCTACATACAGGCTATACATTTTACGAATATCTAAATCAGGACTCAAATATTTTCGACCAGGAGTGTGACGAGCTCTGATGTAGTGGCTCTCGTATGCTAGGAAACTTGAAATATGTTCTCGTACAACTTTTATCTTAACTTCCTCTGTTTTTCGCGAAGATCCTGGCATCTTCCCACGACGATCAGTTCCAGGTGTTTCAGCATTCAGAGCACGAGTTAACCGCCCTACAGAAATTTTATAGGTGTCTAATAAAAAGTTCCTGCAAACCGACACTACTTCTGACTTATTATTTTTTGACAGAAAATACTTGTAGCTGCATTTTCTCATAGGTCTTTCAAAAGTTCTGGGCCGCCTTTGTTTTATTAATAGTTGATGAACTGTAGCACACAGATATAAATTCTGGGTTTCAAAATCTTTTAGTTTCCAGAAATGATCAAAATTAGATTTTCTTTCATTATATTCTACGCGATCTAAACATTTTTTTTTTTGAGGAAAAGCAATCCTTATTTTCAAAAATTTTGGCACTCACAAGTTTTGATTTTTTTGTCGTATATTCTTCGCCATTATTTCTCTTAATTTTTCTGATATTTTGTGCGTAACTATCTTCATTTCTTGCCCGTTTTCTTTTCTTATCTTTTTCTATCTGCACCATTTCTGGGTGTTCCGTCCATCTGACGGAATATACATGCTATTATATTTCTCTGCTTCTTCAGATTGCCAAGGTTTTCTTTTTCTCCTAATGAGAACATTGTTCGACCGCGTAACGGTCAAGACATTCAAAGGCATTGTCACAAATGAGTTGATCAACGCTCAGTGACACAAAAGGCTGTTCACGAAATAGACGGAAAAACACTCGATTAGAGCAGTCCCGTTCTACGATCGTTAGCGCTTACTGGTAATTTCACCTTTTAATTTTCCTCGCCACGGGACACCGCGAACCCTCGAGGCAGCCTACCTGCCTCGAATCATGTCCCGTAACCTTTTTGGCTATTTCTCTCATTAGCGCACCACCGCGCTTTCCCTTTCTTGTGAAATTTGGGAAAAGTTCCTACTGCACCCGCACCAATCGGAACGTTTTGGAGTTTCGTCTCCCACCTAAAGAAATCCTCCTATCACAGCTTTGCTTTGGCATTCTGAGAAGTATAAATATAGGCAGAAACCCTTCGCGAAATCAGTACCTCAGTACAATATTCAAACAATATCGAATCAGTACAACATAAGTACAAGTAAAGATCAGTACAAGTACAATCTTCAGTATAAACTTCAGTACAACATAAGTACAAGTAAACCAGTACAACATAAGTACAATAATCAGTACATCACGTACAGTCAGTGATCGGTACTCAGGTAACACAGAGTGACAGTGACTGTCAGGGTGTTACCTTAGTTAGTGAGACAACAAAGTAAGAGTACACGTGGCTCTTCGTGCAAGAGAAAGTTTTCTATCTAGTTTAAACCGCGTTTCAACCAGGTTTTCAAACAACGATATCGAGACAACCACTAGTATCTTAGCTTAGTGTCTACTGACAATAACAATCTGCTGCATAACATTAATTTGTCGTGCAGCGTAGCCAGAAGCATCGAGGCAACGCGATTTTGTATCGGTGCGAGGCCACACTGGGGTTTCTAAATTTACAGTAAAGTCTTGGTACGATTCATCTGAAGATGATAATTTTCTTATTCTTTTCCATTTCTTGGAAGTATTACGTGGTCGTATAATATCTGCAGATCACATCATATTATCCGAATAATAATTAATATATTAATATTCACATAATAAGTACGTTGTCATTAACTTACCTGAACCGCTATCTGTTGACATAGTAGTAAAATATAATATATAAATTATTTGCCGCCAATAATTAGTTCCGAAGAGCCCAACTGAATTATATTGTTAGATAAACCGGAATGAATAAGGCGGTTAAGTCATTATTTGATTGTCATTTATTTTAACGGCTTATTATGTAGTTCAGAAACGCGTCAAAGAGGGTCACGCGACATTTTCAAGTTATGTTTATGTAATTTCTTTAAATTTTTGACTTATACCACTTTCATAATTAACACTAAATGAATTCCGTATAACGTTGAAATTACAACCACTATCTAAAGGTTCATTTTTGACGATATCGTAAAAATTACATTGAATAAATTTAGTTTAAAATAATGTGGTGTGAAATAAGTGATTAACTCATTTTTTTTAAATTTTGACTTAGACCACTTTCATAATTATGGGCACATATGATTTGATGCCGAACCTGGCTCGTTTTAGAGGAATATACTAAATCCAACCTAATCTACCTTTATAGAGCATAAGACTCTCGTCTATTGTCACGTCTCTCTCAGGTGTAATCGCAGAAGAAAACTTTTTATTTAGGTGTTCAATGATTGGCCATAACTTATTTAGCTTGGGATTTGGGTGCGTTTCGGAATTATCATTGAAATGTATACAACGCTTCAATAAGGCAAAACATCTGTATGAAATAATTTTTGCGAAAAATGGTGTTTCAATCATATCTTTTTTAGACCAATACCATTCGATTATAGGCTTATTTATAATACTTTGCAGAATTTGAAGAGCAAGAAACACCATGACTTCATCATTATCTGTCGGTTTCCGCTCCTTCAAACGTGAAAATCTTTTCAAACTTCCATTACTGCATTGAGCTGCATATCGGTTAGTCTCAGTTGTAATCAAGTCTAAGATTTCTGTATTCCAAAAAAATTCAAAATAACGTAATATTGTCTCCTCACCATCATTATCAAATTGCAAATTTACACCAGGTGTATTATCGAAAGGGAACCTTGGCGGAGGAGGTGGTAAATTTTCTATATTTATTTCACAAAATTTTCTGAATGAAGGTACATCTTCATTCTCTAATTCAGAATCATCTTCCGATAATTCTGATAAATCACTTTCGTTGTCTGATTCACTTATCAATATTTCCTCATAACTTTCATAATCAAACTCAAACATTTTCGGAACCTAATAATGTAAAATAAAACTGAAAATAAAAACTATTGAGAAACAAGCGACGTTAAATACTCGGGCAGATCACTATCTACATTCTAGCTAAAAGTTAAAACAAAACTTGCCCGAACGAGACTTGGGATCGTCAGTGTACGGGAAAATGTCACGCCCGAGTGCAGTTCGGGCAAAACTGTCATGCGGTTAAAACAGCACGTTTCACAGTTGATGAAAACCGTGTCTGCCGTTCTGGTCTCTTGTTTATGCCATAATTTTTAATACCAAACGTTAAAAAATTTTTAACAACACCTTGAGATCGATTAGCTGTACTCACAATCTGTCGTTGGGTTTTGCCACAGCTTCTTAAATCCATTATTCATTGCTTTTCTATGTCACTCACAATCAGTTGTGGCCCACGCGGCATAGTGTAATACAGATAAATCTTAAAAAAATCTTGAAGAAACTATTTTTAGACAATTATGGTAATGTAGCGTTCGTACACTTCACGCACAATGGGTACTTCCACTTATTACGTTTTGCACGGTCACACACTATTTATAATCCCGCGTCGAGGTAGACAGAGACTGAGGGAGAGGGATCTTCTCCTCCAGAACGGCTACTCTCCGAAATACTATCGGAGTTCCCGGCGATCGTAGGGGTAGAGCCTTGCGGGTGGTGGACGCCTTGTCCAGGAGAGGTCACAGGAACGTCAGGATCGAGAGCCTGGTCCGCGAAGGTCTGGCTGCTCGAGGGGAAGGAATTCTGGATGGAGAGCCTGGTCCGCGAAGGTCCGGCTACTCGACCGAAAGGGTTTGGTTTCGTTTGGAAAATTATCAGAATGCCTGGTCTGTACAAGTCCGGCAGTTCCGACGGGTCTCCTCACTCACCAAATACTGACTTTTTGGGACCTCCTCGGCCCTTATTTATACCACTTCAGTCTCTGTCTAGAGTCGAGCGCGGGGGTTTTTTATGACTCTACCTGTGATACTCGGCAGCGAAGAGTTTTCGCCCTGTCTACAATTTACAAGAACATACGATATATACACATTTGTTTTTTCCATTGCGCTACAGTAATAATATTTTAGTATTTACGTGTTAAGATCACAGAACCGTTCGAAATAAACTCTGAAGAATAACTGAGTCTATACATATTCACAGTGTAGTATGGCTCGATTGCAACATTGTAACAACTAGTTTGCATTGGACAATGTAAACAGAACATTGTTTGCATGTGAAAGCCTTAGGTAACTAATTATAAATATATCCAGGCGTGTTCAGTCGTTTCTAGAAAAACATTGAAGAATAACAGCGGAAAAATTGTTTGAGTCTACATTTATTCACATCACTGTACCTGACTTTTTGTCGTTTGTTTATGTTGCTTTCTGGTGTAATTTGTACGAGGAAAAAGGGTAGTTTCCTATTGTTAACGGTGAACCAGGTTGTCGTGAAATTTGCTACTTTGGTGGATTTTACATTTTTTAGGTTAAGGTTATTGAGTTCAGTGAGAATTTCCTCCGGAGCGAATCTCGCGTCTAATCCCTTTATTAGTAATGTCTGTGGTTTCATGTCATTAGGTGTGTAAGTGAAAAATTTTATTTCCCGCTTTTTAAGTATTTCTACTACCTGTGCGTGTTCTCTTATGCTATTTAATTGTACGTAGTATTTGTTGCTATTAATATACTTAATGGTGAAATTTGTTATACCTAGTGTTTCTTTTAGCAACCTGAGTGTGGTCTGCTGCGTGCTCCCTGTAATGTTGATAATTGGTGGTTTGCTTTCTGTTCTTTTGTGTGTCGGGGTAAGGTTTTGTGGGGCAGGGGTTTGTTTAGTCTCGTCTTGGGCCAGTCGTCGGGTCAGCTGATTCTGTCCTTCGTTTTCCTTCCTTGTAGAAGCCGGTACTGGTATTCTTTCCGTTGTGGATGCGACGTCCAGTGGTCTTTTTGTTTCCGGCTGGTAGGTTTTCGGAATCGCTCGCGATCTTTTTGCCGGGGCTAGTTCGGCCGAGTTTTCCTTAGATCTCGGTCTGCGTTCGGCTCCGCATGTGGCTGTGGCCCTCTCCTCGGCCTTGGCTTTTGCTGCCTGCGTTGGGGGCTGTGCGTGGTGAACACCCGATACCTGCTTCCTTTCAAGTGTTGCTGCGACGCGTGATTTTTCTTCCTCAAGTTGCCTTGAGAGTTTTTCTATTATTTTTTTCATGGTCTCCACTTGGGCTTGGAGCTCTTCCTTCTCTGTGGCTTCGTTGTTTTTCGTTTCCCGCGACATTTTGTCTTCCTCGTCTTGTGCGGGCCGCTGACTTGTCCTTCTCGCGGACCTCTTTCTCCAATTAAGATGTTGGGTTTTGCCGTTTTTAACACTTTACCGACTGGTAGCGGTTCGAACATACTATGCCCTTTCACCGTCCGCTCAGCCGCAGATCGTCCGAGACACCGGCTCGGTTTCGGCCTAGACTGACGCGCGGGAATATATGCGCTTTTCTTAAACTCTGGTAAAATTGTACGCTTTGTGTTATTGTAGGGTAACGAAATTTAATAAAATCTTTTACTTTAATTATATTAGTGTTAAACAATATTTATTTTATCTATTACAATCGTTTTCAGTTTATTATTTACATAAAATATACCATAATCCATATAACAATATTTGTTGAAAAAAGAAGTTGTTTAATATTTTTTAAAACTATGATAGCGCTCGAAACAGTCACCATTGTGCAGTGGGACGTTGCAGTATTTACAAGCGAAACCTGTTCTGCCTAGCTTTTTTTTAATTGCACAAACTCTGCATAGTTGTAGGGGTTTTTTACATTGACCGCTGGTCACTATATTTACTAGTTTATGCTTTCCGAAATTTGCCAGTCTTCCGGGATGATCAAATCGGGATGTGGTTCTTGTGGTTGTGGTGGTTGTGGGTTCGGAATTAGGTAGATCTGTACCTTGTTCTTCAGTTTCGCAGTCTTCTATCAATGAAAGTGCCGCTTTGTGCAGAAAATTTTTATATGTAATCTTCTGTCCGTTCAGAGTTGTATATACTTTAAAGGAGTTAAAAAGTGCACAATTGATGAAGAACATTACGACACGTTTCGTCCAATTTTTTGTTTTCCTAAAAATGGAGTAATAGGACAGATATTAATCTGCGCGATCTACGCCCTTCATATATTTATTATAATCTATTATTGAGATAGGCTTCTGTATGGGGCAATCTGATGTCCTGCTTCTGTTTCTAGATTCCGCCATTTGTGCAGAATGTATTGTCGATATCATGTTTACATTCCTTTTGCCATTATTCCATACTTGTAATAAAATATGGCCATTTCTAAGAAATTGATGTTGGCCTCTTGAAAAAAATTTGCGATTAATTTGGAGGCGAGCAGATGAAGCGGCACCATGGCATTCGCCGACCATAGCAGCAGCACCGACAGAAAACTCCAACGCAGTAATGTCATAGTCAGGAGACCAGACCTCAACTACAGTAGAGCCGTGGCAGATGTTAGAACCACGATAATTAGTGGTGGCTGGGGTCAGACACTCTACGTCCGTCAGACGGCCATCAGCACCCCTACGCTTTCTGGTACCTGTACGCGCCTCAACGACTGGATCGAAATCGGAGCGAACGTACATATCAACAGGATCCATTGAGATTAGACCCGACTTAGCCGCTATCCCACCAGGAGGAACGCTGGTTATAAAACTACGCGGTAGGCGGCCCGACACACGCGTTAACAAGTTGGTGTACGCGTGAATATCAGCGCGAAGATGATCAGCGCTGTAGTTGTTGGGCCACACGTCGTCAGCGTTCGATATGCGGGCTTCAGCACTCCAAGAAACACCAGGGATGGAGCAGTGACGACGAAACTCTTCCCTAAAGGAAAGAGGTGTTGCATCGGTGTTAATCTTGTTCATAACACTCCGAATGTTAGTCGGAGACAGGAACAAAGCGCAACTTATAGCGTCACTCAGCTCAACATCCGGTAAATAAGAGTGCCAAGCAGTGGATCCCTCGATCCTGCCAATGGCACCAAGAATAGCCGAGGTGGCAACCGGGACTTGCGAAACGGTGACAAGTATTTGGCGGACTTCCTCACTGAAGTAGATCATATTCCGGAATGGGTAGGACTGCATCTCAGTCTGTGAAGAACGAGACTCGCAGATCCGGTAATACACGAGATACAAACTGACGCGATAGTACTGATAAATAGTACAGATGTCAGCAATGGCAACCAGACTCCACGTGGTGATCATCCGGGAGTACTCGATAGCGCTGGCAAATCCAACACCCCTAGTGGCTACGGTGAGTGGAACAGCATAAGACTGGACCGTCAGGGACATATTAGTCAACGACTTTTCCAGTTCAGCAGTGTCAGCATCGAACAGGCCATATTTCTTTGCAATTCTATCACGTAATTCCTGGTTCTGCTTCATTCCCACCTTTCTCCGAAACGCCTCAGAGGTTCGCTTGCGCGAAGCCTTGCCTGGTCGTTTCTTCTTTGCGAGAGCCGATACTTTCGTATCACCCTCAACGTCGACAGCATCATCAATTTGCATAGCGCTCATTGTAAAATGCTAAGTTCCGTCTATCTCGAGACGAATCGTCCCGCACACTCGCAATTTATTTTTTAAAAAAATTTTAGCTATGTTGACACTATTATAATAATTATCTTGATATATATGGTGCCACATGTTCTTATACGGTCCAATGACCGATAATACTGTCGCTTCTAAATTTTTTCCATCAGCGGCATACACACAAAAGTTGGGTACGTATCCCGTACGAGCTTCAGACAGCACTCTAACCAGTATTCCATATTTTGTAATTTTTGCCGGATTATATGTTTTAATTGACAGTCTACCTCTCCACGGAATTAAACATTCATCTAGAGACAATTGTTGATCTGGTTTATATACGTTGTTAAATTTTTCCTTGAAATAATCAATGACAGGCTGGACCTTCACCAGCCTATGCGAATTGGGAGAAATATCGTTATTATTACAAAAATGCCAGCTTTGCATTATTTGTAAAAATCTGTTCCTGCTCATAACCTTCGAGAAGAACGGCGTTTCTATAGATGGGTCTGTAGACCAATAATCGTAGAGAACGTCCTTCTTTACTTGTCCCATGAGAATGATCAGGACCAAAAATTTCTTCATTTCAGTCACCGTGACGTCTTTCCATTTTTTCGTTTTTGATGTAATTTTATATTTTTCCACAATTTGATAATGATATCTATTATACTCCCTCACGAAGTGCTCAATCAGGTCACTTCCAATGAATAAATTCACAATATCCATTACGCTTTCGATTGAACTTGGCATAATTTTTACGCCAGAGCTGCCTTCGAAAGGTTCCAAAATTATACTCTTGTCGTTCGTTGACCATGTATCATTGTTGTCTTCAACATTATTATTCATGTCCTCGTCTTCTGAATCACTGTATATTAGCGGTACAGGTCGCCGCTTTCGAATGGCTATATTACTGCTATCACTTTCGTCATCAGTACTACTTGCTGAACGGCAGTCAAGACAATCTGACAGGCAGTCGAGATAAAACTCACCGAGACTATCCTTTCTATTCATTTCTAAGGGCTAAAGCTTAGAAAAAAGCACCGATTATTTGAATAAAGAATGCGAAATGCTTGCTGCTTGCTACTTGTCAATCTGACCTAACCAAATCTAACAGAAAGATCAAAAGTCGATTAATCGATGACCGGTCGGTAAGCGCTGGGGAGCAAACGTCGAATAATCGACGGCCGGTCGGTATGCGCTGAGAACAAAACGCCGATTAATCGACGGCCGGTCGGTAAAGTGTTAATATATTTGCCCCTTCAACTGTTTTCAGCATCTGGGCTGTTCGTGCTTGCGCTGTTGCATAGGAGTAGCCCCCTCCGTTTTGTTCATCGTTTCTTATTTTTTTAATAATTCTTTTGTCATTTACACTGAGCACTTTTGTATCGTCGTTATCACAACTTGTGTCTTTATCACTTTTTTCCGCCACTGTTGTTGGAGAGGGAGCGGGGCCCGCTGTCCACTCGTGTTCTCACTGATTTTAAGAGTTTAATATACTTATTGTATGTTATTAATATCTTTTTTTTCCACAGCATTATCACTAACTGAGTGAGGCTAATTGACAAGCGCGGTAGCTTGTCACTATTCCACATTTCCCTTCTTTTTGTGCTTTCAAGCCGGGCTTTTATTGGGAAAAACATGTCCGCCTACTACGGAGGTCGCTTTTTACCTGTAGACCAGCGTGGTATGGCCGTTGGCATAAATATAACGTTTCGTCGAGAGCATCAAGGTCAAGGATCGTGGTATAGGCACTCGTTTCCAAGCTGCAGGACACTTGTACCGTATACTGGGATCACAAGAGACGTGGAGATATCGAATTACTCGAGTGTAAATAGACAAGTCGTGGAAAGATTTGGAAACGGCCTTTTCTGTGTATCGAGGACGTACAAGAGTACGTTGTTTAACGCTGAGTACATGAGGTGCACGAAGGAACGTACGGAAGAGCGCAGAATTGAAAAAGAAAGGCGAATGAACTATTGGAGAATAACGAGAAGCAATATTGTACCGAAATATGGACCACAGGGAGCAAAAACGATTTTTGCCAACAGCACACGGAGTTCCCAAGCGGGCACCCATCTAAGTACTAACCGTGCCCAACGCAGCTTAACTTCGGTGATCAGACCAGAACCGGTTTTTTTTTTTTTTTTCTAAGAGTATGTTTATTGTGCCGATAAATATATGTACACAAGGTAAAACAAACCTAAACATACAAAAAAAGGGTTATACAATTTCTTAATATTACATACTAGATTAAAGGCTCATACATTGAGCACGCGCAATCTTAACAATAAGTTTTTGCCTGCTGCACTTAATGCTACAGTTGTCAGTTCTGCAAACTGATTTTACTTACACGCTAAACTTACACTATGTATAGAAATGGCACAAAGAAAAACTATACAAACAATCTTAGTATTGGTAAAGGAGAATAAAATGTTGTGACAAAAGCAATGTGATTTAAGATTTCGGTAAAATGCGATTAATTCAGGACGTTTAATATTATGCTTCTCTCTGTGGGTAAAGCAAGCTCTGACGGACAGGTTAATTAACCACTATAATTTTTTTGGGAATCTAATATGTTTTTTTTATTTTGCATTTAAAATATCTATTTTGCCCGAATGTTGTGTTGTGCTATAACCACCAATATTTTTTGGTGTTTTGTCTATGTTTATCCTTTAGATCTATTCTGGACAGCTTGAAGTTGAATCGCATGTTTGTATCATTTGATTTATTGTTTCTGTTATATGTAATTTTCTTATCATACGTTTTTCTGTTAACGTGGTAGATTATTGGAATGTTTTCTGTGTTTTGTATGTAGCCTTCGCTGTCCAGATAGATAAAGGATTCAGGCGGTGTGTATCCAGTTTTCATTGCCTTTTTGAAGTACAATGGATTTGGATACGTGGTGCAGTGGATAAGGCTATTAGATCTAACTTTATTGGTAGCTGACCAGTGGCCTCTTATGAGTTTTAATATAAATAGGTCTATCCGGTTGATGTTAGCTTCTTGGTATAGCTTCTCGTTGCTGATCATCTTCTTGAAGTTGGATTCCGGTGATCGATATTTGCGCAGGCAGGCTCTTATGCATTTCCTCTCGAAGATGCGCAGCTTCTCCATGGTTCCGGCGCTGATGTTGTACCAGATGGGGTATCCGTAGGTAAGGATGGGCCTTATTAGTAACTTGTAACAGAGAATTTTTACGCATTTATCGAGGTCTTTTGAATAAAATAATCTTTTGTGAATAAGAAAGGATTTTTGTGCCTTCTCTATTTGAGATAGGATGTGTTCTTTGTAGTTTAATTTGAAGTCAAGATGTAGGCCTAAGTAACGGACGACATTTTTCCGTGGGATTTTATTGTCTGGATTATTGCTATCGTGAATATAAAATTTGCTCGCGTGTTTCCTTACGTCCTTGTTGGCGTTAGAAATTGGCGATATGTATGGTCTGAATAAAATTGTTTCACATTTCTTTATATTGACTCTTAATTTCCATGTGTGGAAGTAATCTTGCATTTTATTGAATGTTTCTTGCAATTGAGCTTGTAGCTTTGAAACCTTTTTGTGTCTAATATAAATTAACAGATCATCCGCGAAAGCTATTCCCATTTTGCAGTCGTCGTTATTTAGGCCATACAATCGTAACATGTCACTAATGAATATGTTAAACAAGATGGGAGAGTTTACCGTGCCTTGTTGCAGGCCATTGTCTATTCTGAATGCTTTACTCGACTTGTGCTGTCCGTACGCTACGTAATATTTCTTGTCGTGGAGCATGTTCCACAGAGTTTTTACTAAATAAATTGGGAACTCCTTTTTAAGGAGTTTGTAAAAAAGTCCATCCAGCCAAACTGTATCGAATGCTTTCTCAAGATCTATCATGAGGGCTCCGACACAGTCACCTGCGTTTCTGGCCCAGCAAATGTCGGAAGTGAATTTGGTGATAGCATGAACAGTAGAGTGTTTATGCCTGAAGCCAAATTGGCATTCCGGGATTATACTTCTGGAGTTGCTAAAGCTAACAATTGAATCGTTTATTACTGTTTCGAAGACCTTGCTAATGTTTGGAAGAAGGCTGATTGGCCGGTAGCTATTGGGTTCGCTACCGCCTTTTCCTTTCTTTTTGATCGTTATTAGTTTGGCCGTTTTCCAATTTTCCGGAAAATATGAATTGTTTAAGCAGTTATTAAAAAGAATGCTGTAGTAAAATATGTAGCGTCGTGGTATGTGTTTGAGAGCAATATTTGGAATTCCATGAAAGCTCGCAGATTTTTTGTTATTTAAATTTTTGAAGGTGTTTTCTAGTTTACTGAAGGAAGTGAAGAAATTGGGAGGGATTAAATTTTTGTCTGGACAGTCTGCTGTATTAAAGTCGGTAAACGTACAGACCGTAAGGTTATTGTCTCTGTCTATTTGCATTTCTTGTTGGAATGATTCTACTTTGTGGCGGATAATGTTGGAAAGCCGTGGTTTTCCCATGCTTGAATTTTGTGTGTGGACTAATTCGAAGTGTGTGCCTATCACGTCTAGTTTGTCTGTTGTATCTGTGATTAGGAATTTGTTAGATTCGATTGGTATGTTCTGTGGGTTGAGGTTTGCTTTTTCTAGTAGGTTTCTATTTGTGGTTGGGATTTTCAAGATGTCGATATCGTTATTACTTTTTGTTCTGAAAATACTATTTATCGATGGGAACATCTCTTTGGATTTGAGGTGCGAGATTTTACTCACCTTTCTCTTCCAGTAATTGCTTACTGATTCCTGAAAGGCTTTCTTGATCTCGTATCTAAGTGCTTTTAGTGCTTTCTTGTAAGTTTCTATTGTGAGGTCATTTGCTGAGATATAGTTTCGTAGATTTGCTAGTCTGTTCATTTGGGTGATTATGTAGCTTTTTTGTTTCCGGAGATTTTTAATTCTGGGAGTGATGTATTTGTCTGTGGAGTTTTTGTTATGGTCTATACGAGAGGCTGTGCTTTGGATAGCATGCAGGATGCTTTTATTGAGTGCGTCAATGTGTGCGTCGATTTCGTTTGTCGTTAAATTTCTGTTGTTGGGTATGGGAGGAGTAATATCGTTGATTAGATATTCTTCGAATGTTTTCCAGTCAGTCCTGTCGAAATCGAATTTAATTTGTTGAGTTGTCTCGTCGAAGAGGAAGTAGTCAGTCGAAGGAATGGATATGGTTATTAAGGATGCTCTGTGGTCGCTATCATATTTGAATGATCGGAGGAGTTTGGGAGCCGCCGTGTTATGGAATTTAATTCTATTATCTGCGAGGCAAAGATCGATAAATGCTCCACTTTTCGGGTAAGAAGGGACTGCTGTACTATATAGTTCCATTCTAAATGCAATTTGGTTTTCTGTAAACCATTTGTTTAGGGAAACACCGCGTGCGTTATTAGTAGTGTTTCCCCATGCGTGATGTTTAGCGTTTAGGTCTCCGGCCAGTAAATAATAATTGCTTGCTTTATTTAACTCCAGTGCGTCGAATACGGCTTTTAGTTCTAGCATGAATTCTTTTTTGTTACTACTGGGTGCGTAAGCAGCTATTAGATATAGTTTTTGATTCTTCTGAAATTTTATTTCTAGTACGGTAGGTTCAAAACAAGTGCTGTTTTTGATGCAATTTAGCTGGATGTTTTTGAATTTAATATCGTTACGGGTTAGTATTCCCGTTCCTCCCGCTTGTTTGGAATTTATCCTATCTCTTCTAATGAAGTTATAATTCTTAAAACTAAGTTTGTGCCTGGGATTTAGTTTTGTTTCTGATAACAAAACTACATCCGGCTTTAGTTTGTTTAAACAATCCAGGAGAGTGACTCTTCTTTCGTTTGTTATTATTGAGTTTACATTAATTTGGATGATATTGAGCTCGTGTAGTAGCAGTTTGTTTGGGCTGGTTGTACTAGGTGGATCAGGCATGATTTTACCAATTGATGTCGAGTGCTTCCGCTATGATGTCTATTTTATTTGCGTTTGCTGCAATATTTTCAGCTAATTGTGATATTTGGGTGCTGATTGTGATTAAGATGATTTTTTTTATTTCTTCAAGAAATGAGGGCGCGTGAATTGGGTTAGTATTTGTATTTCTAGGGGGTTGAGTTTTTGGTTCTTGTTGCTGTGCGATAGTGTGTTCTGGTTGTTTGTTTGCTACTATTGAGCTATATGAAATGTTTGATTTTATTATATTGTTATAGGCTTTCTGTTTCCTCTCTTGCTCTGCCTTCATTAGGAGTTTCCTTGTTTCTATTTTCTGTTTCAATTCTTTAAGTCTTGGGCACCCTCTATAGGAAGCGGAGTGTCCATACTGCTTGCAATTGATACAAAATGGTTGCGACGGTTCCTTCTCGGAGTCGTCGGTGTCCATTTTGGTAGAGCGCGGACACTCTCCTGGATTGTGCGGCAGGTCGCATTTAACGCACCTGTACTTCAGATTACAGTTCAATGCGACATGCCCGATACGTTGGCACCTCTTACATTGAATTCTGTCTTTCTTGATTAATTTTTCCCAGATTACCAGGGAGTGTAGTACAGTTTTAATTTGTTTTAAATTATTTATTGTGCTACTTTGTGATATTTGGACCGTGTATATGGGGAGAATTTGTCCTTCTTTACGCGACCGATGCGTTGTAAATTTTTTTACTGCTGTGAATTCTACGTTTTCTACTTTTTTGCTTCTCAAGTCCTCTAGCACGTCTTCAGGGTCGAAGTCGCCGTCTAAATTCTTTAGTAGAATTGTGACTGCTTTCTCTTCCCTTGGGGTATACGTGAAGTATTCGATTTCATTAATTTTTAATATATTGCAAATCTCTTTGTATGTTAGTAAGTTTTCCGAATGTAAGAGGTGCTTGGTATTACTGATTTTTTTTATAAAGAAATTTTTTGTCAATTTTGTCACCAGATCAATTGTTTTCTTGGCATTGTCACTATAAATTACTATCGGGGGGGGGGGGGGGGGGGTTTCGTGATTTTTTTAATGGGACTGGTAACATTTATCTCGTCTCCAAATTTGGCTCTTTTACTTTGCTGTTCCCTCGGCACGTCTCGGGTGGTCGTTGCCTTCTTCGATGCAGGGAGGGCCCTGGTTCGGGAGTCTACGGGGGCTTCCCTTGCTGGCACGCTCGGGGCCGGTGTGGCGGGAGCCTTCGGTCGCTGCTACGGTCGTCCAGGTCTGGCTGCTGGGTTTTTCCGCAGCTTCTTCTCCTTTCTGTGCGAACGTGGCACGGTTCGTTTTCAGTTCAGGTATGGGTTTTCCTTGCGCGGTGTCTTCCTCTGTCCCGGCTACCAGGAGTTGTTGACTCTCTCCTGGCTGTTTCTCCAGTTTTTCAATTTGTTTCTTCAGCTCAACGATGATCTTTAGTAGCTCTTCGTACGAGGGCTTATCACTTTCGTCTGCGGACCTTTTCGTCTTGTTGGTCTTCATCTTAATATTATTAGCTTTTTGCAAGCTATTCTTTGACTTTAGGTTCGGCTTTGGTGCTAGCCTTTTTACGCAGAGGCTGTTGTGTAACGCTTTGTTAACGTACGCTAACAGGCAGGCGTTATTCTTCTCGACTAATTTCTTCTGTTTGATGATTTTTATTAAACCATCGGCGCATGTGATTTTATCTTGGTTTGAAAACCCGTGACTGGGGTTTGAATCCCCTCGCGCACTATCGTCAATGTTTATTTCTGATTTTTTTGCTGTATTGCACCTTTACTTTCACTTTTGGAGCACACCGACCTGTTCAGATTTCAATATAATGCCACTAACACCTCAAATAGGCGACACTTTCCCTTTCTTTGCACTGCGGTTGCGAGCGAACTCAGGTAGCGAGGTAAGGGTTACGTCCGACTCCCTCGAAGGTCGAGGAAGGAATGACGAGAACCGGTAGACCAGCGTGGTATGGCCGTTGGCGTAAATATAAAGCTTCGTCGAGAGCATCAAGGTCGAGGATCGTGGTATGGACACTGGTTTCCAAGCTGCAGGACACTTGTACCGTGGACTGGGATCACAAGAAACGTGGAGATATCGAATTACTCGAGTGTAAACAGACAAGTTGTGGAAAGATTTGGAAACGGCCTTTTCTGTGTATCGAGGACGTACAAGAGTACGTTGTTTAACGCTGAGTACATGAGGTGCTCGAAGGAACGTACGGAAGAGCGCAGAATTGAAAAAGAAAGGCGAATCAACGAACAGAGGGTAACCACACGCAATATTGTACCGAAATATTGACCTCAGGGAGCAAAAATGATTTTTGTCAACAGCACACGGAGTTCCCAAGCGGGCACCCATCTAATTGTAAGTATATACTAACCGTGCCCAACGCAGCTTGACTTCGGTGATCAGACGAGAACCTTTTTTTTTTTTTCTAAATACGTTTATTCATATTGCCATCGATTACAATTTCCACAGTTATACAAAACATACAAAAATATAACAGCAGGTTTGAGTTTTGACAGTCTTATGGTTATATACAGGGTGTCCCAGAACTAGTGTAACATCCGGAAATGGGGGGTAGCTGAGGTGATTCTGAACAACCTTTTCCTTTACCAAAATGTTGTTTGAAGCTTTGTTTTCGAGTTATTAACGAAAAACACTGACCAATCACAGCGCCCAGAGACCGCGGGCTCAACCACGTATGCACGGCTTTTATACACGGGCGCTCGGTCGGGCTCCCGGCACACGTACTGGCACAGCATAGGTATCGCGAAAAATGTTATGTCATTTTAAATTAAGAATAATGTGAAATTATTCGTTATTCATGAATAACAAATAAACTAATAAGTCGTTTAATAACTGCGTTCGTTATTCGAAAGAAATAAAGCGTTTTATTATTTATGAAAAAAATTTTTTTTAGCAGCACATTTTCAGGTGAATAAATTGTTTTAAGAAAAACAATTTGTATAACTAATGCTAGAAAAAAATAATTGAACTTACCCATTCGTCCACGAAATAGCTTGCTTCGACGAAAATAGGTCGGTAAGGCTGGATCCTCGTGTCGATCCTGACCTATCCAACAATTTTCAACAGCCGATGTTCTGGCTGAGTCGATGAACTCACTTCGCCGCACGATCGATATTTTTCAGTGACTTCTTAGAAGCTGTCGATTTTGATTTTTCTCCGTGCCTTCGGCGCGGTTCTCTGCCGAAAAGCTGCCGTGCTTGGTGCTTGTTCGCCGGAATGATTTATTATTAAACTAATTGTAACATCCACAGTTTTATAACTACTAATTTCAAAAAATTTAGTATTGAATACACGCTAATGTGGCTTATAAATTTGAATGGTATATCACCCACATTGACGAACGTGATAATAACTCTGTTCGATACTTTTATTCGTTATTCGAAAGGAATAAAATGTTTTATTATTGTTAGAAAAGTCCAAAAAGCGAAGGCTTGAGTGGGCCATGTGCAGTCTTTCGCTGCGTTTCCACCTCCTAGGGATAGTTCTGCCTGAAGGCTAAGAAAGTCCATATTGTCAAGGGGGTCCTTCTGACTAGGATTTTTCAGGGAAGACAGAATTGTATCAGCACTCGCGAAGTATAGTTCAAAACACAAGCTTTCACTCTTTTTAACCACCCACTTTCATTTGTTATTCAAACGTTCATCACCGTTATCCTGATTTTCCTTACATTATTTACGAAAAAAATGTTTTTTTCTTTTAACAGCACATTTTCAAATAGATTAAATATGCTGTGAAATAAAACGATTTCGATAGCTAATGCTAGGAAAAAATAATTAAACTCGCCCATTCGTTCACGGGTACGTTTTGTGCCATTCTGACGGCACTCTTAGTGTTCGTCTCACTACTTTCAAATCACCACTTGCTTATTCAGCGACTTGCCTCGCTTACTTTGTAAGCCCTTACACGCGCGCACACACACACACACACACACACACACGCATGCATACATACACACACACGCGCTCACTTATTCACACCCGAATCCGGCGATCTTCAAATGTTTCCGACTTATCTGTTTTGACTCTTGCCGGCGCAACGTTTTGCACCGTCGGTTTATTTGATGTTTATTTGAAACTGTTTCGAATTTCTCATGGCAGTACAATAAACATTTCTTTTCCGTTGTATTGTAACTATTCCCCTTCCTTACCAAACGTCCACCTAGGATCCACAAAACGCTTAAGCTCTCAGATTTATTTTGCTAACTGAACGAGCAACATGCCGCGTACGAACGCAGAGTACTACGAAATGTTTTTAATTTTTTTAAATAATGTAAGGAAAATCAGGATAACGGTGGTGAACGTTTGAATAAGAAATGAAAGTGGGTGGTTAAAAAGAGTGAAAGCTTGTGTTTTGAACTATACTTCGCGAGTGCTGATACAATTCTGTCTTCCCTGAAAAATCCTAGTCAGAAGGACCCCCTTGACAATATGGACTTTCTTAGCCTTGAGGCAGAACTATCCCTAGGAGGTGGAAACGCAGCGAAAGACTGCACATGGCCCACTCAAGCCTTCGCTTTTTGGACTTTTCTAACAATAATAAAACATTTTATTCCTTTCGAATAACGAATAAAAGTATCGAACAGAGTTATTATCACGTTCGTCAATGTGGGTGATATACCATTCAAATTTATAAGCCACATTAGCGTGTATTCAATACTAAATTTTTTGAAATTAGTAGTTATAAAACTGTGGATGTTACAATTAGTTTAATAATAAATCATTCCGGCGAACAAGCACCAAGCACGGCAGCTTTTCGCCAGAGAACCGCGCCGAAGGCACGGAGAAAAATCAAAATCGACAGCTTCTAAGAAGTCACCGAAAAATATCGATCGTGCGGCGAAGTGAGTTCATCGACTCAGCCAGAACATCGGCTGTTGAAAATTGTTGGATAGGTCAGGATCGACACGAGGATCCAGCCTTACCGACCTATTTTCGTCGAAGCAAGCTATTTCGTGGACGAATGGGTAAGTTCAATTATTTTTTTCTAGCATTAGTTATACAAATTGTTTTTCTTAAAACAATTTATTCACCTGAAAATGTGCTGCTAAAAAAAATTTTTTTCATAAATAATAAAACGCTTTATTTCTTTCGAATAACGAACGCAGTTATTAAACGACTTATTAGTTTATTTGTTATTCATGAATAACGAATAATTTCACATTATTCTTAATTTAAAATGACATAACATTTTTCGCGATACCTATGCTGTGCCAGTACGTGTGCCGGGAGCCCGACCGAGCGCCCGTGTATAAAAGCCGTGCATACGTGGTTGAGCCCGCGGTCTCTGGGCGCTGTGATTGGTCAGTGTTTTTCGTTAATAACTCGAAAACAAAGCTTCAAACAACATTTTGGTAAAGGAAAAGGTTGTTCAGAATCACCTCAGCTACGCCCCATTTCCGGATGTTACACTAGTTCTGGGACACCCTGTATACCCTTAAAGACTAGTATTTTTGTGTTGGTGACACGTACATTTTTAGTTTTCCTATCGTTGGTTTTTTGTTTTTTTGTCCGTCTTTTGTTTGCGCCTGGGTGGTGTTTTGTTTGGTTTGAGGGGGAGGGGACGCTGGGTTCGTGTTTTTTTTTTATCTGCCTATGTATGCTAAAATTACTTAACCTATCTTAAAAATTAGTGTTAATGCTAGTGAGGCTATTTACATATTTGCATTTTTTTATTTATTTATTTTTTTTATTTACATAGTTGCTTAGGTATTTACTGTTTCTTCAATGTATAGGTTATTGTGTGTTTTTGTTCTGTGTTTTCAGCCACCAGTATTTTTTTGTTGGAGTTTAGGATTTTTTAATTTGTCTTTGTCGGAGATTCGTGTACAGTATTTTAGTGTGTTGGTTTCTGTGTTGGAGTTGTTTTGTGGGTTAAATCTGATGACTTTGCTGTTGTGGCATCTTTGTGCATGGTATATTATTGGAGTGTTATTGCTGTCAGTTATATATCCAGTTTTATCTAGATATGGGAAGATCTCAGGGGGTGTGAATCCCGTGTTCAGTGCATTTTTGATATAGATGGTGTTGTTTTGTATTTTTTGGGTGAGTTCTTTTAGGAGTGGTGATGTTGTGGTTTTGGCAAAGTAATTTCTGCAGATTTTTATTATAAATGAGTCTATGCGTTGTATGTTGGCCTTGTTTAGTATTATTGTTTTTGTAATTTTTTTTGTAGTTTGATTCTGGTGTTTTTCTTAGGTTGAGGCAAATTCTTAGGCACTGTCTTTCAAATGTTCTCATCTCTTCCATCTTATAGTTGGGGATGTTGTTCCAGATGGGACATGCATATGTTAGTATTTGGCGTATTATCGCTGTGTAACATAGTATTTTTACGTTGTTGTTTAAGTGTTTGGAGAGGAAAAGTCTTGAATGTGTTTTAAATGTTATTTTCGCTTTTGTTAGTTGTGTGTTTATGTGTATGAAGTATTTTAATTGTGTGTCTAGTGTTATGCCTAGGTATTTTACTGTTTGTTTATGCGGTATTATTGTGCTGGAGTTTGATGATTCTTTTAGTTGGAATTTTTTCCAATTTCTTTTTGTGTCGTTGCTTGTGTATTTTAGGTTTGGACGGAACAGTATTGTTTCGCATTTTGTTGTGTTTATTTTTAACTTCCAATTTGCATAATAGTTGTTTATTTATTCGAAAAGTGATTGTAGTGTGTTTTGTATTTTTTTGGAGTCTGGTAAGCACTTGGACACTCACTATCCGCGTACTTCCGAATATTGCACTTGGTGCCGTCTAATGAAGTTATCTTTCTCTATTTGCACTACCTGACAATGTTCAGGTGACTGATTTTAGTGTTTGAGACTGCTAATAAATGGATCTCGCTGATTCGAGATCCTACTATTTAACTCTTAATGTTCGACAATTGAGTGATACTGAACTAATAATCAATATATCTCTCAATCTCGCTGGTTCCGCTCTCTTTATTGTCTTGTCCCTTCTCCAATTTCTCCCAAAATTGAAGAAGGGATGCAAAGGGAGGTTCTTAAAAATGCTAAGTGACCAACCCCGTATCACCCCCTTCCAGTGCGCCCGGAGTGCGAAATGTCCTTGGAGCGGGGGTGACGATGATGGTCCTTGCTAGGCGAAATTTGGCAACAAGGGGGAAAATCCAGCCAAGTCAACGCTGACCTTCCGTCTTGCTCGGAAGGGAAGTTACCAAGTGGCCTCGGTAATTACATTGGGTTTTCGAAGACCTTTTTGGAGATGACTTTATGGTATCTTGCCTTGCTAGCTCAACAATAGCTTATTCTTTAATATTTTAGAAAGTCTACGTGCCGCATGTTGGCTGCAGACCGGTCTGCTAAATTAAAAATAACGGTTTACTGAAATAAAGTCACGTATCATAAAATCGTTCCCTTGCTGTCCTAACAGAGTCTTTGTTTGAGTAGTAGATTATTAGGTCGTCGGCGAATGCTATTGCTTTTAAATTTTCTGTGTTTAGTTCAAATAGGTTTAGTAAGGCTGCTGTGTATATGTTGAATAGTATTGGTGATGTGACTGTGCCCTGCTGATTGCCGTTTGTAACTGTGAATGTTTTTGATGATTTGTTTTCTCCTTCCTGTATTATAAATTTTTTATTTTGGATCATGCTCCATATGATTTTAATTACGTGATGTGGAAATTTGTACGTGTCTAATTTGTATAGGAGTCCTTCGTGCCATACTGTGTCAAATGCTTTTTCCAGATCTATGAAGCAGGCGCCTGCGCACTTGTTTATTAGGGCTTCGTTTATGTCTGAGGTGAATTTGTTTATGGCATGTGTGGTGGATGTTTTTGCCCGGAATCCGAATTGGTGCTCTGGTATTATCTTGTATTTGTCTGTGTGGTTGGTAATTGTTTTGAGGAGTATTTTTTCGAATATTTTACTTATGTTTGGGAGTAGGCTTATTGGTCTGTAGTTTGCCGGATTTTCACTGTCTTTTCCTTTTTTGTTTAATGTTATTGTTTTAGCTGGTTTCCATGCTGTGGGGAAGTAACTGTTGTTTATGGCGTTGTTGAATAGTACTGTGTAACAGTATTGTTAGGTTTCTTAGTAACGGTTTATGGCACGATCGCACCAACAGGCCGTTTTTGAGCTTAGGATTTAATTTATTATTTTTATGCTTTAATGTCCATCCTAGCGAAGGCCGGTAGAATTCCTTAATTAGAGTTTTTAGCCATTCGTACCTTTCGCGCTCAATAGCTTGAGAACATGCCATAAACCACGGGTTTCCGAAGGGTACATCTGTCTGTAACGGTTCGCTAGCCGATGAGTCACCTGGGGGAATTTCCCGAATTATTATAAACATTTGGCTACCCCTTAGAATCATCTCCCACTCCACCAGGGAAAGGCGCGCTAAGGGCGCACTGGAAGGAGTTGGCGAGAAAATTAGGCACGCTGATTGGCGATGAATATTAGAAAATATTCACCAATTGTTGCGTACGTCTTGTCTATTGCCTTTTTTGAATAGCGCAATTCGTACTTCGCACGCCGACTTATCTTTGTGCGTTCGAAATTCGTTAGTGGACTGTATAAAATGTTTTATTCGATTTACTATGCTATCTATGCTAAGTTTCCCATGAAACTATTTACTATGTTTACGTGTTAATGATTCCAAATCTAGCTAGTGACTCCTTTCAAATCTAGCTAGTGACTGATCAAACCTCCTTTCGAGAGGATCCCGCGATGCCTCGGAGCAAAGACGCATCGCGGGGGTGAGACATTCGGATAGGTGGAAATCTAATTGTCGATTATGGTGGGGAAGGGTGGCTGACACTACCTATTGGTTAAAATAAAAAGAGGGGAAACTAGACAAATTGCCACCCCCCAGACCATTCGTCACTCTCAGGTACCGAGCGTACCCTTGAGTGACGCACGCGGAATTTCCGAATATCTCGAACAATGAACGTAGCAGACAATAACCTTAAGAAGCGCTTCGGCTCTGGTGACCGTATGGTCACGAAAAAGATACCGGTAAAAAAGGACGAAGCTTCTATCTGGAAATGAAACAAAAGGCAAAGCGAAAAACTACGATTGCCGTGGTATCATAAAGTTATTGTCGCTAAGGCTTAAAATGTACAAATGAATTGAATACGAGGGTTAGACGGCAGTTATACCTCGAAAACTAACGATTACTTCTAAATAATATAATATAAAGTAATGTAAAAATTGCTCGTCCTTGGACGTATAATGCGTGGCTACCTGGTCCGCGACGCAACACCAATCAGCGTACTTTTAATCAAACGCTTCCGAGGGCTAAAACGAGCACTCGAAAGACGAGCAGTTGAGAAACAGTCACCATAAAGAAACCATCTATAAGTAAAAGCGACCATTCAGTCTTACATAAAATAAAACACACAAAGTTAGAAAGGCAACAAGCATTTGTCAATGATTCAGTTGGCTCAGTACGGCAGTACACACGAGCTACATCATATTCATATTAACAAGTATATTATTTTTCCTGGGAGTTTTTTGATTACTGCGTTTGGTATTCTGTCGAAGCTGGCTGTCTTTTTGTTGTTGAGGTTTTTTAGGATGTTTCTTATCTCGCTTTGTATGGTGAAGATGTCTTTGGCATTTTCTATTGATGGTTTGTAGGCTGTGGAGTTTTCGTTGAACTTTGTTATAGTCTTGTGATCTTTAGTTTCTTGGATGTATTGTGCTTTTAAGGCGGATGTTCTGGCTTCTATTATGGAGTTTAGTTGGACCTTTCCCATGTATTTGTGTTTCGCGTGAGTTAATTCAAAGTGGGCTCCTATTGCGTTTAGTTTGCTTATCGGGTCTGTTATTATTAAGTTGTTATTTCGTGATTGGGTTAGGTTTGTAGTGTCTATTTCTGCCGTTTGTATAAGTTGGAGGTCGTTTTTGTTAATTAAAAGTGTTTCTATTTGTGTATTGCTGTCCTTGGTTTTAAATGTTGTTTATTTGTTGGAACGGGTTGGTGGGTCCCCTTCTTGATATCTGGCTTATTTTGTTTCTCCAGTGATTGCTTATTGTTTTATTGAATTCTTCATTTATTTTTGCTTTTATGTTTTTGAGGAGTCCTAGCAGTGTGTGTTTTAGTGTGATGGTTGTTGGGTCATTGGTTCTGTTTAGGTTATTGGTTTGTTTTATTAGGTAGTTTTTGTTTCTTTGTAGATTTTTGATTTTTTTGTTTATGTAAATTTCTGATGAGTTTGGGATGGTTGATTTTGGTATTGATTTGTCTATTGAGTTTTGTAGTGCTGATTCTATGTGTTCTAGGTTAGTGTCTATTTCTTGGTTGGTTAGGTTCGTGTCGTGTGGGATTTTTAGGTTTTGTAATTCTATTGTTGTTGTTTTTTGGAATTTGCGCCAATTTGCTTTTGTGTAGTTTGGTCTTTTAATTGTGGGTGCGTAGTTGAGGTGTGTTATGTTGTCTATTGTGATAGTGAAGGTGATTGCGTTGTGGTCGCTATTGAATGGGATGGTTTGGAGGTTGTGGTTTTGTAGTTTGTGGAATTTGATTCTTGCGTCGTGTAAACAGAGGTCCGCCGCAATGATCCGCCGCTGGGATAGGATGGTAGGTTTGAGTGTCGTAGTTGTATGTTGTGTTTGATTGTGTTGTGGTTTATCCATTTTTTGAGGTGTATGCCTCTGTTGTTGTTTGTAGTGTTTATCCAGTCCGTGTGTTTTGCATTTAAGGCTCCTGCTATTATGTAATATGTGTTTGAGTCTGATAGGTTGAGGTCGGTAAATGTTTTTTCTAGTTCGGGGATGAATTCCATTTTATTGTTGCCCGGTGCATATGCTGCTATTATGAAGAGTTTTTCGTGGTTAGGGAGTTCTATTT
Source organism: Anthophora plumipes (assembly GCA_951804975.1). NCBI lineage: Eukaryota > Metazoa > Arthropoda > Insecta > Hymenoptera > Apidae > Anthophora > Anthophora plumipes. The sequence goes on along the minus strand of OX638120.1, from coordinate 9,406,642 downwards.
TTATTACAGTTGTTTCTATTACTTTGTTGGTATTGTTTGATGTAAGGTGCATTTTTTGATGTTGGATTGAATTTTTTATTACTATTGCTGTTCCGTCTCATTGTTTGGAGTTTGTTCTGTCTGTTCTATGGATTTTGTAGTTTGTGTATATGATTTTATGTTTATTGTTAAGTTTAGTTTCTACTAGGATGACGTCTGGGTTGTGTTTATTTAACAGTTGGAGTAAGCTTGTTCTTTTTTGGTTTGATATTAGGGAGTTTATGTTTAGTGATACTATTTTGATTTCTTTGTTTGTATGCGGTGAGTGTTGTTTAGTCATTTTTTATGTTTTCTGTTGAGGTTTCTTGTTGGAGGAGTATTTGTATGTTGGTTGTGTTGGCGAGGACTGTTTGGTGTAGTGTTTGCAGTTGGTGTTGGGTATCGATTAATATTCTTATTATTTGATCTGTCGGTATGTTGATATTGTCGTAGGATTGTGTGTGCGTGAATGCTGGCGTTTGAATTTGGTTTCTTGTTGAGGGGTTGTATTGTGTGGTTAGGAGGGGATTTGGTGCTGGTGTGTATATTGGCTGGTTGGGTTTTTGGTCTTTTTGTGTGTGAGTGCTAGGTAGTGTCGTTGTGGAGATTTGTTTTGTGTTTGTGATTATTTTACTATATGATATTTCTGGGTTTACCAGTTTATGAATTTTTGCTATTCTGTCGTTTTTTATCTCTATTTGTTTTTGTTGTATTTCTGCAATAATTTGTTTGTGTTGTTTAGTGTAAGGGCAGCCTCTGTATGACGCTGGGTGGCCATTTTGTCCGCAGAGAGCGCATTTTAGAATGTTTGTGTTTGTTTGTGGGGTTTTGATTTTACAGTTACCGGGTTCGTGGTCTTCTGCGCATTTTACGCATCTGTATTGTAGGTTGCAGTTCGTCGATGAGTGGCCTATTCTTTGGCATTTCCAGCATTGAGTTATTTCTTTATTTATAAGTTTTTCCCATCTTATTGACTGGTGTAACATTTTTTTGATTTGTGATAAGTTGTTTATGTTACTATCTGCTGTTAAGTGCACTGTGTAAATTGAAAGTTTGATGTTTTGTTCTATTGATTTTTTTGTCTGGAATCTATTGATTTTTGTGAAGTGTAGGTTCTCTATTTTTTGGTCATTTAGTGTTTCTAGTATTTCGTCTGTGTTGTAGTCGCCTTCCAGGTCTTTGAGTAGTATTATTTGATTTTTTTCATATTTTGGCTTATATATGTGTAGTAGTTTACATTTTTGTTTTTTAATAGTGTGATTATTACGTTGCAGTCTTCCGGTGTTTCTATATATAAATTGTGTGTGTTTGCTGAAGTTGTTTTTGTGCGGAAGTTCCCTTCAATTCTAATGCCGCTTATTAGTATGGTATTGATTGTGATTTTCGCGCTTTGATTGTGTATAATTATGGGGGGGGGGGTTGTTTTTTCTGACCTGTATAATGTTTTGTTGTGTATGGTCTGGCCTCGCTTGTGATGTTGAAGGTGCAGCGGGATTGGTTGCCTGGTTGTTGGAGCGGGTAGTAGGTGGTGGTTGGTAGGGTGTAGCTTTCCTCGTGGTCCGCGTGTCCGTGGTCTGCTGGACTCCGCTGGTTTGATCCTTTGGGATGGTTGGGAATTCCTGCTCATATGGTGTATTGTCCTTCTTTTTATCTGCGTCGGTTTCTTCCTGCTTTGGTTGACTTTTTAGGAGTGTTTCTATTAGTTTCTTTTTTGCTCTTCGTTTTGCTTGCGCAGATTTTCATTTTGTGTTTTAAGTTCTTCTATGAGCTCTTCTGTGGGAATGCGTGGGCAAATAATAAACGCGGATTTGCTGCGTAGCTCTTTATTGTTTTTCGTTGTGCGTGATAGTTGCACGCTCGATACCGTGGATCGTCGTCGACTGACTCGTGTCGGGAAGACTGCCCTCGGAATCGATCTTCCGATCGTCCTCTGTTTCCGAGGGCCGTCGACCGTTAGGCCGCCGAATTCGTTGGCGACGGTTGCCGCGTCGGCAACGTTTGATACTACAATGTTGTGGCGGTCCGGCGATGTGCATGTGCACGGGCCGCCACACTTCTATTGTTTTTTCCTTATTTGTCTCCTCGTTGGTTGATGTGGCTTTTTTCGTGTTGGCTTCTTGAATGTCGCTGTTGCTTCTTGCCAGCTTGGATGTTGCCTTTTGGGGTGTTTGCTGCTTACTTTTGGTGGGCGCCTTTTGCAGTAGAGCCTCAATTTATAGCTAGTTTAGCGCTCCCTTTTTTTCTTTTCTTAATAATCTTGCAAAAGTTTCTTGCGGTATTGCTTCCTGTTTTTCCATTTTGCGTTTTTGTTGCAGGATTTCTGCGCTGCGTTCACTTTTTTGGTTGCCGCCTGCGGTACTTCGGCATGGCTCTGTTGACTGTTGCGTGAGATGTCACTGATTCTATTTTTCCAATAATTTGCTACGGCTGTTTCTATTGCTGTTTTTGTTTTCTTTCTGATTGCTTTTAATCTGTTGTCTAGTATGAGTAGTGTGTGTGATATGTGTGGGCCCGCGGCGTATGAGCCTTGGATTCTCCGTATCACACGGCCCACGTCCTCCTCCTCCTTTTGTAACTGTCTTATTTTTCTGTTCATGTATGTATTTGTCCGTGGCGTTTGTAGGTTTGGCTTTTGGTATCGTCTTGTTTATTGCCTCTAATATTTTTTCTCTAATGTCCGAAAGGTAATCGTCGATCTGTTCTGTCGTGAGATTCACGTCTGTCGGTATGTCCGGGTTGAAGTTATTTAAGTGTTTTTTGAATTTATTCCAGTCTGCTATATTGAAGTTTGTTCTATTCTTTTCGTCTTGTACTGGGAACTCGAGGTTGTGATTAGGTATTGTGACGTCTGTCTCTATGGCTACGTGATCGCTGTTAAAGGGTACTGTCCTCAGTTTGTCGTCTATTGTGTTGCTGATCTGTATTCTGGCGTCCGTCAAGGTCAGGTCGATGTACGAGTTGCCTCTGGGGTAGGAGGGCGAGGCCGTGTGACTCACAAGGGAAGTCCGTGAACGGTCCGGCTTCGATTTTGATGAAACTTCGTATACTTATAAAGCAGCCAAAAATAATCGACACGTATCTTTTTTTAGCTGCGGTAACTCGAGTTTAAGGGGTGAAACCACCCCTTGAAGTTTTGGGTCAAAACGGCTATCTCGAAAACGGAAAGACATACGAAAAAATTGTTAATGGGCGAGGTTAATGGTTTCCTATGTACAATAACATGGTGTTAAAAAATTTAACAAAATACAATTTGTTTATAACAAAAAAAATTTATTAACTTAATTTTTCATTTTTTTGAAATTTTCATAATGACAAAAAATGACGAGCATTTTATTCCAAATCCATTAGTATATAACATTTTAAAATTGCCTCTTACAGTTTTGCAGATTTTGATGATTTACATCTTGCGCGCACATCCACTATGGTAGTAGCCGTTCTAACTTTGATTTTAATGAAGCATTGTAGGCTTGCACTACATTATACAGTAACAAGTAACAAGTAACAAGTAACAATGACAGTAACAGGTTTCTTAACAGCAATGAAAAGATTAATTGTTTTTATTATTCACCTATGACATCGTGGCAAAGGTGGAGCGATTTATAAATTATAAATACATACAGTGTGTATAGCAATTATTCTATGTAGTTTCGACAATAGTGATACTCGTCGAAAAAATGTTTGAGACATAAAGATTTCTTACACCATGCGCATTTAATTATTGCCACGTCACCGCAAATATGGCATCTAGGTTCATTTTCAACAGAATAGCAGTACTCAACAGGATTCTGGAATGCATTTGGTTTTTCATCTATATATCCAGATTTATACCAGGAGTATTTAATAAAATTTTGAAACCTTGGCGATGAAAATTGATTGTGGACCAGAGATTGAAGTTTGATTATATTATTCCTAGCGTGGAGATTAATGTCGTGATTTAAAATTAGAACTATATCGGAAAATCGGCGGACGAAATTTTTCCAAGTGCGGAAACCGAAAACATCCAGTGGTTGAACATTCTTTGTTCCACCTTTTGGTATTATAAAAAGTTTTACGTTTTTACCCTCGGGAGTAACTTCGTTTACTGTCTTGTTACAGCGACCACTCCAGGAATCAAGAATTAGAACTGTTGTGGGCCCAGTATTTGCGAAGTAAATGACTCTTAACCAGATCTTGAAATGGTCCGTAGTTAATTTTCCTGACTTTGAAGCTGCAAGATATACATTGTCAGGGCGAAATAAATGTTGTTCCACAATCGGCCCGAAATGTCCTGTACTCTCTTTGAGTACAATAAATAATGGTGACAGTAATTGTCCATCAGCTGAAATGGTTGGCTGGATGGTGTAAATATGAGTGGTGGATGACACTGATTGAACACCTCCTTCAAGTCTTACCCATCCAATCCTCTCCAAACCTCCAATCCCAACATTCCATCGCCCTCAGGGTCAGAGCGCGATGCTTGCGTGCATCGAACGAGTCCACCTTCCCATGGCTCCCCGTGGATGCGACTGGCGTGGGGCGAACAAGGGGTATCCCCAGTTCCCACATTCCAGAACGTAACGAAAGGGTTCGGATCCATTGTAAACGCTCAGTGGCGCTGCTGGATATTTCCGGGCTCCGCTCTCGGAAGTAGAGGCCAAGTTGGAAATGATAGAAAGGTTTTGTAGCGTATGACCGTCAGGTCCAGGTCGCATATCCAACGTCCTTACGGGGCTAGGATTAACACTAAACTGCCAAAGGTATGGTCACGCCGCAATTAACTGCAATATGACGTATCGCTGCGTGAAATGCAATGTACCGCAAACCCAGGTGAGTGTAAGTTAAATAAACCGTCTGGCGAGCAGGGAGGGCAGCAGCAACAGAAACCCTATTGCGTCAACTGCAACAGCTTCGGACACCCCGCCTGGTACAGGGGCTGCCTCAAGCTCAAGGAGCTGAGAACCAATCGCACGGCCAGAAATAAGATAAGTAAAGAAAGAATTGCAAGAATAATCTCTAGCCCGGCTACCGTTAAGCCAGGCGTGTCATTTGCAGCTGCCACCTCGAGGGGAGCACCGCCAGGCATGCCCCCACCGCATGCACAGCCACCAATCAAGAACATCCTCAATCCGGCATCTTCCAACCTCGAGGAAAGAACAACTATCCTCGAGAGGGAATTCAAAGCCATGGTTGCCAAAATCGAATCATTCAGCGTTCAACTTAATTTTATAACAGAAACTCTACTCAATGGCCTCCAGAATTAGACAGACGTACATAAACAGAACACCGGGACTAAGCCTAAAAGCAATTTCATTAAATGTAAATTCATTAATAAGTAATAGTAAAAGAATCGCAATCACCAGACTGACACAGTTAACCAGACCGGACGTACTGCTACTCAACGAGACGAAACTAAACAACAAACACACACTCTATTTCAAAAAGTACAACTGCATTAGAAAAGACGGGGACAGAGACAGGAAAGGGGGCGGTACTGCCATTCTGATCCACAAGAAGTACCAATACACGGTAATCGAACCCCCTCTAATTATGGAGACCATTGAGACCACCGCGGTAAACATAAAACTTGACGATGGACGGGACCTCACCTTAGTAGCGCTCTATGCGCCGAAACGCAAAAACACGGCATTCACGGCTGAGTTGAGCGCACTATTCTCCTATTCTATGGCAAAATTACTGTGTCCAAATATTGTTCGTATGTATTCGATTGTAGTTTGCCAGATTTTGTGCAAGTTATTATTGTGTTTTTAAAAAATATATCCGAACATTAGTTGTAAATAAATCATATTTAACAAATGTATTTATAAAAGAAAGTGAAAAAAAAATAGTAGTGTAAAAGTGTTTCAATGGGACTCGAACTCGCGACAAAAAAGTTACTACGCTGACACTTTACCAACCACGCCGCATTCGTTGTTGACAAACCTACTCATACTTCACTAGGTAAGGAACAATAATAACTTTAATGTTGAATATCTCGTAAACTATAACTCATCGGCCCCCAAAACCGGGTATCATTCGCTTCAGTTTTTCATGCTCTATCACTGTGCAAAGGCTCATCGAAAAACTCGCGTCACACCTTGGGCCCTTCCCTTGTAAGTCTTCCAGCGACTCTTCGCTTTCACTTTCAATAACTATCATTCGTCGTCTCTTTAGTAGTATAATTTCGGAACCACTACTTGAAGTGTCAGAATTATAATCAACATTGTCTTCCACAATATCTTCTAACACTGGAAAATCAAACACATCTTCACTATCACTCAACTCTATATTCTCATCATAATCATTATTTTTCTCCATGTTGCTGACCATAAAATGGGTCAAAAAATGATTCAATCGTAACAGTAGAGAGACTGAGCACGTTTTAACTACAGATAACAATTGCCAACGCCGACGATTTCGTAACATCTTAAGCGTAATCATGTTAGAAACATTGGGCTCCGCAGCGGAGCCTACGGAGTTACGGAACAAATGACTGATGGCTCCGTAGCGGAGCCAACGGAGCGCTAAGGGTTAATTTGTATATAAGTCCATCTATCCGTACCTTATCAAAGGCTTTCTCTATGTCCAGTAACAACATTGTTGTTACATGCTTCTTATTAAACCCTGTTATTATGTCGTTAACGATCCTGGTAATTTGTTGTAGTGTATTGTGCTTCTGTCTGAAACCAAACTGTTGCTTTATGATGATATTGTTGTTTTTCTCATGTTTCTGTAGTCTTGTGAGTATAATCCTTTCTGCAACTTTTGCTAGCGTCGGAAGTAGGCTGATGGGCCTGTAGCTGCTGGGTATATTGTCTGGTTTACCAGGTTTAGCTATTGGAATTATGTGTGCTATTTTCCATTGTTGTGGAAAATAGCTCATTTTGAATATGGAGTTTATTATGTATGTCAGTTGTACGACTGCTTTCTTGCTTAGATTTTTTAATACAATGTTTTGTATATTGTCAGGGCCTGGCGCTTTCAGAGATGGTAGACTTTTTATGACTTTTGCTATTTCTTTTGGTGATGTAGTCAACTTTGTCCATTCTTTTGTTTCAGTTTCGCTTTCCCATAGGAAATTTAATACTGTTTCTATTGTGCGTTCTTGTTCAACTGTGTTGTGTGTTAGTTCTATGGAGTGTGCCATTATGAATTGATTTGCTAAAATGTCAGCTTTCTCTTTGTCTGTTATTGCTGTGTTATTGTTGTCCTGCAGTGTTGGTATTGGGTTGTACTTCTTCTTCGGTGCTTTGGTCATTTTCCGTAGTGAGTTGTCCTTGGGGTTTAGTTTATTTAGTTTGTTCTTCCATAATGTGTTCCGGTATTTTTTAATCCTTTCTGTGATTTTATGTGTTAGACTAATGTATTGCGTTTTTAAGTGAGTCCATCGCGTGTTTTGCCATATCTTACGTATTTTGTTCTTCCTTTTGATTAGGTCAATTATATGATCTGGCAAGTCATCTCTGTGTGTGCTGATATTCTTCTTGGTTATTACTTTATCTATTGTAGTATCGCAAAAAAGGAACTTGTGAGGAGTAGGAACTATCCGAGTAAAGGCAACCGCTGGCCAGAAGGGGCGAAAACTCTTGACCGGTGGGAAATCCCCACGAGTCATCGGGCCCGGCGACGCGTTCGTGGCCCTACGAAAATCGAAGCATGACCATATTTGGTCATATGCGAGTGAAAACGCGTTCGCGTGGTGGGAGGACGAAAAGTCCTTAAAAAGGGATGTTCTGGAAAAGAAAGGTGAGTTCGTTGTTAACTAGAGAGAGTCGTTAATCGTATTTAGTTGTTACGAGTTGATTGATTTAGTTGTTTTAGCATTAATAGAATAGTTTTAGTTAATTAGACATAGTTTTTTCTTTCTGTTCAATAAATAAAATATATTTTACTACACTATGTTATTTTGTATGATTTTAGTAAAGCTGGTCGCAGTATCTTCTATTGCTTTTGTTGTGCTAATGTTATTTTTGATTTCCAAGTTTTGGTCTATTATTTTCTTAAATTTATTCCAATCTGTGTTTTTATATGAGAAAACCTTCTTTGGTTGTAGTTTTCTTGCTGCTTTCCCCAGTGTGAAAATGATTGGCCTGTGATCTGAGTTTAATTCGTTTTTGACTATTGGTTGCGAGATGTCTTGTATATTCTTGTTTACTGCGATGTCTATAGTTCTAGGTGTTGAACTATTATTGGGATAATGTGTAGGTTCATGTGTATGTAAAATAGTACAGTTATTCTCTTGTATATATTTATATACTGTTCGTCCGTTCCTATTTGCTATATGGCAATTCCATGTTCTGTGTCTTGCGTTGAGGACTCCTATGAGTATTACTTTCGTTACTTATTTTTGTAAGTTGCTGAATGTCTGATTCTCTGATGTAATTTCGTAGGTTATTGTAAACTGCTAAGATACTGATATTATTTTCCAAGGTGATGCCGACATACTCGATGGATGTTCTGTGGTTTGATCTTATCGCCTTGTGTGGGATATTTTGTTTGATTAAAATTGCCACTCCTCCTGCTACATTATGCCTGCATTTCTTGATAACTGTGTAGTGTTTGAATTTCATGTTGTCTGTGTCTTTCAACTTTGTCTCATTTATTAGCATAATATCGATTTTCTCTCAAAAGAGAAAATTGATTAACTCTCCCAGCTTGTTTCTAATGCCATTGGCATTCCAACTACATATTTTTATTGATGCTGTTAATCTAATTTTTGGCAGAAGAGTACAAATTATTCGAATTTTTCTATACCTGTTTGACAGTTTGCTAATTTAATATTAAGTTGTTTTACAGCAGTTAACATTTTTGTGATGTTTATTGTGTTATTTAATTTTTTGATTTCATCTGTTAGTTGCGCCAGTTGTGATATTTGTTCGTGTTCTTCTGATTGTCTATTCTGATCTATGTGGAGTGTCTCCTTTGGCTTCCATGGATTTTGTACAATTAATGCATCGATGGTGGAGCTTTGTCGTTGTTTATTGCTTAAGTCAGGGAATTGTTCTTTATTTTTTATATCTATTGTGTGTGGACTGTTTCGTATATGTCTGTTCCTTGTTTGTTGCTGTATTATTGTTGTTTTGTTCTTGTCTAGCCATGCTATCCTATTTTTGTATGCGGTCCATACAGTAGCATTAGCTGGGTGGCTATCATTACAGTTTACGCATTTAGCAGGTTCTGTTATTGGTTTTGTGCAGTCCTTTGTGTGGTGATTTCCAGCACATTTTAAGCAAGCTGGTTGCGCATAGCAATTTGTGGCTGAATGTCCCCATTCTTGACAATTGTGGCACTGTGAGATTCTTCTCTTTACTATGTAGTTGCTCCATGTTATTTTTGTATAGCATATATATGGAATTTTAGTTTGTAGGTGTTTTAGATTTACTGTGTTTGGAACGGAGGTTTGGATCGTGGTATAGGCACTGGTTTCCAAACTGCAGGGCATTTGTACCGTGGACTGGGATCACAAGAAACGTGGAGATATCGAATTACTCGAGTGTAAACAGACAAGTCGTGGAAAGATTTGGAACGACCTTTTCTGTGTATCGAGGAGGTACAAGAGTACGTTGTTTCACGCTGAGTACAGGAGGATCACGAAGAAACGTACGGAAGAGCGCAGAATTGAAAAAGAAAGGCGAATTAACTAACGGAGAATAACAAGACGCAATATTGTACCGAAATATTGACCCCAGGGAGCAAAAAGGATTTTTGCCAACAGCACACGGAGTTCCCAAGCGGTCACCCATCTAAGTACTAACCGTGCCCAACGCAGCTTGACTTCGGTGATCAGACGAGAAACGGTTTTTTTTTTTTTTTTTTTTTTGTAAGAGTATGTTTATTGTGCCGATAAATATATGTACACAAGGTACAACAAACCTAAACATACAAAAAAAGGGTTATACAATTTCTTAATATTACATACTAGATTAAAGGCTCATACATTGAGCACGCGCAATCTTAACAATAAGTTTTTGCCTGCTGCACTTAATGCTACAGTTGTCAGTTCTGCAAAGTGATTTTACTTACACGCTAAACTTACACTATGTATAGAAATGGCACAAAGAAAAACTATGCAAACAATCTCAGTATTGGTAAAGGAGAATAAAATGTTGTGACAATAGCAATGTGATTTAAGATTTCGGTAAAATGCGATTAATTCAGGACGTTTAATATTATGCTTCTCTCTGTGGGTAAAGCGAGCTCTGACGGACAGGGTAATTAACCACTATAATTTTTTTGGGAATCTAATGTTTTTTTTTATTTTGCATTTAAAATATCTATTTTGCCCGAATGTTGTGTTGTGCTATAACCACCAATATTTTTTTGTGTTTTGTCTATGTTTATCCTTCAGATCTATTCTGGACAGCTTGAAGTTGAATCGCATGTTTGTATCATTTGATTTTATGTTTCTGTTATATGTAATTTTCTTATCATACGTTTTTCTGTTAACGTGGTAGATTATTGGAATGTTTTCTGTGTTTTGTATGTAGCCTTCGCTGTCCAGATAGATAAAGGATTCAGGCGGTGTGTATCCAGTTTCCATTGCCTTTTTGAAGTACAATGGATTTGGATACGTGGTGCAGTGGATAAGGCTATTAGATCTAACTTTATTGGTAGCTGACCAGTGGCCTCTTATGAGTTTTAATATAAATAGGTCTATCCGGTTGATGTTAGCTTCTTGGTATAGCTTCTCGTTGCTGATCATCTTCTTGAAGTTGGATTCCGGTGATCGATATTTGCGCAGGCAGGCTCTTATGCATTTCCTCTCGAAGATGCGCAGCTTCTCCATGGTTCCGGCGCTGATGTTGTACCAGATGGGGCATCCGTAGGTAAGGATGGGCCTTATTAGTAACTTGTAACAGAGAATTTTTACGCATTTATCGAGGTCTTTTGAATAAAATAATCTTTTGTGAATAAGAAAGGATTTTTGTGCCTTCTCTATTTGAGATAGGATGTGTTCTTTGTAGTTTAATTTGAAGTCAAGATGTAGGCCTAAGTAACGGACGACATTTTTCCGTGGGATTTTATTGTCTGGATTATTGCTATCGTGAATATAAAATTTGCTCGCGTGTTTCCTTACGTCCTTGTTGGCGTTAGAAATTGGCGATATGTATGGTCTGAATAAAATTGTTTCACATTTCTTTATATTGACTCTTAATTTCCATGTGTGGAAGTAATCTTGCATTTTATTGAATGTTTCTTGCAATTGAGCTTGTAGCTTTGAAACCTTTTTGTGTCTAATATAAATTAACAGATCATCCGCGAAAGCTATTCCCATTTTGCAGTCGTCGTTATTTAGGCCATACAATCGTAACATGTCACTAATGAATATGTTAAACAAGATGGGAGAGTTTACCGTGCCTTGTTGCAGGCCATTGTCTATTCTGAATGCTTTACTCGACTTGTGCTGTCCGTACGCTACGTAATATTTCTTGTCGTGGAGCATGTTCCACAGAGTTTTTACTAAATAAATTGGGAACTCCTTTTTAAGGAGTTTGTAAAAAAGTCCATCCAGCCAAACTGTATCGAATGCTTTCTCAAGATCTATCATGAGGGCTCCGACACAGTCACCTGCGTTTCTGGCCCAGCAAATGTCGGAAGTGAATTTGGTGATAGCATGAACAGTAGAGTGTTTATGCCTGAAGCCAAATTGGCATTCCGGGATTATACTTCTGGAGTTGCTAAAGCTAACAATTGAATCGTTTATTACTGTTTCGAAGACCTTGCTAATGTTTGGAAGAAGGCTGATTGGCCGGTAGCTATTGGGTTCGCTACCGCCTTTTCCTTTCTTTTTGATCGTTATTAGTTTGGCCGTTTTCCAATTTTCCGGAAAATATGAATTGTTTAAGCAGTTATTAAAAAGAATGCTGTAGTAAAATATGTAGCGTCGTGGTATGTGTTTGAGAGCAATATTTGGAATTCCATGAAAGCTCGCAGATTTTTTGTTATTTAAATTTTTGAAGGTGTTTTCTAGTTTACTGAAGGAAGTGAAGAAATTGGGAGGGATTAAATTTTTGTCTGGACAGTCTGCTGTATTAAAGTCGGTAAACGTACAGACCGTAAGGTTATTGTCTCTGTCTATTTGCATTTCTTGTTGGAATGTTTCTATTTTGTGGCGGATAATGTTGGAAAGCCGTGGTTTTCCCATGCTTGAATTTTGTGTGTGGACTAATTCGAAGTGTGTGCCTATCACGTCTAGTTTGTCTGTTGTATCTGTGATTAGGAATTTGTTAGATTCGATTGGTATGTTCTGTGGGTTGAGGTTTGCTTTTTCTAGTAGGTTTCTATTTGTGGTTGGGATTTTCAAGATGTCGATATCGTTATTACTTTTTGTTCTGAAAATACTATTTATCGATGGGAACATCTCTTTGGATTTGAGGTGCGAGATTTTACTCACCTTTCTCTTCCAGTAATTGCTTACTGATTCCTGAAAGGCTTTCTTGATCTCGTATCTAAGTGCTTTTAGTGCTTTCTTGTAAGTTTCTATTGTGAGGTCATTTGCTGAGGTGTAGTTTCGTAGATTTGCTAGTCTGTTCATTTGGGTGATTATGTAGCTTTTTTGTTTCCGGAGATTTTTAATTCTGGGAGTGATGTATTTGTCTGTGGAGTTTTTGTTATGGTCTATACGAGGGGCTGTGCTTTGGATAGCATGCAGGATGCTTTTATTGAGTGCGTCAATGTGTGCGTCGATTTCGTTTGTCGTTAAATTTCTGTTGTTGGGTATGGGAGAAGTAATATCGTTGATTAGATATTCTTCGAATGTTTTCCAGTCAGTCCTGTCGAAATCGAATTTAATTTGTTGAGTTGTCTCGTCGAAGAGGAAGTAGTCAGTCGAAGGAATGGATATGGTTATTAAGGATGCTCTGTGGTCGCTATCATATTTGAATGATCGGAGGAGTTTGGGAGCCGCCGTGTTATGGAATTTAATTCTATTATCTGCGAGGCAAAGATCGATAAATGCTCCACTTTTCGGGTAAGAAGGGACTGCTGTACTATATAGTTCCATTCTAAATGCAATTTGGTTTTCTGTAAACCATTTGTTTAGGGAAACACCGCGTGCGTTATTAGTAGTGTTTCCCCATGCGTGATGTTTAGCGTTTAGGTCTCCGGCCAGTAAATAATAATTGCTTGCTTTATTTAACTCCAGTGCGTCGAATACGGCTTTTAGTTCTAGCATGAATTCTTTTTTGTTACTACCGGGTGCGTAAGCAGCTATTAGATATAGTTTTTGATTCTTCTGAAATTTTATTTCTAGTACGGTGGATTCAAATCAGATACTACTTTTGATGCAATTTAGCTGGATGTTTTTGAATTTAATATCGTTACGGATTAGTATTCCCGTTCCTCCCGCTTGTTTGGAATTTATCCTATCTCTTCTAATGAAGTTATAATTCTTAAAACTAAGTTTGTGCCTGGGATTTAGTTTTGTTTCTGATAACAAAACTACATCCGGCTTTAGTTTGTTTAAACAATCCAGGAGAGTGACTCTTCTTTCGTTTGTTATTATTGAGTTTACATTAATTTGGATGATATTGAGCTCGTGTAGTAGCAGTTTGTTTGGGCTGGTTGTACTAGGTGGATCAGGCATGATTTTACCAATTGATGTCGAGTGCTTCCGCTATGATGTCTGTTTTATTTGCGTTTGCTGCAATATTTTCAGCTAATTGTGATATTTGGGTGCTGATTGTGATTAAGATGATTTTTTTTATTTCTTCTAGAAATGAAGCTGTATGTGTTGGGTTTGTGTTAGTGTTTGTATTTGTATTTGTGGGTGGTTGCGTTTCCGGTGCTTGGTGCTGTGTGTTAGTATGTTCGTGCGGTTTATTTGATACTATTGAGCTATATGAGACGCTTGATTTGACTAGGTTATTATAAGCTTTGGCTTTTCTTTCTTGCTCCACTTTCGTTTCGAGCTTTCTCGCCTCTATTTTTTGTTTTAATTCTTTGAGTCTGGGACACCCTCTATAAGAAGCGGGGTGTCCATACTGTTTGCAATTTATGCAAAATGGTTGCGACGGTTCTTTTTCTGGATCGTCGGTATCCATTTTGATTGAGCGCGGGCACTCTCCTGGGTTGTGCGGCAGGTCGCATTTAACGCATCTGTACTTCAGATTGCAGTTAAGTGCAACGTGCCCGATACGTTGGCATCTCTTACATTGTATTCTATCTTTTTTTATTAATTTTTCCCACGTTACGAGGGAATGCAATACTGTTTTCATCTGCTTCAGATTATTAATTGAACTATTATGCGAAATTTGAGTTTTCCCTTCTTTGCGCGAGTGTTGTGTTGTAAATTTTTTTACCGCGATAAATTCTATGTTTTCTATGTTCTTGCTTTTTAAATCTTCTAATACCTGTTCAGGGTCGAAATCGCCGTCTAAATTCTTCAGTAGAATTGTCATTGCTTTTTCTTCCCTTGGGGTGTAGGTGAAGTATTCTATTTCATTATTTTTTAGCAGGTTGCATACTTCTTTGTATGTTAATAAATTTTCTGTGTGTAAGAGATGCTTAGTACTGTTTATTTTTTTTATGAAAAAATTTTTTGTTATTTGTGCTACCAGTTCTATTGTTTTTTTAGTGTTAACGCTATATATTATTATCGGTGGGGGTATGTTGGTTTTTTTAATGGAGTTGGTAACAGTTACCTCGTCTCCGAATTTGGCCCTTTTGCTCATCTGTTGTTGCCGTGGCGCGTCTCGGGAGGTCGTTGCCTGCTTCAGTGCAGGGTTGGCCCTGCTTGAGTTGGCCGCATGTTCTCCCATGGCTGCTAGGTTGGGAGCCGCTGCGTTCGGGGCCCTTGGTCGCTTGGTCGGTGCGACGGTCGTCCAATTCTGGCCGCTGGGTTTTTCCTTCATTTCATCCTCTTTCTGTGCCGCCGCGGCACGCTTTGTTTGCAAGGCAGGTATGCTTTTTCCTTGTACGGTATCCTCCTTCGCGCTGGGTTCCAGGAGTTGCTTTTCTCCTGCTTGTTTTTCCAATTCATCAACTTTTTGTTTTAAATCGTGAATGATTTTTAAAAGATCTTCGTATGAAGGCTTGTCGCTTGCTTCTATGGCTTTTTGGGCTGTGGTGGTTTTGTTTTTATTGGTCCTCATCTTGGAATTATCAGCTTTTTGCAAGCTACTCCGTGAAATTAAATTTGGTTTTGGCGTTAGCCTCTTCACTAAGTGACTGTTATTTATCGCTTTGTTAACGTATGTTAACAAGGAGACGTTATCCTTTTCGAATAAATTTTTTTGCTTGATAATTTTTATTAAACCATCGGCACTTGGAATTTTTTCCTCGTTTGTAGTTCCGTGACTGGGGGTTAATTCCCCTTGTGCGATATTATCAGTGTTTATTTTATGTTGTATTTTTTACTATTCTTTATTTTCTCCTGGATCACGTTAACGATAATTCGTTCTGAAATCGATGCCACTAGCAAACCAAACACCGAATAGGCGACACTTTTCCTGCACTGTGGTTGCACACGAACTCAGGTAGAGCGGCTAAGGGTACGTCCGTCTTCTACGAAGGTCGAGGAACGAATGACGAGAACCGGTAGACCAGCGTGGTATGGCCGTTGGCTCAAATATAAAGATTCGTCGGGAGCATCAAGGTCGAGGATCGTGGTATGGACACTGGTTTCCAAGATGCGGGACACTTGTACCGTGGACTGGGATCACAAGAAACGTGGAGATATCGAATTACTCGAGTGTAAACAGACAAGTCGTGGAAAGATTTGGAACGACCTTTTCTGTGTATCGAGGAGGTACAAGAGTACGTTGTTTCACGCTGTGTACAGGAGGATCACGAAGAAACGTACGGAAGAGCGCAGAATTGAAAAAGAAAGGCGAATTAACTAACGGAGAATAACAAGACGCAATATTGTACCGAAATATTGACCCCAGGGAGCAAAAAGGATTTTTGCCAACAGCACACGCAGTTCCCAAGCGGTCACCCATCTAAGTACTAACCGTGCCCAACGCAGCTTGACTTCGGTGATCAGACGAGAACCGGTAGACCAGCGTGGTATGGCCGTTGGCTCAAATATAAAGATTCGTCGGGAGCATCAAGGTCGAGGATCGTGGTATGGACACTGGTTTCCAAGATGCGGGACACTTGTACCGTGGACTGGGATCACAAGAAACGTGGAGATATCGAATTACTCGAGTGTAAACAGACAAGTCGTGGAAAGATTTGGAACGACCCTTTCTGTGTATCGAGGAGGTACAAGAGTACGTTGTTTCACGCTGAGTACAAGAGGATCACGAAGAAACGTACGGAAGAGCTCAGAATTGAAAAAGAAAGGCGAATGAACTAACGGAGAATAACAAGACGCAACATTGTACCGAAATATTGACCACAGGGAGCAAAAAGGATTTTTGCCAACAGCACACGGAGTTCCCAAGCGGTCACCCATCTAAGTACTAACCGTGCCCAACGCAGCTTGACTTCGGTGATCAGACGAGAACCGTTTTTTTTTTTTTTTTTTTTTAATTGTATAATAAAATTACAAAATATATGACAAAAGTTATCACATATGTAACAAATGTATTCCCTGCTTAAACTTAGCTTAACCTACTATATATTGCTTTTGATATGTTAAACTGCACTTTAATCACGGCTTCGGTTTGTTACCTACAGATACTAGTAGTTTCACGCCTTGTGCAGGCTTATCTTATAGTTATTGTATAGGAAAATTTACGAAATACCTATTTATAATCATTCACAAACTTGTATGCGATTATAAATACTAGGCATGGATAAGCCTATATTTCTGTGTAGAATATTGGTAACCTTTGGTATGGTAGTTCATGTATGTACGTTTCAGGTATATTATTAAATCTAAGGTTCTTTATATTACGTGTTAGCTTGTTACGACTTAACTGTCTATAATAGAATCTATTTGCTATATCACATATGTAGTTTCTAATCAATGGTAATTGCACTTTTTCGTGCAAGTCGACTATTTTACTATATCGGCTCGCATTGAGTACTAGTCTATGGCACTTATTTTGAAAGACTTGCAACGATCTCATATTTTCAGATGCTGCCCCACACCAGACCGCAGCTGCATAAGTTACAATTGGCCGAAGTATCATTTTATAGACCAGGAGTTTGTTATAACTAGAGAGCGCAGAATTTTTGACCATTAATGGATACAGCGGTTTCATGACACTATATGTTTTACGAAGTATTGCATGGATATGTTCTTTGTAGGCGAGTT
Source organism: Anthophora plumipes (assembly GCA_951804975.1). Taxonomy (NCBI): domain Eukaryota; kingdom Metazoa; phylum Arthropoda; class Insecta; order Hymenoptera; family Apidae; genus Anthophora; species Anthophora plumipes. Next base: position 9,389,442 of record OX638120.1, on the reverse strand, counting down.
TCCTGTCCAAATTTACTCCTAGGTACTTTACTACTGTTTTTATGCAACTTGGTTCATTGAAGACTTTTATCGGTTGTATGATGCGAGAGTTGTTGATTTTTCTGGTATAGATTCCGTTTTGTCTGAGTTTAATGTCATTTTCCATTTTGTGTAGTACTGCTGGAATAAGTCGATATGTATTTGTATCTGCTTGGCAGCCACTACCGCACTAAAGGAATGTGCGTATATTGCCGTGTCATCTGCGAATAAAGCAAGCTTGGTTTTTTGGAATTTAACTATGTCATTAAGATATATCAAGAATAATGCTGGACCTAGGACAGAGCCTTGTGGGACTTCGGCTTTAATATTCCTAGATGTAGACATTGTACTATTAATACTTACTCTAAAGTATCTATTATTTAGATAAGAATATATCAGTCTTATTATTATACTAGGATATTTGTACTGTATCGTTTTAAAAACCAATCCATCAATCCAAACCCTATCGAATGCCTTTTGAATGTCTAGTAGTGCCATTACCGTAACATTATTCTTATTGAAGTTAATCCTTATGTCGTTAACTATTCTAGCTATTTGTTGTACTGTGTTGTGTTTCTCTCTAAATCCAAATTGTTCATCTATGATTAATTTTTCCTTATCTTCATGCTTTCTGATTTTATTTAAAATTACCTTTTCTGTTACTTTGCTCAGGCTTGATAGTAGGCTTATTGGTCTGTAACTAGCGGGCTTGGTCGGATCCTTGCTTGGTTTTAATATTGGCAGTAATATAGACGATTTCCAGGCTTGTGGGAAGTGCCCGATATTAAATATTGCATTATTTATATGCATCAGTTGTACCAATGCCTTCTTACTTATGTTTTTTAACACTATGTTTTGAATGTTATCCTCTCCTGGTGATTTAAGTGTGGATGTTTTTTTAATGATGCTTGCGATTTCGGCTGGTATTGTCTTAATAACCATGGGCTCATTGGATTCTTCTTGAAGAGTTTCTTTGCTAAGGTTCACTACATTATTAACTGTTATGATGACTTTCTCTTGTTCAATTGTTGTTGCGTGATGCGCCCTTTTTCCGACTCGAGTGTCGGAGTAACGCCGTGTAAGGTGGAAATTCCTGACTCGTGCGACTTTCGGTGGTCCACGAGGGAACTGTCCACTTCGCCGGGCAACTTAATCGGCCGGCGACTAATCAATTCGCAAACCACGAGCTTCGGAAGGAAGCTGCTCGAGTCTAGATGAGATCGATCGAGATTTTTCTGTGTGTATCACAGACGAGTTTCCTTTAAGACGATTTGACTTTTCTGTTTGAGACGAGGTTGACTTTGTTCTAAGACGAGGTTTGTTTTTGACTACGACGAGTTTGTTTTTTGACTGTACCACGAGGTTTGACTTTGACTCACGACGAGTTTGTTTTTTACTACGACGAGTTTGTTTTTTTGACTGACTCTTCGGAGGATGATTCCTCCCGAGGGAAGCGCGAGTTCCCTCTCTCCGCTTCGAGGCTTCGATGGGGGTGAAGCACAAAATTTGACCTAATTGGTCAACCTTGTCTCCACCCCATCAGAGATAGAAACGAGGGAAGGGGCACGCGTACCACCATGCACTTCCGTGACTAACGCGAAGTCCTCGGTTTTCTCGATACTTTATGGCAGGGCCTGGCTGGCGTCTCGAGAGTTTAGCCCTAACGGCGCCATGCCACAAGTGCCGAGACTTGACCGTTCGACGCTGCAAAAGGGGCTTCTATTGTATTCGCGTAGTGTTACAACCGTCGAAGTCCTTGTCAAGGTTTACGTACCTTGCGTAAGAACTCCGACGGTGCATCCTTGGTGGCATAGATGGGACCTACATCCACGATTGGAAGTAGGCCATTGAAAAGGTTTATTTTACGAATTCTTGGTTTCCGGTGTCCCCTTTGAAACGTCGATGGACTTACATCTGCAACGCAGATGTATATTCATCGAGCATGTACGAGCAGGAATTTAAGTGGTGAAAATTATTATTTTCTAAGAAAGCTACAAGTGCGATGCATGATGGCATTCGTCCTTTGTTACGACGTAACAATTGTGTTGTTGTTTAAGTCAATGTTATAGACGTTCTCATATTGGGTTGCTATCATCTCTGCTTTGTCCGAGTCAGTGATGGCCTCCTGGGTGTTTTCTTCCAATGTTGGTATATCCTGGTATCTTTTTTTAAATATTTTTGTAGCTCTCCACAGAGATTTATCGTTAACATTTAGTTTCTTTAGTCTTTTACTCCATATAGTGTTTCTGTATTCCATTATTGATTTCCTTATATTGCATGTTTGGTTGTTGCATGTAAGTTTGAGTACTTGTAGGCCAGTGCGTTGCCATAGCCTCCTGATTCGAGATTCGATTTCTTTGTTTGATTGCGTCTATGATTTGTGGTGGCAGTTGCTCTTCTTCTCGTTTCCTGTTGATTTTCAATATCGTCGCTTCCATTGCAGTTTGTATATTATTTGTGATATTTGTTACTTCCTGTTCAATACCTTCCTTAGAGGTAAGTTTGTTGTCGATGTTTATTTTCTCGTCTAATGTCTGCCTAAATTTTTTCCAATCCGCTTGCTTATAATTATATGTAGCTTTACAATTATCCTTATTTTTATATACCCTATGATCAAAAAGTACCCGGAATTTGTCAATAAAACGAAAACGGTTCAATTATTCATCGATATTTATTTGATTCCCTTCAAAGTAATCTCCATCGCAAGCAATACACATATGCCAACGCGTTTTCCAATCTTCAAAACATTTTTTATAGGCCGATTTTGGGATCGTCTTCAGCTCCTTCTGCGAATTTTCCTTTATCGCCTCAATGGTCTCAAAATGCTTTCCCCGAAGTGGTAATTTGAGACGTGGAAACAGAAAGAAGTCACATGGGGCCGTATCAGGTGAATATGGAGCTTGTGGAACGGTATTTATGTTGTTTTTAGTTAAATAGTCGCGTACAATGTGAGACGTGTGCGCTGGTGCATTGTCGTGGTGGAGGAACCACGAGTTGTTTCTCCACAATTCTGGCCTTTTGCGTCGCACATTCTCCCTCAAACGCTTCAATACGCTCACATAATACTCCTTATTTACTGTTAGACGTGGTGGAAGGAATTCGAAGTGGACCACACCACGACAATCAAAGAAAACGGTCAACAAAATCTTGATTTTGGATCGACTTTGTCGTGGTTACTTGGGTTTTGGCTCGTTTGAGAAGCGCCATTCCGATGATTGTTGGTTCGTTTCGATGTCATATTCATAGACCCATGTCTCATCACCGGTAATAATACCTTCGATAACATTTTGGCCCAAAGAAAGCATTTCCTTAGCGACAACAATGCGATGCTCTTTCTGCAAAACGTTCAGCATTCTCGGGACAAGTCGCGCTTCAATTCGTCTCATGCCCAAACATCGTTCTTGACGCTATGCACCGATCCAAACGAGACTCTAATATCAGCTGCTATCTCCCTGATGCTCACACGACGATTTTCGAGCACAATTTCCTTAACTTTCTCAACATTTTCGTCAGTCACAGAGGTAGATGGACGACCGGAACGAGGCAAATCATCAACCACAGTACGGCCATCTTTTAACTTCTTGTACCACTCGTATGCTTGTGTTTTTGACATTGTTGAGTCTCCATAAGCTACAGCTAACATTTTCAATGCTTCCGCACATGAAATTTTGTTCGACAAACAAAATTTCAGGCAGACTCTCTGCTCCACTAAATGAGACATATCGAAATTCGCAGAGTACACCAAACTATGACTTGTTTACAAGGCTATTACGCACGAACTATCCGACAGATTGAGCTAAAAATTGATGTGTAAACAAATGAAAGATGTACCAGCCTAGAAAACAAATGATTTCGACAATATCTTCAGCGCGCTTCGTTTACATGACAAATTCCGGGTACTTTTTGATCAGAGGGTATATTGCCAATTTTAAATAAAATAGGTTTATGATCTGATACTAACTCATGCAACACCTGTGGGCCAATTATACTGATGACGTTTTTATTTATTGCTAAATCAATAGTAGTAGGTGTGCTCCCATTCTCCGGATAGTGCGTGGCTTCATCTGGGTACAAAATACTGCAGTTATTGTGCTGGCAGTAGTTATAGAGTGTCTGTCCATTTCTGTTGTTTATGTGGCACTTCCAGGCATTATGTCTACAGTTGAGATCTCCAATTAATAATACTTTAGATGCCACATTTAATAGTGCATCTATGTCTTTATTAGTTATATTTACAATTGGTCTGTTGTAGGCTGCAATTATATGAATACTGTTAGCCAATTTAATACACACGTTTTCAATAACAGTCTTGTTTTTTAGTTTTACTAATTTATAAGGTATATTATTTTTAATTAATACTAATACTCCGTCTGCTGCATTTGGTCTGCTGAATCTTTCGCAGTTATATTTCCTTATTTTTAGGGTTTCCTTATCGCTAAGCTTTGTTTCATTAATTAGTAATATATCTATTTTAAATCTATTTAAAAATTCAATTATATCGCTTATTTTATTCCTAATGCCATTTGCGTCCCAGCTGCATAATATTAGATTAGTCTGCATGGTTTAACTGGTTCGTGAAATCGTAAAATACTTGGAATTTTTCCAAGGGTGTCCTGCACTTAATTAATTGGTTATTTAGGTCTTTAACCAGATCGATCATTCTTTTTACATCTATTAGCTGTTCTAATGTTGCCATTTCACTCGCTAGGGTGTGGAGATCATTGCAGTCTTGATTGTTTCAGGTACGATATATTTCTAATTATCTTTTACTCTATAGGAAAATTTAAAGCAAAAACCTATATCTGACACGTTCAGGTACCTTCATTCCCCTGCATGTATTTTTTTTGTTTTGTTTTTTGTTTAAGGAAAGCTATTACTAACTAATCGCACTTTGACGTATTCGTTCAGTTTACATTTAATTCTAGGTCCCCAAATGGGAATTTGTGTTTAATCCTTTGATTATTATTTAATGCTATATAGGCTTTTATTATATTTTCGAATAACGTGTTATTTGTTAATTGTGTATTATAAAATCGTTTGGCACTTTCATCTACATACTCTCCTAAGTATTCTATGTTAGCTTCCTCGTGCGAGTCCTTTATTCTAGTGCATCTATCCCTGTTTAAAATCAGTCTTAAACATTTATTTTGGAAGCGCTGAAGTTTGGTAATATTTACTTTCGCTGTCCTTCTCCATATGGGGGAGGCATGTAAGATTGTCGGTTTTATGATCGTTTTGTATATAAGTAGCTTATTGTCACGGCTTAACACTGAATTTTTTGCTACTAGAGGGTATAGGTTTTTTAAGACCGCATTTCCTTTCATGACGAGATTTTTAATGTTATGTTTATATGTAAGTTTTGTGTCTAGTGTAATTCCAAGATATTTGACGCTATTTTTGGTTTGTGTGGTTGTGTTATTTACTTTTAACTGCTGATAGATTTTGTTACAAGAGCGTTGTTTGGAGAATATTATTACCTCAGTTTTTCCTGGGTTTAATGTTATTTTCCACTTTTTGTAGTATTGTTCCAATTTCGTAAGGTGAATTTGTATTTGTTTCGCTGCTACAGTTGCGTAGTAAGATTACGCGTATATTGCCGTGTCATCGGCATATAGTGCTAGTTCTGTTTTCGGAAATTCCTCTATATCGTTGAGATATACATTGTATAATGCTGGTCCTAGTATTGATCCCTGTGGTACTCCTGCTGTTATTGGTCTGTATCCGGTTAAGGTTCCGTTGATTGATACTCTGAATCCTCTATGCGTCATATATGAATGTATAAGTTTTATTATGGCAGTTGGGTACTTATATTGTATTAATTTGTATATAAGTCCATCTATCCATACCTTATCAAAGGCTTTCTCTATGTCCAGTAACAACATTGTTGTTACATGCTTCTTATTAAACCCTGTTATTATGTCGTTAACGATCCTGGTAATTTGTTGTAGTGTATTGTGCTTCTGTCTGAAACCAAACTGTTGCTTTATGATGATATTGTTGTTTTTCTCATGTTTCTGTAGTCTTGTGAGTATAATCCTTTCTGTAACTTTTGCTAGCGTCGGAAGTAGGCTGATGGGCCTGTAGCTGCTGGGTATATTGTCTGGTTTACCAGGTTTAGCTATTGGAATTATGTGTGCTATTTTCCATTGTTGTGGAAAATAGCTCATTTTGAGACGAGAACCGGTAGACCAGCGTGGTATGGCCGTTGGCGTAAATATGTAGATTTGTCAACAGTGTAACGACATTCCTCACTTCAAAATTCACATGGCATCACCTGACAATACACGACACTATAACGATCTACCTTACCTCAAGATATATGTACATGATACCACCTGATAATACACGACACCGCTAGACCGATGGGAAAACTCCAAACACTGAGGCGCGGCAGCCTTATCGTCAAACGACTGTATCGGTGATAACTTTTGATTAAAACTTTGTAACCAATACCTTGTCATTAATTCTTAAAAAGTCCAGATTACGTGACATTTTGGCGATCCTGCCAGGATCCAAAGGAACTCATCTTGGAGAAAACTTCTAATTGATTTCTACGGAACATCAAGGAACGAAGGACTGCGGTCATCTATCCAGTGAAGACTTCCACGGATCAAACGGACCAAGGAAACCTACCTCGACAAGAAGATTAGCAAATTGTCTATTGCTTACTACGATATCCCTCGAAGGGACGGCTAGAATCCCACGAAAACAAGGTAAACTGGCTTTTTCATTTTATAGAAATAGGAAAAACAGCTTCAATTCCGATTCCTCTAACGAAATGGCTCAACCCACACCTCCCAATGAACAAAATATGTTACGACAAATCTTGGATAGAATTCAAAAATCAGACGTATTTAATAGAAGCCAACTTGCGCTTCTCTCCGTTGAGAATAAAAAATGCCCAGAAGAAATTGAAAAATTGAGTGGAACTCTACAATTAACTATGATGAGTGAAGACGGATCAAGCCGACGATCCTCAAGAGTTGAAACATGCACAGACAATTCGGAGGACTCGATAGCTCCAACAGCAAGAAACGTTGAACCAGAAGCTGTACCATCAAGAACTAATGAGGTAAATCGTGAAGAATTACTATCCGCTAAAGATGCTATAGAACTCGTTGATACCTTTCGAGGTCGAGACGATATTGGTGTCGAAGACTTCATAAAAAATGTAAATTACGCGAAAAATCAGTGCTACCAAAGAGCATTATTGTTAAAATTAAAAAAAAAATAACAGAAAGTGCTAAAAGAAGTATTAGATTCTTAGAAATCACTAACTATAAAGAACTATATCAAGCGCTTCGACAAAATGTATCAATACCATGCACAGTAACTACGTGCCGGGACAAATTAAGAAACACGATACAAGGAAACACCGACAGCGTTCAATCTTATAATTTACGATTCCGACAACAATTGAACGAACTACTTTACGCGATTCAGAATAAACATTCCAAACCTGTCAGTAGAAGAATAGCCATAGAAGAGGAAGAGACGGACGCAGTTAAAACATACATAATGAACTTACGAGAAAACATAGGATGCTACGTTATCCCTAATCAACCGGATAACCTACTAAAAGCACAAAACTTCGCATTAGAAATGGAAACATACATAAAAGAGAAACACTATGGAAGAAGACAGATGAATCCAAGGCCAATTCCGAACACACAACCGCAACGGCGAAAGACACAGATAAAGACTAATTTCCGAAAAGTAAACGAACCAACTGGCAAGCGACGATTCGAATACGTAAACAACCAACCATTGAGTGAGAGAGCAACGCTGAAATGCACCAAATGTGGAAGAATGGGCCATACAGCAGAAAGATGCTTCGCACGAAATTTTTCAATACCCAGCCAAAGAAACCTGCCACCAAGACGAGTCAATCAGATAGGGACAGAAGAAGAGACAATGGACGAATACGAATCAACTGTACAAGAGGAAAACTGCTTTCAATACACATGCGACGAGGGCCGGAAGGAGACTTCAAAAGAATGCTCATCGACACTGGAGCAGGAATAAATTTAATGAAGGAAAGTAAAGCAAATCAAATATCACAATTTAAAAATCAAACATTCTTCAAAGTCTGGGTACTTAACACTTTACCGACCGCTAGCGGCTGAACGGCATACGCCCGTCCGACCGGCCGTTCAGCCACGGATTCTCCCTGGCACCGGCTCTGTTTCGGTTTAGACTGTCGCGCGGGAATGTCTGCGCCCTTCGTACGCTCAAGTAAAATTGTCTGCTTTTTGTTATTTTAGGATAATTGGATTTAATAAATTCTTTTATTTTCATGATATAAATGCTAAATTATATTTATTTTATGTATTACCTTAGTTGTCAGTCAAATACTTATATAGAATACCATAATCTATACTACAAATAAGAAACAGTCAATATCTTTTTAAAGTATGGTATCGTTCAAAACAATCGCCTTTATGTAATGGAACTTCGCAATATTTACAAACAAAAGATGTTCTACTCCTTTTTTTATGAACTGCACAAACTCTACATTGTCTTTGGGGTTTTAAACTTCGACCACTGGTCACTATATTTATGAGTTTATGTTTCCCGAAATTCGACAGTCTTCCGGGATGGTCTAATCTGGGTGCTCTCCTTGTGGGTTCAGAACTGGTAGGTAGGTTGTCATCATATTCCATACAATTAGTTTCACTGTCTCCGGTCCACGAAATTGCCACTTTGTGTAGGAAATTCTTGTATGTAATATTTTTTCCATTTAGAACTGTGTAGGTTTTAAATGAGTTGAACAGTGCACAGTTGATGAAAAACATTACCACTCGTTTGGTCCATTTTTTTGTTTTTCGAAAAATAGAATAGTACGCGAGATATTGGTCGGCGCGATCCACACCCTTCATATATTTATTATAATCTATGATGGAATTCGGCTTTTGTATTGGGGCTCTTGATCTTCTGCTTCTGCTTGTGGATTCCATCAATTGTGCAGAATGTATGGTAGAGATCATATTCACAGTTCTTCTACCATTATTCCACGCTTCTAACAGAATTTGCCGATTCCTACGAAATTCGTATTGTCCTTTTGAAAGTCGTAATAGTTGCAGTGATCGAGGAAGACCTCTGTTTTTGCGAATGGTTCCGCACACCCGCACTTTGTTTTTTAGGAGAATTTCAGCCATTTTGACACTATTGTAATAGTTGTCTTGATAAATCTGGTACCACATGTTTTTATATGGTTCAATAACCGTTGAAACCGTGTCTACTAATTTGCTGCCATCAGCAGCATAAACGCGAAAGTTACATATGTAGCCTGTGACAGCTTCACACAACATTCTCACAAGTACTCCATATTATGTAATTTTAGCAGGATTATATGTTCTAATCGATAGTCTGCCTCTCCACGGAATGACACACTCGTCCAAAGACAATTGTTGTAAGGGTGTATAGACGTTATTAAATTTTTCCTTTAGGTAATCAAGGACAGGCTGGACTTTGACAAGCCTGTGTGAATTCCGAGGTATGTTGTTATTATTGCAAAAATGCCAGCTTTGCATTATTTGCATAAATCTGTTCCTGCTCATTACTTGTGAGAAGAACGGAGTTACTATAGTTCGATCAGTGGACCAATAGTCGTAAAGAACGTCTTTTTTTACTTGTCCCATTAGAATTATTAGCCCTAAAAACTTTTTCATCTCTGGCACCGTGATATCAGTCCATTTTTTTGCTTTAGATGGAATGTGATATTTTTCCATGATCTGATAATGATACCTATTAGATTCCATTACCAAATGCTCGAAGAAGTCATTGCCAATAAATAAATTGACACTTTCAATCAAATTTTCAGGAGACTTTGGCATAATTTTTATGCCAGGGCTGCCTTCGAACGGTTCCAAAGTTATTCCTTCGTCATTCGTCGACCATGTATCATCATTATCTGCTCCGTTATTTGCACCGTCTTCGATATTACTTATTTCGTCGTCTTCTGAATCACTATATCTTAGCGGCAACACAGAACTTCGTTTTCGAATTATTACTTCGCTGCTATCAGTTTCGCCACCACTATCACTTCCTGAAGAACTGTCAGGACAATCTGATAAGTCATCTAGATAAAACTCTTGGACACTCCTTTTTTCACTCATTGCGAACGGTAAATTTTTTAAAACGGTAGTGATATGAAAATGTGGGATGTTACAAAGCAAGCCAACTAAAACAACTGAGCAACGTCGGCTGTCATTTTTTGAGCGTCGGTGACAAAAGCCGATTAATCGGCTACCGGTCGGTAAGCGCTGGCGAAAAAAAGCCGATTTATAGGCTACCGGTCGGTGGGCGTTGGCGACAAAAAGCCGATTAATAGGCTACCGGTCGGTAATGTGTTAAGAATCGGTGGTAGACATAGGAGTTCTTTTAATTGTTGGAATGCGTTTTCTTCTGTGTTTTCCCATATCCACGGTGTTGATTCTTTCAGTAGGTTGGTCAATGGTTGAGCCTTTTTTGCAAAGTCCTTTATGAATTTTCTATGGTATCCCATTAATTCAAGGAATTGTTTTACTTCCTTAGGATTCTTTGGTCTAGGATAATTTTTAATTCTTTTCACGTTCTTCGGATGAGGTTTCACTCCTTCTTCAGAGATAATGTGTCCTAGGTATGCCAATTCCGGTTTCAAAAATTCGCACTTATCTGGTTGTAGACGTAATCCGACTTCTTGCAATCTTCGAAAAATTTCTTTTATATTCCTTTTTTGTTCTTCCAAAGTTTTTCCATAGACTACTATGTCATCGATGTATGCAAAATATATTTTTCCGATTAGTCCTTGTAATCCTTGGTTGATCATTCTTTGAAATGTTGGAGGTGCATTTTTTAATCCAAACGGCATTCTGTTACATTCATAGTGTCCCTCTGGTGTGGAGAATGCAGTTTTTTCCTTGTCTTCTTCTACTATTTCTATTTGATGAAATCCTGAGGCCAAATCGAATGCAGAGAAGTATTTTGCACATCCGAGATTGTCTAGGATTTCCTCAATATTTGGAAGTGGATAGGCGTCTAATGCGGTTTTTTCGTTTAATTTTCTATAATCAATGACAATTCTCCATTTTTGTTTTCCAGATGCGTCCTGCTTCTTCGGTACAACCCATAGAGGAGAGTTGTATGGCGATGTACTTTCTCTAATGATGCCTTTCTTTAACATGTTCCTGACTTGATTAGTTATTTCTTCTTGATTTTTGGATATCTGTATTGTTTCACGTGTTTGGTACGTTGTCATAGGTGTGTATGTGATGTTTCGTTAATTTTGTTAATGGTAACGGATCTCCTCGGAGCACGAAAATGTCATAGTATTGCTGAATTATTTCCCACAATTCTTCTTTTCCTTTGTTGATGTGGTCCAATCGTACATTTTGTTGTAATAGTTCTTTCCTTACCTTTGTTAAATAGTTCGATGAATTTTGACGAAAGTCTTCCTTGGTTATGGGTTTAGCGTTTATTTTGTTTACTGTTGATAACTTAAAGGGGATTTGCGCTCTTCCGTTCTTGACGTTGACTAGGATGTCATAATTGTTAATAGAAATTTTCCCTTCTCCGTCACGTATGTTTCCGATGTTGATTGTATGTATATCGTTCCTCTTCAAGTTGGAGTAAAGGGAGTGCCTCGCCGAATATTTGTATTGTATTCGCTTTCAAAGAAACCACAGTCTTGTATTGTGTTAGAAAATCTATTCCTAGTATTCGAATCTTTTTTTGTAATTCGTTGTCTTTTATAATTTGGAAAGCGAAGTTCTGATGTTTAAATCTTGTTTGCCATGTTCCGATTGTTCTGAACGAACTGGTTAGCGTGTGTATTTTCTTTTGTTCCCTTTTGTTGATTTGATACGGTTTTTCTAGATTTGAAATTTTTAATAAAGAAGTTGACGCTCTTGTATCTACTAGGAATAAACCTTCTTTCATACCGTCTATTTTTATTTTTACGTAAGGCAAATTTTTGCTTTCTACTTCTATTTCTCTTGGTTTCGAGGGTACGGAGGTCCTCGAAAATTCTGTTTTTCTTTTGGAAAATTTCTGCATTCTTTTCTTGACTCTACCTTCTGTATTTTGTTCATTCTTTCAAATACAGGAGGTCTATTGGTTTGCATAAAGAAAGTGGTTGAAGGATTCTTTCTTATATTGAATCTGTGATTGAATGTATTTGATTGCGTGTTATATCGACAGTTGAATCTATTATGTCCTTCCTTTCTGCAAATCACACAGTATGACCTGCTAAGTTGTCTAGCAGTTCTTGTATTATTATTTTGCCTAATCTGTCTTTGAAGCTTCTCCCTATCCTCTCTATTCTTTATTTCCGCTTCTGCCCTAAGAGCACTGTTTCTAGCTTCTGTCAAATCCTTCGGCATTGAAGTGCGTACAATGAGGCTATATTTCGTTAAGAGGTTTCCTATATATTCGCTTAAACCTCTTTGTTTTTCGTTGTTTATAATAACTTCTTTATTTGCGTGAGGAAGGCTTTGATGGACTAAAGTTTCTATGATTTTATCGTGATAGAACATGAATCTCCTAGAATATTCTTCTACTGACTCATTTTCTTTCTGCAAACAATTAATTCTCATAATCTGGTATGAAGACGTATCCGTAGCTGTTCCGTAAATACGTCTTAGTACGGTTTTTAAATCACTAAAATTCGGTACATTGTCTGCCTTTATGTCAAGCAAAGCCTTTCCCGTTATTTTTTATGCCAAGACCATACCGAAAAACGTTTCGTGAGCTCTCACAGGTAATTTTCTCAGGGCGAATTCACTTTGCGTTATAAATGTGTCGACGGGAATTGTGACTCCGTCGAACGGTTGAATTGTTAATAGCATTGTCTTTTCATCATGAATATAGTTTTCAGGATAATCATTAGTAATTTCTGAAGCTTGCCGCATCTTCTTCCTTCTTTTCTACTTTTGCTGATAAATTGTTTACTTGAAGAGCAATTTCCTCAATCCGCCTTGAGAGGTTTTCAATGAAATGTTCCATTTTAAAAATCTTACCTTTACACTGCTACTGCTTATTGCTAACTCGGTTCTAAGCGCTTGTCAATTCTTCTTCCTCCTGGGGGATGTTTCTTCGTTGTCTTCTTTGACGTCTCCTTAAGGGTAAGCTTCTCCTCTTAAGGATTTTCTTCTTCTTTATTTTAATTTTCGGGATTTCACTAGATCTTGCGAAGACCAGCGTATCCCACCGCTGCCACCAAAAATGTCACAGGCGAAGACGAAGAATTTTTGTTTTAAAAAAATGTTACTTTATTACGACTTATACACTACTCTTGGATTACACTTAATGATAATTACGGATAAGCGGATTAACACGCGACTTGACTCTTGAACAGTAACGACTGAATGAATGAAATAATAATGAATCCTCGCTTCGGTTTCCTCGTTCCTTTTATATTGGGTTTGTTTGTAAATATTTGTTTCCGATATCTTAATCTTTTCCGGCTCAATTGTTTTCCTTATACTTCGGTCACAAAGTTTAATTATTTTTTTCTAACATTAGTTATACATGTTAGCGACGATGTCTTTCCAAGGGTCGTCGAAGGCAATTAGCCCGACGCTATTTTGCTTTCGTACGATTTATGGCAGGGACTTAGTCTGTGTGTGATCAGTGTGAATGACAATATGCAGACATCCGGCGATGGCTAGTGACTCGAAGTCACGTAGCTATCGGGTGTCGTAGATATGTTTGTTTAGAAGAATGCAAGAGAAAGTTTGGGGGTGGCAAGCAGCCCGACGTTGCGTTGCCTTAAGGGTGTGATTGTCGTTTCTAAAGGAGCTGGCCACGGAGTGGGGAGGGCAAGGATGCCTTCTGGTAAGAGGACTGTGAGAAACAGCACGGCACTTACCCCAGAACTTCGGAACAGAGTAAATCTAATAGAGTGATTGACCACCACATCCTAGTTTACCATAGAACACTGCTAACATACAAATCGTTTTTCTTAAAACAATTTATTCATCTGAAAATGTGCTATTAACACTATGCCGTCCAATGACACCACGTTGGTATCGCGTAGAAATATTTCTATTGTAATAAAAAAGCTTACATCTATTTATACAGATCCTCGAAATTTCATGTAAATCGGGTGACAGGATCAAGTAAGAGTTATTAGAATTTTCATGCCCTGATACGGTACTTTGTAATTACAATATGAACGATCATGCGAAAAAGGCTGGTAACAGATAGTAGAATTTATGCGAGACATACTGGCGACAGACGAAAGATTTTCTATCGCACGTGCGGACGTCAAAGTGCTAAAAAAAAAAAAATTAAAAAAAAAATTTTTTTTTCATAAGTAATAAAACCTTGTATTCTTTTCGGATAACGAATAAAAGTATCGAACGCAGCTATTAAACGACTTATTAGTTTATTTGTTATTCGTGAATAACGAATAATTTCACATTATTCTTAATTTAAAATGACATAACATTTTCCGCGATACCTATGCTGTGCCAGTGCGTTGCCGGGACCCCGACCGAGCGTCCGTGTGTAAGAGCCATGCATACGCGGTTGAGCGCGCGGCCTCCGGGCGCTGATTGGCCAGTGTTTTTCGTTAATAACTTAAAAAGGAAGCTTCAAACAACATTTTGGTAAAGGAAAAGGTTATTCAGAATCACCTCAGCACCCCCCATTTTCGGATGTTACACTCTTTCTGGGACACCTTGTATAGGTTGAGTGGCGCCTAACGCGATATAATGAGCATTAGAACCACGGAAAAAGTGGAGATATCGAATTCCTCTAGTATAAACTTGCAAAGGCGATAAAAGGTTTAAACTATTGTTGCGTATCGTGGCTGTGGTAGAGAAATAGTTTCTTATTCATCATTGTACATCATTTATTCTATTGATGTTTGTTTGGTTATACAGTGTCGTGTTGCTAATATATTTTGTATAATTAGAACTTTCAGTTTTGTAGAGCCTCAGGCAATTCCCGGATTGATATCCGATCGAGAACTGATAAAACTGTTTGGAGTGTCAAATCAGAACACCGACCGGGACGAAAGAGAAATTACAATTACAATTAACCGAAAAGTGATCACAAATTTAATTGGAATATCTAAATGAAATTATTTCCAATATGCACAAACGTTTATATTACATAATTAATTAAAGCGGCAATCCAACCAAGTTAATGTTAATATGCAATAGTAATTTTTTTGTGTAATATTTGAATATTCTTGCGACGCTAAAATTATATATTATTTCAGTTACCATTTATTATTAAGAAAAGTATAAAAATTATATAAATAAATGTTACACTCATAGCATGTAAAACAAGCGTTGTTCCAACTTACAGAAAAATCATTATTTAATTAAAATATTATTATTTTCACAAATAACAAGTAACGTATAGCAGTAACTCCTCGGGCTACATGATGTCCGAATATTCATGTCGGTTACTGTATGTTCCTTCCTTAGTTCGAGTTGCGACTCGAAAATTAATTAATACCGATAAATTGACGTCCAGAATGTTCTGCTAAAGTAGATTGAGAGTTCTACTATACGAGTTGCCTCCACATCGAATTTTTTGTGCTGTAATTGGCTATTTACTATTTTCTCTATGAAGGTGTGTTGTGCTATTGGTCGCAATTTTGGCGGCAGGGGTATTATTAATCTAACGGAGGACGGGTGGGCTATGTCCGAGGAATTTGGCGGGAGTCTCTACGGGCGATACGATTGCTGCCGTGATCGGTATATCGTGTGAATATCGGAATTCGAATTAAGTAAAAAACAACGATCTTAGGTAAATTAGGGAAATGAAAGTAATTGAGGAAAATCTTCGAACATTAAACAAATGTAAAAAAATGATACACAATTCTTAAATGTAGAAGAAAACCGGCAGGCAGACAAAAATGAAAAAGAAAACATAACCTCGAGAATGAGCACGTGGCGGATGTCGCGAAGAAAGGAATTCGCAAAGGAAGCAATTTAACGTAGAGAAGAATCTGGGACAAAACAATTTAAATAAACTTAAAGGGAAAAACGAGGCTGTGAAAAAAGAGCTAAATAAAATCAAGGATATCTTTATGAAATAACGAGAAGGTGGTGAAGAGAAACAGACTGTGTTAGCTTTTGAACCAATAAAGAATATCACCAAAACCTAGAATATCAAATAGGAAGAAATGCAATAGTGAAGATGCAGAAGCATTAACAATGATGTCAGAAAAGAGGAACAGAGCCAGTAGAAATAGAGAAAGGATGCAGAGTACAAAAGGCAGCATCGAGAAATAATATCAGCTGCAACGTAAAAAGCAACGAACACAGCAGTAAAATCCACAACAAACACAACTGAATTATGGAGCAAAAACACACAAGGCAAAGAGGGAAAAGAGAAAACCACAAATGAAGCAGGTATAAGGAGCAGAATATTCCATATTTATATTTTCTACCAAGATCCAAACGAAATCATACCAATGTAGTTCATATAGAAAGTTAAAATTTCAAATGAAAAGAAACACATATTACAATTGTACAAAATTAGTAATCTAATCTATATGAATACTAAAGAAAGCAAATACAAGTGTTTACTTTTATATACCAAAAGAATTAAAAAACAATAGCTTCTTAAAGGACTCCCATAGTCCTACAACGATCATGAAGTTATGGTAATTTTACAAATAGTAGTACGTACGGACTTACAATTTGTCAAAGTTGTCAAATTCAAAATGGTGAGAACGATAACAAAAAAACCATTCACTACCTGTATTTTTACTACAGACATCAGCAAATAGCAATCTCTTTAAATTTGGCAAAATCAAATACATATTCCATTATATGTAATAAGATAGGAAAGATTGAAGAAAAAAGGATAATGTACAATGTAAGAGATGCCAAAGGTTTGGCCATGTGGCAGTAAGCTATCATTGAAATTATCAGTGTGTGAAGTGTAATATAAACTGTAGTTCAAGAGAATGTAAAGTAAACCGATCAACGAACAAGGACGAATCACATATGTCACACTATAGAAATTGCAATAACTTTGGATACCTGGTATATCATATAGGGAATGCCCAAAATATAAAGAATTCAAAGAAAGAATTTTGAAAGCACAGGTCAGGAAATAAGGAAAACAATCCAAGAATGATAACCAGCTCAGCTTACATAACAATAGGAAACTCTGATGCAACTATCATAACAAAAGGATAAAGTAACATAACACTACAAAGCAGAGACTGGACACCTACAGCCCATGGGAGAGAACCCACAGCCGCAAGGTACAGAAAACACCAGTGTGATGTAAGTACAAATAAATAACTTGATAAGGTTTCAAAAATTGTTGCATGCATTTGTCCGTGGTAGTTGCCTTTCGTGTTGCCTGCTTTAAGTCTTTGAGGCACACGATTTTAAAGAAAATAAAAATCCTAGTTGTACAGAATTTTTTTTCAATCTAAAAAGATGGAAAAAAACATTTATTTCGATTATTTAACATAAAACATTACTGTAGGTATAGAATTTCTACGTATCTATCCTTTATTAAGATATACGCGACGTATCGTTTTCGTGGTACCGTGTGTTTTATTTTTCGTTTCCTACTTTTCGTCCAAAATCCCTGTCGCGCCGCGGCCGCGATCTTTTATATCAACGTCTGTGGAACATTCGCGAATCACCTCATACTCTCGTTGCCGTGCCGTACACGATCATTCCTATCAGTCACTCATACATACACATACGCATTCGCACGGGGTTGGTAACACAGGAAAATTCTCGAAACTTCCCTGACCGTCGATTGCAGTGGGCCAAAAAAGTATTCATACAGTGCAATGATTACACTTTCATCTTCATTATTTTGGTGTTACGACAATTACTTCTAATGTGATATATACATGAATGGAAAGCACGTAAAATACGCTTTAAAATAATGTACGTAACCCTTTATTTTCATTAAGATAATACCACTAAATTATTATTTTCTATGAACAAGAGTAAGATTATGATCAAAAAAGTATTCATACAGTATACTGAATTATAGCTGAATTACAATAAAAGGAACAGGTTTAATATTTTGTCGGTTATCCCTTTGCATGAATAACGGCTTGTAATCTCCGTGGCATAGATGCTGTTAGATTTTCTGTCTTGCTTGAATCAATTTTAACCCATTCTTTACACAGAGCTTGCTTTAGTTCCCCCTTAGTGCGTATATTACGTTTATGGACATTTCTATACAATTCTTCCCACAAGTTTTCGATAGGATTCAAGTCCGGAGATTGTGGGGGTGTTTTTAGTAAGTGAGGCACATTATACAATAGCCATTCTTGAACAATACGAGAGGCATGTTTCGGATCATTATCGTACTGGAAATAATAATTATCCAAAACATTTAATTTTATCGCACTCTCTTCTAAATTTTCTTGTAAAATATTTAAATACACAAATCGGTCCATAATGCCGTCAATAAATTTCAAATTTTCTACACCACTTGCTGTCGCGTAGCGAACCGCAGGTATCCACGCATTATGCGTCCAAGGACGAGCAGTTTTAACCTTCAATTGTACAGTCTGTTCAGTAAGAGCATTGGTACGATATCTACAAAAATAATAACTATTTTTTGATAATTCAAAAATTATTCTGAAGTATACCTATAATATTACATTGCAATTACCTAGTATTGTGTACAATCACCATTATTTTGTAATATAGCCTCACATCGTCTTGGCATACTTTTCACCAGGTTTTCTGCATATTCCCTTGGTAAAGATCTCCATATCTTTCTTATTTGACGACTTAGTTGTTTTAATGTACACATAGTCTTTCCACGAAGCTTCATCTTCACAATATCCCATACATTTTCTATTGGGTTTGCATCTGGTGATTGTGAGGGCCATTCCAGGACGTTGATACCATTCTCTGCTTTCCAGTCCCGGCACAGACGACTCCGCTGTTTTGGATCGTTGTTCTCTTGTAACATCCAGGACGTGTTGTCTTCACCAAACCACACTTTAGCAGATTTTAACAAACATTTTTCGTATATTTTTAGCATCAGTTTTGCATCCAATGTGTCTGTTGAGCGTCGCGGTACGATTCTTGCGAACACTCTGACTTAGTTTTAAATTAATAACTCTAAGCCTGGTTGAAACGATTAAAGATAGTCGTTATGGTACGACACGATATATACGATTTGTCAAGATAGTCGTTATGATACGATACGATATGTACGATTTGTTAAGATATTGTGTTTTACTTGTTTTCTGGTCTTTCGCGGAAATCTACTCTTAAATAGTACGTATGGAGGGCAGTGACGGGGGATGAGACACGCGGATTGGTCGTTACACTGAATTTTGATGTTTGGGAAGGGAAGATGGTCGTGTTCCTTGATTGTTTGGAGGTTGGTGGCAATCACCAACAAGCTGACCGCCTCCAAGCCTCTTGGTCATCCCTAGGCACCGAGGGCACCTTCGAATGACGTCAGGGAAATTCTGCGTGTCTCAACCGTAGCAGGTAATAACCTTATGAAGCTCCTTGACCCTACTAAAACATGCGAAAGCTAAATTCAAAGGAAAAGATGTTAATCCGCGAACAAAGAACGAAGGTGCTCGTCGAAGACATTATGGAAGGTAACCGATGGTCGATGGCTTCATTAACTCATTATTGCTACGGGCCAGTTCAGAGGTTCATAGAAGATTGACGCTATTTGCAACAGTTAAACTCTGAACTGGTTTATGGCGTGTCGTTTGAGGAAAGAAATGGAATGCGATATTGAAAGGGAGTACCGAATAACGGGGTTTCGATTGCACGTGAGATCGGCCTCAATAGTGTCAGTAAAAAGAAAAAGATTTCCGAATCCCAGAGAACAAAAGCATCTCCAAACATGGACTTTAATTGGATGTTTAACTGTCCGTTGAAGCATTGGATGACCCTTCATACTCCAGGCTCTTTTTTGAGGAATTCATGCCCAAAAACACGACTCGTCGGTAAAAATGATGTTTTGCCAGTTGCGGTGAACATTTTGCTGCGCCCAAGCGAATCTGTTTTCAACGTGTCTTTCGGAGAGTAGCGGTTTTAGCAAAGTGCTTCGTAATTTAATTTCTGACTCTTCTAATCTTTTTTTTATTGTTGCCATACTGATCTTTATACCCTTTTTTTCAAGAATTTTGCATACGTGACGCAATGATAAAGAAGGATTTTTTTTAACATTTGGACAACGATTCTATCCTGTCTTGTGGTTGTTCTCCATTTTTTCCCTCTTCCTTCAAAATTATCGACATTTTTTGTTGTTTTGTATCGATACACCCACTTCCTTACAAATTCCACCGATTTTTGCATATAGCGACTTATAGCGATTTTAAAAAAAATATTTCAAAAGAATTTATAATTTATTTTATTATTTTTGATAACTTGTTTGGTGGGATACATACAATCCCATCACTTATTCAGCTTCCAAATTGGTATTAAACATCAAATAACATGTTTTTGTTTTATTATAAAACAATTTATTCACTCATAATAAATTTTAAGAAAGGAAACAACATATACCGTTATG
Organism: Anthophora plumipes; assembly: GCA_951804975.1. NCBI lineage: Eukaryota > Metazoa > Arthropoda > Insecta > Hymenoptera > Apidae > Anthophora > Anthophora plumipes. Next base: position 9,368,946 of record OX638120.1, on the reverse strand, counting down.
AAAGACAAAAATTCACTGCATCACACAATTCGTCAATCTTAACACTGCCGGCCGCTTACTTCTCGCAGCGCCTTTACGCTGCCGTCGGCGAATTTCGCGTGGACTCTACTGCTTCCGACAGTAATATTTACGCTATCCGTCGTACATGGGGTATGGTTATTATTAAAAATGACACTAAAATTAGCGTTATATAAATTTTAATGCATATTTTTACATTTTTAAATTATCACTTATATTATTTACAAAAAAAATTTTGGGTTTAATATTTTACTCTTGTATGGTAAATTTCGAAACATTTTCCTGCATGCAAAGATACTTTATAGGATGAACACATATATGAAGTGGAACTTCTCTTTTTTGAGGCAGAACAAACTTTGCAAGCCCTTCGCGGGTTTTCAATCCTTCCCGTGCCAATAATTCTTATGATGGTATGTTTTCTCATATCCGCAGAAAGCCTGTCCAATGTATCATGTCTCAGCGATCTAATATTGCATTGAACATGTGATCCTGACTCTGGCATCGCTTTATTTACGCCGATCCATGAATATGCGACATCCATTAAAAATTTTTTAAACCTGGTATGACTTCCGGAACTTTTTACATAAACATGATACGCATTAAATAATGCGCAGTTTATTAGATACAGAACTGTCATCTTTGTCCATTTTTTGCACTTTAGTAGAATAGAATAATACGCCAGGTATTGATCCGCGCGATCAACACCTTTCATAAAGGGTCTAGCAGGTTAAGGGGGTCAAAAGTGCTCTCCAACCGATTTGATAGTGCGATACACCATTCGATAGCTTACCAAAAGAAAACACATGACACCAAGTTTCAACCCTCAAACTCAACCGTGGGGGTAGTTACAGGGTAAATTCGAATTATCAGTTTTTGGACTATTTTCCCTATTTAATGAATCGCAAAACTTCTGAAAAAAATCTGACATATTACACACATGAAGGCACATCTTAGGAAATTTTTTCCGATTTTTTCGTTGCAAATCGTAGCTGTAAAAAATAAAAAACGCAAAAAAATGTGGATATCTTTTGAAAAAAAAATAGCGCTTTTTTTATATTTTTTTAATAGCAGCATATTAGCATGATCATCATGCTCAATTTTTTTCATATTTTTTGGATGGGTGCGCCGTTGTCAAAAAAATTAAAAACCGATATTTTTAAGGTATTTCGCGTGAAAAAGTAACTTCTACTTCGAATTTTTACATTTTCTGCATACAGTGTGTATTAGGGTGTCCCATAAGTTTCTTCACTTTTTTTGATGCGAAATGAATACACGATATTTGCTGTTTAAGATTGATTTATTATGTTATATATGAACCGTTCTGTTCTATAACCTTCTTCCGTCTCTCAGGAAGCCTCATTATGCCCTCTTTCCAAAATTGTTGAAGCTTACTTGCAAAATATTTATCTAGGTGCATTTTTATTTCGCTTATGGATTTGAAAGATTTACCACGGAGAGAATTTTTTAAGGAGAGGAACAAGTAATAATCGGATGGAGCAAGGTCTGGGGAGTACGGAGGATGAGGTAGAACGTCCCAATCAAACTGTAATAATTTTTGCCTTACGGCCAACGCAACATACGGTCTTGCGTTGTCGTGATGGAAAACGACGCCTCGTCGGTTCGCCAATTCTGGCCGTTTTTCTGCTATGACGGCTTTCAATTGATCAAGTTGATTGCAATATTTGTCAGCATTGATCGTATCACCTTGAGGAAGGAGCTCGTAGTACACTACACCTTTCCAGTCCCACCAAATGCACAAAAGAACCTTCTTCGGATGAAGTCCAGGCTTCGCAACAGTTGAAGGTCTATTTTCCTTAGTCAAAGTGCGTTTTCGATGCACATTTTGATACAAAATCCAAGTTTCGTCTCCAGTGACAAGCCTCTTTAAGAAAGGATTTCTTTCATGTCGCTGGAGAAGCAAATCGCACGTAGAGACGCGGTTCATAAGGCCGGTCTCCGTCAATAGGTGTGGAACCCAAACTTCATATCGATTCGCATATCCCATCTTGATTAAATGCTTATGTACCGTTGTTTTGGGAATGTTAGTGGTATTCACTATCTCACGCACGCTATATCGCGGATTTTCAGCGAGCATAGTCTTGATAAGTTCCATATTCGTCGTTTCTGAGCGGCCGCTGTTGTCTTCATCTTTCAACTCGAAATTGCCAGCTCTAAATTTCTTAAACCAATTGTGGACGGTCCTAATAGTCGTAGTACCACTCCCGTAAACGGTGCAAATCTCGTCTGCTGTGTCCATTGCATTATTGCCTTTTTTAAAGCAATGAAGCATAACATGCCGCAAATGCTTCTTTTGGCTCTCCATATTGAACGGTGCAAAAAAAATTTTTAAAGAGACTTTGTCACCAACGAAACGTACTTTGAAAGAGCTCTGGGACGACTGAAACCGATGTCATAAACGGCTAAGAAATAAGCCTGCATGTTTATATAAACATAGCCAGTTAGAATCATTCATAGCGTGGCGCTGAAGAAACTTATGGGACAACCTAATATATCGTGCAACCTCGAACATTTTTACATTCGAAGAAACAGTAAAACAGTATATAAATTGAAGAAATTGAGTTAATTCAACTAAGAGCAATCTATGTTCAATATACAGGGTGTCCCGGTTAAGTGAGTACAGCTGGATATCTCGGAAGGAGTTGTAGTTATTAAAAATGTGTTCGTACAAAAGTTGTTTGGTACGACGGGCTACATCATGTAGTAATTGTAAAATGTTTTTAAATAAATGCTATTTATTGAGATATAGTTAGGAATTAACCCCTTGGCCTACACGATATCTACCAATTGCGCGAGCTATAATACGCAAGAAATTCGTTCGCGCGCCGTGCCATTCAACTGTTCAGCCGTGTACCCGAACTGGCGCAAAGTGTATACTTTTCGTAACATATATATTTCAATGCAACGAAAGGAATTGTGAAATAATAAACAATGTTTAGGTACAAATAGTAATTTTAAGACGTCTAGGAAGTAATCATAATCAATTGATCAGTTGACAAAAATAATTTATTATTTCAAAGTAGATAATGAATCAATAACATTTAGAATAATGAAAATTAATAGTCTTCAACTGTATGATATCTTTCAAAACAATGAGGTACATGTAACGCAACGCGACAGTTCTTACATTCCCACGTAGTTTCACATCTTTTCTTATGTTTGGTACAGACTTTGCAAGCTCTCGTTGGATTTTTTTTCAATGGCGTGGGATTAATATGTTTCGGAAAGTGACCCCAATTTTGCGCCTGTAGCCTCATTGGTATATCCCCGTTCGATAATGGTTCTGGTCTATTATAATTTTGTAATGGCACGGTTTGTAATATTCCTTCAGCTATTCGAAGCCTGTACTCAGTGTAATTCTGTTTCTTTCCCATAATGGTTTTGTTGTACAGAATATATGAATTCAAAAGGGCCATATCGCACATGTAAAAAAAGATTTTTCGGTACCCCTTCATGAATTTTCTCATAATAGGGAAACTCGCTAATACCTGATCCTGGCGATCAATACCAATCATTCCCATATTATAATCTATAACACATTTTGGCTTCAAAATAGGGCTTAGATGACTTCCGTTTTGCGCAATCATTTCTGCACTTTCGTGCTTTGTTGAAAGCATATGGACGTCTCGTCTATCTTTCCATTTCACCGCTAGTATGCCATTGCAACTTCTTATTATACAGTCTCCTTTTTTCAATTTTGCTTTACCAAAATCTCCCGGCATATTTTTTCTCTTGCAACGTACTGTCCCAAGAACGTTTGTTCCATTTCTAACCAAAGTTAGAAACAATTTCGGCGAAGAATACCAGTTATCTATATATAAGTTATGTCCTTTATCTAGTACTAATTGCAATAACTCCATCACAACAGTTTCAGATGCACTGTATTCAAGACTTGTTTTATCGTTTCCTGAATATATTTTAAAATTATAGCAGTAACCCGATGATGACTCGCAGAGTTTATAAAATTTAATTCCAAACCTCGCCCTTTTTGAAGGATTGAATTGTTTAGAAGACATACGTCCCTTAAATTTCATCAGTGATTCATCGATCGCGATATTTTCTTCCATTACATATACGTCTTTAAAGTTTTCATTAAAATAGTTTATCACAGGTGTCACTTTACGTAATTTATCACTGTTGTCAGCCGTATCGTTATTTGCAAAGTGGAGAAACCTAGTGATTTGTAGAAATCTTCTTAGTGGCATACATTTTCGGAATATGGGTGTTTCTATAATGGCTCTTTTAGACCAGTTCATCTGGATTTTCGGTTTCTTTACTTGAGCCATTATGATGCATAATGCAAAGTATATTTTAATTTCATTGCGATCTACCGGCATCCAAGTTTCATCAATTATCCTTTTTGTATGTGTATGGCCTTTTATTTTTTCTGCGTATCGATTCGTTTCCTGAACAATATTATCCCAAAACACATTGTCGAATATTATATTAAAAAAGTCTAACTCTCTTTTACTTCCACCTAATTGGTCTTGAATTGCTGCTGTTATGCCAGGTGTTTGTGTATACTTCCAGATTTTCGGCTTGTTATTTTTTTCTTCCCAAAACCATTGCGCTGGTAATTGCTGATAAGTGCTGTCTTCATCATCGGAATCATCTTCAATTATTAATCTTCGTGGACGTTTTGTTACAGGAACAATAATATCACTGTCCTCACTATCATATTGAAAAGGATCTGTCGAATCAGAATCGGCAATAGTGCCACACTTCTCTTGACTACCATCACAATCAGATATCTTTCTTCTCGGCATGATGGGTATAAGAGTTTCTTAATTCTTTATACGAAGTTATATTTGAAACGTCTGACAGCAACGAAGCTTTGCGGGCAACTAAAGTAAGAAATCATCCAGTTTCGTCAGAAACAAATGAAAAAAAAAAACAAAATACTGACCTTACAATCAAAGGAAAAACATTCGATTGCGCTAACTGTTCGGTCTAATAATAACACGCGGCATAGGATACACAAATTCCTCACCACGAGTCAGACTCGTGGCTTTTGTTTATGACACAAATTCTTTACCACGAGTCAGACTCGTGGTTTTCACTTATGGCACAAAGTCTTTACCACGAGTCAGACTCGTTGTTTTCGCTTATGGCACAAATTCTTTACCACGAGTCAGACTCGTGGTTATAGGCTAAAGGGTTAAAGAAAAAAATAATATAAAAAAAAGAAATGAGTATGGGTCAGGGCTCGAACTCACGGCTAAAAAATGTGCAGCGATTCCACAGTCAGAACCCTTAACCACTTTTTTTTGTAACATACGTTTATTGTGCCAGAATAAATACAACAATATATACAAAAACAGGTACAACAAACCAAAACGTACAAAAGGATAAGTACGACTAAGGTACAACTGAGATCAAAGGCTCACAGGTCGAGCTCTCACGATCTTAACACTAAACGTAATCTATCGCGCTTATCGCTTAATATAATACTTTTCCTTAAAGCTAACTTAATCTAGAAGACAGTCTTATGTGTATAGAAAAGGCACTTAGAAAACTATACATTTTTTTTGGTTACTTTAAAGCCGCGAAAAGGGGTGGGACAAGGGAAGGAATAAGGAGTGGTGAGGGGAGTAGGGGTTTATACTACGTTATTTTTACGCTAGGAGTTTTTGTTTCTTCTATTTTTACATTTAGCTTAATATTACTTGTTTGTGCTAGTTCAGGAGAGCTATTTTATGATAATAGTACTGTTCTTTATGTATACATTGACAGTGTACGATTATACTCAGGCACACACGCATTCGCGCTCGAGCTCATTCATACACCCATTCATTCCTAATCGCACACATGTATGTTTGTACATCCAGACGCTTATATGTATATATATTTACAGGTTATGTGTAGTATAAATCATGCATGTTTAAAATAAAATTTAAGATTGTAACATTATCTGTATTAGGTAAAGTAAGATATTAGACAGAGCAAGAAAAAGAAAAAGAAAAAAAAAGAAAATTTGGTTCATAAACTAATCGTGATAGTAGATAAGAGAGCGAAAAAGGGAAAATAAATAAACAAACAAACTCCCCGGCGGGGAAACGAACCTTTTTTTTTTTAAAGAGGTTTTTATTTGCTTAATGATGACAATTTATATACAATAGGCGCAAATAAAACTAATAACAAAAGCCTTATACTAACAGTTTACAAATGTATGGTTTCTGCGAAAGAAAAAAAGGAATAAACAGCTCGCATTTGGTCAGTATTTGGTCGACGCTAGGGACGCTATGAGGTGGGGGCTATGGCAGTCTGCCATGAATTTGCCGCCGGTAATGAGTGGATAAGCGGTAGGAAAAAAGAAAAAGGAAACAAAAGAGAAAAACCTATCGAACAGTATTCATTTGATGGGGAGGGGAAGATACGGGGGGGGGGTGTATATATTTATGGGGGTCGGTGTTACATTGGTATTGTTACGCTAAGAGTGGGAGTAGTTAGTACTACTTTATCGATATCGGTGGGCGGTTGCGGTATCAGTGGCGTCGAGGGGTGATGGGTTTTTTGAGCTTGCGACGGCGCCTGAGCTCGTCAATAAGCTGTGCGTCGTCCGCCAGCCACCAATATTTTTCTTTTAGTCTATGGGTGTCGGTGAAGTCGGATAGCGGGATAGACGTATTGTATTTGATTATGGGTTTGTTGGATGATGAGTTGAATGGAATTGATTTATTGGCTTGGTGGCGGGCTGCGTAGTATATTACTGGTATGTTTTGGAGGTTTTGGATGACGCCTTTCCTATCGAAGTACATGAAACTTTGCGGGGGGAGGTAGCCAGATAGGGATCTGGCTTCACAATCAATGCGGTCTATGTCGGTGTAGGATTTAAGGAAGCTATTGTTAATGTTAGGAAGGTTGGCGTAGTAGTCTCTGGTGAGTTTGAGGATGAAGTTGTCGATTCTTGGGGTACCAGCAGCATTGTAGAGGGCTTTGTTTTTGATGAGGTATTTGTTGTTGCTGTTTCTGTACATGTGGAGTGCTGCACGCAGGCACGATCGTTCGAACTTTCGCAGTTTTCCCATTAGAGAGGCGCTAATGTTCCACCACACAGGGGCTCCGTAGGTGATGATTGGTCGGATTAGGAGGAGGTAACATATTATCTTGGCTCGTGGTGGAAGCGATTTACTGAAGAAGAGTCGGCTGTGAGCTCTGAATGCGTTTTTGGCTTTTTGCAGCTGAGTATTGACATGCGTGTTTAGTCGTAGAAGGTAGTCGAGTTGAATCCCTAGATATCTAACAGTTTGTTTATGTTTAATGGGCAAGGGGGTGTTGTTATCATGGATATGGATCTGGAAGTTGGAGATGGAATTTCTGGTATTGAGGTTAAGGAAACGGAGCGGGCGGTGAAAGAGGATGGTTTCGCATTTGTGTGGGTTGATTCGGAGGTTCCAGAGGTTGAAGCGGTTGTTGAGTTTATTAGTCAGCTCTTCAAGCTTGGTTTGAATGACGCGCGGGTTTTTGTCGGCTACTAGGATGATGAGGTCGTCAGCAAAGGCAGCGGCATATGTGTTGTTGCTGTTGTTAAGGTTGAATAGTGATGGGATGTTGTGGGTGAATATGTTGAAGAGGTCTGGGGAATTGACGGTGCCTTGCATAAGGCCTTCAGGTATGGCAAATGTTTCTGTGGATAGGAGGGTGCCGTTCCATACTGAGAATGAACGGTCTCTCGTCGTGTTCCAGATGATATGGGTGAGGGTCAGAGGGTAGTTTAGTGAGTTAAGGATATAGAGGAGGCCGGCGATCCATACGGAGTCGAAGGCTTTTTCAAGGTCTATGAGGGCGGCGCCAACTATGTTACCGTTGTGGAGGTGGGTGTGGGTGTCGTTTAGGATCTTGTTGACGGCATGGGTGGTGGAGTGTTTGTGTTTAAAGCCGAATTGAGAGTCGGGTATTATATTGTATCGTTGTGTGTGGCGTCTGAGGGTTTTATTGATGATGATCTCGTAGACTTTACTGATTGCAGGTGTGAGGCTTTTTGGTCTGTAGCTGGTAACTTTGTTGGGTGGTTTGCCTTTTTTTATGATTGGTAGGATCTTGGATTTTTTGAACTGGTTTGGGAAGTACTTGTTGTTTAGCGCGTTATTGAAAAGGATGGTGTAGTCATGTATGATTGATGGGTCGAGGTGTTTTAGGACGATGGGGGGGATGTTGTCGGGACCTGAGGAGGATTTGTTGGGAAGGTTTTTGAGAATCTCTGCTATAGCGTGAGTGGGCTGGAAGAAGGTGGGTTCCGTGGGGAGGGGGTCGGTCGACAGGTTGAGGTCGTTGAAGGTGGTAATAGTGAAGTTTTGGGTTTCGTTGACGAGGAAGGAGGATGTGAGTTGGGATACGATGGATTCTACTTTGGTTCTTAGGGGAGAGCCAGTATTGGTGTGTCTGGGGGAGTTGGTTTTTTCATAGTATGAGCCTATGATGTTGAGGATATCGTTGGGAGATTCAATGAGGAGGCCGTCAGCTGTATTGGTGATGTTGGGAGAGCAGTTGCTGCGAGTCAGGAGGTCGGTGTCGTTATTGTCGAGGGTGATTGAGTTAATAGTTAATTGCTCTTTGGGGCGGAAGAATCTGTTGATTTTGGGGAAGAAGGTTTGAGGATTGTGGTAGTCGATGTTTTTGATTTGAGAGTCCCAGTATTTGGTGCATGCTGTTCTATATTCGGCTTTCAGGAGACGGTTTATTTTGGAGATGGTTTTTTTGATAAGGGTGATGCGGGATATGGTGTAGGATGAGGCGGGATTTTTTTCTCTATAGAGATCGTTACGAGCAGTGATTAGAAACGATTTGTGTTTGTGTAGTTGTTTGGTTTTGTGATTGACATAGGACAGAATGTTATTGGTTGGTGTATATCTAGGTACCGAGTTATTTATGGCGGTGAGTATGACTGTGTTTATGGTGATCAGGTGGGCGTCTATTTCGGCGTTGGAAAGATTTCGATTAGGTGGGATGGTGTTAGAGTAGGCTTTGTGGAGGTTTTTCTGGAATTTATTCCATTTAGTTTTTTTGAAGTGAAATCGGTGAGCGAGGGTGGGGTTGATCGTATCAGTTGTTGACTGAAGTACGAGGGAGAGGAGGTGAGCCTTATGGTCGCTATTGTAGTCGGTGGTTATTATTTTGTCGCCGTCAGTATCAGTGAGTTGGAGTCTATTGTCGGCAATGCAGAGATCGAGGAAGGTGTTGGCGCTTGGGAAGGTGGGTGCGTTGGGGGGATATAGCTTGGCTTTGAAATTGATGCCCTCACCGCCTAACCATTTCTTTAGGAGGGTGCCCTTTCTGTTAGGTGCATTGTCACCCCAGGAGGGATGTCTGGAGTTAAGATCACCGGCTAGCAGGTAGAAGTTATGGTGGGAGTCTAGTTTTAGGTTACGAAATAATGAATTTAGCTCGTTTATGAAAAGTGATTTACTGCAGTTGTTTGCGTAGCTGGAGACGAGGAAGAGGTTCTGGCCTGGTGTGTGGATGTTTATTATGGTGAATTCGATAATGCTATTGTTTCGGGAGGATGGGAAGTGGATGGTGTCGAATGGGATGTTGCGTTTGATAAGGATGGCTGTGCCGCCACCCTTGAGGCTATTTGGTCGGTCTGTTTTGATGAGAGCGTAGTCTTCAAATTGGATTTTATAGCGGCTACTAAGTTTGGTTGCGCTGGTTAGTGCAATGTCGGGGTTGTGTGTGGATAAGAAATTTAGAAGGTCATAGCGTTTATTGAGTGAAATGAGGGAGTTAGGATTAATGGCTGCGATTTTTAGGCTATTGATTGGGTTATGGGGACTTTGAGTGAGAGGTTGGGAGTGGGTGAAGGGTGACTTATTCATCGTAGATACCCAGGGATTCGTATAATCTATCTATTTTGTTGGTATTGGTATTTATTATTCGGAAGATACTGTCGAGTTTAATATTAATGGCGTCGAGTATATGGGTCTTTATGTTATCGAGAGAGGTGAGTGGATCGGTCCGAGGGGGTTCGGTTTGTCTGGTGGGGAATAAGTATTCGGAACTGTTGGAGCCGGGGGCCCAGGCACTTGTGCCGGTGGTGGTGGAGCGGCCTCGGGAGGGGAAGCCGTGTGTATGTGGTTGGTTGGGGTGGTGTTGAGATAGTCGTGGCGTGGGTGCCGAGCGGACGGAAGGGGGGATCGGTAGCTTGTTGACGCAGTTGTTTATACTGAGTATACGCGCGTCTCGGTGAGGAGATCGGTTTGAGAGGCGTGCCTCCTTGACTTCCTTGGCGAAGGTGAAGAAGGGGCAGCCGCGGAACGATGCTGGGTGTCCGGTTGCATCGCAGTTGACGCAATAGAGTTCGCTTTTGTCAACGGAGTTTTTTGGGACGGCGCATTCGCCTGGGCCATGTGTTTCCTTGCATTTTACGCATCTATAGCCCAGGTTACAATTTGAGCTAGAGTGGCCTATTCGTTGACAATTCGTACATTCAAAAATGCCCTTTTTCCGCAGGGGCTCCCAACTCGCTTTTTGGAAGGCCAGAGATTTTATTTTAGTGAGCGATTGGACGTCACTATCATTTGACACTTGAATGAGGTAATGGAAGAAATCGGGCGTGCTTCGATTGAAGCGGATTTTTGCTATTTTGATTATGTTGATATTTGGGATATTGAGATTGTCGATTTCCGATCGGATATCGGATTCCGTAAAATTGCCGCGGATGCCTTTGAGGATTATGTTTTTGGGCTTAAGGCTTTTGGGGGTGTATGTATATGATTTAATGTTGTGAGTTTTGAGGGTGTTATTTATATTAGCGAAGGCAGGCAGATTACTAGTAAAGATGGTGTGATTGTCTGGTTCAACTTGACAGAGGGTAAAGTCGCCTTTGCTGGCACCGTTGGTGCATAGGAGGTTAATGAGTGATTCTAACCTGGAGCCGCATACGTGGATTGGTGGTGGTCTATTCCGCGGTCGGGGGGTCGACGGGTGGGTGGCTGGATCCGTGGTGTTCCTCTGTGGAGGGTGGGGGTCTTGGTTGGGGTGGTGATGGTCCTTGTCCGTGTCAGGGGGGGAGGGTGCGCTATTGGTTGAGCTGACGGCGAGGGCTGCGAAACGGGTGGTAGTGGCCGGGAGGGCGAGTACTTCCGATTGCGGCAGGTATTCTCTGGGATGTTTTGATGGCCTTTTAGGTAAGGACCATTCGTCAGTGGAGGAGGTCCCCGGGGCGGGGAGGTCCTGAGGGCGGTTGGCGTCGACTGGCGATTTCGCCGGTCTCTTTTTGCTCAGGTTAGGAGCGATGGGTGAGCGGAGTTTGTTGAGCTCCTTGAGGGTGGCCTTGTACATACGTTCAAGTTGAGTGGAGTTGAGCCTTGTCCCGCTGAAGTCTCGCGTTTTTGGTAGGGTAAGCAGCGCTGGTGATGGGGGGGGGGGGTGGCAGCGCTTGTGAGTTGGTCGGTGGAGAGGGCTGCTTCCGTGGGGTGTTTAGTGGCCCCGGGAGGTGGGCGAGGGCAGTTATTGTCCCAGTTAGCGGGGTTGTTCACGTCCCCTGAGAGGGCTAGATGGTCGCTTTCGTCGTCGTCATCCATGGTAGTGCCGGGTGACGCGGGTGGCGCCACGCTTAAGGTATGGCGTGCGCCGTAGGTCCGCGGGATGGTGGTGATTGCACTGTTACACGGCAGCACGTCACTAATAACTTACACTGCGTTTCCGGTCGGCGTGAGGCAAAAAAAAAAAAAGAGGCGCGTTGGAAAAACACGCCGTGTCAAGAGGACTTTTCCAATGGATAGCGTGGTTAGTCGCGCGAGGCGTTTTGTAGAGAGTGAAAAAAAAGAACTGAAGGGCTTGAGGAGCGCTGGAGGACACGTGTGTCTCCGAGGGCTGACAAGCATAGAACACGCGGGGAAACGAACCCCGGTCTCTCGCGTGACAGGCGAGGATACTACCCTATACAACCGAGGATTTGAACGTCAGTGTTTTTTATTAAGAGCTATTTATAGTGTTTTAATGTTTGTGTTTTGTGTTTGTTGTGTAAGTGTGGTAACCACCAATGTCTTTTTGTGTCGCGTCGGTGTGCGTCTGTTTTGTCTATTTTTGAGAGTTTACAGCTGAGTCTTGTGTTTATGTCGTTGTTTTGTATGTCTGCTGAGTATAGAATTTTTTTGTCGTCTGCTTTCCGTGTGATATGGTAAATAAGTGGTGTGTTGTCTTTGCTCTGTATGTATCCTTTGCTGTCTAGGTGTATAAATGCTTCGGGTGGAATGTAGCCTGTGTGGCTAGTGTTTTCGTGATATTGTGTGTGGGGGTATATTGTACTGTATAATAGACTATTGTTTGTTATATTTTTTATATTTGCCCAGTGATTGCGTGTGAGTTTTAATATGTGTAGGTCTATTCGTATTATGTTGGCGTATTCGTAGAGTTTATGGTTGCTCATTAATTTTGTGTAGTTGGATTCAGGTGTTCTGTATTTGCCTAGGCAGGCTCTGAGGCATTTTCTTTCAAAGACTCTGAGTTTCTCTATTGTACTTGCAGAAACATTGAACCATATTGGGCAGGCGTAGGTTATTATTGGCCTTATGAGTGTTTTGTAGCAAATGATTTTGGTTTCTGTAGTTAAATCCCTAGAGTAGAATAGTCGTTTATGGCTGGCAAATGCTCTTTGTGCTTTTTCGATTTGTATGTTGATGTGGTTGTAGTAGTTTAGTCTATAGTCTATGTGTACTCCTAGGTAGCGAACTATGTTTTTGTTTTGTAGTTTCATCTGTGAATCGTGTGTGTCATGTAGGTGGAAATGTTTTGTATGCCTCTGCGTACGTCTGCGTTTGCGTTTGAAATGGTGGATATATACGGTCTGAATAGTATTGTTTCGTATTTGTCTGTGTTGATTTTCAGTCTCTCAGATACCGAGCGTACCCTTGAGTGACGCACGCGGAATTTCCGAATATCTCGAACAATGATCGTAGCAGACAATAACCTTAAGAAGCGCTTCGGCTCTGGTGACCGTATGGTCACGAAAAAGATACCGGTAAAAAAGGACGAAGCTTCTATCTGGAAATGAAACAAAAGGCAAAGCGAAAACTACGATTGCCGTGGTATCATAAAGTTATTGTCGCTACGAAGCGGACTAACGGCTAAGGCTTAAAATGTACAAAATTAATTAAATTCGAGGGTCAGACGGCAGTTATACCTAGAAAACTAAGGATTACTTCTTAATACTATAATACAATGGAATGTAAAAATTGCTCGTCCTTGGACGCATAATGCGTGGATACCTGGTCCGCGACGCGACAGTCGCAGATTCTCAGTTTTACTATCGGGGGATAGCTGTACTACAGTGGCTCACGAAAGTATTCGAACGCTTACATATCCAAACTTGAATGGCCGAAATAATGTACATTAAAGCAATTTGTTGAAACAAGATGTCAATAGGAAGATGGAAGTCTTAAGATTATGCCAGTAAAATTTGAAAAGGATTCAATAACGTAAAGAGAAGTTATGATACATTTATTAGAAACACGCATGGTAAGTGACTCACAAAAGTATTCGAACGCTACATGTATTATTAAATTATTTAATATTAATATTTTGTTGGACCACCTTTAGCAGCTATAATATCTCTTAGCCGACGTTCCATACTGTAAATCAATGATTTTGTAAAACTACACTCAATGGAGTTCCATATTTCTGTAATTTTATTTTTCAGTATTTGCTTTGAGGTTATCTGAAATTTATTTAATCTTTTTCCGGTTACAGCCCATAAATTTTCAATCGAATTTACGTCTGGACTTTGCGGTGGAGTAATTAACATGTGTGGTGTGTTATATATGATCTATTCTTTCACAATTCTAGCAGTATGCTTAGGATCATTATCTTGTTGGAAGTGAAAATCTTCCAACAGTCCTAATTTACGAGCACTTTCTTTAAGATTATTCTTTAAAATATTTAAATACTTATATTTATCAAGTATTCCATCAATAAATATCAAATTTCCGGTGCCACTGGCAGCCATACACCCCCACACCATGACCGATCCACCTCCGTGTTTCACTGTTTGATGTAAATGTCGAATTTCCAATTCTGTATTTGGTTTTCTCCACGCATAATTTTGACCATCTGAGCCAAAAATGTTAAATTTTGAAAAGATGACTTTATCCCAAAAAGAATTATCTTTATTAATGTAGGTTTTCGCAAAAGTCAATCTTTTTTTACGATTTACCGCATTAATATATGGCTTCTTTCGCGGTACTCTACCATGGAAATCATTGTTTCGTAAGATTCGTCGACATAATTCCGGGTGAACTTCTTTGTGAAACATATCAGCTACCATACTTGCGAGTTGAGGAGCGGATGTAATAGGATTCTTTTTTAATTCGCGAATGATAACTTTTTCCTCTCTTTCAGTCAATATCTTTGGTCGACCCGATCGAGCTTTGTTTGCAAGTGATCCCTCGTTCTTTGACTTTTTTATGATATAATGTATTGTAGACTTACTTCTGTTCACAATCCCGGCAATCTTGTTATACGATTTGCCGGCCTCATGCAATCGTAATATTATTTCTCTTTCACACTTTTTTATGTCAGACTTTTTGGTGTTCATTTTAAATATTCTTGTGCACACTTTTACGTTACTGTTACTAAAATGATATCTTAACATCAAGTGAACGTACCAATATTTTCATTTAGCAATGATGTTTACATTCGGTGCAAAGGAAGATGAAAAACTATCAACAGTGTTACAGCGTTCGAATACTTTTGTGAGTCACTTACCATGCGTGTTTCTAATAAATGTATCATAACTTCTCCTTACGTTGTTGAATCCTTTTCAAATTTTACTGGCATAATCTTAAGACTTCCATCTTCCTATTAACATTTACTTATTTCAGCAAATTGCTTTAATATACATTATTTCGGCCATTCAAGTTTGCATATGTAAGCGTTCGAATACTTTCGTGAGCCACTGTATATACAGTGACGAGCAAAAGTGTAAACACAGTCCACTAGTTTTGTATAGAGGGCGATATTACGGCTAATTTTCCAATTTATCGGTATGGGTTAGGTAATAATAATTACAAGGTAAATCTGATTAACAAAACGTAGCAGTTTATTTTCATTAATATTAACTATATATGGAATATTTTAGAAGAATAGGAACTTGGAACAATGTTTACAGTTGTGCACTTTAATAATGTTCGTCGAACTAAGGTTTGAAAATTAATATTTTGTCCATTTTCCTTTATTTTTTCGTATTGCTTCGAATCTACGTGGCATACTATCTATTAAATTTTTAATAATTTCTGGTTCGATATTATACCATTCCTGCCGTGTTCGGTTCCATAGCTCATGAACCCCTGAAGGTGTATTGTCATACTTTGCCAGCCTTCTTTTCACAATGGACCACAAATTCTCGATCGGATTCATATCCGGACTTTGTGCCGGTCATTTCATTACAGAAAACTTCTGATTTTGTAACCAGGTTTTTACTACTTTTGCAGTATGCTTATGGTCCCCGTCTTGTTGAAATACTACTTCGCGTTCATCAAATCCAACAGAATTAACAACAGAAGGTAAATTATTTTGTAAAATGTTTAAATAATGCTCTTTGCACATGATACCTTCGATTCGACATAAGGGACCAACACCCTTGTGAGTATAGCAACCCCAACACATAATTGAACCACCCCCGAACTTCATAGTTTGTTTTATACCATTTGTTTGGTCAATATTTTCGGACGAAGTCCAGTACCAGGATCTTCCGTCGGATTCGAATCTGTTAATTTTTGTTTCGTCAGACCATATAACTCTTTTCCAATCTTCTGTCGTCCATTCTTTGTACTTAACAAATTTTTTTCGTAATTTAATATTTTTGTCTGAAAGAGCTGGTTTGCGTTTCTTTTCTTTCGCTTTTAAACCAATTTTCTTTAAAGAGCGACGAATGGTCCATTCACTAGCACTTACTCCAACTTCTTGAGCGGCGGTTTTTGGTGTTTTGTGACTTTCAAACCGAATACGATGTGCAATTTCACGTGCCGCTCTATCTGAAATAAGTCGTGGTCTACCGTTTCTTGAACAAATCGATGCACTACTATAGGTCTTTTTTATTCTTGCAACTATTGTATGACTGACACCACACTTCTCTGCAATTTGCCGCAATGATAAACCTTTATCACATAATGAAATGATATTACTCTTTTTATCTTCTGTAAGTGGCTTCATTACGGATTAAACGTGTTAAAAAGTTAGCAAACTGGAGATAAACTATAAGCAAGACCGTTGTATGGTTGACTGCGATCGTCAACTATCAGTTTTTGTTGACAGAACAAAAACAAATGACTGATGGCTCCGTAGCCGAGCCAACGGAGCGCTAAGGGTTAAAATTTCTAATAATTCATCTGTGGTGTAATTGTCTTCAAAAAATAAATTATATTTTAATAAAAAGTCTTGAATTTCCACCTTCGAACTTGACTTGCACGGAATTTTCTGGACCTGTCTTGAATGGTATGGTGCGTTATCCATCACTATCACACTGTTAGGCTTTATGTTTGGTAATAACTTTCTTTGAAACCATTGTTCAAATATGGAAGCCTTCATATTTTTATGGTAATCCACATTACAGTCTTTTAAATTGTAACCACACAATTCCAGACAATTTGGCACCCATCCTTCTTCACTGCCGCAATGCAAAACAATGTTTTCGCGATACATTGTGAAGATGAATCCGTCCATCCTGTTGCTGCAGTATCGTGTGTGTCAAACCACGTCTCATCCAAGTAATAAATTGCTTTATTTTGTTGTCGAAATTTGGCAATTGATGTTAGATATCTTGATTTCCAATTTATGATTCTTTCATGATCTACAATTGCTGTTCTTTTGCAGATTTTTTTATACCGAAATCCCATCTGTTTCAACCACCTTTTTAACCACTTAACTATTTTTTTGAGAAAATGGGTAAAAAAATTTCGCCTTTTTTTAATTTTTATTTGACTACATCTATTAACACTTAGCCGACCACGCGCGCCGCAGCGAACTGTACGCTGTCCACCACTCAGGTTTCATAAGTGACACGGACTGATATGCGGTATTTGAAATCAAAGCAGTTTCAAAATTATTTAAGTGTCAATTATATCTTGGGGTAACAATTTTATTTTATCACATATTGTTTATATAAAACATGTAATTAAAAGTATATAACAATTATTTTTTGTAGTTGTTCAAAAAGTATAGATAATAGAATTTGAAAATTATGAACATTGACGATGACTGAAGATAAATAACCCTAACATGAAATAAAACAATAGTAATGCATTTTAATATTTTTTTATAGTGTGGTATCGTTGAAAACATGCCAGTTTATGCAGTGGTACATTACAATATTCACAAACATATCGCGTATATCCAGTTTTATTATTAGCAGAGCATACTCTACATGCTCGGTGAGGATATATTTTTTTTCCATTTGTTATAATTGGTACTAATTTATGTTTTTTAAAATCTTGAGAAAGCCGTTCTAGTGGGTCATATTTCGGTGCTCGTCTTGTTCTTTCTATTGCGTTCGAAGGTTCTGCCTCCTCGGTTGCTGAATGTTGCATTTCGGGTGTTTCTATCAATGCTCTTGCAACTTGAAGCAAATATTTTTTATATGTTACTTTATTATTATTTAGTTTTTTTTTTACGAGAAATGAATTAAAAAGAGCAGCATTTACAAAGTAAAGCACTGCTTTTTTTGTCCATTTCGTGGTTTTTCGAAGAATATTATAATAAGACATATATTGGTCTGCACGATCGACCCCTTTCATATATTTGTTGTATTCTACAACAGATTTGGGCTTTGTTTTCGTTCCTGACCAATGTGCCAAGTTTACCATTTCTGCTGAGTGAATGGTTGAAATGGTTCTTACTAATCGGTTTTTCTTTGCTTGCCACAGGTGTAAAAGAACTTGTCCCTTTCTCGCAAATTTCGTTTCATTTTCATTTAATCTAATGTTCTTTAAATTCTGCGGCAATCCTCTGTTTGACCTAATTGTTCTACAAACTCTCGTAGAATTCTGTAGCAGTAATTCAGCTGTATTGACGCTACTGTAGTAATTATCCATGTAAATGTGATGATGGAATCCCATATAAGGATTTAGAATTGATAAAACTGTATCTTGTAATCTTCCTGCTGTGCCTGAATATACTTTGAAGTTACAAATATATCCTGATGTTGCTTCGCAGAGCATCCTCACTAGAATTCCGTATTTTACTAGTTTTGCAGGATTGTAGGTGCGAAAAGATAATCTGCCTCGCCACGGTATTATGCCTTCATCCAGTGACAATTCTTGCTTTGGCGTATATACAGTTTGGAATTTATTTTGTACATAATTTAAAACTTCTCTAATTTTGAATAATTTGTCGGTCTTGTCATACGATAGATCATTATTACAAAAATGCCACATTCTCCATATTTGCATAAATCTATTGCGACTCATTATTTTTGAAAAAATTGGGGTTTCTATATATGAAAGAGTTGACCAATAGTCATATATATCATCTTTACGCGTTTGTCCCATTAAAATAATTAAACCCAGAAACTTTTTCATTTCCGTCACTGTGACATCAACCCATCTCAGTGTTTTATATTCTTTATACCTATTTACAACCTGAGAGTGATATCTATTTGTTTCAGTTACGAATAATTCAAATAAATCATTACCCAGAAACAACTGCACTATTTCCCATACGTTTTCTTGATCCTGAGGTATTGTGTTCACGCTTGAAGTTCGACCATATGCTTCTAGTTGAAGTTCTATATCATTCTGTGACCAATCATCGTCATCATTGACAATACTGTCTTCATCCGTGTCAGAGGTCGAACTCACAGCATTATCTTCCGTTTCGCTCAGAAGTATTCGACGATTATTTTGACGTATGGGAAGCACAATACTATCAGTTTCGCTAGATTCACAATCGCTTATCTGCATATCGTTGCCTTCAGAACAGTCTGATAGCGAGTCCATAAACAACTCATTACTAAAATTTTCATTGTTATTTTTCCACATTTTTAACGGTATTTTTTTATACCCTACACTTTATTTTTTAAATTTATAACTTTATTTTTTAAATTTATAACTTTTAATTTTATTATATACTGTGCTTTGTACGGACAACAATATACATATAACAATTCGAGATCAAACGGACAATTTCAACGTAACTATATAGATAAATAAAAAAAACAAAAAAACGCGTTTCTAAGGTCAATATGGGAGATCTCCCCGATCGGTTGGGCACCGATCTACATTGAAACGGAGAAATCTCCCCGATCGGTCGGGCACCGATCTTTATTGAAACGAGGAGATCTCCCCGATCGGTCGGCTAAGTGTTAATGTAGTGCAGGTGTCGCAAGTTTGGTCGTTTCCAGTGAACAGGAAACCTTGGCCGTCGAAGAACTCGAGGTCGTCGTCGTCCTTGGTCATTGCACAGAGTAAGTAGAAATATTCTTCGTCGAGATTGGAGAAAAAAGCGTATTGCTGTCATGTTGCTGTTTCACGAGGATTGTTTGTGTTGGTAGTTTCTTGAGGTGTGTGATGTGCTATCATGGTGTCTATGGTGTCCCGCAAGCATTTCTCGCATTCTGTGGCTCGTCTGGTTGTGGTGAGTGGATTAGAACATACCTCGCAGTACAGTTTAGATGCGTCCAGCGATAGTAAGTGGGTTTTAACTTCTTCTCCCGTTGAGTTGGAGTCAGTTGCGCAGTTTTTGCAGATGGGTTTATCCTCCAGGTTGATGAAATGGTTAGTCCGTTTGCAGAATGTCGTCATGGTTGAGGTTCAAATTTTGTCTAGCCGTTGGGAGTTTCGGGAGCGAGTGTCGTCGTTGACTCTTCCGCAACACATCCTGGACTTTGACTGATGTTTGTTGCTCGTATCGTTGGCTCTTATAGCCCTTATTTTGGCAATGATATAATGGAAGGGATGTTTATTTGGGCCTTCGCTGAACTGGCCGACCAGTGACGTGTTTATCGTGATGGTGGTTCCTGGATCCCAAGTTCACTTTGTGGAGGGAATGCCTTTTTTTGTCCTGATGGTTATCGGTTCGTGCATTTCTGATGTGGGAGCGTTGCATGTCCCTTGATCCGATGTTTGTCTTATCGGGGATGCCCTACATATGTAAGGTTTTATGAAAAAAAAACAACTCATTCTCTTCTCTCGCGGCATTGCACCAGCACAAAAGTGTGGGGTTTTTCCACACGCCTCGTGCCGTAATGTCCGTCGTCGTCGACTGTTTTTTTCTGGCCACGCGCGCCGTCCTGTGATCGCCTATTCCGAGCTCCGTCTGTTACTGCCTTGAGGCGGGCTTCGTCTCCTCGCTGTGCCATAAACTAGGCCTGTACCTTCGTTCAATGCGCTTACACATATGGCGATGTTTGTGGGGTTCCTTTCGGCGCGGTCTCTGTTGAGATAATTCGTAGCTCGTGTTTCAGCCTCAGAATTCTCTTTCGCGATTATAGTGTCGATGAAGTTTCCTGTGTCGTTGTTCGTGAAGCCTTTTTCGTCGTTTTCGAATGGTTCGTCGACGGTGGTGAGCTCATTCGGCTCGTAGTCGATGGGTACTTCTATGTCGTATTTGGCGGAGCTTTTGGAGAAGAAGAATCCGCTCAAGTTGTATTTAAAGCGTTTTTCCGCGTTGTAACCGGGGACTTCTTCGGCTGTGATGAATTTGCTTGGTTTCGTAGCGGGTTCCCTTGGAACCTTGGTCCAGGTCAATGTCCGTAGCCAGGGGAAGTCGTCGTCCTCGTCCTCGGACATTGAGTCCTCTTTGTAATCCTAGTACAAGAACTCGCATTTGTCGTTGTAGTACGAGGTATTTTCTGTTTCGTCGTAATGTGGGACGTCTTCTTTGTCGCTGGTGAGTGGGTTTTTGTTATTTGTTTCCTCCGTGGGAGGGTCGTGATATTTTCCTTCCTCTTCCTTGATGTGGAGGTGGTTTGTTTGGTTATTCCTTTGATCGGAGGGGCGTGGCGCTAGCGGCTTGGTGCGCACGCTTCCTGTTTCGTTTTGTTGCTTGGCAGTGTAGTGTGGTGTGTTTACATTGGATTGTGTATCATAGGTGGTGTGTTGTACAGAGATACGTTCTACCGGTTCGATTTTGACGTTTATAGGTTATTTATTAATGAATGGTATTTTAACGTTATTCCACTCTACGTGGTTTTCTACATAACAAATTGTTGTTTCATGGAGAAATGTCGAACCTAATAAACCTTCCGTAGTGATACGGAAGGAATCTGGAACTATGTGAAATTTAAGTGGTTTTTTATACAAGGTGAGATATACCGATCCCAGAGTCATGGTTCTGCCTTGCGTAATTTCGCGGAGGCTAAGGGGATTACGTTTGTCAATCGGAGTTTTTGGTTTTAGTGCTGATATTTTTATTATGTTAGGGCGGCGCCCGTGTCGATCATAAAAAGCGTCTTTCGTTTTAATTCCGGAATGTCCAGTGAGACTACTGGTGTGAACCACTCTTCCGCTGCTGCGCGGTTGATTTTACGTGGTTTGCTTTCGTGGTGCGAATCTTTAGAGGTTGTGCCTCCCGTCCTTGGGTCAATATGGGCGAGAGGTTCTACCCGTTTCCCGACTGTCTACCCTCGTCAACCCTTTAACCTACAACTACGGGCATAGCCCGTAGTACGATGATCGGGCCAAATATAAATATTAGCGGCGGCTCCCTCTTAAAATTATAAATATTTGTGGAATATTTGATAAGTAATTACAACCTGATGCAATAATTGTGGTAGATGCAAGTACTACAAAAAGTTTATTTATACAAAAATCAGTAATACAAAATTAATAATCTGCAATGGTGTGATACAATTCGAAACATTCTGGTAGATGTAAGGGAACTTTGCACTTCTTACACTCCCACGTTGTTTCTCTACGTTTTTTATTCTTTTGGCAAACTCTACAAGGTTTCGACGGTCTTAATTTTGATGCTGTTGGGTCTATGTGTTTTGGAAAATGAGCCCAATGCTTCGCGTGCATGCATTCTGGCATATCTCCGGAAGATAATTGTCTTCGTTCTCTATAATTCGGTTTTGGCATATTCTTCAATAGTGATTCGGCTATCTAATTCTATCTAATATCTAATTCTCTTCTACTTCCTCCTAATTGACGTAAGGCTGCCTCTCTTATGCCAGGAGTCATAGTATAGTCCCAGATTTTTGGAATATTTCTTATTTCTTTTCAAAGCCAGGGCTCTGGTAGTTGATCGTCGTCAGAAGTATCATCAATAACTAATCGCATGCATTTTCTTCGAACAGAACATATATCGTCACTACTGTCACTTTCGTCAGCAAAATTATTAGCACAATTCTCACTGCTCGCATCACGAAATATTTTTCTTGAAAATATCTCGTGAGGATGCTTCTCTAGAATTTATGAAAATAAATTTCGATGTGCGAATGTGACCAAGAATAACTTGAAACTGATCACAATACGAAGACATAATAAGAATACATCACGAGCCTTGTCTGTGCTATTTGTGGTGGGGCAAATTACAAACCGCGACCGTCGTACCAGGAGCGATGCCCGTAATATTTACGATTGGCCCGATCAGCGTATTACACAAGTCGTGCGAATGGCTCGAAGGCTGCGCGAGCTTTCTTTACGTTTTCGGCCCAAAATTCTCGAACGTAAATCGTAGGTTAAGGGGTTAAATGCGCGTTTTTGACATTCATGAATGTCGTGACCGAGGCACCTACAGTACGTGCAAAATCGTGCGTTTCTGTCGTGGTCGCGGTCGTTGTTTCGCCTCTCTATGGGCGGTGGTTCGCGATAGTCGTATCCATTTCGGCGCGGGGATTCTGGATAACGATAGTAGTATCTGCCTGGCTCGGTTTTAAGTTGTCGCGAGTCTTCGCGGGGATGTGCTCTCGGCGAGGGAGAGCGCCATGTATCGCTGAGTGAAGCTGGCGGAGTGTCTGGTCTCCTTTGCTGACATCGTTGGGGCGTTCTATCGCGCGCGTTGGAGAACTGCATTTGTTTGTGCTCAGTGGATCTAACAAAAAAATTATGCTTGTTTTTCATTGTGTAACAATTTAGCGATACATTATTTAACATATTATAACTAATATTTCGTAGCCATGCCTTTTGCAGCAATAACAGCAATACAGCGACGAGGCATGGATTCAATTAACCGAGTAATGTAGTCGTGTGGTATTTTGTTCCACTCTTCTATTAAATTTTGAAAAAATTGTGTCTTATTAGAACTTCTATGATTTTTCATTCGACGTTTCATCTCTCCCCAAAGATACTCAATTGGATTTAAGTCCGCAGATTGAGAAGGCCAGTCTAAAACTTGTACTTTATTTGTAGACAACCAACTTTTTACGATTTTGGATGCATGTTTGGGGGTCGTTATCATGCTGAAAGATCCAATTTTCAGGCATTTTTCTTTTACCACATGGTTTCATATGAGTTTCTAAAATCTGTCTATACATGACACCGTTCATAATACCCTCAATTTTTACAAGAGGACCAATTCCTTGAGCGGAGAAAGCTCCCCATACTATAATGTTTCCTCCGCCATGTTTAACAGTTGGTGTTTGGTACCTGGAATCATTTCTTGTGCCAACTGAACGACGTACATATTGTCTTTCATCGCTGCCGAATAGATTAAATTTAGATTCATCCGAAAAAAGAACAGCTTTCCAATTTTCAACAGTTCAGTTACAATACTTTTTAGCAAACTTTAATCGGGCTACTTTATTTTTCTTACTGGTTAGTGATTTTTTAACACTAATTCTGCCAAATAGTCCTACATCATGTAGTCGTCTTGATACCGTACATCGACTAATATTAGCAACGTTTTCCTCTTGTAGTTCTGCTGCAATATCGCTAGCTGTCTTCTTTGAGTCAACAACTGATTTCCGTTTTATGATCCTATCAATTCTTTTGGTGGTCTTTCGGGGCCTTCCACTTCACGGCCGATCTTTCACGCCATTCCCTGCACGATATCTGTTGATTGTATCGTTCACTGTACCTTTCCCGATAGACAATATTGAAGCAATTTCGCGAGACGACTTTCCTTTTACCTACAATTCTATCACAATTTGCGTACTTCGACAGATGTGTTTCGAACCATGTTTATGTTTGAGCGACTGATTGTCAACTGAAATAATAATACTACGCAATAATATTTGAATGTAAACACTTACTGACCTTTACAGACCTGAGTTTGTACATAAATCGAAACTGGTCGGGAACTTTTGAACACATTAATTTACATATTCTGCAAATAAACACGTCAGAAAAATAAATAGCGTCGGTTTGTTTTGTAGTATCCTTTCACGTAATATGCCCTTATACATATATGATAGTAATAAAATATTCTTAACGCCTTTCTTTGGAAGAAAAATCGCAAAAACCATCTGGCCGGGAACTTTTGCACGCCACTGTACGTTGCACGGCATGCGAAATTTTGCGTTTCGAGATAAATGCGTTTAAAATTTGAGCAACAGAAAAATCGCGAAAAAATCGTAATTCATTTTAACTTACCGCGGGTTTTGTTAATCTGCGATTCCAGGGTCATAGAATAGATCTTCCTCTTCCTCAAAAAGTTGTAATTCAGCCGTTTTTTTCTTCTTTTCAAGAAGCACGAGCCTCTTTTGTGCAATGAAAACTGCGGCGCTCCTGCTGTTTAATACGGCGTTTGTCATCATTTTCGGCGAATCTTCTGCTCTGCTGTCCAATTACTATGGTAAGCTGTTGCATTGTTTGAATGACAAACGAGAATTCTTCGTTAAACATGCCGGCAGCCAAAAAAGCAGCTATCTCAACATTTTTAAGGCCACAGTTGAGATGTTTAGGAGCTAAACGCCAAACGATAGCGTTGAAGCTCTCGTTAGCATTTTGCGTATGCCCATCTAAACATCTCTCTAACAAATCATCCCGTAATAAATCTTCATAATTTGGGCGAATATGTTTTTGTACATCTTCGTGTAATGAAGGTGGATGGTCAAATTCTTGCCCCAAGGCTTGTGCGACGCGCCACTTACACCACGAATCGGCGCTGCGGTTTTTCATTTGTCGAAGATAGATGATGAAACGTTGCCATTATCGCCTTTCTCATCTCAATAACAGAATCACTGTTACACCTGATAGCGAGACCGTAGTATTTTGTTAATTTTTTGATTAATACAGCGATCAGCTTTCCTTTTCCTCCTAATTTTGCACTCTTTTTTACATTGCGCAACCGACTGCCCATCCTCTTTTCCACATGTCCAATGCACTTGTTCTTTTTAATTTTGAAATCATGACCATACGGCTCAATATCGAATATTGCCTTGAACGTTTTAGCGTCACTGTCTCCTATGTAATTACTATAACGTACTCCGTGTAATTCTTCAGAGCGAAGAAACATTTCTACAACGGCATCTACTTCCATCTTACCCGAAGAGCCACTGTGATTTACTGTATAAAGCCCATCTTCTCTATGTTCTAAATATTCGGGGTTCTTTTTATCGTTTATATAAAATGTACATGTTTGGCAATGGCTACTTTTCACCAATAAATCGATGACTTTCTCCGTGTTATAACCGATGAGCGTCGTTACACCGTAGAGTGAAGAAAATCCTCGCTTTTTCCAGGAGCCGTCTCCAGATACAGTTAGTCACAAAAGTATCCGCCCGGCCTATTAGCGTAACACATTTTACTTATTTAAGTAATGTTAAAACCAGAATTATTAATTATAATTTGCGCTAGCATAAACTTTGCTTAATGTGCTTTAAATTAGTATGTCTTTTTAAGAAATTATGTACCATTTACACAAAAATGTATTATGAATTGTGAAAAGATTAAAAAAAAACGCACACAAAAGTATTCGCCCAAAAGCATATTTATTTAACATAAACTTATTTATTATAGATCAGTATTTTGTTGGATACCCTCACGATCGTATTATCTCTCGTAGCCTATTATGCATGGAGTCAACTAGTTTTTTCGTGAAATTTGGACTTGTTTTGTTCCATTCTGCTACCAAAATATTTTTGAGCATTTCTTTGCTGGATGGTCTGTGTTTGTATACAGCACGTTTTAATTTGGCCCATAAATGTTCAATGGGGTTCACATCGGGTGATTAGGGTGGTGTATTTAAGCGTTCAGGTACATTATAAAGGATTCATTCACGTGTAACTCGAGCACAATGCTTTGGATCATTATCTTGTTAGAGGCAAAAATTATCTTTCAGTTCCAACTTTTCTGCAGTTTCTCTTAAATTTTGTTTT
Organism: Anthophora plumipes; assembly: GCA_951804975.1. NCBI lineage: Eukaryota > Metazoa > Arthropoda > Insecta > Hymenoptera > Apidae > Anthophora > Anthophora plumipes. Next base: position 9,342,719 of record OX638120.1, on the reverse strand, counting down.
AATATATCAATGTATTGGGTTGGCAATTAAGTGATTGCGGATTTTAAATAAGAAGGAAAATTCAAAATTTTTATTTTAAAATATAACTTTATTAAATTAGGTATTGTCCGTTTTTGTCGATGACCTTTTGCCATCTTTCGGGCAGTGTCATAATTCAATGTTCACAAAACTTCTGATTTTTGCCAGCAAAAAACTGAATTAAATGAGATTTTACATCATCAGCGTCATTAAACATTTTACCATTTAAGGAGTTTTGCATGGAACGAAATAAATGGTAATCTGAAGGCGCAAGGTCAGAGCTACTGTGGCCTCGCACCGATACAAAATCGCGTTGCCTCGGTGCTTCTGGCTACGCTGCACGACAAATTAATGTTATGCAGCAGATTGTTATTGTCAGTAGACACTAAGCTAAGATACTAGTGGTTGTCTCGGTATCGTCGTTTGAAAACCTGGTTGAAACGCGGTTTAAACTAGATAGAAAACTTTCTCTTGCACGAAGAGCCACGTGTACTCTTACTTCGTTGTCTCACTAACTAAGGTAACACCCTGACGCTCACTGTCACTCTGTGTTACCTGAGTACCGATCACTGACTGTACGTGATGTACTCTTTATTGTACTTATGTTGTACTGATTCGATTGTACTTGACTGATTGTACTTGACTGTTTGTACTTGACTGTTTGTTTTTTACTACTTGTATTTGACTGCTTGTATTTGACTGCTTGTATTTGACTGAACTCGCGAAAGGTTTCTGCCTATATTTATACTTCTCAGAATGCCAAAGCAAAGCGGTAATAGGTGGATTTCTTTAGGTGGGAGACGAAACTCCAAAACGTTCCGATTGGTGCGGGTGCAGTAGGAACTTTTCCCAAATTTCAGAAGAAAGGGAAAGCGCGGTGGTGCGCTAATGAGAAAAATAGCCAAAAAGGTTACGGGACATGATTCGAGGCAGGTAGGCTGCCTCGAGGGTTCGCGGTGTCCCGTGGCGAGGAAAATTAAAACGTGAAATTACCAGTAAGGCGCTAACGATCATAGAACGGGACTGCTCTAATCGAGTGTTTTTCCGTCTGTTTCGTGAACAGCCCTTTGTGTCACTGAGCGTTAATCAACTCATTTGTGACAATGCTTTTGAATGTCTTAACCGTTACGCGGTCGAACAATGTTCTCATTAGGAGAAAAAAGAAAACCTTGGCAATCTGAAGAAGCAGAGAAATATAATAGCATGTATATTCCGTCGGATGGACGGAACATACTCCCCCCGTTGAGAGGATACCGATCAACCACAATTATCTCCGCTTTTACATACGTCTACTGGTAACGGTGCTAAGCGTTGGACATTTCGTTTAATGGATCCATGAGCTGTGTTGATGGTGACGGTCCTGATGATGCCGTCGGAGCCAGGGTGGACGGTGGAGACTCTGCCTAGAGCCCATTGCATGGGAGGAACGTTGTCTTCCTTGATGACGACGAGGGTTCCTTCTCCGATTCCATGGTTGCCGCTGGTCCATTTATGCCGGATGTTGAGTTCATTCAGGTACTCCTTGGACCATCTTGTCCAGAAATCTCGTTTGATTTTCTGCAAATGCTGCCAAACTGAGAGCCGGTTGGATGGTGTTTCCCTGAAATCAATCTCCGGAAGGGTGGTTAATGCAGTGTTGATCAAGAAATGACCTGGCGTTAACGCGGATAGGTCACTTGGATCAACTGACATTGGGGAGAGAGGTCTTGAATTTAAAACGGCTTCGATCTCAATCAAAAGGGTGTTGAACGCTTCGAATGTTAATAATTCATTTCCGACAACTCGCCTTAAATGATGTTTGAAGGACTTCACGGCTGCTTCCCATAGACCTCCGAAGTGTGGTGACCTTGGTGGAATGAAGCTCCATTTGATGCCTTCGTTGTTTAAATAGGAGTTGATCTTCTGTTGATGCTCCTGCGAGTTGACCAAGCGTTGAAGTTCTTCAAGGTGCGAATTTGCTCCGACGAAGTTGGTGCCGTTATCGGAACTGATGAGTCGAGGTTTTCCGCGGCGGCCGATGAATCTTCGAAGGGCTGCGATGAACGCGTCACTGGTCAGATCGCTGACCAATTCAAGATGGACTGCCTTCACGGTGAGGCAGATGAAGACTGCGACGTACACCTTGATTTTATTCCTATTTCGGAATTTTTTCTCCTTGATGTAGAATGGACCACAATAATCTACGCCAACGTTGTTGAATGGCCGAGCTTCGTTGACTCGAGCCTTGGGGAGATTGCCCATGATGTATTCCGTCGAAGGTGGTTTGGCACGAAAACACTTTATACACTGCCGGATGACTCTTCTTGTTTGATTGCGGCCATCGATTATCCAATACCGTTGTCTCACACTGTAGAGAGTAGCTTGAACTCCGGCATGCAGGTTTCGTGTGTGATCATCTCGTATGATGAGAGTTGTCACATGATGAGAGCGTGGAAGTACCATTGGATGCTGTTGTGAGAAAGGGATGCTCGCATGCTTCAAACGTCCTCCTACTCTGATTACGCCGTCTCGATCGAGGAACGGGTCCAGCATGGTGAGTTTGCTCTTCCGATGAACTCTTCGTCCTTGAGAAAGATCTTGAACTTCTTCGGCAAAGCATTCTCGTTGTACCAAACGTAGGATGGTTTTATTAGCAGCGGATATTTCTTCTGGACACAACGATCCCTTGAAATGGTTGTCTCGTTTGAAGCGGAGACAGTAAGCGACGATTCTTCGAAGCTTAGCGATTGACGAATATCGCAGAAGAATTTCCGATGGAGTAGGCCTCGTTGTTAGACAAGTCTTGAGTTTTGTCTCTGGAATGATGTTGAGACTGGGCAAGCTGAGGTGTGGCCAGATGTGTTCTTCATCCGTGAGCCACATGGGTCCAGTTTTCCAGATCGAATTCTGTATAAATTCGGCTGGCAGTTGGCCTCGGGACAACGAATCAGCAGGATTGTCTTCCGTTGGAACGTGTCTCCACACGTACGGAGCTGTCTTGTCTTGAATTTCAGAAACTCGGTTTGCCACAAAGGTCTTCAACAGATGAGGCGAGGCGTTGATCCAATGTAGAGTAATTGTAGAATCGGTCCAGAAGATAGCTCGATTGATCTTTACATGGATGGACCGTAGGACACTGTGGTACAATTTAGCCAAGAGATGGGCACCACATAATTCCAAACGAGGCACAGTCACTGCCTTGAGTGGAGCGACACGAGATTTTGCACACAACAATCTGGATTGAACTTTACCACTGTTGTCCCTGGAGCGAAGATAGATGCATGCTCCATATCCATTCTCGCTGGCATCGCAAAATCCGTGTAACTGAACGTCGACTGCGTGCGGCAGAAGTAGATGACGTTCGAACGACAAGTCATTCAATAGACTGAGCTGAGTATGGTAGTTGGTCCAGGCGGTGTGGATGTTGGTGGGTACAGATTCATCCCAATCCAATTTAAGTTGCCACAGCCTCTGCATGATGAGTTTTGCAGTGATGATGACTGGACCAAGTAATCCCAAGGGATCGAAGATCTTTGCGATTTCCGAAAGAATCATCCTCTTCGTGATTCTTTCTTTGACAGTGATCGATTTCACTGTGTACACAATGGAGTCTTGTTGTGAGTTCCAAGCGACTCCGAGTGTTTTCACTGTTTTGTCATCGTGGGATTGCAGCTTCACGTTGACATGACCTTCAGGTAGTCCCTGGAGAAGCGTTGGTGCATTCGAAGCCCATTGACGAATGCTCAGACCTGCTTGTTGCAATAGGTCGATGAGTTCATCTCTGAGTACCATGGCTTCCTGGAGGGTGGCTGCACCTGTTAATAGGTCGTCCACATACAAGTCGCGTTTCAAAACACTTCCCGCGTAATTGTAGTGGTGTCCTTCGTCGTCTGCCAATTGTTGAAGGCAGCGAGTGGCCAAAAATGGGGCCGGTGCTAATCCGAACGTAACAGTGTTCAATTGAAACGATTTCACTTCACCACTTGAATCCGTCCAAAGGATTCGTTGGAACTTTCGATCTTCATTGCGCACTAAGAACTGTCGATACATTTTCTCGATGTCACCAGTTAACACATAATTATGGAGACGAAATCGGAGAATATGCGACACTAGATCGTCTTGAATGGTTGGACCGACCATGAGGGCGTCGTTCAGAGAGATGCCAGAGTCGGTTTTTGCCGAACCATCGAAGACCACGCGAAGCTTCGTCGTCATGCTGGTTTCCTTGATCACTGCATGATGAGGTAAGAAGAAACCACTGGTATCTGTTGGTTTTTGCACTAGTGACATGTGCCCGAGGTCCAGATACTCCTGCATGACTGCTGTATAGCGTTCCTTGAAGATGGGATCTTGCTTGAAACGGCGTTGAAGACTGTTGAACCGTTTCAAGGCTCTGGTGCGTGAATTTCCCAATCGTTCTTTAATTTGTTTGAATGGAAGGGCGACTACGTATCTTCCAGCAACGTCTCGATGCACGTGCTGCTGGAAGTGGTTCTCGCAGGCCTTTTCTTCCATGGAGAGATGAGGTTTTGATGGTCCCTCTTCGATCTCCCAGAATTGTTTCATGTCGAATTCCAATCGACTGAGTTGACAATTCTTTGATGCTGCATTGTTGTCTCGGCTCGTTGGAGACTGTTCAGCGTCGCTGGACCAGTGGGATATTTGATGACATCTGTCGTTTTCGAGGTGGATGTCCGTGGAGGTTGAAGACTTCTCGTTGTCCCAGCTTGTTGGAGACAGGATGCTACCTCCAAGAATCCATCCTAACAGAGTCTTCTGAAGAACGAGGTCCGGCACTTGCGGCGGCGACAACTTGATTTGTCCGACGCTGAACAAGGCCAATGTTGGACCAGTCCCAAGCAAAAGGTCGATAGGTGCGGGCCTATGGAATTCTGGATCAGCAAGTTTCAGATTTGCTGGAATCTGGACAGAATTCCTGTTAATGGGCTGCTGTGGCTCCAGCTCCGAAATGCTTGGGATGACGAGGAAATCGAGCTTTTTCTCCCATCCGTTGATGTTCGAACGTATCGATGTCGTCACGATGTGGCTGCTTGATGTTGCCATCTGGTTGAGCGCTCCAATCGGGATGGAACATCTTCTTCGTTTCAGCTGAAGCCTGGTCGCCATTTTTTCAGACATGAAGTTGGCTGTTGAACACGTGTCCAACAGGGCCCTGCAACATACTAAATTTTTCGATTTGTCGTATACCTTTAGCTTTGCTGTTGTCATCAACTCGGTGGATGCTGTGCGAGCTGAAAGGGAAGTGCATCCGCGACTTCCTGGTTCCGATCGTCACGTTACGCTGGTGGATGTCGCAGCTGTCGTCGGTCCATGCTTCTTCGGTGGCGTTGGCGATCTTCTCCCCCTCCTCGGCAGATGTAGGAGGGTGTTGTGGTCCAAGTTACAGATCCTGCACTGGGACGAAGTGCACTCCTTGGTTGAATGTCCAGTTCGAAGGCACTTAACGCACAGTTTTTCCTTCCTTGCCGCGTTGATTCTTTCGCCGACGGATAGCGCGTGGAATTCTTCGCAGCGATGTATCGTATGCGTCTTGTCCTTACATAACGCGCAATTTTTAAATGGCGTGGTGGTGACGAAGACTTTAGAATTCTTCCTCGGAGAAATGTTGGGATTTCTCTTTATTTGTTTCCTCTGCGGCGTGGGTGATATCCTTGGTGATACTCTGCTGGTCTGGGAGTTTTTTCTACTGCTCGCGGTCGTCTCCAGCCTCCGTGATCGTTGGCGGAGGAATTCCATGAGACCGCTAATCTTTGGCGTCTCCTTGTCCTTCAGTGTGCTGTCGTACGCCATCCTGGTCTGCTGCGCGAGCTTGGGCAGCAGAATTGACATCAGGAGATGATCCCAATGTTCGACTGGAACGCCGAGTGTCGTTAACGATCTCAAATGCTGCAAGACGTGACTCACGAAGTCGCGGAGTCCTGCAGCTGTCTCTTGTTCTACTGACGGCGTTTCGACCAAGAGATCGGTGTGGCGTGCAATAATCAGCCCTTCGTTAGCATAGGTATCTTGGAGCAGTTGCCAAGCCTTGCTATAATTCTGCTCTGTCGTTTCCATGGCTGCGGTGACCTTCGCAGCTTCACCCGACAGAGCTGATCGCAAATAATGAAATTTTTGCACCTTACTGAAGGCATCTTGACTGTCGATCATTGATGTGAATTTGTCCTTGAACGATAGCCATTCTTCAAATTTACCACTAAAGTTTGGTAGATCAGCCTTCGGTAAGTTAACCTGCAGTCCTGTTGATGACGGTGCAGGGGTGCAGCAACTGGCTGCTGCGGCGACGTTGACTTCTGGCGGCTGAGATTCGGTCAGCCATTTGTCCATTGTAATGCTGGCTTCTATGTACCGCTCCTCCACTTCGAAGCGCTCAGTTTCATGATCAGCGTCTTCTTGTAGCACCTCGATCGCCGCCTGAATTTCTTCGAAGGTTAAGTAGACTTCTCTCATCCTTTGAAATCTACTCCTCAGCACCGCGGGGTTAGGCTGTTGTTCATAGCCTCTCAGATATCTCTCGAACATGGTGATGTGTGATTTGATTCCACTTCTCCGTCTGATGAGATGTTTGAGGCGTTGTGCGTCGTCTGTTGCCATGATGTAGCGGTGAACTATTACTTTCTACGGGGATATATTTGCCGCTGAACGTAGATTGTAGAAGTCACTTCACTGGCACTTCACAGTCGTTTGCACTTGCTGGTTTCGGATCACAGGATCCGGCTCGAAGGACCATAAAATGATGGTCTCGTCGCGACACAAAATCGCGTTGCCTCGGTGCTTCTGGCTACGCTGCACGACAAATTAATGTTATGCAGCAGATTGTTATTGTCAGTAGACACTAAGCTAAGATACTAGTGGTTGTCTCGGTATCGTCGTTTGAAAACCTGGTTGAAACGCGGTTTAAACTAGATAGAAAACTTTCTCTTGCACGAAGAGCCACGTGTACTCTTACTTCGTTGTCTCACTAACTAAGGTAACACCCTGACGCTCACTGTCACTCTGTGTTACCTGAGTACCGATCACTGACTGTACGTGATGTACTCTTTATTGTACTTATGTTGTACTGATTCGATTGTACTTGACTGATTGTACTTGACTGTTTGTACTTGACTGTTTGTTTTTTACTACTTGTATTTGACTGCTTGTATTTGACTGCTTGTATTTGACTGCTTGTATTTGACTGAACTCGCGAAAGGTTTCTGCCTATATTTATACTTCTCAGAATGCCAAAGCAAAGCGGTAATAGGTGGATTTCTTTAGGTGGGAGACGAAACTCCAAAACGTTCCGATTGGTGCGGGTGCAGTAGGAACTTTTCCCAAATTTCAGAAGAAAGGGAAAGCGCGGTGGTGCGCTAATGAGAAAAATAGCCAAAAAGGTTACGGGACATGATTCGAGGCAGGTAGGCTGCCTCGAGGGTTCGCGGTGTCCCGTGGCGAGGAAAATTAAAACGTGAAATTACCAGTAAGGCACTAACGATCATAGAACGGGACTGCTCTAATCGAGTGTTTTTCCGTCTATTTCGTGAACAGCCCTTTGTGTCACTGAGCGTTAATCAACTCATTTGTGACAATGCTTTTGAATGTCTTAACCGTTACGCGGTCGAACAATGTTCTCATTAGGAGAAAAAAGAAAACCTTGGCAATCTGAAGAAGCAGAGAAATATAATAGCATGTATATTCCGTCGGATGGACGGAACAGCTACAGTCTGTAACACAAGAGCGTGGACGCGATATTTCTGGAAAAAAGATTTCTTTTTATGAAAAACTTAATGTAGATGAAAAGTATATCTAAAAAACTAATACGCTCTTACTTAGTAGTGGGTACAATCTCCTCCATTTGCGATTATAGCTTTGCAACGTCTTGGCATGCTTTCGATTAATTTTTCTGCATACGAGACAGACAGCGACCTCCATATTTTTTTAATTCGGTTTACTAGCGCTTTCAGTGTTGCACTGCGTCTTCCTTGAAGCTTCTGTTTCATAATGGCCCAAACATTTTCGATCGGGTTTGCGTCAGGGGACTGAGATGGCCAAGGCAGTACCATGATGCCGTTTCTCGCCTTCCATTCGGTACACACGCGGCTCCGATGTTTCGGATCATTGTCTTCTTGAAGAAGCCATCTATCAGCAGGTTGATTAAACCACCGTTTTGTTGATGTCAATAGCCCCCCTCTGGTATAATTTGATCATTCTTTGGGCGTTTAAATTGCCTGTAAAAACGCACAAAGTCCCGAATCCGCGTGCATTAAAACATCCCCACACATGCACCTTTAATGGATGTTTTACAGTCCTTTGAATTACTGGATTGCCATGAATTGACCAGGCATGTTTGATGGGAGACCAGGCCCAAAAAGAAGATTCACCGCTAAAAGCAATATCACTCCAATTGCGATCAATATTTGAATGAGCCCACGCCAACCGATTTTCAACATGCTTTCTTGAAAGCAGAGGTTTCGCCATCGTACTACGCCATGCAATGTTATTCTCTTGTAATCGACGTCTTAGTGTCATTATATCAATATTTATGCTTCTCCTTGCCAAAACAGCTTGGCCTTTACGTAATGAAAGCTGTGGATTCTTTGAAAACACTTGAAAAATTGCCCTATCTTCCCTCGCTGTAGTTGAGCGTTTTGAACCTCGATCTGGAAGGTCGTCCATACATTTAGTATCTTTATATCATTGTACCCACTTGTTAACGAACTCCCGTGATTTATGCAGGTATTTAGCCGCACTTCGTACACCCATTTTTGGTCCTTTCGGATGCAAACAGAGGAAGGCCGCTTCAAACCGTTTTGCATACGCTGCACTCATATTAAAAACGTCTCTGTTTCTCAGCGATATAAACGAAACTAAAAAACCTGTGGCAAGTGCGTACTAGGGAGGACCATATATATTAAGATTCTCACGGTCGCCACTTTATTACGCATCAACATTCGGAGATATCGCGTCCACGCTCTTGTGTTACAGACTGTATTTACATATTTATTTGTTTTTGTGGTTTTTTTTAAAACATATTAGACATAGTGCTGGTTCACCTTCGCAATATCGGCAAAACGTTGTAACCCTTTTCGATTTATTTGCAGCAATAGTTCTACCTCGTCGAGCAGATAAGGATTTATAATATTCACGGCATCGTTTCCGCGACTTTCTCGCAGTTCGGGGATACTTCTCAAGAAAATGTGTAGTTCTTCTTTTAGGTGTTTGTGGTTCTGTAGGCATTTCATCCAGGAGCCGATCAATAATATTTTCTCTAAATTTTAAAATATCAAAATGCTTGGTACCCCACCTCTTATGAATATACCATGCATTGACAATTGATGTTGCGCAAATCAACTCTATTGTTTCGTAGCGTGACAATCTCGCTAGATTGCTCGCCCGTACGCGATCACCGAACGCGGATTAATATTCCTCGGCCGGGGTTGTAAGGCCCAGCTTAACGTTATGTCTCGTCGATGGTCGCGACGCTTCGATTTCCAAATTTCTTCAGAAATCGAGTGGTTCGAGTCTAGTCTCCGAACGGTTGAGACTAGATTAAATATTGTGCGTTTCGAGACGAATGGATTCTCGAATTTCGTGAATGAAGCTTCTTCGACGATGTTCGAAGCTTCGGTTTGATGTCTCTATTAGAACCGTTCGTTCGCGGTGTTCGTTAGAGAGTCTTGTTCAAGAGTCGGTTCAAGAGTGTTCTCCAGAGTGAAGTCTTGTCCCGTCGGTGTTCGCGTCGGCACCTTCAGGTTGCTTCGAGTACGCTGATTGGCTTTTTCCGAATTTCCAATCAGCGTACGATTAAAAACGCGAAGACTTTGAAAAACGCCCTTTGGCCAGCCCTCTTGGTGCGGGAGTGAGGGCTAAGGCCTCGTTCGGGGGAAGGTTCTCGAGGGTTCGACGATGACCTCGGGTTTTTCCTCCAGGTTGACCTTCGAATGCAGAAACCGTTAGAACGAGGTTTGGTCGACCCTTCGGACGTTCCCGGTTTACGATATGGCCGATTGTTTGAACGAACGAAAGTGAAAGTCTATGCTATTGTTTGAAAAACTCGAACGACTGAATACATTTTATTACTCTTAACGTGAAATTGCACACTATAAAAAAATAAACTAAAACTCGAAAAAAGCTAATCGCGAAATTAAATTGGTAAGCACGTCCATGTCGTAAACGAACCTTCGAGGATTTTTACCGTATTGTTCCGCATCGGACGGAACATCTATGATAAGTTTTCTATACCACTTAACGGCTTTGCGTAAGGAATTGTAATATGATGCAATTTGATCGGATATATCAATGCCTTTTTTCGCATTACTGTAGTCAAAAATAGCATCAGGTTTTAGTTTACTACTTGTTCCTTCAATCATAGTACAAGTATGATTGTTGCAAGTAGTTAACATGCAAACTGATCGTTTGTCTGTCCATTTAAAAAATTTAACTCCTTTAGGATTTTCAACACTCACAATGTCACCTCGTTTTTGTTTTAGTTTTGCTTCTGCCGGTAGAAATTTTCTATTTACTTTTACAGTACCACATGAATTCGTCGATTTATCTAAAAGTTCTTCAGCTAAAGGCACACTTGTATAGTAACTATCTACAGGGTGTACCGGTTAAGTGAGTACAGCAGGATATATCGGAAGGAGTTGTAGTTATTAAAAATGTGTTCGTACAAAAGTTGTTTGGTAGGACGGGCTACATCATGTAGTAATAATTGTTTTCTTGTGGGTGGAGTAGTAGAGGAGATCTGAAGGTCAATCTAATTTTCTTAAATGGAATGCTATATTTTTTTCTGCAGAAAGTAACAGCTGGCACTAAGACAAATCTAAAGAGGTGCTATAATGTAGTATTCTGAGTTCGATAAAGGTAAATCGTTAGCTTATGTTTACGTTGTGCATCGGCTGACGGCAGACAGCTAGCAACCGAGCGTGGTCCTATTATTCAATTCGGGCCGTTTTCTTTCAATTGCCTGGCGTAATCTCTCTAGTTGTCCACAGTATAGTTGAGAATCAATCGTCTGACCAACTGGAAGTAACTCACGGTGGACGATTCCCTTCCAGTCCCACCACACACACAGCATCACCTTTTTCAGCGTCAATCCTGGCTTCGCGAACGCTTGTGACGGTTCACTATCCCTTGTCCACGATCTTTGACGCTTCCGATTGTCGCACGTGACCCATTTTTCATCACCGGTTATGATACGTTCCAGAAATGGCTCGATTTCGTTGCGTTTCAGCAGCGCATCACAGATGTTAATTCGGTCTATCATGTTTTTCGCGCTCAACTCATGAGGAACCCATACATCGAGCTTCTTTTTGTAACCAGCTTTGTGTAAATGGTTCAAAACAGTTTTGTGGTCAATGCCTAGTTCCATACCAATATCGACACTGCTGGTATGCTTATCTTGCTGGACTTTTTCAAGAATTTCATCAGCTTTTTCAGTGATTGGACGACCAGAGCGTGACTCATCTTTCACATCAAAATTACAATTATGATCAATATTTAGATCAGTGTTTCATAGAAACATTAAATTTATAAGTATGCCAATACTTTTGTTTCGTCGAAAACTGACCTCTATGTATTTGTTACTATTTTTCATTATTACAGGTCTACTTAACCGCTTTGTTTCGCGAGATACTTAAAGTTCAAATCTCAAACTTATGTTTTATACCAAAAATGAACAAGACATAGTGCTTTATTCACAGTTACATAACATTTTATTTGAAAATACACTCTGTGCCAATACTTTTGTTCGGCACTGTATGTCCGCCACTGTATCACACTGCTTCTTCCTGTGACCTGCTGCCATTCTGTCTCCTCATCACTTTCTTCCGAATCACCTTCTAAAAGCTCTGGCGTCGTAGTATATTTATCAGATGTCCTAAACAAGTCACTTTCCTCCCATTCATAAGTGTCATTGTTATTCTCCTCTGAAGGGGTAACATCTAGGTGAACGCCTGAGAATATAGGGTAACTTTGGGAATTTTTTGAAGCTAAATAAGAAAACATATAGAATTGCGGTTTATAGGCTTTTAGTGTGTGTTACGTAAGGAATATAAACAAATTTTGTTTTCTGATTTTATTTAAAAATAGCGGCGCTGGAGTTCTGCATATAAAACGATTTTTTTTTTTCATAGGCCTCTACGGCTTGCAGCAAAAGTGTTGCACACTTTCACTAAGAACAAAAAGCAAAACATTTTTATAATCTACATTAAATTTGCTAGAGAATTACGTAGGCAAATGTTAAAAAATTGATTTTTGTAGAAATGGCGAACATGTAAAGAAAAATTTTATTTTTACCCAAAAGATTCAGTGAATAAATATTTATAACAAAAAAAGTTGTTATGCTGCAAGCCAATTTGTAAAACGTGGTTTCGAGAAAAACGCGTTTACAGTTTTGAGTAATGTCATTTCATACTTACAGTATAGAAATCTTGAATACACCTTTAATCTGCGATTCTTTTCGTCTTCAGCTGCTTTCCTAATAGATTTCATACGAACAGCTTCCGTTGCGACGAGAATGTTATTAATAATACAATCATACGTTATTTGAAAATTCGGCCGTGGGAGATCCATAATTGCGCAAAGTTTAATAATACCATTTAGACCAATTCCTAGTAAACGCATTGCAAATATTATTCGGCAATTAACTTCGTATGCGTTGATAATTAAGGGACAACTATTTACATAAATCTTTTCGCACTTTTCACAAGAAATTACAAGTTTAAAGCCTAAACCACGTTGACTCGCTTCTGTAAATGTCACATTTCTACCACATCGTTTACATACTAGATTTTCAGAAAGAGCAGAAAAATTCGCGAGGGAATTTATTAGTCGATATCCAAACAAGACATTTACTTCAACATTACATTCATCTTTCGACAGCTTTAGTTTCTTAGCCGATGTACTGACGCTTTCAGATTTTCTTTCTATCGAGTATCGATTGAGCACTTGCCTATTTGTGATTTTACTTCTTTGTGAAGACCACATTTTCTTCTTAGTACCTTCTTAGTACCTTTTTTATCACCCATGGTGATAACAATTATCTACACAACTTTGCAAATTGAAGCACGAAAGTTCTACATTGAAAGCGAACAGCGTTGTTTTAAAGATTATACGGGCGTTACATAGTATATATTTCAATTGTTTAGTATTAGCACCACCTACAAGAATATACTGGAACTTATTATTCGTTAGCAATAGATATTATATACCTTAGAAGGAGCTTAGAAATCTTGAATCTCTGCGCGCTGCTCCGACGTGCTTAGACGATTTCACGCCTTAGTTTAAAACATTAGTTGTAAAACCACTTTAAAAACTTTTTCCCGTATAAAACCTATTGTACCTTATTTTTAAGACTCTAATACATCATTTAAGATAAAAAAATTTTTTTCGATTTTCTGAAATGTTTCACCTAGATGTTACCCCTTAAGAAGATGAAAGTATCATCAGCCTTGATCTTTGTCTGTGGAATACAATTGTGGTCCCATCTAATGAATCATCTATTATCGTAAAATCCATTTCCTCCATTTTCTAGGGGGTGAAAATTCTAATATATTACAAATTTCACCGGCTGTCTTATAATTCTGCTTACCAGAAGAAATCAACTTTTAATTTTTTTAAATTTCCAAATTCTTGCGTACAAAATGAAAAACAAAGTTACACCTCAACAGCAGTTCACTATCTATTAGTAATCCGTAAAGAATGAAGAATTATTCATCAACACTCAAATTTATATTTACAGAACCAACTAAGTGCAAGTGCTTGCCAAACATAGAATAACAGGAAAAAGAAACTTCCTCTTGCAAAGAGCGCCGCATATACTAAACGTATAGTAAAAGGAAACTGCAATTCTGAGTCTGAAGTTTTGCTAAACAATATTGTGTGCAAGGCGCCGCCAGATAAAGCATACGATTTTGACTGTAGTCCGGTGGCGCGACATAGCAAAACCTGCGCCGTCCTCAACGTGTTAACACTTAGCTGACCGCACGCGCCACAGAGAACTGTTCGGTTTCCACCGCGCTCGGGAAAGCCAAACTGCGCTGTCCACCGCGCATTTTTCGGAAGTAGCACGGACTGAAATTCACTATTTGAACTCAAAAAAGTCCGAAAACTAGTCATGTGAGAAATTATATAATATTTATTGTTATATATTTTATTTGGGATGTTTGGGAAGGTTAAAAAGGAAAATATGAAGCATTTTAGAATTTAACAATTCGTTTATTTTTTATATACATTACAAACAGATGGGTGGTAATTATCATAAAAGCAGAGGAAACATAGTCGCTTCTCACACCATGCGCATGTTATAAAGGGCAGCTCTTCGCAATTACATTTTTCATGATTGTCCTTAGGCGGAAAGCAAACTTGATGGACAGATTGAGGAAAATTTCACGACTCTCTGTCAATCCGGACGCGTAAAACACATATTGTACCACTTGTTCAAATATCGGCGCGGATAATTGGTTGTGAATTGGCTGTAAAATAAAGGTTGAATTTTGCATCTGTTTTAATAGTATTTGAACTTGGCGGTAAAAATATACGTCGCAGGGTTGGCATATCGACGTGCATTGAGGCGGTACAATTTTTAATGTGCATGTGGTGTTATTTTCGTCGTCGTAAAATAAATCGTTGTATAAACTGTTGTCAGTTTGACCAGACCACGAATCAACTATTAAACAGAATTCGTTCTTTTCGACATACGGTTTCAAAACATTTTCCAAAAATTCCTTGTAGCGAGGTGTAGTTAATTTCCCGGATTTCGTGCACGTGACAAATACATTTTCATACTGACTCATCAAACTTTCCACTGTGTTTTGTACCTGCGGACCGAAAAACCCTTTCGGTTCTTGTAGGCAAATGAATACTTTAGGTATTAATTTGCCTGCAAGAGTGATAGAGTATTGAGCTGTATATGAATGTGTCATTTTGGATATACTGTCTATTGCGATTTGTGTTGCCTTCTCCCTTTTATGAGATAGGCTTCTCTTTATACTAGTGCGATACTCGCACCCTGTCTGATCTGTATTTATAATAAAATGTGGTGATATTGTTCCTGCAGTTATAATTTTATTTAGAGAAAGGCGATAATACTTACGGTTTTGGTAGTAAATGAAACATACGTTTGTAGTAGGTGTTCGAAATGATGACCGTTACTGTTAATGCACCATTGGATTCTTTTTACGATTGATTGACTTGCAAGTCTTACAGCGTCAGAACGTATTGACGCCCAAGTTGCAATAATTCGCTGTTGCATGTCGTAAGGTGTAGTTGGTACTTCTTTGTACACTTTCTCTTTCAGTGTTCCCCACAGAAAGAAATCTAGAGGTGTTATGTCTGGTGAACGAGCTGGCCACGATATTGGACCGCCGCGTCCAATCCAACGATTTCGAAATTTTTCATCGAGTTCCCTTAGCGCAATCAATGAATAACGTGCTGAGCATCCATCATGTTGATACCACATGGTTTGTCGTGTAAGTAAAGGTAACTCCTCTAGCAAAAGACCCAATGTATCCTTAATAAAATTAGCATAGATGTTACCATTGAAATTTCCATTGATAAAATAAGGACCAATAATTGTATCACCTATGATACCGCACCATACATTCACAGACCATTGTTTTTGATATTCAACCTGTCACAACCAATGTGGATTTTCCGCTGCCCATAAATGCATGTTGTGCAAATTAACATTCGCGTGATTTGTGAATGTTGCTTCATCAGTAAATAAGACGGTATTAAGAAAAAACTCATTGTTTTGAATCTGACGTATGGCCCATCGACAAAACTCAACGCGATTCATGAAGTCGTTCCCATGCAATTCTTGGTGAAGACTAACATAGTACGGATGAAATTTGTGATGGTGCAAAATGCGAAGTACGCTCCTCCTACTAATGCCAGATTCGCGTTCAATTTGTCGCGAACTAATATGAGGATTTCTAGACACACTTGCGAGCACACCGATTTCCATTTCTTCGTTAATTACTCCTTTCTGGCGTTCACTTTTACGAACACTTAAACTACCGGTTTGCCTAAGTTTATCACACACATTTTTAAATGTTTGACGCGAAGGCTGAGACCGATGTGGATATCGTTCAGCATACAAGTTTTTCGCCCTTACAGAATTTTGTTGGCATTCGCCATAAATAAGAAGCATATCGACTTGCTCTTCAAACGGATACATCGTGCCGGATTGACCGATTTATCGATACTAATCTTATCATATTTATCTTATCCTGCAAACTATTAAAGTGTCCTTCAAGCAGTGTTTATTCTCAGTGAAGTAAACGGTAAGCATTACGCATTCCTCTACTGTTTACAATACGTATGTTTCATTTACTACCAAACCCGTAAGTATTATCGCCTTTCTCTACTTTCTATGACCTTCAATGGCCTTATGTAATAGGTCGCTGAACTCGTTTTAAGATCCTCTATTGCGATACGGAAGAAAAAACATACCGATCCATTTAAAAAAATGGAGATGACCTTGAAATGTCCGAAGTACCTCCACCTGCAAAAAAACTATTATATTATCGCCACCGGATGGCCCTCTTCGTACTGTGCAATTTTATTTCAGCAAATATTTCTGTGAAACTTACAGTTTCGAAGATATCTGAGGTGCTAATAGTTATTGCCCCACCCTGTATTTATGTACATTTTGTAAATGATAACAATTCGTTTCCTCACAAATAATTTCGAAAAATTCATTGCTAAGTATACAATCGACTGCTTCCTTCACATTACAGTTTTTTTGTAATGATGTAGGCGTACCACAAATTCCTGTAAAAGATTCCAAATTTGGAAAAGTATCCTCTTCTGTCCATTCTTCAATTATAAGCTCATCAGCCTCCGTCTCCGAATCTTCACTTTCGCTTGAAATATTATATTTTTTATTCAGTCTTCTATGTTTAATAACATCACTAAATTCAAGAATGTCGTTATTATCACTGAGTTCATTTTCGTCTAAAGTGTTATTTGGTGCATCCGATAAATCATCAAATAACAATTCACTTTGACTTTCATTTTCTTTACATCTATGCGTCATTTTGCTACTTTTCTAGAATTAGGGCCTATTTCATAAAATAATTCTTATTATTGTATAAATTATCATTAAAAGATTGAAAATACAGAAGATTTTTAAAAAGCTGCTTCCTTACGAACTAAAACGCGAACTTTGAAATAACAAAATGCTGTACAACAATAAAACACTTTATAAGGTACGATACACGATCAACACAGATCTACCGATGCAATGACTATACTGACCGACTGATTTTTACGCTCTCGGAATGTCGAAATTTATTTATTCGCTAATCATTTGTTACGAGAATACGCGAGACTTCGTTACCCTGGTAACGTAACAAGAAGATCTATTTTTAATTCCTTAAGTCATCGATAATCAGTCGAAAAAACATGAAAACGAAATATCTCGTCGCCCGGCCACAACGCTCGGTTTGCTATAGACGTACGCAATGTGTTAATATGACAGTTCCATGCTATGTGGCGTACATTTATGTAAGTATCCAGCTAATATAACTTTGTCACTTATATTTAGTAGTTTATCATGATCTTTGGCAGTGTAACTTTGTTTTGGACTATTTATATACAACTATTATATGTACATTAGTAGCTAGTTTAATTCCTAGGTGTTCACAAGGCACGTTTTCATTTATTACTGCTTCCTTGTATACTAGTACATGATTTCTGATTAATATTGCTAGGGAGACCAGAATCGGTAGACTAACGTTTGTTTTTTTCTTTTTTGTTTCGAATAAAGTTTATTTTAGGTTTTACAAAAATGCGTTTCTTACTACATAACTTCAAATATACAGTAAAAAAAATGTAAATTTTCCATAAATGTTAACTAGACTTGTATGGTTAGGCACCTGTTTCAGTCTTTTCGATTTTCGGAGTTTGTTCGGAGGGAGTTCTAAGTTCTTTCCCTTAGTCGTACTTAATCTAGTAATTTTGCACTTTAAATATGAATACCTGTACATATCGAATTTTGTTAGCACCGCTCCTAAAAAGACCTTTGTAAAAATAAGGGGCTTGAATTACATTTTAACATTAAATCTAAGGGAGAATGAGGGAAGATGGGAGTGTTAGGGTAGGTCAGGAGTAGACTGATGGAAGAATTGTAAACAAGGTGTTATTTATAAGGTTAGGTGATCCAGTCCTCGTTTTGTCTATAATAGTTTGGCATCTTTTTGGCATGCTTTCAACCAGTTTTTCATCGTAGTGCGTTGGTAAAGAACACTAGATCGCCCTGATGTAGCGAGATAGCTGGGCAAGGGTATGGACACATTTCCCTGCAAGACTCACCTTCATGTAATCCCAAACGTTTTCAATCGGTTTAACATCAAGGGAGTGTGATAGCTAGTCCATCGTCTCTATACCATTTTCGGCTTTCCGCGCTGTGCAGAGAAAACTCCGGTGCTCGATATTGCGATTACTGAAGAAAACTTCGGATCGTTATCTTCTTGCAAAGTCTACCTATTTCTCGTTTCTGGCATCAAACTACTTCCCCGTGGACCTCAGTAGACCATGCTTATAAATTGTATCATTTTTGGGGCATTCAGATTCTCCGTAAAGAATTCTAAAAAGTCAAACCCGCGTTCGTTGAAACATCGCCGGACATGGATCTTCACCGGATGTTTAACGATGCGTTGAAGCAAATGATCACCGAGGGAAGATCAAGCTTGTTTAATAGGAACCTATATCCAGAATGATGCTTCATCAGAGAGGACGACGCGGGAAATATCGTGACGAATATTTTCAACAGCCTATGCCTTGCGTTTTTCCATCGGAACTTATGAGAATAGAGGTTTTAGCCTCGAGCTACGGCACCGGATATCAACCTCAGCCAAACGCTGCCTCACCGTTTTTTAGGATCGTGTATAGCCTTTTCCGCCAACTCGATGTTTGCAGCAGGCAGCCATAGTGTGAGCTTACGTTTAAAAATTTCGACGATGACTTTATCTTCCTTTATTATTGTCGCTCGTCTTTTCCCGTGTTTTGGTAGGTCGTCCGCTGCCTTTGTGGTCTGGTATCGTTCCACCCTCTCTTACACACAGTACTTCGACTTTTTTTATATCAGCAACCGCTGGGTACGATAATTTCGGTCCACGTGTGTGTATAGGGAGAAAAATCACTTCAAATCATTTAGCGTGTTCAGCACTCATGGTGAAAAATGTGTGTTCGGTGCGATAACTTGAGTCAAACTGTGACGGCGCAGAATGAAACATAGTTTCATGTAGAAAAAGAATTAATTTGATTGTACCAAAACTTCAGCAGAAAACGCACACCCGTTCTTTTTGAACAGACTACATTTTCGATACATTAGTGATTGAATATTTTGTCCTTCGAGTCGGATCCCAGTGTGATCCAGTGAGCAAGAGTCTTGGAGACCACTCCTGCAACCAAGAGCGACTCTTCGGTCATCTAAACCCTATTAGAGGCATTCAATTTACCGATTGGTGAAAATCGCCCTGAAGCCATCTTTACACTATCGCCAAGAAGTTTGGAAACATTTGAGTTGTTTTAAAAAATAATTAAAAATATATTGCAATTACTAAAGAAATATTATAAAAGAGTAGGGTGTTGAATGAAAAACATGTTAAAAAACAAAAATTGTATTTATTTTATGAATTTAGCATTACAATTTCGACTCGTTGAAAAGTCCCCCTTTCGATTTAATGACGGCTTTGCAGATTTTTGGCATTCTGTTTAATAATTTCTCTAAATAATCTTCTGGAATTTGTGCCCATGCATCTTGCAACTATTGCCAGAGATGTGTAGCACTTGTGGGCTGAAAAGCTTCAGTTTTTACGTCAAGAAAATTCCACAAATGCTCGATAGGAGACAGATCTGGGGACTGCGGAGGCCAAGTCATTATTTTCAATATTCCAAGATGTTCTTGACCTTCTAAAAATCCTTTGCACAGTTTTGAGGAGTGCTTCGGCTCATTGTCTTGTTGAAAGACAAATGGATTTCCGACTAGTTGGTTTCCAGATGGTATTGCGTGGTCTTCAAGAATTTTTAAATATTCTTCTTTTTTCATAATTGTATCAATTTTTTCCAAAAATCTTCGACGTGATGACCAACGAAGCAGTCCCAGATCATTATGTTACTTCTTGCATGTTTTACCGTCGAAATTGCGCAAACATCTCGTAGCTTTTCATGCGGCCGGCGGCGAAAAAAAAATTCGACGGTTGGATCCAAATATTTCGGACTCAACTGGCCACGGTATATTTTTCCACTGTTCTATGGTCCAATTTTTATGTTGTTTGACCCACTGGAGTCGTTTTTGTTTGTGCACTTTCTTCAATAAAGGTTTCTTCACTGCTACACACCCTCGGAGCCTTTCCGTTAAGGGGGGACACCACCCTGAGGCGTCAAAAAATGGGTAAAGTTTGGTAATTTTTTTGTAAGTAATTAGTAAATGAGAAATGTAGTCTTTTTCAGAGAATATAGATGTAACTTTCAGCTTTATTTTGCAATTTTTTTAAAGTAAAATCGTACAAAATGGCGAAGTTATTTGCTGTTTCTGGAACCCCATCCGGTGGATCATTGATTGCTGGCCGCCACAGTTGACAAGAACTGGGTGGTCTAAAATATAAAAAATTTATTGATTTATAAACTAGAAACTATTATCTACAATGTAGCATACGATTTTTCGAAAATTTTAAAAATTGTAGAATTGGCCGAAGTTTGAAGAAAAAGTAATCATTTTCACCCAAAAAAAGCCACTTTAAACGTTTATAAAAAATTAAGTAATTGACGTATCAAAAAAATCGTACGCTACATTGTAGAATACTCCATATAGAATATCCGTATAAAATTTGAAGTAAATCGCACGTGTAGTTTCAGAGATTTCGTGGCGGCCAGGTTGAAAAATGTAGTTTTGAGAAAAACGTAAAAGAAGTTTTAAGATATCTTTTCTCTCTAATATAGCAAAATTTTTTAAACTTTACCTTCAGTCGGCTATTCCAGGTCCATACAGTGTTCCTTCTGCTTCACAAAAACTGTCGGCTTTTTCTTTTTGAGTTTCTCTAAGGAGCTGTCGAGCTCTTTTGCTATTTTCTTCAACCTTTGTTGCAGCCTTACTTAATCGTCGTTCGTCTGTTTGTCGACAGTAGTTAAAACTGATGGAACCTATTGTTAAATTTACTAATTGCATCATCATCAAAATACTGTTGTAGCCATCGTTAAAGATGTTAGCAGCTGTAAATGTTGCGATATCAACTGTAGTTCTCCCACTAAAGATTATTTTAGGAGCTATTGTCCAAATGATTGAGTTCAAACTCTCGTTGCTATTTTGTGTAAAACCACCTTCACATCTTTATAATAACTTGTCCGCGCTGAGGTCCTCATAAATTGGACGAATCGCATCCTGGACAATTTGTGCCAGAGGATTTTTGTGTACATAATTTTTTAATGTATTGGTTGCTTTCGCCACCTGCCAAGAGCACCATGAGTGTGTGTCAGGAGGGCACATTTGGTGCTGCGGATTTTTATCTGACGAAATTTTGTGCAGAAACGTACTCCATATTGCTTTCTTCATTGCTTCTTTGCAATGTGAATTTCGTCGAATAGCAAGACCATAATATATTGTTAATTCATTTATTAACTTATCAGTCAATTTCCCCTTACCGCCCAGACCTTTACTCACTTTCTTTATGTTTCGCAATCTAGTTCCCATTCTTTTTTGCACAGGCCTATGCACTCTTTCTTACAAATTACTTCATCTCCATAAGGTTTAAAATCAACTACAGCTTTATACGTTTTACTGTCTCCATCTCCTATATAATTCGTGTACATTACAGAATACTTTTCTTGCAATCTTGCAAACATTTCCCGTATAGCGTCAACTTCCATTTTTCCTGACGATCCTTCGTGGTTGGCAGAACACTTTTTTTCATGCGTCTCCTTCCGAATATTATATTCTGGTGTTAGAGACAGTTTTTTCCAACTTTCACAGCTCTTACAATAGGCAGATTTGACGACAAGGTCGATCACTTTCCCACTGTAATGACCAATAAGAGTAGAAACTCCAAATAGTGAAGAAAATCCTCGTTTTTGCCAAGTTCCATCGCCGGAAATCGTCAATCCTGGACCATTTTCTTTTTCTTCATTTATTCTTTCTTCTTCTTCAATTGCATTTTTCATTGATAAATTACAGACAGTTTCTATTGCATGATGAATATTATTTAGAATTTTGTTGTACATGGATCTAAAAACCGGCCTTGGCAAATCCATTAGCCCACAAAACTTTTCTATACCGGCATGACCAAATCCCAATAGTCTTGAAACGAAAATAATTCGTCTATTTATGTCGTAAGCCTTGCCATTTATTAGTGGACTTGAATGTACACTTGTTGGCTTACAAGAATCACATTTAATCACTAATGTAAAGCCAAGACCACGAATGCTTGATTCTGCGAATGTTATATCACCGTCACATTTTTTGCATTTTACAACACCACTGATTGCAGAAAAAACAGTTAAAAAGTTAATAACACGATATCCGAAACTCGCATTCACTTCATTGTCAATCTTATTGCCAGCATTCAATTTTTTTGCCGACGCACTTGTGCTTGCACTTTCTTGTTCCATTTCGAACCTATTTTGAGGGCGATGTCGTTTTTTAATACTTTGAATACGACATTTTGTAAACTTGCCGACCTTTTCCCCTACAAATTTGCGTTTTCTTTCACTCATTGTGACTTATCACAAATAATTACGAACTATGTAACTAAATATTAGTAACTAACAAAACGCTATATAATTAAATGTGAATAACTAATAAAATGCAAGAAATTTCAAAGACTGCTACACACTGATCTTGGCTCAACGAAGACCGCTCGACTAATCCCCAATTATGTCGCACTTTTAAAGAAATCACACATGCACAAAATCCTGCTACGTGGACCATACTCTCAAATCTCTACATGCATTCCTAGAAACACTCCCCAGACGTAATCGATACGCTAACATAAACACTCGATTTCAATCTCTTCCAGTCGGTCCCAAACACTTGTTATTCACACACCATCAGCAGATTACTCATCCGACCACAATCTTCAACCACGTTCACAGTTCATTGCATTCATACATACGACATAAGAATCTTGAATTGCATTCAACAAAATTCTTTTTCTACGAGTAATAAAGAATCGCCTTGAAACTGTGGATAGGTAGGCTAGGGTATTATAAATAAACGCCTCGTGAATACAATTCCACTGTTCTTTATTTTTTATTATACTTCGTGATAGTTCGCGTACGGACGGTTTCGTGGCGCGTGCCGCGGTGTCTTAGCCGTAATCTCCCTTGCCGCCTCCTACTTCTGCTTTTTAAGTCATTCCCCGGAAAAAGGGGAAAGGGTATAGAAGGAGATGCAATTATGGAAAAGAAGAGAGAAAATCGAGAAGTAGGGGAAAGCGTAGAAATCGTGGAGAAATTCGGAGAACGAAGGACAGCGGAAAAGAGTCATAAAAAGTAGGGAAAGTGAAGAGGTTTGCGAGGGCCTAAGGGTGGACACTAACCAGGCCTAGACCAGGCCCTGGAGCAAGCGTGGGAAATGTAGAAAATGAAAAGGATGAGAATAAGAAGGAATAGGGATATGCAGTGGTGTATGCGGTGCCATGACCGCTACAAAACAATGTTTCCGTTTCATCTGATCGGTGGTACGTGGCCCATGATCCACGAGAGCTTTTCGTGAGACACGACCCGTCCAGATATTTATCGTTATAACTTCGCCAAATGTTTGAATTTCAAAATACCCTTTTGAAATAACATTCTACACACTTTAAACTTTAAGAAAATAAAAAAAAATTCGATTTTTTTGAATACCTTCTGTTTTTGGTTTTTGTTTAGTTGTTGCGTTATTTGTGCAGCAGTAAGGCGCCTATTTCTCTTCGCCGTGATAACAAGAAAACGATCTTCGTTAGGGGTTGTCACTTGAAGTCGTCCACTTCGTTTTCTGTCTTCAGAACTTTTAGTATCACTTTGTCGTTTGAAGGTGTAAACTACACCTTTTAAAGAAACACCAATTTTTTTGCAATCTCTCTCAATTTCATACCTTCTTGTTTAACCCTTTGCACTCCGGACGATTTTTGAGATGAGGTTCCAGCAACTCCGGGTCATTTTGACCATGAGCTATCACCTGCTACGAAAGTATTTACAATGTTGCGAGCTCCGGGTGATTTTAACCATGACCTATCCGGTAATCTGATAGTATTTACAATGTTGCGGCCGCGCTTCTGAGAAAGGTCAAAGACCCTGCCTTGTTATTAAAGAAAGCTTGTATACATTTGAAAGTTTTGTTTTATTAACAAAATTATAATATAAAGAATATAACAATACCAAAGTACAACAATAAAAACATAAAGAATATAACAATACAAGAGTATAATAATAAAAATAAAAAGCATATAACAATACAAAAGATATAACAATATACAAAAATAACAATTATTTTTTGAAATTTTTCATTGAATGGTATCTTGAAAAACAATCCCCAAGATGCATTCGTGGTTTACCAGGACAGGTATCGCAATATTCGCTGGTTTCGTGTCTTTCGCCTTTCTTCTGCCTGTTCGAGCACACAACGCAATCTGTTTTTTTCCCCCTCCGCATTTCGTGAAGCTTACCGTTCAGCCTTACTTCAGCAGACGCAGACGAGGAAGTTGACGCTCTCGACCTTTGTTGCCGGAAATTGTTAACCAGTTGATCGACCAGTAATTTGACGTACTTTAGGTGCGTCAACGGTTTCTCATTTCGATTTTTTTTGATAGTTTTATATAAAATATAGGAGTTAATGACCGACACCTCCATGCCCCAGAAAAACATTTTTCTCCACCACTTAAGAGATCTTCGTAAAAAACAATACGTGGATGCGTATTGATCGGCTCGATCAACGCCGCCCATGGAAGCTGTGTAGCTGGTAATTGCATTAGGCTTCCTAATGTTAACCTCTTTCCCTCCTCGTAGAATTCTTGCTGAATCCACCATACCAGTATCATTCCACGTGCTTAAGAGGGAGACGATTCTTTTGTCTTTCCAGGCCAGGAACATGACATTCCCTTTTTTGCTGGCGAAGGTATTTTCTTCAGAAAACTTTGTTTTTTTTGAGACCGATGGAATACCTTTCCTATTGGCTTTTATAGTGCCAGTTAAGTGGCAATTCATTTTCCTGAGCTCTTCTGCCAAAGGGATACTGGTATAGTACCTATCGGTGAACATGTGATAACCCTGTGCCTCGGGAATATTATTTAAGAGTTTTTGGTACAGATGCAGCGGAATCCTGGTGGTAACTGGTAGATCTGGACGGACAAGGTTTTGTGATGTGAGACTTCCATAATAAGGCAAAATGGTGTAAATATATCCGGTTTCTGAGTCTGCCATCGAATAAATTCTTATACCCCACTTCGTTGGCTTAATAGGGTTATAAGTAATGAAGGAGATTTTCCCTTTAAACTGGACTATGGATTCGTCCACACAAATGTTTTGTCCAGGAATAAAATATTCTGAAAATTTCGAATCCAGGTATTCCAAAAAAATGCTGACCCGTTGTATGCGGGTATTTAGATCCGTGCTACCTGAGTCCGGTGTTTTTAGGTGGAGCATCCAAAATATTTGTTGAAATCGAGCTCTTGTAAATACACTCGAAAAGAAGGGGATTCTGCTATTATTCCTCGTAGACCAATACTCTTGCATATTGGCGAGAGGCATTGTACCCATATTCAGGATGACTCCGATAAATGCCCAGAATTCATCTGTATCAACATCATGCCACGTGTGCCATACAGAGTCTTAGCAAAGATTTTTTGATGCCAACACGGATCTTGCATAATTATTCGTTTCTCTTATTATATCATGAACCAGCTCGTCCGTGAAAAACAGCTTGAAAAATTGGATCGGTTCCAAAATATCGGAGGAAATTTGCGGACCTGTCATTTTTGATCCAATGGAAAAATTGATTCGATGGGGCCTGTACCCATCCTCCGTAACGTCGACCCAGTCATCATTTCCCATTGAGGTGCATGCGTCATCATCGGTATCGGATTCGATACGCCGTACCTTTCGTCTTCGGTGAACTATTACATCGCTGTCGTCACTATCGCCCTCAGTATCACTATATCCATCTTCATTTCCGTCACTTTGAATCAAATTATTTCCGTATATCGTGAGGTCCAATTCATCCTCACTTTCCGAAAATCCACTCTTTTCGTAACTATTATTTCCTGCCATTTTACGGTAAAGAAATATTCTAGCGCAAACGACTTTGAAAATGAAGGATCGGTTTGGCACTGGGCAAACGTGTGTCGCAGAGGAAACTTTTCAGATTACACTAAGCGTGTGCCGAAACATCTTCCTACCTACATAAAGATACAATGTTGCCTCTAGATGCTGGCGTGCCGTGTCGCCTCAGCGGCGATAACGGAGCTGTTGGCTTCTACTTCGATGTCGCCTCAGCAGCGACAACGGAGTGCTAAGGGTTAAAAGCACATATTACTGTACGTTGTTCACGAGGAATTTGCCTACTTTTGCACATTGTAATATTTGACAAAAAAAAATCAAAACTAACTTACAAAAACAACAGTGACCGTCTTGAAATGAATATTGTAGTATCAATGCACAAGCCCGACAATGAAAAACAATATGTACGATGCAGTTAACGTTCGTTCTTTGTTCTCGCGCGAGACATACGAACCTCAACATATTACGAGATCACGGAATTGACACAACGTAGTCGAAATAAATGATTCTACATTGTGTTCTTTTGCTTAATTCTAATATTGTTCTCTTCTATATCACTATATAGGTAAAGTATATGTTTTATATTATGCAATGTAGTTGAATTATGCATTTAAATTTCTTCGTTTCCAAACCTTTTGGCGGTAGTGTATATGACAGAGGTTAACTAGAAACAGAACATCAGAGTACAGTCTCCGACAATCTCCATTCCAATCCTATTAGAATACGAGTTCACGAGATTTAACCGTAGACTACTCAAACGTGCCAAAGCAGAAAAAAGGAAGAAGAAGAAACAATAGAAAACCACGCGCGTGCACTAGATCGGCATGTAAGAACGCAAAAACGCCCCACAGACTATCCGCTTACAACGACATCTATCCGACACGCATTTCTAACAAATACTCTTCAACACCATAAGTTGAGACAAGTACACTTAATTTGCACCTCATACGGTAAAAATGGCAGAATCGTAGTAAAACTGGTAGCAGAATGCACGACATGGTGAAAGCTTCGTTATTGCGTTTTCCAAAATTTGTATATAACATTAATTTGACGCTCTTGAAAACCGATATAGAACTTGATAAAAATCTGCTAGAACGATTTGAAAACGAGCAGAATCAACTATATTTAATTAAGATAGATAATGGGGTTGAATCCGGAAACGAAGGAGAATTTGAAAAATTCGAGGACGAATATGTTCTTCTAATTCCAACAGTTCAACATAACGCCTTAAAGGCTCAACAGTCACTCGCAACAACATCTCCCGCGTTTTCGGATACTCGAGTAGAAACAAAATTACTCCGCCGATAGCATTAGCATCGTTCGAGAGTTCATATGACGATTGGACGAAGTTCCGTGACAGTTTCGAATCCTTAATTCATAATAACGAAGTATTGGCGAATATTCGGAAGTTCTGTTATTTAAATTCAACGTTAAAGGGAAATACTTCACGTATCGTTCAACCGTTAGGTAATTCTCATGTAAATTTTAACGTTGGACGGGAAACTTTAACAGTTTGAGTGCCACGGGCCTTTGCAAATATTCGCTCGAAGAATGTCAAATGGCGCGATCGCGCTTCTTTCATATATCCTTTCTTTTTTCATTTTTGTTACTTTTGTAGGATGATAAATGAATACAATATTTCTTAACAGCAACTCCTAAGCTTGTGGAAGCAAGCAGTTCAATTTAGAAGCTCAATAAACGGTAACAGTATAGACTTGCACTGACAAAACCTGAATGTGCAATTAGTTCTACGGACCAATTGGCTGACACTTTCAGGCAGTGAACAGGGGATGCGCGATCGCGCTGTCTGGCACTTAAACGGTTAAAGGAAAGGTTTTAAGATCGCAATATTATTATAGATCATCACGTTAAAGATGGTTTTGAGTTACTTATCTAATCGCGGGATACACTAATCATATACCTTAGGTGTACAAATGAATAATTCAAGTTTTCTATAGCAGTTAAAAGATTCGTTTTAAAATCAGTTGATTGTCCCTCTCTTTTGCTGTTCATTAGTATTGACATGCAGTTATTACAACTGACGATCAGCTTGGCGTAAAACGAAACATAACCTAGACAAATTTAAATCAATAAAATCCACGATGGCGACAGATAAGGTGTATATTTGACATTGTATGCTCTACGAACTTCAACAAGGAAAAAATGCTAAAAAGTTATGTGAATCGATTTGTTCTATTTTTGGCGAAGGTGTAATATCATACGATGTATGTGTATTTTAGAATTAAGGATTTAAAACAGGTAATTTTAATCTGAATGACAAACTACGACCTGGGCGCTATCGGAAATACGGCAACGATGATTTGGAGCAATTGTTCTCGCAGAGACACCGAAAACAAATATCAACGAGTGACACCGTGCTTTCCTCTACACCACAAGTAACGTAGAAAATCTGTCTTATGGAAAATCGTTACTGACAATGAAAGATGAATATGCTATAATAATCTGGAACACAGAAAATTGTGTAGATAAATCCAGGTGATAGAGTAACATCGTCCGCAAAACATAACCGGTTTGGAAAGAAGCTTCTATTCTGCATTTGGTGGGATAATAAAAGTTTAATTAATCCTGAACTGTTATACCCGATGAAACTGCTCTGGGGATTGCTACCAACGGCAATTAATACACTTGAATTAAGAATTGAAAAGAAAGCGTCTGTACACCGGTAGAAGAGAGCATCCTGTGAAATTGCTGCATGACAACACTAGCCCACATATTGCTTCTGTGACAGAAGAAGTTACAATGAGTATTGGTTGAGACATTTTGCAACGTATAATGTCTTCACCACACACTGTTCCTTCGGAGTTCCACTTTTTCTGATCGACGCAACATACCTTATGTGGTACCCACTTCCAATCAATGGATGAGATTCAAAAACTGGCTTGACGATTGGATTTTGTCTAGAGACACACAGTTTTTCCGTTACTGGAATCACCAAGTGCCTGTTGAGACGGCTTGAAGTTATACAAAGCAACAGCGAATACCTTCATTGAACAACTTGCTTCACTTTTTTTTAAGTAAACTTTAAGTTTCACGAAAAAATTTGGATTACTCATTTGTGCATATATGTTGTCATGTAAATTGGACATTCGAACGAAGCGTAAACGGAATATACGCGTTTCAATTAAAAAAATTGTCAACCGATTTTCGTGCTTGTTTTGAACAACATTCTAACTTCTTAGAAACTTCAAATAATGAAACTTAGGTGATAAATTGTCCACCAACGACCCGTATTAGGAATAACATTACAAACTGTCTTGTGCCATCAGTAAATGCGCCTTGTCCACACCGTAAGGAGGCACATTTTCCTTAAGCGTGCCCAGATTTCCGGAAATTACCCCTATTGACCCATTGCTCAACACGTTAAGGACGGTGTCAGTCCTTGGGGACTAACAGTGAACTTTCCGTTTAGGAGGCGTCAATCCCTGGATACAAACAGTCATCTTTTATTCTTTGGCGGTGTCAGTTCATGGTTAGGTCAGTCTATACTCTGTAATCCAACACTCCACGAGTGATCGCTGACTGAACGGAAAGCGCAGCACAATCAGCTCCGCGCTTAACCCCTTGCCATATCAATTAGTTCAACAAAATTCGGGCCCAACCGGTAAAGGAAGATACTTACTAAATGGGCGCAAAAATTAGATTTTGCGAGAACGTAACGTTTAAGTCTCGCTTATCGCGTTCATGTTTGATTCACCTTAATTTCACAAGTTAAACTTGCAATGATCATGTTTGGTCTGAAATTGTTTTCACGAGTTAAACTCGTCAATGTACGGCGAGCGGTTAAAGTGTTAAACGTACAAGAGTTTTGCGTGTGCTTTAATTTTTCTTTTTTTCTTTTTTTTTGTAGGTGGACACACTAGTCGAACTCTTGTACTCGTGAAGCTAACAAAAAATGGAATACGTGCCGTGATTCCCTGTTGCATATACAGGGTGTCCCAGAACTAGTGTAACATCCGGAAATGGGGGGTAGCTGAGGTGATTCTGAACAACCTTTTCCTTTACCAAAATGTTGTTTGAAGCTTCGTTTTCGAGTTATTAACGGAAAACACTGACCAATCACAGCGCCCAGAGACCGCGGGCTCAACCACGTATGCACGGCTTTTATACACGGGCGCTCGGTCGGGCTCCTGGCACACGTACTGGCACAGCATAGGTATCGCGGAAAATGTTGTCATTTTAAATTAAGAATAATGTGAAATTATTCGTTATTCATGAATAACAAATAAACTAATAAGTCGTTTAATAACTGCGTTCGATACTTTTATTCGTTATTCGAAAGAAATAAAGCGTTTTATTATTTATGAAAAACATTTTTTTTTAACAGCACATTTTCAGGTGAATAAATTGTTTTAAGCAAAACGATTTGTATAACTAATGCTAGAAAAAAATAATTGAAATATCGTCCACGACATAGCTTGCTTCGACGAAAGTAGGTCGGTAAGGCTGGATCCTCGTGTCGATCCTGACCTATCCAACAATTTTCAACAGCCGATGTTCTGGCCGAGTCGATGAACTCACTTCACTGCACGATCGATAATTTTCGGTGACTTCTTAGAGACTGCCAATTTTGTTTTTTCTCCGTGTCTTCGGCGCGGTTCGCTGGCGAAAGTCTGCTGTGGTTGGTGCTTATTCCCCGGAATAATTTATTATTAAACTAATTGTAACATCCACAGTTTTATACCTATTAATTTCAAAAAATTTAGAATTGAATACACGATAATGTGGCTTATAAATTTGAATGGTATATCATCCACATTCACGAACGTGATAATAACTCTGTTCGATACTTTTATTCGTTATTCGAAAGGAATCAAATGTTTTATTATTGTTAGAAAAGTCCAAAAAGCGAAGGCTTGAGCGGGCCATGTGCAGTCTTTCGCTGCGTTTCCACCTCCTGGGGATGGTTCTGCCTCAAGGCTAAGAAAGACCATATCAAGGGGGTCCTTCTGACTAGGATTTTTCAGGAAAGACAGAATTGTATCAGCACTCGCGAAGTATAGTTCAAAATACAAGCTTTCACTCTTTTTAACCACCCACGTTCATTTCTTATTCAAACGTTCACCACCGTTATCCTGATTTTCCTTACATTATTTAAAAAAATAAAAAACATTTCGTAGTACTCTGCGTTCGTACGCGGCATGTTGCTCGTTCAGTTAGCAAAATAAATCTGAGTGCTAAAATAAATCGTGGACGATATTTCAATTATTTTTTTCTAGCATTAGTTATACAAATCGTTTTGCTTAAAACAATTTATTCACCTGAAAATGTACTGTTAAAAAAAATGTTTTTCATAAATAATAAAACGCTTTATTTCTTTCGAATAACGAATAAAAGTATCGAACGCAGTTATTAAACGACTTATTAGTTTATTTGTTATTCACGAATAACGAATAATTTCACATTATTCTTAATTTAAAATGACAACATTTTCCGCGATACCTATGCTGTGCCAGTACGTGTGCCGGGAGCCCGACCGAGCGCCCGTGTATAAAAGCCGTGCATACGTGGTTGAGCCCGCGGTCTCTGGGCGCTGTGATTGGTTAATGTTTTTCGTTAATAACTCGAAAACGAAGCTTCAAACAACATTTTGGTAAAGGAAAAGGTTGTTCAGAATCACCTCAGCTACCCCCCATTTCCGGATGTTACACTAGTTCTGGGACACCCTGTAGATAGCGTAAATTCCGTATCAGCTTAAGATCAAGTAAAAGATTCACAACATACGTACTCGCAGTACGAGCGTGTCGATAGACAGTAACGATCAAGCGTTATCAGCGAAAAGGGTGAATCGTGACAAACGCGTAATATTGTCGACGACGATTGCATATATTTGCGACTGTAAGGGTTACATGAATTGTGAATATGGAGTCTTATTAGATCAAGGATCCCAAGTTAATATATTACTACCGAGTCATTTTGCGAGAATATTGGAATTTCACGATCCACTGGAAACACTTCAAGTTCAGGTATTGGTCTTGCACAACGAAAATGATCCTTGCAAAAACGCAGGCGAAAATGTTAACGGATACAGAGCATCCTTGGACATGTTTAATAATGCCTTCATAATCAATCACCATTTCCAATATCAATTATCCACTGGCAGATTCTCAATTTGATCAACAGCGAGACGTTAATCTGCTGATTGGGGAATACTTCCTCAAGGGATTTGATTTGCATTGCACAGTATCGTGTGGACCAAGGACTTTCCATAATCCGAAAAACTCAATTAATTGGATCTTTGCTGGCAGATCTGCTGGACTTTCCATTGAACCATCGCAATACGTGAACAGTAAATCGTGACCAACAAACAGTATAGATATGCAGTTACCACAATTTTGGATGATCGAACGGGTCGATATAAATTACCGTGCTCCAAAACTTGAAAAAGGTGAATGAATGTGAAAAACATTTTACAGTAAAAACAAGGTGTGATTGAACTGGGTGTTATCAGGTATGAATCCCTTTCATCGATAAAGTATGCAAGCTAGGTGATTTAGAACAAATAACCGAAGAACTTTTAGCAAAACCTGAAAGAAAAATCGACTAAAATATATAATATGAACGAAGGAGCATGAGAATCTAGGACTGGCGACAGAAATATTAGACGAATCTAATAGAGATGAAACATTCGCCTACTATCTTGCAGTATTCGGTGAAGACAATGACTATAAACCCGCGTTGGCACAAGACACGCTTCACGGGTGAGCTTTCTTACCCTGTTCGACAAATGCCACGTTATAACCCTATTACTGCTAGCAGGGTCGCCGAGCGATTCCAGCATATTTGAGCCCTTTAGTTACATCCAGAGGAACCACGTCCTCACGCACCGCAAATTTATGATGATATGTGCTTTCAGAGTTACAAAAAGCAATCCATACCAACCAACGCTAGAAATTAGTTCAATAGAACTTCCTGTATCACGTTCAGTTGTATGTGTAGATATATATTAGGTCTACCGGAAAGTTCTGTTCGACAATATCATCTCAAGTTTCAGCACGTATGAACGAGTTCGTTTGAAACATTTTTGTCTGCCTCTTTTTTCTATTGTATTTCTACATATGTATTCTTCTAAATTGACCAAAATAATGATATCATCATCTGGGTATTAAGTGAGATTCGTTCAGATGAACACGTGTATTGGTCAAGTTCATTTAGAGCATTGCATTCTGTATGAGTTCCAATAAAGTAGAGATGCTACAGAAGCGTGTGAATATTTCATGAACGTGTTTGGTGAAGATACAGTTTCCGACACTACGTGTAGGAGAAGGTTCAACAAATTTGAAGCAGCCGATTTCGTCCTTAACGGCAAGCCATGCTCTGGAAGACTATCTGTGATCGATGGTGATATGGTTAGGACCATTATTCAACAGGATCCTTTTCGACCACATTGAAAATTGCGGAAATGCTCAACCGAATATAACAAACCACTTCGGACCGCATTCGGAAACTTGGAGTGGTGTAAAAGTGAGCCGGGTGTTCACGAGTTGAGCGAACAAGCTTTACACGATTGAGAGTTTGCACATCTCTGCTTACTCGGGACAAAAAACAACCTCTTTTAGACCGGTTGATAGCCGATAATGAAAAGTGGATTACGCACGAGTACACTGTCAAGCGAAGAGCATACGTGAGCTCGGACGATATTTTCCCTCCACCTCGGAACAGAATTTGAGCCTCAATAAGAAAATGCTGTGTATATGGTGAGACATCAAAGGACCAATACACTATGAACTTCTCAAATCCAAAGAAAGGCACAATTCGGAAATGTATTGTCCACAAATGGGTGATTTGAACCAAGCACTCAGGGAAAGAGACTGGTACTGGTCAATAGGAAGCAAATCATACTGCACCAAGGGATCTCCAGACCACATGCTGCTTTAGCAACTCGCCGGGAAATCGCACACCTAGGCTGGGAAATTCTGCCGATCCACCATCATCTCTGGACCTAGCGCCATCGAATTATCATCTGTTTCTCGTACTGGAGAATTGCTTGAAGCGAAAAAGATTCGAAAGTAAAGCAGATGTCAGTCAAGCACTGCTCGAGATTTTCGCCTCCAAAGGTGAGTCATTCTACAAGAATGGAATCCAGGAATTACCACCACGCTGGAAAGAGATCATTAGTAACGATGAAAATTATATTGTTCGGTAAAGAGTAATAGATGTATCGAAAATGTATTATTTTCTTTTAATTCACAGATCTTTTCGGAAGATCTGACATAAGTATTTAAGTTGGAGGAAACTGTTACGTATTACAGCGTATTGTTTTTAAAAATAAACTGCATATAATATACACACAAATATAGAACGGTCAACACATCGGATCTCCAATCGCAGTTATCCAGAATAAAGGCATTATTAGACAGTTATACGTAAGCTGTAATAATTAGAATTATGCAGATCAAATGTTTCGAGAAAAAAATACAAGGAGTAAGGTGAATGCAAACGTAAACGAACTTAAAGCAATGAACGGATACTGTGATCAGTTCTGGATGGAGATGAGCTACTTAGAGGGGACAGAAGATTATCGATTATCAAAGATACCCTATCATATTCGCCGTGATAGGATATTAGCTCATGTCACTTCGAAATCTAGTGAAACAGATCGGAAGAATATCAGAAGTGCTGCGGTACAAATTCTAGCAGTATTCTACCACCAATGGGAGATTTTCCAGTGAACAGGATAAGTCCAATTTTACCATTCTTTGTTTTCGGAGTACATTATGCTGGACCATTTTTTGTAAATGATAATAGCGTACATAGCCAAACTGTGTTGAAAGCGTATATGTGAATTTTTGTATGTTTCTCAAGTAAGACAGTTCATATTTAACTAACTGTGGATGACCGATACATTTTAAAATTGTTCGCGGAGTTTTATGTTTCGTCATGATCGATGTTGAAAACTACATTCCGATTGGAATCAATTTCATCGAGGCAAGAAATGTATTACGGGAGTTAGGAATATTAATATCAAATAAGTAGTAAAATGAACAATTAACGAGATTCCTACCCAGCGAAGGAATTATATAGCATCTGATGTATTATTACAACAAGTTTATATACAAAACGTCATCTAAAAAGTGTCATTAGCGAAACAAACGTAACCTACCAAGGCTTGTACACCGTTGTGGTGCAAATTCAATCGTGCTTAAATTCGCAATCACCATCCCCTTTACCTAATAATCCTACAGGTGTCCTTCCTCTAACACCTAGTCATTTTCTTATTGGAGACCCATTGACTTCACTTTCTTATCCAAACGTGTGTCGGATCTCAATGAAAATCGTTTAATCAGTTATGAATTAATCTAAAGGATGTTCCGGTACCTCTGGAAACGGTGGCATATAGAATACCTTAATTGCTTACAGCAGCGAAATCAATGACCCCAATCAGCAATACCTAAAGTTGTACGCGAGAACAATCTTCCACCATTGAAGTAGTGCGTTGTTCGGATCATGGGGGTTCATCCAGGAAAGGATAGTGTCATCCGTATTATCACTGTGAACATATATTATGGTCCGGGCTGTTTGTACCAAAATGAGTGCGTACAGCTAAGCATATTTTATGGTTTTTTAACACGTTGAATCGCTTTACAAAAACGGTTATAACTTTTAAAGTATCAAATAGCTTTTTACGAAATTTCAAGTGAAACTGTTTATCTAACTACGGCGAAGTCAAAAGGTACCTTATTTGAGTTAATTTAATCTTCTTTCAAACTTACTAACAATACTTCGGGAGAGGGCACATTTCATTGATCGAATTCCTTGGGACGTTAGGTACTAAATGAAAGTGCTTGGCGAATTTACGCCTGTCACCCTTTCGCCGCCGGAGTTTGCGTCTTTGTCTCGTTTTTTTTTCAATTTGTGTTTTTTTGTTTACTGCTAGTTTTGGAGTGAATACACATACGTGCGCGCACCCACATACACATACTCGTCCATATTTTGTCCTGTGTACATGGTCACGTCTTTACGCTTTCATACATACAGGGTGTCCCGGTTAAGTGAGTACAGCAGGATATCTCGGAAGGAGTTGTAGTTATTAAAAATGTGTTCGTACAAAAGTTGTTTGGTAGGACGGGCTACATCATGTAGTAATAATTGTTTTCTTGTGAGTGGAGTAGTAGAGGAGATCTGAAGGTCAATCTAATTTTCTTAAATGGAATGCTATATTTTTTTCTTCAGAAAGTAACAGCTGGCACCAAGACAAATTCAAAGAGGTGCTATAATGTAGTATTCTGAGTTCGATAAAGGTAAATCGTTAGCTTATGTTTACTTTGTGCATCGGCTCACGGCAGACAGCTGGCAACCGCTGCTGAGCAACGTCGAATGCGTCGGTATCAAGTTCCTGCAATTATGATATTATAAACAGAGATTGAAGATTATTGCTAAAGCCATAAAGTATCAATTGCAATTTTCACTTACTAGTTAAATAATTTTTTATCCTTCTACATGTTCACCATCATTGGAAATACATATTTGTAATCTTTTTAAAGATTGTTTCTCAACACTTTTTATATAACTACTATTTAATAACTACAACTTCTTCCGAGATATCCTGCTGTACTAAGGCGTTTTTTGTTTTTGTTTGTTGTTTTTTTTTTTTTCTTCTTTAGTTTGAGTAATGCGTGAGTGTCCAAGTTAAAGTTTTCATAGAGGTGTTCCCCAAGTAGTTAATTTTTTTTCTGGTGGGGGAGTTGTGTTGCCTGTATCTTTTATATTGATAAATCTCCAACCTCTTCTGTTAGCCTTCATTGTGTCTTTTATTTTGGTCTCGTATTTCCGTTTTTCTTTCTTTAAAATTTCTGTTTTCCTGTTGCTTTCAGATCTAATAGAAAGAGCACACACCCCCCCCCCCCCCTCGGCCTACGTCCTCTTCTCTTTCCTTCATTTGTATTTCCCTTTCTTTTCGCTCCATGATCTTCTGTGTCCATTCTTGTATCTTATTAACTCTTTCCTTCCAAATCGCTATCATTTCTTCCCTCGGCATTCTACTAAAGCCTTCATTATTATTTACCTTTCCGGTTGTAGCCGTCGCACCGGACGAATTTAAAGATACGTCAGTGCTCTTGCTACGCTACCCGTCAACTTAATGATGAGCAGCTGATTTTATGTTTAATTGACGATAAGTTAAAATTATCGTGTATCGATTATTGTTTCGAAACGTTCGTTGAAAGACTCGGTTTGAAATACGGTTCAAACTAACAAGGAATGTTCGTGAACGGCTTCGATTTTGATGAAACTTTGTACACTTATAAAGCAGCCAAAAATAAGCGACACGTATTTTTTTTAGCTGCGGTAACTCGAGTTTAAGGGGTGAAACCACCACGTGAAGTTTTGGCTCGAAACGGCTATCTCGAAAACGGAAAGACATACGAAAAAATTGTTAATGGGCGAGGTTAATGGTTTCTTATGTACAATAACATGGTGTTAAAAAATTTAACAAAATACAGTTTGTTTATAACGAAAAAAATTTATTAACTTAATTTTTCATTTTATTGAAATTTTCATAATGACAACAAATGACGAACA
Source organism: Anthophora plumipes (assembly GCA_951804975.1). NCBI lineage: Eukaryota > Metazoa > Arthropoda > Insecta > Hymenoptera > Apidae > Anthophora > Anthophora plumipes. The sequence continues at coordinate 9,304,928 of OX638120.1, read as the reverse complement.
TTTTATTCCAAATCCATTAGTATATAACATTTTAAAATTGCCTCCTACAGTTTTGCAGATTTTGATGATTTACATCTTGCGCGCACATCCACTATGGTAGTAGCCGTTCTAACTTTGATTTTAATGAAGCATTGTAGGCTTGCACTAAATTATACAGTATACACTATACAATTATACAGATTAAGATGCACTTATTATTCTCATGATATACTTGCTTTAATATGCAAATTAAATAAATAAATATTGTAATTTCTGTGGTTCGCCTATCATGCAGTTTGCGCATGTTATCTAAATCTTCACTGAAAGCATTCTGTGTAATCTGCACAATAAAAATTCTTGTCAAATATAGCCCGAAATGAGCCACTCAATGTTTACAATTCCGATCAAAGTGATTTTAATTTGAAATTACATTCAGGGCGCACTTTGGCTGAAGAATGTATAAAAATCGTAGAAGGAGGTGTTCAATCAGTGTCATCCACCACTCATAGTTACACCATCCAGTCAACCATTTCAGCTGATGGACAATTACTGTCACCATTATTTATTGTACTCAAAGAGAGTACAGGACATTTCGGGCCGATTGTGGAACAACATTTATTTCGCCCTGACAATGTATATCTTGCAGCTTCAAAGTCAGGTAAATTAACTACGGGCCATTCCAAGACCTGGTTAAGAGAGATTTACTTCACAAATACTGGGCCCACAACAGTTCTAATTCTTGATTCCTGGAATGGTCACTGTAACAAGACAATGAACGAAGTTACTCCCGAGGGTAAAAACGTAAAACTTTTTATAATACCAAATGGTGGAACAAAGAATGTTCAACCACTGGATGTTTACGATTTCCGCACTTGGAAAAATTTCGTCCGCTGATGTTCCAATATAATTCTCATTTTAAATCACGACATTAATCTCCACGCTAGGAATAATATAATCAAACTTCAATCTTTGGTCCACAATCAATTTTCATCGCCAAGGTTCCAAAATTTTATTAAATACTCCTGGTATAAATCCGGATATATAGATGAAAAACCAAATGCATTCCAGAATCCTCTTGAGTACTGCTATTCCGTTGAAAATGAACCAAGATGCCATATTTGCGGTGACGTGGCAATAATTAAATGCGCATGGTGTAAGAAATCTTTATGTCTCAAACATTTTTTCGAGGAGTACCACTATTGTCGAAACTACATAGAATAATTGCTATACACACTGTATGTATTTATAATTTATAAATCGCTGCATCTTTGCCAAGATGTCATAGATGAATAATAAAAACAATTAATCTTTTCATTGCTGTTAAGAAACTTGTTACTGTCATTGTTACTTGTTACTTGTTACTTGTTATTTGTTACTGTATAATTTAGTGCAAGCCTACAATGCTTCATTAAAATCAAAGTTAGAACGGCTACTACTATAGTGGATGTGCGCGCAAGATGTAAATCATCAAAATCTGGAAAACTGTAAGAGGCAATTTTAAAATGTTATAAGCTAATGGATTTGGAAGAAAATGTTCGTCATTTGTTGTCATTATGAAAATTTCAATAAAATGAAAAATTAAGTTAATACATTTTTTTTGTTATAAACAAACTGTATTTTGTTAAATTTTTTAACACCATGCTATTGTACATAAGAAACCATTAACCTCGCCCATTAACAATTTTTTCGTATGTCTTTCGATTTTCGAGATAGCCGTTTCGAGCCAAAACTTCAAGGGGTGGTTTCACCCCTTAAACTCGAGTTACTGCAGCTAAAAAAGAATACGCGTCGATTATTTTTGGCTGCTTTATAAGTGTACAAAGTTTCATCAAAATCGAAGCCGGACCGTTCGCGGACTTCCCTTGTTAGAAGGCGGATCTCGCACATTAACCCTTGTGTGTATAACCGGGTACCCAGGTACCCATTTCTGAATTTGCTGTACTATTTTTTTATGGTCTTGATAAAATATCACAAAGTTGCTTTGGATCCCCATTCTTTGAAGTCGTCTGCGTCGATTCATGTTTTGTGAAAAACAAAATATACAATATATTTGAAATAATTAAGCTTCAAACCTGTATATACGCTTGTTACACAACCAGGGTACCCGGGTAGCCATAGAGGAGGAAGTATATTTAGACTAGTTATGAATAGAAATTTTACAAATAAATTATACACAATATAAAATTCTTGATTGTATTTATTTTTTAACATAAACAGTTGAGATCGTAATTATTAAATATTAACTAGACAACTTTTACATATTGTAATAGTGTTTGCATGCTCATCGCAAACTGGTTGTGTGCACTTCTGACAGCTTTTTCTTATTTTTCTGCGTTTTTTTATATGATCTGCGTGACATGTAACACGACCCTACGACTTTTTAAACCCAATCTCCCATGAAAAAAATTATGTTTTTTTAATAACTTTTTATAATTATATTATATATAAATAATATTATTTTTTATAATAACTTTTTTACTTAAAAAATTAATTTGTACGAAATTTTTAGAAATTGTAAAATAGGATGCACTTTAGGTATTATTAAAAAAAATTGTCTTATAATAAGTATGTAGGGGATTTATATGTGGAGGGATAGATAGCACGAACGGACTTCGTTTTATGCTATATTTATTATGTTCTATATTAACCCTTATCGGTCGTTAGCTTTTCATACGTGATTCTCACTAGGTTGTAGCTAGTTTCGGTAAATATGCGAAAAATCTTCAGTATTATAAGATTATCATCATCACTCTCGATTTCAATCCAATCATCGTCTAAGTTATCAACATTTTCTATTTCTACATCATTTTCTTCGTCACTTGAATATTTTATGGGCATAACTTTTCTTTTCTTATGATGCAATAAGATCGGACTGCTAGTCTCATCACTAGAACGAACATCATTTTTAGAACTGTTTTCGAAACTTTCACTGCTATCATCACTATCGAAATTTCTACAATTTTCTTTATTCATTTTTGGGCTCAATATATTAAAAATTGAATACAAAAGGCAGTGATATATCAGTGGAGATGTCAATTGCTCCGTTGCTGATGCTTAACTCACAAGTCAATCGTGCCCGCATTTCACAGAGCGCGAATTTTGACAGGTTCACTCGTTGTCACCTCCTACGTGACGTGCGAACGCAGCGACAAAGTACTGTTGTCACGTAAGAGGTGACCTACGACCGGTAAGGGTTAATATGTTCTACGCTAATGATGTCGCACAGTCGACCGCTGGATTCACACTATCTTTCGCTCCCTCGCATTCACCCTATTGTCGCCTTGCATACATGCATACTTTTCAACGGAAAGAAACACACACGCATTCACGCACTCCTCGCCTGATTCCTAAACTAAACATTCGTTCAATATCTTTCGCGCTATCCCAAACACTTGGCCTGGCACGCCGGTCCTTACCGCTCAGTGCCTAGACCCTCACACATTCACACAGACAACGCATTCATACAAACGACGCATTCACGCTCGGTCATCCCTACAATTATTATAAAATTTTATTTAAAAATAAGTTTCAGTACTTTTTTAAAGTATGATATTGTGTGAAACGTTTTTCTCTGTGAAGAGGAACCATACAAAATTTACATACATATCTTGATTCGCTTCGTTTTCCATGGGCGGCACAAACTCTGCAGGGTCTCGTAGGAGATTTCTTTTTTTCATTGGCTGCAATGCAAGTAGGTTGATGCTGTTTCATATCACCTGACAATCTTCCGGGTGGATCTTTACATGGTGCTCTCCCTGCACCTCCAGGGGAAGGATTCGGCAGATCTCTTTCCGGTTCCGGAGAGCCTTCATTATTGTCGTCCGTTATCCAGTGTCTTGCCACCGAAAGCAGAAATTGTTTATACTTCATTTTTTTTTGTGTGGATTGAGTTCATTCTATACTCTAAAGGAATTGAAAAGTCCACAGTTTATAAGATAGAGGATTACTTTTTTTATCTATTTCATACTTTTTCTCAGAATGGGGTAATACGAAAGGAACTGATCCGCACGGTCAACACCTTTCATGTGGTTATTATATTCATGGATGCAGGTAGGTTTTACAATGTTCTCTCCCGTTTTTCTATTTTTTTTTTTCAGTTGTCGAGACGGAAGTGTCATGAATGGTCGAGATCATTCTGATAATCCGCTTGTCTTTCCATGCGAGGAGAAGAATATCACTTTTTCTAGAAAATATTATGTCGCCTTTCTTTATTGTTGATGTCTTTATTTTCAAATTTGGCGGTAAGCCTCTGCTCTCCCTAATAATCCCACATACTCTAGTTTTGTTTTGGAGCAGCAATTCCGCAGTAGACGTACTATTATTGTTTAGGCGTGAGCAATTTAACGATTTGTAATTTGAAAGAGAGTCTTTCGGGTATGCTCACTTCAAACGTCAACGTTAATGACGATTGAATATTTGTTAAATTGGATACTGGAAGGTGGTGAAATAACGATGTCGCGAGTACACATAACACTTAAATTTAAATTTATTCTACAACTGTTGAACGCGTTTAGACGGTGATAATAGTTTTTGATTTTACTAGCTGATAGTTTCTTAGAAAAAAGATCGTGGTTTCGCGAAAATCTATTCTTAAATAGCATTCACGGAGGGCAGTGACGGGGGATGAGGCACGCGGATTGGTCGTTACACTGAATTTTGAAGTTTGGGAAGGGAAGACGGTCGTGTTTATTGATTGGTTGGAGGTTGGTGGCAATCACCAACAAGCTGACCGCCTCCAAGCCCTTTGGCCATCCCTAGGTAGGGATTCGAGGGCACCTTCGAATGACGTCAGGGAATTTCCGCGTGTCTCGACCGTAGCAAGTAATAACCTTATGAAGCCCCTTGACCCTACTAAAACATGCGAAAACTAAATTCGAAGGAAAGGATGTTAATCCGCGAACAAAGAACAAAGGTGCTCGTCGAAGACATTATGAAAGGTAACCGATGGTCGATGGCTTCATTAACTCATTATTGCTACGGGCCAGTTCAGAGGTTCATAGAGTATAGACTCTATTTACAACAGTTAAACTGATTTTATGGCGTGTCGTGTAGAGAAGAAAATTAAATATCGCGACGATGTGAAAAGGAGCGCCGAATAATAGGGTTTGATTGTAAGTGAGATTGGCCTCAACAAATGGTAATTACGTTTACGTCGTAACAATTATAATAATTATCTTGGTAAATATGGTGCCATATGCCAAGATAGGGACCAAGAACTGAAAGAATAGTTTGCTCCAATTTTTTTCCTTCAGCAGTGTATATCTCCATATTGCGTATGTAGCCGGTGTCACTCTCGCACACTATCCGAACAAGTAAACCATATTTTGTCAGTTTTGCTGGGTTGTACGTGCGAAACCTTAGCCGTCCTCTCCAAGGACAATTGTTGCTTCGGTTTGTATATCGTTCTAAATTTATGCAGGAAATAATCCAGCACGGGTTGAATTTTGAAAAGTCTCCCCGAGCGACTGTCCATTTTCGTATTATCGTTGAAATGCCAAAATGTCCATATTTGTTCAAATCTATGGCGGCTCATTGTTTGCGCAAATATAGGGGTAAATAACAAAGGATCGGTGGACCAATAATCTTTCCAGCTATCTTTTCTTGTTTGACCCATCAGAATAATTAGGCCAAGGAATTTCTTCATATCTTTCTTTGTAACCGGAGACCACTTGAGTGTTCTGGATGATGTTTTACGTTTCATTGCAGTTTGATCGTGATAGCTGCTCAGCTCCTTGCAAAACATTTCAAATAAATCTTCATCAAAAAAGAGATTGGTCACAGAGGCTACAAAGTCACACTGAGATGGAACTGTAGTAACCCTAGGATGACCTTCAAGCATTTCTAAGCGTAGTGGTGTGTCAATTTCAGACCAACAATTATCATTATCTTCGTCAGTGTCGGAATCACTTGAAAACACTGCCACCTTACTCTTCTTTACAGGTCTAATAATTTCACTGTCACTGGAATCGTCTTCGCAATCTTCAAAAGAGTTATCCGCATCTTCGTTCTCACTAGGAACGTCTGACAAATTATCGTCAAAAACTTCCGAAAGTATTTCTGCTTCGTTCGTTTCCATCTCTTGCCTGAAGGAGGCCATTTCTAAGAGGGCGAGGAACTTGAAGACGAAGGCTATTCGAATCGCCAAAATGCAATGCAACGTGTCGAATTCTCTCTGAGACTAAGCAGTTTTTATTTTACGTTCGTGCATTTATACAGTTTTTCGTAGCTTCATCTGTTCGGATTCCACCAATGGGATCGTTTCCTTCGGTGTGGATGAGACGAAGGCGAACCAAGGATTTAATACATTGGCCATTGATGTAAATACTTAAATACGCAAAGTAGGATACAATGTATCAAAGTAGGTGACATCTAAAGACAGCGTGTAGAGAACACGGGTTATTTCGTGATCCATCCGTAAGACGGAATGCGAAACTCGAGAAAACTCGTGAGCGGTCCTTAATGTGTTAACACGTTCCCTGCCAGACCGTTTTTTGAAGACTTTCCGTTCAGGCCGCGTGGGGCGTATGCGCCCCACGCTTTACAATTTATTTTGTTTCTGGCGTATGCCTTACAAAGATTAAAATAGTGCAAAAATCATAATTATCAAGGAAAGGGTGTATAGTTTAAGATGCATAACACAACAAACCAATAAATTTATTTTTCGAGGAATTAGTTTAAATAATACCTGGCTGAACATTACTCTATCAAGCGAGTTGTATCCTCGCATATAATTGTTTTAGCGTGCCTATATAAGTTTAAAATAAAACATTTTAGTCGAAATCAAGTTTGTATACTGTCATGTCCTCAAGACAAGATATGAAATACAAATCTTTTATTTTTCTTAAAAATTTATTGAAATAAGGGGAGAAGAGGAATAAAAATGGAGAAAAAAGGAAATGAGAACAAAAAGAAAATTTATAATAAAAGTATTAACAATAAAACTTATATTAGGAGTCTCTGTGAGCTCCGATTTAAATTTGGGCGTGTACCTGAGGGACACGACATATACAATTACAAAGAGATGTAACGGTGAACCATGTTAAAACATGGCAAACATAAGTGTGGTTTTCCTACACAGCTATCGCAGAATGTTGCCACTTTTACAGTACAGGTTCTTGCCGATTGGGAACCTAATTTTTTAACGTTTTTTCCGTAACAAATTTTACAGCGCCTTCTTATCGAATTAAAGTTGCTTTCCTTTTTTTTAAATTTCGTAACGATTTCTTCTTGGTCCAATTGGCAGAGAATTATTATTATTATTACAAGACATCAGATTCGTGGCTAATTTTTTTCGAAATTCGATGCTTGATATTTTTTGGTTTGTAAGACTGTTATTGTTCACGCGGTTCGCGACGTATTAACCCTTTGCGGTCAGAACGCTTTTCACCGTTTCGTTTCAGCAGGTCCGCGCAGATTTCAGCAGTCGCTTGTCCGCTTGGTAGTGTTTATTGTGGAAAGCATGCATGATCTTACTGACGTAACGGACTTATGAATTAAATAAAATAAAAGTGCATGTATAAAATAAAATTGTAAAATTGTTAAACATTTTTTTATTGTTTACAGCTTATAATTAACCATTGTATGGTACCGTTTGAAGCATTGTCCAACATGCAATCCTGGTTTTCTGTCGCAGGTTTCGCATATATATGACGTTTCTTTTCTACCACCTGGAACTTTTCGGTTAGAACAAACCGCACAATCCTTGTGTTTATTCTGGGGATGCAGTGTAATTATGTGTAGTTTTCCATTTAGTCGCTGTTCCTTATCGCTGGATGATGGTTCTCCACGTTTTGCTGTTACACGAATGTTTTTTACAAGATCAAGCACCAGCTTTTCTCTAAATTGCTTGTGAGAAAGCTTTTTAGTAGTATTAGGACATGCTTTGTACAAAACATAAGCATTGATGATAGATACTTCTAAACCCCCAAAAAACAGTTTCCTCCACCATTTTAGGGTTTTGCGGAGGAAGCAGTATGTTGAAGTATACTGGTCGGCTAAATCGACGCCGCCCATGTTTTTATTGTATTCTGCTATTATGCTGGGCTTAAAAACTGGCTGCGCTGTATTATTCCCAGCTCTTCTATTTCCAACAATTTGATATCTTGACGTGCCACCCGTTGATAGCATGGACACGACACGTTTATCGCGCCATGCAAGCAATAATGTTTCTTCTTTGCGATAAGCAACTGTCTCCCCAATCCTTAATTTCGGTGATTTCATTGACAAGGGTATTCCTTTTCTATTTGTCATTATCGTGCCCGTTAAATGGCATTGCAACTTAAGCAGTCTTTCGCCAAGTATAATGCTGGTATAGAGTCTGTCGGTATAGATATGGTATCCTTGAGCTCCAGGTATTGACTGCTGTAGATTATTATACAGGTGTAAAACAATCCGGCTTGTGATTGGTAAATCGGGGTCAATTAGTGCGTTTGTCGTCTGTTTTCCAAAATATGGCAAAAATGTGTATACATAACCAGTCAATGAGTCTGCTAATACATATAGACGAAGTCCCCATTTGTTTGGTTTTTTGGGGTTGTACGTTTTGAAAGAAACTCTTCCTTTGAATCCAACTGTAGATTCATCTACAGCAATATTCTGTGCTGGTACGAAATGTTGCCTGAATTTTTGGTCCAAATAGTTAAGTAAGTGGGCAACTTTATTCACTGAAATTCTTTCCCTATTGCCCGTTTGTGGCGTGGTTTCTAAATGTAATGCCCAAAATATTTGTAAAAATCGTTGGCGTCTGAAAATGTTATTATAAAACGGAATATATGCGTTAAATTTTTTACTCCAATAATCTTTGATGTCATGAACAGGCATCAATCCCATATTGATAATTACACCAAGAAATGCTTTCATTTCAACAGCAGTAACTTCATACCAATTTTGCCACAATGAATGCGTAGAGACTTCACGGCCGCTAATTATTTGTTGAGCATATAAATTCGTTTCTGTCGTTATTTTGCTAATAAGCTCATCAGTAAAAAATAATGAGAAAAACTGCAGAGGTGTGATGCAGTCAGTTGGAACTTGGGGTCCTTGTACCTTGTCTCCAGTATAAAATGCGATATAACCGGAATAAGTGTCGTTTTCAGTCACATTTTGCCAATCACTGTTTTGGTCCATTTCATTATTGCTCTCTGATGTATCACAAATTCTATTTATACGTCTGCTCGGTCTGAATGTAACTACATTATCTGAATCTTCACTGCTTTCGATTCCAGATGCACATGTTCTCTGAAATTCTTCTTCTATGTCGCTCAAACAAACACTATCATCACTTTCAAATACAGTATTACGCACTGTTGTACGTTGCCGATCCTGTTGTTTAGCCATATTCTTTACAAAAAAAAGTTATTTTGTAAAAATATACGATTTGAAAATGCTTTCTTGTAATGCTACGACTACGAGCTGTACACCACGGGCTGTTTGGAAAGACTAAAACCAAGACGTGAAGTTCAAAATGCATGGCTTATTTTAGATTTTCTTACCCGTAATTCTTATCTTATCGTATTTAGTCTACAATAGACATACGTACAGTGAACAAAGCAATACCGAGAACCGCTCGACATCGGATCTGCTAGAAGATAAGACGTGTCGAGCCACACTCGACATCGGACGGGCTAAAACGAAAGGCGATGTCGAGTCACACTCGACATCGGACCGCAAAGGGTTAAACCGGCGTGATTCCCTTACGAACTTTTACGTAGATAAGGGATGACTGACAGAATGGGGTTGGATTTTTGTAACAATCAATTATTATTTCCAAACAAGAGTGAAATTTAAGTTATCTTAATCTAGGAGTCTTTATGAATGTAAGTGCTGTGTAAACTCGCGTTGTATAGTGAAGTGAAAGGAGTTTGTTTTAATACTAATTTTCTGTCCGTCAGTTTTCTATTACTTTACCTCGGATAAGGTGTCTTAGGTTTTGAGACATGCGGATTGGTTAATGTCATTAGTCGGAAGTAGGGAGGGTGATGGTTGATATTTTAACTGATAGGTTAAAAAAAATGTGGAAGGAGATACAAAAAAAAATAACCACCCTCAAGCGAACAGTCACTCTCAGGTAGAACATGTGCTCCTTGAGTGACCGTCGCGAAAATCCGCTTGCCTCGAAACCCGGAACGGTACAGGTAATAAACTTATGTAGCACTCTGAGGTGAACAATACATGAAAGAAACAAAGTAAAAATTCTAAGCCTCGGTCATCGGCGAGAAAACATGGACTTATAAGGAATGAGATGGAGAGTCAATGGCTTCATAAAGTTATTGTCTCTACCGACGGGTCAGGATTTGGAGAAATATTCGAAAGATATAAAATTTAGAAATCTTGACCCGGTTTATGGAGGGCTCTTCCCCCTTGGGGTAGTGCAGGTATATATCGCTTAACATCCTTCCCCCGTTGAGAGTATTACGATCAATAAGAGAATTGAAGGAAGGATGTGTAAGAAAAGGTGTTGTGACGAATATGTGAGTATGTACAGTGTTATGTTATTGTGTAATCAGACAAGGGTCTCTTCATGAGGTGTGGCCTTCTCGATCTGGTCTTCTACGGACTGGGATGGTAGTGGTACCAGTTTCTTGACACTTCGATCAAATGTAGACGTAGCAGTCTTGACTGTCACGGTACGGATGATGTCGTCGGATCCTGGATGAACCTTCATCACTCTGCCTAAGGCCCACTGCATGGAGGGCAGATCTGTCTTCCGGAGTAGAACCACGGTGCCTTCCTTGATAGGGTGCGACCCCTTGATCCATTTGATACGGTTGTGGAGTTCGTTGAGGTACTCTTTATGCTAACGAGCCCAGAAATGCTGCTTCACTTGTTGGATATGCTGCCAACTCGACAATCTATTAGTATTTAGATCTCTGACATCTTGCTCGGGTAGGCTCGTCAGAGATTCACCGATGAGGAATTGCGCAGGAGTGAGGACCAAGAAGTCATTAGGATCGGATGAGAGAGGAGTAAGAGGACACGAAGTCAGTACAGCCTCGATCTCAATAATTAACGTGTTCATGTCTTCGAATGTGAAAAGTGTGGAGTCTGCAACGCGTTTGAAATGGTTCTTAAAGGATTTCACTGCCGCCTCCCAGAGTCCTCCAAAGTGGGGAGTCTGCGGCGGAATGAAATGTCATTGTATCTTTTGCTCGACTAAAAATACGTGAATTCGATCATGATGCTCCTGTGACTTCAAGAGGTTTTGGACCTCACGCAGAGCATTATATGCTCCCACGAAATTTGACCCGTTATCGAAATGTATGTTGAAGCAAAAGCCGCGTCGAGCTATTATATAAAACGACGAAGGGCAGCGATGAAGGTGTAACGTATAAATTGGTGAAACAATTTCCACGTGTATTCCAATAGAGGAACAGAGCAACGATGTTTATTATTCAAACTTTCTGAGTACACTGGACGCCCGGTCGAAGCTCCTCGGCTTCTACATCCCAATGGTCATCGGTGTGTGTGAGATGAGTCACGCACCCCACTGGAAGCCTCGGGAAGCCCGTCATCCAGAGGTCGGAAAACAAGGCACCCGACTCGTAATGTAGCCTGTCACAAAGGCCTCGCTAGTAAGGTCGCTTACCAATTCGAGGTGGACCGCCTTCACTGCAAAGCAGACGAACATCGCGACGTATACCTTTATTCGCGTACGATTACGATGTCGTAGTTGCTTAACACTTAACGGACGGGTCGAATCTGCTCTGTCTTTCCTAGTTTCCGGGCATTTTTCAGGAGAATTAAATAAACATGAATGTATGGTGTTAGGGATTGGGTTTATGGCATGTTCATTCTTTTATACTATTCTGAATAAACACCTTTTTTGCCTTCGGCTGGCTAAATATTTAATCTGGCAGCGAGGCCCAGGAAGCATTTATGGCGGTAGCAGCGTAAAATTTCTGCGAGCCACATGTCTTCCTGGGGCCCACTCGTGACCAGCCGAATAATTAGTGCCATGCCATAAACTTTCCTCGTCACCCTGGCCGCGCAAGCCCCATTACGAGCGAGCTACCCTTGGACCTCATGCCCCCGCCAACGCGACATACCACCACCCTGTCAACTGGGATTTCCAAGATGGGCGGTATGCTACCGGGTCCTGGAGGACTGTCTGAAGGGGTAGCCTCGCTCTAATTGGCGCACACCATCACCTCCCACACATACACTTTTTATATAAGTAGCGACACAACACCCTCAGAACCATTATTACTATTATTAGTATTACTATTACCATTATTATTAAAACTGTATAAAGATCAGCGTTCACACGCACACCACAATAAGATTACATCACCGAGTAAACTATTCTAAAATATAATATTAAAATACGTGTGACACGCTTCATTTACACCTACATCACACCATCCATCAAGACCACATCAACGAACCAGCGGCAACTTAGCGCCACCACTCTCGAACATATTGCTTGTTCGAAGTACAAGACGCAACATATGGATTTAAAGCGTTGTAGTTTTATTAAATCAATTATATTTTTTATAATATTTTATAACGGTATTTATTAAAACGTTTAGTATTTTGTAAGCGTGTGATATACTGTAAAACATTCACCTTTATGAAGTGAGACCTGACAAAAATGACAAAAATATCTAGTTTCGCTTCTTTTTCCTTTCGAGCTGCATACTTTACACGGTTTTTGGGGATATTTTTTCTTTCCTGTTCCGACAATTTGCCTAAGGGTGTGCTGCCTCATGTTTCCTGACAATCTACCTTCTGGATCCACTCTGGGAGTTCTTCTTGTTGGTTGAATATTAGTACTAGTTTCCTCGGAATCATAATCATTTATTTGCTGGTCGGTAATCAAGATCCTTGCTACTTCTTTTAGAAAGGTACTGTAACTTATGCGTGAGTTTCTGTTTAATTTCTTATAAGTAACTAAGGAATTAAAAAAAGCGCAATTAAATAGAAACAAAACCGCTCTATTCGTCCATTTTCTAGTTTTCCTCATAATACCGCAATATGAGAGGTACTGGTCGGCCCTGTCTACACCTTTCATATATTTGTTATAGTCGTTAATGCAATTTGGTTTAATAACATCTCTTCCATCTCTAGTCTTTTTATTAACAACTATCATGCTGGCATCATGAATTGAGGATATCATACAAACTTCCCTTTTATCTTTCCATATTGGTAATAAGATATCACCTTTTCGCCGGTATACCAGGTATGTAAGTATGAAACCGGAATTTTTGCAAAGAAATTACACATTTATTGTATGAAAATGATAAAAAGTGTTTTATTCGAAGTATTGCCCATCGCTAGTTATACATTTTTGCCATCTTTCTGGCAATTTGTGAATGCCACGCCAAAAGAACTGTTCCTCTTTTGAGGCAAACCAGTCGTCAAGCCATTTTCGCACATCTTCGTGAGATGTGAAGCGCTGCTTCGCAAGTGCGTGTCCCATCGATGCAAATAAGTAGTAGTCGGATGGTGCTAAGTCCGGTGAGTAGGCCGCATGCGGTATTATTTCCCAATTAAACGCTTTAATCGTTTCCTTGACCTGTCTTGCTGTGTGCGCTGGTGCATTATCATGAAGCAAGATGACTTTGTGTTGTCTTTCTTGATATTCTGGTCTTTTTGAACTCAAAGCTTGACTCAAGTTGATCATCTGCTGTCGATATCGTTCAGTATTAACTGTTTCGCCAGGTTTCAGCAGCTCATAATGGATCACACCTTTTTGATCCCACCAGACACAAAGCAATGTTTTCCGTCCATAGCGATTTGGCCTTGCAGTCGATGTCGCTGGTTCGCCTCGGGTTACCCATGATCTTTTACGCTTAGGATTCTCGAAATAAATCCACTTTTCATCTCCGGTTACAATTCGATGGAGAAATGACTTCCTTTTGTACCTGGCGAGCAGCAATTCGGAAGTGGTTTTTCGGTTTTCCTGCTGTCTTTCGCTCAGTTCGTGGGGAACCCATTTTCCCAACTTCTGGATCTTTCCCATGGCTTTCAAACGTATGGAGACGGCTTCTCGTGTCACATTTAATTGCTCCGCGAGCTGCTGTTGCGTTTGAGCATCATCCTCATCCAACAATGATTGCAAATCGCTGTCCTCAAACTTTTTCGGTGGTCTTCCACGTTCTTCGTTTCTCACGTCAAAATTGCCACTTTTAAACTTTTTAAACCACTCAAAGCACTGCGATTTACCAAGAGCATGCTCACCGTAAGCTTCAACAAGCATTCGATGCGATTCGGCAGCAGTTTTCTTCAAATGGAAGCAGAAAATCAGTGCTGTCCGCAAATCGTAGTTTGTAGGCACAAAATTCGACATTTTCAAATTCTACTAAAACCTATGTTGTTGCACTAAACTTGTATCGCAAACAGTTGAAAATCTTTAGCAGATGTCAAAACAAAGAAATGGCGTCAATGACGCGTATTGAAGTTAGCTACATTAAAAGTTATCGCCACATATGGGCAAATTCCGGTTTCATATTTACAGACCTGGTATAGTTTCACCTTTTTTTAAATTTTTTGATTTATCTCTCAATTCTAAAGGGAGACCTCGATTTTGCCGAATAGTTTCACAAACTCTAACTTTCTTTGTAAGAAGGCGTTCTGCTATATGTACGCTATTATAAAAGTTATCTTGGTACAAATGATTCCAAACATTTAAACAAGGATCTAATAAAGAAAATATGGTATTCTCGAGGGTATTCCCTTCAGCTGCGTAAATTCGAAAATTAATTATATAACCAGATTGACTCTCACAAAGCATTCTAACAAGTAGGCCGTATTTATTAGGTTTATCAGGGTTATAAGTTCTAAAACGAAGTCTTTCTCTCCATGGGATTACACCTTCATCTATTGAAATCTGTTGATTTGGTTTATAAACGGCTTTAAACTTTTCAAGGAAGTAATTTTGTATTGGTTCTATTTTATAAAGTCTGGTGGAGTTTTCATTTAAAAGTGAGTTATCATTAAAATGCCAAAACTATAAGATTTGCAGGAATCGATCTCTACTCATTGCTTTTGAAAAAATAGGCATTTCTTCCAAAGGATCGTTTGACCAGTAATCTTTCAAAGTATTTTTCACTGTATGGCCTATTAAAAGTATAATTCCCATAAATTTTTTCATTTCATCGCTTGTAATAACCGTCATTTTTCTTGATTTTGACGAACATTGGTATTTGTGTTTGGTTTGTGCATACACTTTGTTCCACAAGAGCGTGTCGGTCATATTTTCTGAAGTAAAAAGTATTATTTATAATTAAACGTATAGCCGTGAAATATAGGCATTGTACTACAATGCATTTACTTAATATGTGGTCCAGTCTCCATCATTGTCGATTATAGCCTGGCACCGTTTGGGCATACTTTCTGCGAGATTTTCTGCCATTATTTCGGGAAGAGACCTCCATATCTGGCGAATGTGACGTGTCAGCTGCTTCACATTGTATACTCGCTTTTCCCTGAGCTTGACCTTCATTGCTGTCCACACGTTTTCGATTGGATTAGCGTCAGGCGACTGAGAAGGCCAATCCAGTGTCTTGATGACATTTTCGCGTTTCCACTCCGTGCACGCACGGCTCCGATGTTTCGGATCATTGTCCTCTTGAAGCACCCACAAGCTGTTATCCGAGCCAAACCATCTTCGAGCAGACTTCAATAAACAACGTTGATATATTTGAATCATCTTTTGGGCATTAAGATTGTCCGTAAACAGGTACAAAGCTCCAAATCCTTGTTTACAGAAGCAACCCCAAACATGCACCTTTACCGGGTGCTTTACTGTACGCTGGACAATGGTAACTGCACGAGGTGACCACGCATGCCTTCTTGTACCCCAGGCCCAAAAAGATGATTCATCCGTAAATATGATGTTGGAAAAATCACGGTCAATATTAGCCCTCGCCCACAACAGACACTTTTCAACATGTTTTTCGCTCAAAAACGGTTTTAACTTTGTACACCGCCATCCATAATCAGCATCGCGTAAACGACGTCGAATAGTATTAAGGCTTACTTCTACACCTTTTTTCGCTAAAAGCAACTTGGCTTTTCTTAGAGAACACCCAGGATTCTTTTGAAAAATTCTTAAAATTGCTTTGTCGTCCTTCTCTGACGTTGAGCAACGCTTACCACGTTCAGGCAGGTCGTCAACATTTTTAACGTCCTCATACCTTTTCACCCACTTCTTAATAAAGGACACTGACTTGCCCATCTAGCGGCTGGCCGCTGCGAACGACATTTTGGGTCCTTTTGGATGGTTACAGAGAAATACCGCTTCAAAGCGACTAGCGTACGCTGCACTCATTATTATTTTTATCAACGCAAATAACAGCTCACACTACCGATTTACATAACCTCAAAGCATTGAAGCCACGTGTTTAAACAATTGAAGCAACCGAATGTTAAAAAGATACGCCATCTAGTGACAAAATTAGGAACGACACGCTCTTGTTGAACTGACTGTAATACAAATTGCTTTGCTCTGCCATCATTGCAAACAAATCGTCTTTTATAAATAATCCAATGCACTCAGAAATAGACTTTGGATTATTGGGTATGTGTTGTACACCTGTAGAACCAAGAAAAGGTTCTAGAGACATTAACTTGTCTTGAAGTGTCCATTCATCTCTATTTAAATCGTTATCATCAAATTCACTCTCCGAAGAAGGTAACCTACGTGCAATTTTTTTCCTGGGAGAAAAACATTCACTGTCATCACTTGAAACATCACTTTCTTCATCGATGTTCTCAGATTCAACATCACTTCCGGATAAGTTATCCGTATAAATTGCCTCACCTTCCGCAGATAACTCTTTGCTGCTTGCCATTTTTATGGTTATAAAATTATTTAGATATATTTCTAAAAACCAAAACTATGCCGTAGGATCAACAGGCAGATAGTGCTATAACTGATGGTATTATGAAAAAATAACAATGTGCATAAAAGAAAACCCTAATGCAACATACTAAAAATTCATGGAAAAACGTAGATCTACGTGGCCCGTCCTAGGAAGTCACAACGGAAAAACGTAAATCTACGGGGCCCGTCCGTTAAGTGTTAATGAAGAACGGCCCGCAGTAACCCATTCCGACATTCGTGAATGGTCTAGCTTGTTTGACCCGGTCTCCAGGTAGATTGCCCATTACGTAGTCTACCGCCGGTGGTTGAGCGCGGCAGCAGCGTACGCAATCTTTTACAACCTTCCATACCTGACTTCGCCCGTCAATGGGCCAGTATTGTCTTTGCATTGAGTATAGGGTAGCTTGCACTCCCGAGTGCAAGAGCATGAGATGATGATGCTTAATCAGTAAAGCTGTTGAGTATGTCTTTGGTAAAATAATTGGATGTTTAGCTGAGAAAGGAATTTTCGAATTTCTTAATCGCCCACCGACTCGAAGAATACCGTCCTTGTCGATGAATGGAGCCAAACGTTGTAATTTCGGTTGCGCCTCTCGATCTGTTTCCAGATTTATCAGATCATGCGCGAAGTGTTTTCGCTGCAGCATTTTAATGACTGCGTCATGTGCATGTTGTAATTCTGGAACTGTGATGTTTCCTCTAACAATGTTGTTGGGTTTCCAACGAAGACAGCGGGCGAGGACACTTAGTATCTTCCCCCACGATGAATACCGATCTAAGATATCGGTGTCAACTGTGGTTACCAAACAGATAGTCCCCTTTTGCTCATCGGCCGTGCCTTCAATTAAAGGTACCTTCCATGTTGGCTAGTCAGCTTCTGGTCTCCTAAGCCACTTCGGTCCGTTTGTGCCAGTTGGATGATTTAAAAAAATCTTCTGGCGATTGACCGCGGGAGATCAGGTCCGCGGGATTGTCCTCTGCCCGGATGTGATGCCAGTCGGATGCTCGAGTTTTCTCTTGAATTTCGGCCACTCTGTTTGCCACGAACGTCTTGAGTGTATGAGGCGATGTGTTTATCCAGTGGAGAACTATGGTTGAATCGGTCCAGAGGCTGCAATGGTCAATTTGAAGGTGGAGCGCGTTTCGTACTGTAGTGAGTAAAGAAGAAAGCAGAAGAGCTCCACACAATTCCAGTCGGGGAATGGTTTGTGATTTTAAAGGGGCGACCTTTGACTTGGCTCCTAGAAGTTCCGTTTGAATGTTGCCGCTTGAGTCTTGTTCTCAGGTATACGCACGCCCCGTATGCCCTTTCGCTGGCATCGCAAAACCCGTGTAATTGGATTGTCGCGTCTGCTCCCATAACTGTTTTGCGGCTAAATGATATATTGTTGAGTAATGGAAGCTTATAATAATATTGTGACCATGCGTGATGAATATCCATAGGCTGAGATTCATCCCAATCGATCTTTAAAGCCCAAATCTTCTGGAGAAGAATCTTCGCGACAATGATCACGGGACCTAGAAGTCCTAATGGATCGTAGATTTTGTCGATTTCCGAGCTGATGACTCTCTTTGTTATTTGTGACATCGGGGTTGTGATAGTGATTGAATAATTAATTGTATCCGCGTATACGCCCCACGATCAAATAAACGCAGCAGCAATAGTATTAAGATGCCCATAATTGACTGCATAATAAATTTTTAAAAAATTCTTCATTTTATGGCCTAAACGGAGAGTTCAGCGTGGGGCACATACGCCCCACGCGGCAGGGAACGTGTTAAAACGTTAAAAGCCACGCCGGTCCCTAGAGACCGGCGCTAGACTTTCCATTCAGACCTCGGCGGTCCGTACGGACCAGCGGTAGACTTTTCGTTCTTGTTATCGCCGCGCGCGTGTCGTTCCTTCCGTACTTGTGAGACTGAACATTTAATTTAGGCGGCATCGGTTTTTGTTTGGTCGATGCTTTAAGGAAAAGAATATAATACTTAAAAACATTAATGTAATTTATTAAAACAAGGTAAACAAAGGTGAGGTTTCTTTGTACATTGATTACAAAAGGTTGTAACTTTTTGCATTACATTTTTGATTGTCTTTGGTCCTAACATTCGTGAATTTTGATTATAGCACTCGCTGCAGTACCTCCTAGTTTTATGCGCATTGCCTTCTTTTTTTTTTTTTTTTCAAATGATGCCGAGGATTTACACGGGTGTCGATTTGTTTCTCCTTCTCCTACATAAGTGCGTCAATCAATTTTTTACGATATGTTGTGATAGATATCTTTTGGCCTGTTGATTCTTGATGTATGAAGAACGAATTCGCAACAGCGGTGTTCAATAACAGTTCAAAACCTAATTTTCGGTACCATTTCATTGATTTCCGTAATGGGTTACTGTATGCAGCCATTTGATCTGACAGGTCAATGGATTTTTTTTCCCGCATTATAGTCTATAACAATTGTTGGTTTACTAACGATTTTTGTCTTTGTTCAAACGGTTTTCATTTGTTTGGTCGAAAGTAACAAAACGTCACGCAAAATTGTGATCCCTTCTTTACTCTCTTGAGCGGCACATTCTCCCCGTTTTAGGTTTTTGGACACCACTTCTTTCGGGTTATCTTTACGGTTACTTCTTAGAGCACCAATCAAGTGGGTATTTTTTTCTATGAGTTGTTTGGCCAAATTTACACTGGTGTACCAATTGTCCGTGCAGAGTGTATGGCCTTTGTGGAATATTTTTTCGCACAAATTCATGACTACATTCGTTGGCGTCGTGTTCACGTTGTCGAAAGTATTGGTGTCTTTTTAACGACTGGTTATTGAGAAAAGGTTATAACAAAAATGAGAGACTGTGTTTCTCTTAAAAAGACTTTTTATTTTTTATTATTTCACGGCGTGGAAGGACGTCTCGACCATTTTTCACCTTCCTTTTTCGTTTGTCTAACAAGTGAGAGTTCAAACCCGGAAGGGCCTTGGATATAAACAGTTGCAGGCCTATTATTAACACTTTATCGACCGGTCGTGGTTGGAGGCTGCCACTCAGTAAGTACCGGCTTAGTCGCGCCCGAATTTACTCCCAGTACCGGCTAAATTTTCACTATGCATTGTGTTGTGCTTATTCCTTTTGTTTAAAAGCAATGGAATTTTAATGATATTTATACTTTATTTTGTATTTGTATTTGTTTTATACAATTTATTGCCTTTTTAACTTACATTCATGAAATAAATTCAAGGTAAAAGTAATTAAATTTTTTAATATTTATTTAGAGTGTGGTATCTCTCGTAACAGTCTCCCTTATGTAACGGAATATTACAAAATTTACATACGAAACTTGTTCGACTTCTTATCTTTTTCGATGCACATACTCTACATTGTTTTTGGGGTTTTTTGCTTTTACCACTTGTCACTATTCTTATAAGTTTGTGCTTCTTTATACATGATAATCTTTCTGGATGATCTAATTTTGGTGCTCTTTTTGTAGGCTCTGAAGTATTTAGGTTGCTATTTGAGTCTGTTTCGTCACTTTTAGAATCAGTTGACGATACATCAGATATCCACGAAAGTGCCGCTTTGTGTAAGAATTTCTTGTATGTCATTTTCTTTCCATTCAATGTTGTGTACGTTTTAAATGAATTAAAAAGTGCACAATTGATTAAAAACATCACAACTCGTTTGGTCCATTTCTTAGTTTTTCTAAAAATGGAGTAGTACGACAAATATTGATCTGCGCGATCTACCCCCTTCATATACTTGTTGTAACTAATTATCGACTCAGGCTTTTGAATTGATATATGTGAGTTTCTGTTTACACTTCTGGATTCCATTATTCGCGCCGAATGTATCGTCGATATCATGTTTACATTTCGTTTACCGTTATTCCATATTTGTAACAGAATATCGTTTTTTCTACGAAATGTAGCTTGACCCTTTGAAAGGGTTATGTTTTGAAGACATTTTGGAAGCCCTCTATTTTTCCGAATGGTCCCACATACCCGTACTTTGTTTTGCAGGAGTACTTCAGCCATATGGACACTGTTATAATAATTGTCCTGATAAATGTGATGCCAAAGATTTTTATACGGATCAATAACTTCTAGGATAGTGTTTTCCAATTTCATTCCTTGGCAAGCATACACTTGAAAATTACAAATGTATCCCGTGTGTGCTTCACAGACTGCTCTCACAAGCATGCCGTACTTTACAATTTTCGCAGGATTGTAGGTTCTGAAAGATAGTCTTCCTCGCCACGGAATAATACATTCATCTAATGATAATTGTTGACAAGGTTTATATACATCAACAAACATTTTCTTTAAATAATTTATGACTGGCTGAACTTTTACAAGTCTGTTTGAATTTGTGGATATATCTTCATTGTTACAAAAGTGCCAGCTCTGCATTATCTGCATAAATCTACTTCTGCTCATTACTTTTGCAAAAAACGGAGTTTCGATGCTTTGCTCAGTCGACCAATAATCATGAAGTCTCTCTTTTTTTACTTGTCCCATTAGAACAATTAGACCTAAAAATTGTTTCATTTCTGAAAACGTAATATCCACCCATTTTTTCGTCTTTGAGATATTTTTATATTTATTGGTTACTTGATAGTGATATCTATTAGATTCTTTAACCAAATATTCCAAAAGGTCATCTCCAATAAATAAATTCACAATGTCCCTTACACTTGCTTCAGATTTTGGTAGAATTTTTAGGCCTGGGCTGCTTTCGAAAGGTTCCAAAGTAATCGATTTGTCATTTGTTGACCATGTATCGATGTTTACTTCAGTGGTGTCATCATTATCTTCTGAATCGCTATATTGCAGTGGCAATAATTTTCGCGGCTTCCGAGTGTTGATAGAAGAATCACTGCTATCATCATCACTGATATCACCATCACTGTCACTTTCTGAATAACTGCTATAGTCTGACAAAGCATCTAAACAAAACTCTTCATCTGCACGTTCTTTATCCATTAGAAACGGTAAAAAACTATTATAATTGATAAAAATTTGGAGAGGTCAGTATAAAGCTGCGAACAATTAACGACGTTGGCGCTGCGAAATTATAAAAAGAACAACCCATTGACAAAAACCGTCGATAACTAAAAGCCGATTAATAGGCTACCGGTCAATAAGCGCTGGCAGTCGAAAAGCCGATAAATAGGCTACCGGTCGATGAGCGTTAGGAATCAAAAAGCCGATAAATAGGCTACCGGTCGATAAAGTGTTAAGAGAAGCAGTGTTTGTCATTCATAACACAATTCATTTTTGCTTTCTAGCTGACGCATTGTTATTAGTAACAATCCAACTTGAAAATGAATCGGTTATACTTAAACTTAATATTCTATTCTACAATTAATATGATATGTAATAATAGTAATATCTACTACTAAGGCAAAACCAAAAAAAAAAAAACCAAAAAAAAGAGAGCATCCTTCCTTGCCTTCCCTGGGAACTACATATGACCCAACATTTGTTGCGTGGATTAGGGAAACCCAGTAAAACCTAATCAGGCCATCTCAAATGTTTCAACAAACCCGATTGTGGGTGTGGCCGATAAAGTAACCTGTGTTGCTCCGGAACTCGGGAAACGACATTAAGGTTAATTACCGCCTCTGTTTGTCCTGTCTTCGCACAATCTTCTAAAAATGTTCAACACACGTCTCTTACTTCTTCTCTGGGTTCTTTATTACTGACACCTGTGGCGTCATTCATTACCAACACTCCGTGCAATCAGTCCCGGCATCATTAAAGTAACTATATAGTTACTTTACACACACACACACACACGCGCGCGCAATTTATAATAATTAATATTATTATTATTATTATTATTATGATTATTATTATGATTATTATTATTATTAAGGTTCCTCTAAACCAATTTTACAACGGATGTACTCAAATCTGACCGCTGGTGTTGGCTTCGTGAAGCTATCCGCCAATTGTTCACCTGTTGGAATATATTTTAGTATTATTTCCTTTTGTTCTATTTTTTCTCGCGAAAAATGATATTTTACATCAATATGTTTCAATCGCTTATGATTTGTTGGATTACTGGCTATTGCTATACAACCATTATTGTCCTCGAAAATGGTTATCGGTATCTTTAAATCCACGTTTATACTCGACAATAAGGATTTTAGCCAGCAGACTTCTTTAATACCTTCGTATAGTGCCATATATTCGGCCTCAGTCGAGGAAGTTGCAACGGAATTTTGCCTTTTTGTATTCCAACAAATTGTATTTCGATCAAACATTTTAAATATATATCCAATTGTACTTTTACGGTCATGTTCATTGCCTGCCCAATCAGAATCGACATACCCAATTAATATGTCCTTATAATCGTTCTTTTTGTAAACTAACCGATGTTTCAATGATCCTTTTACATATCTCAAAACTCTCTTTAGATTCTGCCATAATTCTTTATTATTTTTATTTTGGTATCTACTGAGCAGATTAACAGCTAAACACAAGTCGGGCCGTGTGCACAGCATAGCATACATTAGACAGCCGATAACATTTCTGCACGGTGCTTCATAATGCTCATCAGAATTTAAGGCATTATAATCTAATTTGGCAGGCAATGAACTACTTACACTTTTACATTCATCCATTTTGAATTTTTTTAAAACATTTCTTAAATAGGCACATTGATCTAAAGTAGTTATACCAGCTTTTCTTCTTACGTCTATTCCTAAAAATAATCTTATATTTTTCATATCTGTCATTAGGAATTTATTCATTAAATTATTTTTAAAACTCTTCATCGCATTTTCGTCATATGTTGCTATTAACAGGTCGTCAACATACAGAATCATATATATGTTTTTACAAATGTGATTTTTGTTAAGAAAATACTAGCAGGGATCCACTGAGGAGCTTTGAAAACCGTACTCTTTAAGTGCCACGTCGAAACGTTCATACCAGCATCGCGCCGACTGTTTTAAACCATATAAGGCCCTTTTTAACTTACACACGTGGCCCTCTTCTGCATCGATACCTTCTGGCACACGCATATAGATCTCCTCTTTTAAGCGACCATTTAAAAAGGACGTCTTCACGTCCATCTGATGGACCAATAAATCATGCTGATTTGCAAAAGCCATAAGCACTCGAAAGGTCGTTATTCGCGCAACTGGCGCAAAAGTCTCATTATAATCTAATAGATACTGTTGGCTAAAACCTTTTGCAACCAGTCTTGCTTTATACCTGCATGGATTTCCTTTTTCGTCCATTTTAATGTTAAAAACCCACTTGCAATCAACAATATTTTTATTGTTCGGACGGGGAACTATATCCCATGTGTTATTATAATAAAGGGAGTCGGCTTCGTCCTTTATCGCTTTCTCCCACTGAATTCGATCACCACGGTCTTTTATCTCATTATATGATCTGGGAGCTTTGCAAGCTACTGACAGTGGCATGATAATCATGCTCTTCGTTATAATTAATATTAGGCATATTTCTAATTCTTGCACTCCGTCGTAACTCACTTTCATCACAGTCAACTCGAGTGTTTGTATTTGAATCATTTATTTTACCAGACCCATTTTTGTCACCCTTTTGACTCTCGCTGATTTCTGGTTCCTCATCAGCTCTTAATCTGCTTCTTTCAACACCTTCCCCATCAAAATTATCTGTACATACAGAGGATCTTGAAGTTTTAAGATTAACTTCATCAAAAATGACATCACGTGCTATGATAAATTTTCCTATATTCACGTTTAATATCTTGTACCCATTTTTTTCATAACCAATAAATATGCCCTTAAATGATTTTTTGTTGAATTTCCTTTGTCTATTTTTGTCATGAACATACACAGTACTGCCAAAGATTCTTAACCAGTTTAACCCCTTGGCCTACACGATATCTACCAATTGCGCGAGCTATAATACGCAAGAAATTCGTTCGCGCGCCGTGCCATTCAACTGTTCAGCCGTGTACCCGAACTGGCGCAAAGTGTATACTTTTCGTAACATATATATTTCAATGCAACGAAAGGAATTGTGAAATAATAAACAATGTTTAGGTACAAATAGTAATTTTAAGACGTCTAGGAAGTAATCATAATCAATTGATCAGTTGACAAAAATAATTTATTATTTCAAAGTAGATAATGAATCAATAACATTTAGAATAATGAAAATTAATAGTCTTCAACTGTATGATATCTTTCAAAACAATGAGGTACATGTAACGCAACGCGACAGTTCTTACATTCCCACGTAGTTTCACATCTTTTCTTATGTTTGGTACAGACTTTGCAAGCTCTCGTTGGATTTTTTTTCAATGGCGTGGGATTAATATGTTTCGGAAAGTGACCCCAATTTTGCGCCTGTAGCCTCATTGGTATATCCCCGTTCGATAATGGTTCTGGTCTATTATAATTTTGTAATGGCACGGTTTGTAATATTCCTTCAGCTATTCGAAGCCTGTACTCAGTGTAATTCTGTTTCTTTCCCATAATGGTTTTGTTGTACAGAATATATGAATTCAAAAGGGCCATATCGCACATGTAAAAAAAGATTTTTCGGTACCCCTTCATGAATTTTCTCATAATAGGGAAACTCGCTAATACCTGATCCTGGCGATCAATACCAATCATTCCCATATTATAATCTATAACACATTTTGGCTTCAAAATAGGGCTTAGATGACTTCCGTTTTGCGCAATCATTTCTGCACTTTCGTGCTTTGTTGAAAGCATATGGACGTCTCGTCTATCTTTCCATTTCACCGCTAGTATGCCATTGCAACTTCTTATTATACAGTCTCCTTTTTTCAATTTTGCTTTACCAAAATCTCCCGGCATATTTTTTCTCTTGCAACGTACTGTCCCAAGAACGTTTGTTCCATTTCTAACCAAAGTTAGAAACAATTTCGGCGAAGAATACCAGTTATCTATATATAAGTTATGTCCTTTATCTAGTACTAATTGCAATAACTCCATCACAACAGTTTCAGATGCACTGTATTCAAGACTTGTTTTATCGTTTCCTGAATATATTTTAAAATTATAGCAGTAACCCGATGATGACTCGCAGAGTTTATAAAATTTAATTCCAAACCTCGCCCTTTTTGAAGGATTGAATTGTTTAGAAGACATACGTCCCTTAAATTTCATCAGTGATTCATCGATCGCGATATTTTCTTCCATTACATATACGTCTTTAAAGTTTTCATTAAAATAGTTTATCACAGGTGTCACTTTACGTAATTTATCACTGTTGTCAGCCGTATCGTTATTTGCAAAGTGGAGAAACCTAGTGATTTGTAGAAATCTTCTTAGTGGCATACATTTTCGGAATATGGGTGTTTCTATAATGGCTCTTTTAGACCAGTTCATCTGGATTTTCGGTTTCTTTACTTGAGCCATTATGATGCATAATGCAAAGTATATTTTAATTTCATTGCGATCTACCGGCATCCAAGTTTCATCAATTATCCTTTTTGTATGTGTATGGCCTTTTATTTTTTCTGCGTATCGATTCGTTTCCTGAACAATATTATCCCAAAACACATTGTCGAATATTATATTAAAAAAGTCTAACTCTCTTTTACTTCCACCTAATTGGTCTTGAATTGCTGCTGTTATGCCAGGTGTTTGTGTATACTTCCAGATTTTCGGCTTGTTATTTTTTTCTTCCCAAAACCATTGCGCTGGTAATTGCTGATAAGTGCTGTCTTCATCATCGGAATCATCTTCAATTATTAATCTTCGTGGACGTTTTGTTACAGGAACAATAATATCACTGTCCTCACTATCATATTGAAAAGGATCTGTCGAATCAGAATCGGCAATAGTGCCACACTTCTCTTGACTACCATCACAATCAGATATCTTTCTTCTCGGCATGATGGGTATAAGAGTTTCTTAATTCTTTATACGAAGTTATATTTGAAACGTCTGACAGCAACGAAGCTTTGCGGGCAACTAAAGTAAGAAATCATCCAGTTTCGTCAGAAACAAATGAAAAAAAAAACAAAATACTGACCTTACAATCAAAGGAAAAACATTCGATTGCGCTAACTGTTCGGTCTAATAATAACACGCGGCATAGGATACACAAATTCCTCACCACGAGTCAGACTCGTGGCTTTTGTTTATGACACAAATTCTTTACCACGAGTCAGACTCGTGGTTTTCACTTATGGCACAAAGTCTTTACCACGAGTCAGACTCGTTGTTTTCGCTTATGGCACAAATTCTTTACCACGAGTCAGACTCGTGGTTATAGGCTAAAGGGTTAATCTTGGTTTTTTGTTATGCCAAAGTTCAAAAGGAGTTTTGTCCTTTACAATGGCTTTGCTTGGGGATATATTAATTAAGTGGGCTGCCGTTAAAATAGCCTCTCCCCATAACTCTTTGTTTAAAGCAGCACCGTGAATCATGGCGCGAGCTTTTTCTAGCATATTCTATTCATTCGCTCCGCTACAGAATTCTGTTGCGGCGTATGTGGGACATTCAAATGATATTGAATACCCTTCTGCACGCAGAAAACTTTGAAATCATTAGATAGGTATTCGCTCTCATTATCACAGTTTAAATATGCGATTTTTAAATCAAAGTGTGATTCGCTTTTAGTTACGAAATCTTGAAAAACTCTAAACACTTCAGACTTGAAGGTAATGAGATAAACGGCCGTGTAGTGTGTGAATTCATCAATAAACGTAACGAAATAATTTTTGTCGTCAATTGTCGAAGGCTTAATAGGCCCACATACGTTAGAATGGACAACATACAAGGGGCTTGTTACGTGACTTCTGTCTCCCTCTTTCGCGAAAGGCAGACGTGACTGCTTTCCATAAATGCAAGCTTCACATAAATATCGTGTGGGATTTATTGCTTCTATTAGTTCACTATCATCTATTAAATTATTTCGTTTCATCCTGATGAATTTAGAACTTCCAACGTGGCTCAAACGTTCATGCCACAGTTTATACGCGTTTGGCACCACAGTATTATTTGCATATGTTTTATTACATATATTTTTATTTACTGTGAATATCACGCATATTAAATATTGAATTGACTTACCGGTAAGTATAGTTTTGTCACCTCTTTTTACCAGGACACCTCCAGTTTCTCCAAAAATGATGCTCATTCCAGCTTCCTGGATTCGGCGCACCGATAACAGATTATACAATACCTCGGGTGCATACAATACGTTCTCCAAGATGCCAGTTATGCCTAAATTTGTCGTCACTTGGATTGATCCAATTTCCATAGCGGTGATTGCTTCTCCTCTCTTTGCAACTGATATTTTTATAGGTTTCTCCAGGGTAGATAATGTCGCGAAAACGTCTTTTTCCTTTACTAAATGGTCCGTAGCGCCTGAGTCTGATATGAAGTTAATCTTCATCAAATCATTCGATCCAGCACCTTTAAGAGCTTGAAGTCCTGTCATGAATGCAAAACTTTGATTTTCGTCTTGTATTTGAACAGTTTGAATTGTTCGCTGGCGATCCTCTGCTGTAGAGGTTTTCTTGTAATAAAAACAGTCCTTCTTTTCATGATTTCGCCTACCACAATGATCACATTTTTTATTGTTATCTCTATAGAACCTTTTATTTTTAAAGATGCGGTTTTGTTGATTGTTTTGCCATCTATTAAACTTTACTTTGACCCCTTTCTTTCTCTTTATCTTTTCGTTGTCGACTTTTGTCTCACTGTGTAACACTTTCGCGCTTGTTTCACTCTTTTCACTTCGTAATTTAACTTCATAGTCTAGTAATTTAACTTTCACAAACGCAAGATTTAAATTTTCATCTGATTGCGTCTGAATTGCAGTGACCAATGCATCATATGAATTTGGCAATGTTAACAATAGCCTTGCAACTTTACTCATCTCATTCAATGTCGCACCTGCAGCTTGTAATTCCATGATCATTTCATCGAAAAGCATGAAGTGTTTTAAAAGCGGTGTGTGTGTCGTCGCGTGCGTAGATGTCCCTGTGGGTGTGTCGGCTGCGTGGTTCCATTGAACAACACTCACGCACTACACTGTTACCCGCCAATTTAATATTGGGCAACTATTTCGAACGAAGGGCAGAACACGATGTGTCGAGTGTTCTACCGTCGAATACCCGTACGTCGGATTCGACTGAATGTGGAATCCGCCTCGAAAATGCGCGACGATGAGGTTGACCGAAGAAAGAGTTTATATCGTCCCGAACGATGGACGATGACAAGAATAAGATAGCAAAAACGTTAGAAATCCCGAACGATGGATTCTAATGATCGAACGTGTCTCGATTGCCTGTTAACGAACGTATGGACAGTCAACGAACGACTGTGTTATCTTTAATTCTCGATAAAGTCTATTCTCTCGAATGGTAGAGAACGACTCTTAATGACGACTGGTTACGATTGCGTCTAACGTGCGAATTAGCTAGTCAACGAACGACTGACTCCGAAGACTTCTACCGTACGAATCCCCTCTTCAGCAGCTCGCTCGATCGCTGCTAAAGAGGGTGACACGCTGATTGGTAGCAACCGAAATGTTAATTACCAATCAGCATGCCTAACGGATATCGCGAACACCCTTCCAGTGCGCCCTTAGCGCTCTTCTTCCTGGAAAAGTGGGGCGATACCTGCTCGGATGCGCGATGTGCCGAAGGTTTGGCAACGGTCTGGAATTTCCGCCAGGTTCGATACAGTGGTTCTTTACACGTTGAGAATCCATTGTCGAAAATGACCGTTAGGAAACCGTTCGTTTTTATAACACATCTTCGGCTAATGAGAACGAAAATTAACTTTACGCGACCGTTTTGTAAAGAAAACTAATTTCTCTCGGCGAGAAATTCACAATAATATGAACAATGGAATTCGTTGTCTCAAAAAATAGCCTTTTCTTCGCGATCGTGTCATAAACCGTGCCAAACAAAAGATCGACCGGCTTTCTGTTCCTTCGGACGGAACAAGCGGTATATCTTCTTTGAATTTAAAACACAATAACTTTTTCTCAATAGCCAGTTGAGCTGCCAAGCTTTTCCTGTCATATATAGCATCTAATTTTTTAATTATGTCAATGGCTGTATCCATCTCCGTTGTAAAACCCAACATTGAATCCGTTAAATATTCAATAATTATTCCCTTTGCAATTCTCTCACTTCGTTTCCATTTGTTGTCCGGTTCTTCTGGACGTTTTCCATCTAATACTTCTAGTGCATCCTCCTCAGCTATCAGTGCACGGATTCTATATTTCCAGATACTATATTTTTCCCCTGTCAAAAGGCTTGATATTTCTTTTCATCTTTTTCGTATCCTCACTCATTTTGCTGACTATCACTTGACACTAACACTTTCACTTTTAATTGAAGTTTATTTAGATTTATCCGTCACCTTTCTCTTCCTTTTTTTGTTTCACTATCACAATTACTCTCTTTGTGTGCCTGGGCCCATAACCTATTGGTGTCTTTTTAACGACTGGTTATTGGGAAAAGGTTATAACAAAAATGAGAGACTGCGTTTCTCTTAAAAAGACTTTTTATTTTTTATTATTTCACGGCGTGGAATTACGTCTCAACCATTTTTCACCTTCCTCTTTCGTTTGTCTAACAAGTGAGAGTTCAAACCCGGTAGGGCCTTGGATATAAACAGTTGCAGGCTTATTATTAAGAGAAGCAGTGTTTGTCATTCATAACACAATTCATTTTTGCTTTCTAGCTGACGCATTGTTATTAGTAACAATCTAACAGAAAGTTTTGCCACTGTATACACTAAAGTTGTATGTACAGCCGAGACCACTGCTGAGTTTGAACATTTTTATTCCGTATTTGTGTCTCTTCTGTTTCATATACTGTTTGTAAAAGGATGGCAAAGGGAATCACAGGGTTAGAAAAATGTAATCAGTTCTTTATTGCACACGCAGTCTGTCGTCATTCGCGAACGGGCAGGCACTGCCTCGTTCGTTATCATTTATTTAATTCTTCCCGAAACGCGTCGTACGGCGTCGGCCACTTCTCACGCATGGGTCACTTACACACATCTCACGCATGCACACACTCTTATAGTTCGGCCATCCTGACCATAGACCGTCCTCGGTCTACCGGGTGTCTAAAACTATTGAATTACATACAGTAAGGAGCATAACTGAACCAATAGCCACAAGTTTTGTATAAATCATTATTTATTGTTAGGAATATAGAAGAATAACAAAAAATTAACATTATAATTACTTTTATCATAGTTAGAAGTAACTTAAGAAATTTTTTTCAATCATTAATGTCTCCTCGTTTAGCAATGGCAAAAAAAATAGATTGACTCGGTTTTGCACCACGTCCTGTTAGAATATCCTTATATTATCCAGAGCACGCAACGCGAGGTGTACGCCACATTGGAACAACTGCTCGTGTGAAAAACAAAAGAAGAAACAAAAAGGGGGACTGAGCGATCCGTTGATCGATTCGCAATACGGAACGCTAGACGGAAGCTCAGCAACGCGCATACTATAATTTAAATTTAAACATCCAACACGTCCAATACTTGGCAATATTTAATATATTACTTATTTTTAATATTCGGTCCACAACCCTTTTGCTTGTAAAACTGCACTAATCCGCTTTGGCATACTTTCTACTAACTTTTTGCAATAATCCGGAGATATTTGTTCCCACTGTTCTTGAATTCTATTATAAAATCTGTGATTGAAGTTGGTTGGGAGTCATATGAATCCCGAAGTCGTCTTTTTAGAAAACCCCACAGAACCCCACAGGTTGAGGTCGGGGCTCTATGCAGGCCAATCCAGAACAGAAAATTTTTTAGTACTGAGCCAATTTTTTACACTTTTAGCAGTGTGCTTAGGTTCTCGGTCATGCATGAAAATTACATTTTTTTCTTCAAAAGGCATATTTTCAACAGCATCTACGAGATGATCTTGTAAAATATCCTTGTACAGATACTGATTCATGATGCCATTAATTCGGTGCAGTGATCCAACACCAAATGCCGTTAGGCACCCCCAGAACATTAGGGATCCGCCTCCATGCTTTAACGTTTGTTTCACATGTCGTGGTTTAAGCCTTTCATTTTTACGAATCCAGCACCAAGACATGCCATCTGAACAAATTCTGTTAATTTTGGTCTCGTCTGACCAAATAACCCGTTCCCAGTCAGTAGTTGTCCAATTTCGATATTTGTTAGCAAATTCTAAACGAGGTTTAATATTTTTCTTCGATAACATTGGTTTCTTTTTTTTCTTAATGCTTCTAAACTCAGCTCCTTTGAGGGTTATTCGTGCTGTCCACTGGCTTATTTGTATATTTGTATCTTCTTTTAATAATTTTGCAGCCATAATGGCACTTGAAGCTTCACCAGATGTGACAAACCGTATAATCCTTCGTTCGTTCTGCGGTGATAATTTTTTTGGTCTTCCTCCAACATTTAATAATATACTTTTACAGTACTTTTTTCTTATTCTCTGCACTGTCGATTGACTAACACTGCCATTTTTCGCTGTCTTACGCATTGACAAGCCGTCATTCAAAAGAGAAATGACTTTTTTTAAACAATTTGGAGCAATTGACTTCATATTTATTCTTATTTCACTTGCGTGCTTTTCCGTTCGACTGATTGTGTAGAACTGAGTGTTAAGACGTAGAATAATATTTTGTAAACATACCAAAGTACTAAATGTAAACATACTACTATAACATTCCACGTAAACATTTTTTTTTACGGATCGGTGCAAAACCGAGTCAATCTATTTTTTTTGCCATTGCTAAACGAGGAGACATTAATTATTGAAAAAAATTTCTTAAGTTACTTCTAACTATGATAAAAGTAATTATAATGTTAATTTTTTGTTATTCTTCTATATTCCTAACAATAAATAATGATTTATACAAAACTTGTGGTTATTGGTTCAGTTATGCTCCTTACTGTATATAATTGTAAGATATAACTACAAACTACTATTACAAAATAATTAATCATAATTAACCTTTTTTTTTTTTTTTTTTTTAAACTGAAGATAATCATAATTCTTGCATTCCACAACTTATAGTCTACAATTACGGTAAGGATTTTAAACGTTATAAAAATTATAAAATAGTGATACAATATTGCACTTACAAAACACAAAATAATTACTTAAGCCGCGAAAATATGTTTTGCGGCATTCATAGAAATCTCGAGCGTGATTGACACTAAACTTTTCATTCGGACCGCGACAGTCATCGGTGACTGACGCGGAATTTAACGTGTTTAAAAAACATTTCTAAAATGTTTATACTGCTTTGTCGTAACTTAAATCAATTCTCGGCCGAAAACCGATTTCGATGGAATCTTATCTCGTGGATCAGACGGAAAGACAGACAAAACAGGCATGACGCTTAACGTTTTAAAATCATATCTATTTCTTCACAGTGCATTAATTAAAGTAAATGGCATTGATATAAATAATATGTTCCAATATCACAAAATTAAAATAAATAACAAAACTAATAGTGTAACTTGGTGTGATAGTTTTCGAAACAAGAGGAAACGCACAAGCCCACATTACATTGTTCGCATTGATACTTGGATTCACGTCTCACATCACCAGCCGCACATACAACGCATCTTCGTTTTCGATTGTTTTCCCCTGACTGATATATCGAAGGAAAATGTCTCCCTGTGAGCCTTGTGGGATAATTACTTTCTGGCCTGCTGCACCGATGATATTCATGATTCTTGTGGTATTCTTCTAATATTTCCTTAATCAACTGAAGATGAAATTTCGCCATTGAGATTTGTTTTTTTGTAGTGTGCTTATATAGGTAGAATGCGTTCCACACGCAAGTGTCGATCAAGTGGAAGAAGTATTTGCGATACTACTTTAAACTTTTGCGAGTTGCATCGATAGTACTTATCACCATATCTGATTTATCGATTGTACGCATTGAAGAGTTATAATTATATAATTTTTTCTTGATTTCTTAGGTACTTCTGCAATTTCTGCGGTATGGATAGTGGAAAGCATATAAAATTCCTTTCTATCAAACCATTTCATTGCCAACAGATTTTCAGATGAGCGGAACACTGCCTCTCCTTTTTTCAATTTATCAGTTATTTTAGGCATCTCTTTCCGTCTTCTTTGCATGGTGCCACAAGCGTTCGTACTTTTTTCGTGGAGTAGGTTGAACAATATGGGACTGGAAAACCAGTTGTCCAGATAAATATTAGGTCGAGTCATAAGTAACTTCCGTTTTTTATCAGACATTTATTTTTCTCTCATTAAATAACAAAATTATATTAATTTATTATGTATTCACCACTATTATCTATAACCTTCTCCCATCTTCCTGGCAGTTTATCAATTCCTTCCTTGTAAAATGTGGTTGGTTTGGACTGGAAGAAGTTTTCGACAGCCTGCCTGACTTGCTCTTCAGAATTAAAGGTTTTTCCATTCAAAAAGTTTTGTAAGGAACAGAAAAGGTTTTAGTCTGTCGGGGCAAGATCCGGGGAGTAAGGTGGATGTGGTAAAATAGACCATCCAAGCTGAAGAATTTTTTCTTGGGTCACCCTTGCTGTATGTGGTCGCGCATTGTCGTGTAAAAGAATGACGTTTTTGCGATTGACGAGTGCAGGACGCTTTTCATGGAGTTTCTCTTGCACTCTTTGCAACTGCTGAACGTATCTATCCGCAGTAATCGTTAAATTTGACTTCAACAACTCGTGGTGAATTATTCCTTGACAATCCCACCATACACACAATAAAATCTTTTTGCCATGGATGTTTGCTTTCGGATCTGGTAGGGGTGGTTGATCCTTATCAAGCCACTGTCTTTTGCGGACTATATTGTCATAGGTAACCCATTTTTCATCGCCTGTTACAATCCTGTTTAAAAAAGGCTCAATTTTTACCCGTGAGAGCAGACTTGTGGCGATTGACATGCGATCTTCTTTATTCCGTTCACTGAGATTGTGAGGTACCCATACTCCTAACTTGCTGACTTTCCCTTATTTCTCCAGGTGGCGGTTAACAGTTGATTGTGATGTATTCAACCTTTCTGCTATACCTCTTGTTGATTGACGTGGATTTTGCTCCAATATTGCCTTTAAAAGGTTGTCGTCAAAGTCGGAAGGACGTCCCGCCCTCGGTTCGTCTTTTAAGGTCGTATCTCCAGAACGGAATTTTATAAACCAATTTCTAACTGCCCGATCAGTTATTAGTCCTTCACCATATATACTGCATATTTTCTCAGCTGTCGCCTTAGCACTATTGCCTTGTTTAAATTCCCAAAGCATTACATGACGAATATGTACTTTTTGACTCTCCATTTCAGAGGTTAAAGAAAACAGTTTAATGTAACGTGTATCACACAAAACAGTTGACAAAAGACTAACTGAAGCCTCGTCTATATAGTGAAAACAAAAACTTGTTGTCATGGTAATTCATAGCGGGTAGATACGAACAATAGATTCTACATAGCTGCATCGGAAGTTACTTATGACTCGACCTAATAGTATGGCCTTTGTTTAGAAAAGGTTGCAAAAGCAACATTACAATGTTCCCTGGCTTTCCAATATATTGATATTCGGTAGCTACAGTAGTACTAGCCCCACAATAAATTATTATATCTTGGATATAACCCGTTTTGCAGTCACAAAGCAGGAATGATTTTATATAAAACCAACTCCTTTTCGAGGGAATATATTGTTTAAATGAGAGACGGCCTTTGTAGAGGAGTAGACTTTCGTCTATACATAACCGCTGGTATGGCTGAAATGCATTGTTAAATGATGTTCGTAGCATTTCCACTACTTCGTTTATTTTGTGTAAACGATCAGCAGTGTGGTCGACTATGTCCGTAAAATGCAACATTTTTAATAATGAAAAGTAGCGATCTCTACTCATAATTTGACTGAAAATATCGCTTCGTAGAAGCTTATCTTTAGACCAATATTCCTTTAACCGTTTGAGTGCGGAAGAATTTTCTTATGTATATACTAAAATTGCGGAATGAAATGCGTAGTTATTTTTTTTGGAAAATAATAAAAATGGTTATAATTAACTCTAATTATTATAAAAAAAGTAATTTTTACTAACAAAAATGTTTTTTATTCTCACTTATTACATGAGTGTTTTGCTGCACAAATTCCATGAATTCCTTTTTTACATATAGCACAAATTAAGTTGGATCGTTTAATTCCATTTCCATTTCTTTTACTGTAAACCTCACACTGTCGCAAGTTTCGTCCAGGCAATTTTTCTAAAGAAAACTTTTTACTTATTGGTAGTCTTTCTGTTTCATTTTTGCTTGCTAACCATTCCTTCTCTATAGCATGAATAATGCTTGAAGTAAATTGCAGTCTAGTTAATTTTTTACCCAGACAATTTTCGGAATATATTATGTAAGCGTTTAGCACCATTCTGACAAATATGTTGAAAACAACTTTTTTCCAGTATTTGAGAGTTCGTCTTTCATCGAGATATGTATATAACATTTTGTCGGATTCATCAACTCCATTCATAAACCTATTATAATTGTGAATAATAATTGGTTTTTCCTTTACATATTGAATATTTCCTTTCTTCTTTGTAACGGTTATATTTCCTGTTGTGCAATTTGTAGAGATCAATATGACGGGATTTTTTTTAGTTTGTTTGTCTCGGTAAGAGCACATAAGTATTTTGTCATTTTTGAAATATTTTGGCTGACCAACCTGTGCAAATTTTGCCTCATTTGGAATGTATTTTCTATTTCTCCGAATGGTACCAGTTAGATATGTGTTTTTCTCTAACAATGCTTTTGCAAGGTGTATGCTTGTGAAAAAATTATCTACGAATAAATGGTATCCTTTATTCAAGTAATTTCCGAGTGTTAACAATTTCTCAACCACTACATATCCGAGACCATTCTTTTTTATTTCATTTTTATCATCGTTTGATTTTGCACCTTGATAACAAGAAAATCCCAAACAATAATTTGAAATAGAATCGCAAATCATCCAAAACTTGATTCCCCATTTATGGTGTTTTTTGTTAGGAAGATACTGCTTTATAATAGACTGACAGTGAGTACCAACTAATGATTCGTCTATACTCAACTGGCGATGTGGCGTATATTGTTCCCGAAAAATTTTATTGGCGTAATCTGCTAAAAAGTTGAATTTACCGCACGGATCGTAATTTGAATGTCCTCGTGGTGCTAAACTGTTATTGTCTACTAAATGAAAAAAGTTCAAAATCAATTGAAACCTATCTCTAGCAAACATTTTTCCAAACCACGGGATGTTTCTCGAATCTTTACTCCAATAGGAGTATATTGAAGGTCGTCTTGTAATGCCCATTTCTAATATAACTGCAACAAATGCTTTCATTTCTGTAACAGTTACTGGTACCCAAGATCTTGCGCGTGAACGTCGTTTCAATTTCTTTCCGGAATTCAAAAACTGCTCAGCATAGCGATTCGTTTCCGTTACCATTGTAGTGAAGAGCGAATTTGAAAAAAATTTATTGAAATATTCAATTGGCTTCGCATCAGAAGCAGGGGCATGTTTTGGACCAGGCACTTCAAAAAAACTATTCGATTCATTCGAAAATATTGTGTTTACGGGTAAAAATTCATCGATATTATCGCCATCGGAGGCATTTGCAGCTCCTTCCTCATCATCACTGCTATCACTAATAATTCGCAATCTCTTAGAAGGAATGATGATGTCACTTCCACTATCAGTTTCAAAATCATTACTACACTCTTCATTATTACTGCTCATATCATAGTCACTTTCAGATGAATCAGAATTTGGCATGGTGCTTTTGTAATTATCAGTATAACACTTGTTAAAAAAATGAAAACAATTTTTAATTCTTGTAAACTAATGAAAAGTTTTTTACTACAAATAAATAAATAAAACACAGTGGTAAAATATAGTAGAGCCGTGGATGGTGGTACAATAGAAAAAGTGATCCAATTATTTTGATATAATTTGTTTTTGCATATAAAAAATTTTATTGTAAAAATTATCTCTTGCCCTATAGATGTAATGATGATTAAAAAAAATTAAAGTCGAAATCTATCTATCTTTTTACATTGACT
This sequence comes from Anthophora plumipes, assembly GCA_951804975.1. Lineage (NCBI taxonomy): Eukaryota > Metazoa > Arthropoda > Insecta > Hymenoptera > Apidae > Anthophora > Anthophora plumipes. The sequence continues at coordinate 9,267,094 of OX638120.1, read as the reverse complement.
CATTTTTTCTACCGTACCATGATCCACGGCTCTACTACTATATTTTACCACTGTTTTATTTTAATTTTTATATTACTAAAAACCACAATTAAACGAAATTAATAATAAACTGAAATGGATATAAATACAACTGTTCACAATTAATACGAAAATTATACTAATGAACAGCAGCGTGATCACGCGTCTCCGCATTCCTGGCTAGACCAGAGAAGCGCGATCGCGCTTCTCCGCATTTTTGGCATAGGACAAGCGAAGCGCGATAGCGCTTCACCGCACTCAAACGGTTAAGGATAGCTTTTTGGTTCGCATCATTAATAATGACGCAGCAATAAAACAATATAATTCATCCACTTCCATCCCTTCTGAAGCGTCCAAGTGATCTCTTTTGAGCTGTCGACACCAGTAATTGTTTGTTTTTTCCACAATAAATTTAACTAAATCTTCAGAAAAAAGCAGTCTGAAGTAATCTAAAATTCTCGACGAACGATTTAAATTGTTCCCTACTACTCCCGAATGATGTGACGTAAAATCATGAATTTTTGGACTAAACTTCTTTGATGTCCATTTGATGCTAGAAGGAGTATCAATTCTTACTTCAGGCTCTTCTGCTTCTTCAGATTCCGAGGTGCTAAGTACACGTGCTGGATTGTTCCTCTTCCTTTTGCGAAATGTTAAATTATATTCATTTTCTTCATCAGAATCACTTTTGGAATCAATGATTTCCTTTATCCATTGTTCTCCTTTCAAGCGTTTTACACTCATCCTGAAGGGAACTAAATTCAAATTGTAAGTTATACGTTCAAAAAATTAACGATATAAGCAAACATACCAATTTGTTTTTCGTAACTTATCTATATATTATAAAACATATATAATTAAGGCACGCTGTTGACTGTTACTAATTATATATTGTTGCGTTTGCCGGCCCGCGTTTTCGTTACACATGTTGTTGTAAGGTGTTTATTTACAGTAATGAAATACAATTCGTAATATAATTCGATAGCACTCGTTTTCGTGACCGTACAATTTCACAGCTCGGCAGCTTCTGAGTGATCAATAGAATCGGTCGGTAAGGACCGACCTTCTTCTCTTCAATCCGGCGCGAGCACCAGCAGGCTTTGTTCATACAGTGGCCAAAATAATTATAGGTTCACCTTACTTTTGTGACATAAAAGAATGTTTTAGGTAATATTTTTGATTTTATCCATCATAATTAATTCTTCTTAAGACTATTAACAAAAAACATAGTTTAGTTGAACAATGTAACTTAATAACAAAACGTCTACTACAAAAAATTGAAATTTACGTACGAAATAAATATAGGTTCACTTTCCATGAATGTTTCCAATTTCAACAAAAGTAAAAAAAAAAGGAAACATTAAAACAAAGTTTGTACACAAAGATGCTAGTATTTAGTTGACCCTCCTTTATTTTTAATTATTTCAAATATCCTTTTTGGCATCGAGTATATTAATTTATGCAGAGTCTCCGATTCGATTTGAGACCACGCCTCTTTGATGCCATTTTTGAGCTCCATGGTGTTAGAATATTGTTTGCCGTTGATGTATACCTTGCGTACCAAAATACCCCAAAGGTTTTCTATAGGGTTCAAATCGGGACTTCTTGATGGCCAAGGCAAAACCTCAACATTCACTGTCTCGAACCATGTCTTAACAGTTTTTGCACGATGAATTGCGGCGTTATCATGCTGAAATATAAAATTTGGTCCACCAATTTCATCACCATATTGGTTTAATGCATTTTCCAGAAGTTCTTGGTATTTTGCAGCATTCGCCTTTGGTGGAAACCACATTATCGGCGTCTTACCATTGTACCCAATCGCGGCCCAAATCATTACGCTACCTCCTACATAGTTTCGACTCATTTTTACTTCTTTTTGGTCACGCAGATCGTGCCAGTAGTACTGGAAGCCATCTGGGCCATCCAAATTAAATTTTTTTTCGTCAGAGAAAATCACTGTTTTCCATTTTTCATGATTTTCAGCAAATTTTAACCTTTCATTTTTATGAAATTCAATTAGAGGAGGCTTTTTTGTTCTTTTTGTATAACGAAGTGTTCCACTCGCTCTCAAAACTTATTGCACTCGTCGAACACCAATTGGCAAGTCTAATTTTGTCTTTATTTGAGATGCATTAAGTTTATTTTTTCGAGCCTCTTGAAAAATCTTTCCCTTAGCTTCTTTGGACGGCCTGTAGATTTTTTAGTGGCATATTTATTACCTAGTTGTATAAAATGATTGACAACATTTAAGGATCGTTGAACTTTTTCTGCAATTTGTCTGTTTAAGTGGCCCATATTCTTTAAAGCAATGATCTGTCCTTTTTCATTATCATTCAGCGGTTTCCCACGCCCCATTACGCTATATAAGCATTAAATGAAATTGATATTTATCTGAAAATACTTAAAAATCATTAAACTTTGTACTTACTTCAAAAAATGTATTCAAAATATGCACTACCAAAACTATTTTTTGAAAATATCACGTTGAACCTAAGATTATTTCGTTGCACCGGCACGATAATTTTAACAAAATTCTTTAGAAATTATGTCTCACCACTTACGTTGTTGAAACTCAATGATTGTTGGAGCAGTTGTTAAAACAAAAGCTTGCGAAACAATAGCATGCGTTGTCATGCGTGTCCAAAAATGGAAATGAAGGTAAAATTCAGTAAGCGAACTGTTTGAATAGTGAACCTATCATTATTTCGGTTACTGTATACTTGGAAATGACAATTCTTCTGCGTGTTCGTCGTACAATAAGCTCAGTACCGGTTGCTTCATTGATGGCGCAAGATCCAAGTACTTATCCTCAGACCACATTAACGTTTGTTGCTTTGCGATCAAGAATTCGTTAGTATCGCTTTTCTTTTCAGTTAATTCCTCCACTAGAGGCAAGTTCTTTTCTTCTTCGGTTAGATGTTCTTCATCAGCCGATGGTACTTTAAACGGTTCGAAGAAGTCTTTATTGACCGTAATATTGTACGTTTTATACAATTCGGTTTCAAGAAGAAATCCATTGTTTGACCACTGATTTCGTAACATATCCGCACAAGTACGAGGATTTATGTATCTGGTGTCGTTTGATATTAACACGTTGAGTGCCACGTCAGTCACCGGTGACTGACACCAACCTTTCCGTTTAGGCCGCGTCAGTCACCGGTGACTGACAGTATAAAATATGATAATAAAGGTAAAAATTGAACATTTTTTCAGAAAACTTTAATGAATTTTATTGAAACAAGGTAAACATAAAAAAGGTTGTCCCTCGCAAGTGTCACAAAATGTTATAACCTGTTTGGTCAAATTTCGTGCTATTTTTCTGCCACTCTGTGCCGCATTTTCTTCATAGCACGATTTGCAATATTTTCGCACTGCTGAAACTCGGCCAAGTTTTGTCTGCAGATTGTGTCGTTTTTTACTGGTTGCAATGCTGCTGGATGGAACGTCAGCTTCCTTGCAATTGGTTAAGTAAACCGCCAATTTCTTCCGGAATTCCGTAATGCTGATTCTCTTCGTCGTTATATTTTTGAATAAAATAAAACTATTTAGGACTGCAGTATTTAATAAAAGTTCAATAGCTAGTTTCCTATACCACTTCAGAGATCTTCTTAGTGGACTATTATAACCATTCATCTGATCAGATAAGTCCACAGCTGCCTTTCCTCTATTATAGTCCACTATAATTTTGGGTTTCAACTTGTTCCCTGATCGGCTCTGAACATTCACCATTTCCGACGAATGTTTCGTTGACAGAACTAATATATCCCGCTTGTCCTTCCATTTTAAAATGGTTATTCCTTTTTTGTTTTGTTTCGCAATTGCCTCTCCCCGTTTTAAGTTTTTGGAAATCACCTGCGGCGGATTCCCTCGCCGATTCGAACGTAACGTTCCTACTAAATGTACGTTTTTGTCAATTAGGTTTTCTGCCAATTCCAAACTTGTATACCAGTTATCGGTATATAACGTGTGTCCCTTATGGAATAAGTCCCTGCAAAGGAACATCACTATTTTAGTGGGCGTATTTTCTTCTTCAAAAGATTTTCCCGCGTACACACGAAAGGCATATGTGTAGCCGGATTCGCAGCATAATTTATATATTTTCACTCCGTATTTATGGCGCTTCTGTTTTAAGTATTGCCTAAATATAATACGGCCACGGAACGGAATCAACGATTCATCGATGCATATGTCCTCCGACGGGTTGTAATATTTTTTGAAATTTGTTTCCAGTGCGTCTAGAAGTGGTTGGATCTTGAACAAACGGTTGGATCCATTATCATTTGTATTGTCGGCAAAGTGCAACACTCGTAGTAACAGTTCGAACCTGTTTCTCGACATGGCATTTTTTGGGAATGTTTGTATGTAAGCTGGATCATGGGACCAATATGAATGTATGGCCGGTAATCTCACCAATCCCATCCATAAAATTAGCCCCAAGAATCGCTTCATTTCACATTTATCTGTTGGTGTCCACTTTTGCAAGCGCTTTGAGCAGCCAGCTTCCACTTGTTGTGACGCATACAAGTTCGTTTGCACCACAATTTCTTCGACTAAAGTATCCGGCACAAATAGCTCGTAGCAATGTTCCACTTCTGCATCCGAACTTAGACTTATGTCATCCATCACAAATCCAGAAGGAGAGACAAAAGGTCGAATATTTGCTTGATTTCCACTCGGATCAATCCACTCTTCAACACTTTCTTCTTCTTCCTCTGATGAAGAAAAAATCTGGACTCTATACCGCCTTCTAGCAAAAATAACTTCGCTATTGTCACTTTCAGAATCATGAACTGACATTCTGAGGGCTAAGAAAAAAACTTTCGTGTGCACTGGACCAAGAACCATAGAGGACTGAATGAAATAGTAAAACATTCTTAAAATGTATAACGTAAGACATTTCTACAGTGTTCATACTACTTTGCCGTAGCCTAAGCAGAGCCCCGGCCCGAAGTGGAGTTCAATGTAATCTTATCTCTAGCGGGCCAAACTATAAACAAAACAGGCGAGGGGCCTAACGTGTTGAATGAATGCTTATATAAGCATTCCCTTTCGAACAGAAATACCTTCCACTATGCTAAAAAACAATGGCCCTAATACGTTTTAAAATTTCCATCGAGTAAATTCTAATTTGCCAGTATTGCGCTTCGCATTGCTGTACTACGATACCTGCACGCGCGGCCTGACGGGGAAGTCGCTATAAAACCGCGTGGCACTCAACGTGTTAACGTTGAACGCATAATCATCATCCAGCATTCTAGGGAGAATTGAGACCATTTGATCGACATCTACAGGAGCATTTACGATCTGTCCTATCAAGCCTTTAGATCCAAACATCGTTCTCAAACGCCGTATCTGCATGAAGGGTAATCGTGGAGAAACGAGTCGTGCAGCTATAACGTCTAACGGTGGTAGATGCTTAGGTATCGGCGGATAGACAAATCCATTTGTTGTGGACATTGTCGGTAGCGAGCCATGGCAAGTATTACAGACTTTGAATGATTCAACATCCCGGCTTGCAAAGTTAGAGCGTAAAATTTCTAACCCTCTAGCTGGACATGGATGCATATCATTTTGAAACCATAATCTGTCACAGACATCGCAGGATACTCCAAACTTGTTGCAGACGAAACGCTTTTCAAATTCTTTATCAGCGGCAATTTCTGCGCCAACTTTATATTCTTTTATTGGTACTGCTTCGAGCTCTTCGGCCAATGATGATTTTACTCGTTTTGCATCAGATTCACAATTAGTTTGTTGGTTCTTTCTTTTCGCTTACAACCGTCTTACGCGTTCAGTAGAAGATGGGATCTTTTCCACTTTATTGTTATTAGCGTTTATATCGACCATCAACTGTTCAACAGTTTGCTCGTTCTTTCTGTTTGCTCGTAATCGCCTCACCCTTTCAGCAGAGGATATACTCTTTTCTGTTTTAGAAGTGTTATTATTATTTGTATCGCAATCACTTCCCACGTTCTCTTTCGATAATAGCGCTTTCTGCATCTCTCTACATCGGCGAACTCGTTCTGTTGAGGTTTTTTTGTTCATTCTAATTTCACAGTTTTTCTGATTTTGTGGTATAAATGAATGTAATATTAGATTTTAATTCTTCAATTCTTTGCTAATCAACCGCTTCTGCATCTCACTTGACGTAATTTTATCAGAAATGTTGTCGGTAGCACGTATGGCTGAATACTAACCTCTTCGTTGCAGAGCGAACTGAACCTAACCTAACCTAACCTCTTCGTCGCAGAGCGTTTCATTTTTTAGCGTTACATTTTCTGAAGCGGCCCCCCATCCGTAAAACACTTTCGTGTTAGAATATCCGACTCGACGAGTGGTTGCTGCCTGGCGTCGGGGCAATCGTCGCGAAATCCTCGCGCAGCCTCCTGACGAAGTCTTTCGGCAGCGATTCCGGATCTCGTCTCCTTGGTGCTAGGAACTCTCCTGGCAGACGTAGCGTCTCACCGTACACGAGTTCTGCTACCGTAGATTGTAAGTCCTTCCTCCCGGCTGCGCGAATGCCCAGCAAAATGGTGGGAAGGATCTCTATTCAGCAGACCTTATGATGGCAGCGGGTTGCGGCCTTGGACTGTCAGTGGTACCTCTCGACCAACCCATTTGCTGCCTGGTGGTAGGTCGTTGTACGCCAATGTGTTGCACCTGTCAAACTTGTTAGTTTATTAAATAAACAGCTTTGAAATTGTCTGCCCTGACCGGTGGTTACGCGCAGCGGGGTATTAAAGCGATCCACCCGTCATAACACGCACGTGCCACGATCGAGGCCTCCTGATCCCTGAGAGGGAAAGCCTCAGGCCAACGCGTGAACCGATGGACGCACGTTAGACAGTATCTATGGTCCTCCGAAACCAGTAGAGTCACAATGTCTATGTGCACGTGTTCGAATCTTCCGGATGGCGCGTTAAAACTTCCGGGCGGCGCGGACACGTGTCTACTCACTTTTGACCGCTGGCACTGTACACAGTTTTAAGTCCATCTCCAGCAGTCGGCCTTGTCGGAAGGCCACACGTATCGCTTCGCCACGAGCCTTATCGACGCGTTGACTCTTGGATGCGCCAGACGATGGACGGAGTCGAATGCGCTCCGTCTGAAAGGCTCGGTTACGAAGGGCCGTGCAGCTCGCGACGACACGTCGCAGGTGACCTCTGCGTCGATGCCGGGCAGGCGTATCCGTCTGAGCCACAGGTTGCTGTTGATGTCCCTACGCACGTACGCTTGCAGCAACGCATCGTTCCGTTGGGTCTCGGCCAGGTTAACGTAACGGAAATATTTGGCGATCTCCTCCAGCCTCGACAGAGCGTCGGCGACGACGTTTTCCTTACCGGCGATATAGCGGATGTAGGTGGTAAACTGTGCGATGAAATCCAGGTACCTGAACTGCCTGGATGAACATTTTTCGGGCTTCTGTTGGAACGAAAAAGTTATCGGCTTTTGATCCGTAAAGACAGCGAATGTTCTGAAATGTTTTAATTGTTGAAATGTTTTAAATGTTTTATCACCGCGTAAATTGCCAACAGCTCTCTGTCGTAGGCACCGTAGTTTCGCTCGGTGGTGCTGACCTTCCTGGAGAAGAACGCCAATGGTTGCCAGACCTCTCCGACGTCCTGTTGCAGCGCAGCCCCGACGGTGAAATCGGACGCGTCGCAAAATAGGGTCAGCGGCGCATTGTCCCATCGATGTGTTAGCAGGGTCGCCTGCTTGAGGTTTTGCTTCGCCTCGTTAAAAACTGTTAGAGTCTCGTATGTAAACATTAAAGGGGGTGCGACCCTTGGCATTGTCGCGCAGAAGACTGTTAACCACGTATAACACGCGGTGAGGCGTTACTTTGTCGCCTCACCGCGTCTGCGAGTGCAATCGAGTTAACTCTTTGCGGCACAGGATTTCAGGTAATAAAATAGACCCATGTTGCACAGAAATTTTATCGCGTTTTAAATGAAACAAAATTGGTATATATTTATTAATAAAGGTATCACATAATGTAAAAATATAACAAAATAGTAATAGTTTAATTAAATTTGTTGTTATAGGGTGGGACTCAAATAGTCCCACCGTGCCACATAGGTTCATGAATGGTACTTATTAAAGCACATATTTTTCCCTAAGCACAGAGGCACTTCGCACACAGTACAAGACCATAGTGTTCGAACGTCCTTTTTTTTTATACTACAAAGCGCACATCGTTTACGAGGCGAACGTTCTGGTAAATGTTTTGCATCTTGTCTTCTTATTTCTAATGAAACGTTACGTTTGTGTTTGCTTATTTGGATTGATAATGACTTATTGTTAGATTCAGTTGGTACGCTATTATCTATTAATGTTTGACTAATAAATCCTTCGGCTCATTGACCTTTAAATACTTTTAATGTGACTTTTTTACTCAATTGTTTATATAATATATATGCATTAACAACACACGCATCAAGAAAATAAAACAGTATGCGGTGCCACCATTTCTTACTGCGACGATCAAGGCTATAACTAGACATTAATTGATCAAATTTATCCACTGCATTCATATTATCATTATAATCCGCGATCAAAGAAGGACAAGCAATCGATTTTTTAATCCCCATATGATTTTTTCTGTGTACTATGGAATGTTGATTTGGACTGTGAAAATTTAAAAGAAAGAGGACGGCCTTATTGCCTATCCACTTTGTTGCCATTATTCCCGTATCACTTACAAATGATTCGTATTCTCCTCGATTTTTCATATTTATACTGAAAGATGGCAAGTATTTTCTCATTTTATTAACAACACCACAAGCATTGATTTGTTTAGATTTCAAGTTTTCTAATAAATTTACACTTGTAAAATAATTATCAAACTAAATTGTGTTTTTTTTCAACTAAATCTGAAGTGAGAGTATTCCCAATTTTCTCTCCAAGATTTTTTGTTACTTGATTGCCAATTTTTCCAGTGTATAACATCAAATCTATAGCAATAACCCGATTTATCTGCTAGAACCCATAATTTGTATCCTCTTTTTACTGATTTTTTCGGAAGATATTGCTTGATTGAACTACGGCCTTTAAATCGATTCATCGATCGCTAAACTGAGACCAGGACGAAATTTTTTGTTGAAATTTTCTTGTATCTTGTCCAAGAATGGACGAATTTTATATAGTTTATCATAGTTGGTAGTTTCTTTTCCTGGAATTAAGGTATTATCATTTACATAGATGAATATGGCTGAGAAGCCACCCAAAACGATTTACAGTCATTATTCGACAGATGTATTCATTACGTAAATACGGTATAGTGCTCCAGGCATCTCTATAACTTGGAAGTTTATTGATTCCCATTATAAAATTTGTACCAATGAATGCTCGAATTTCTTGCTCATTAGTTGGCTTGTATCTATTGCCTTGCTGTACTGCGTGTAAATTCGTTTGAAAAACGATGGAATGAATAATGTCTTCAGTCAAAAATTTACAGCACACGTCATATGGAGATGGATCTGGCAAATCTGTGATATAGCGAGTCGGACCAAAATGTGAAGAAAATACTCCCGCTGGAATTGTATGTCCGTTAGGTGTCCATTTCCTAGTCCTTTCGGCGATATTCTTTTTATGCTGATCCGGTGTATGCGTAGTTTCTTCTACAGGAATATCATCTTCAGACTCATCCGAAATAGAAAGTACGCGTATTTTCTTTCATCATGGGACGAATAATTCAGAGTCATCAGCTTCAGAATCAGTTATTTCTTCAAATCGCGTGTCATCTTCATTTTCGTCACGAAGCAGTTTGAGGTTAGAAATTTTGGAACAAGTACTTGATGGATGTTTTCTGTTAATTTTGAAACTGAAGGGTCAATAATTACCTATACTATTATATATTCAAATCACATTTATAGTTTTAAGAATATTAACCTTTTAGATACGGCAGAATTCTGCGTGTGGCTATTTCCCTGGACGGCAGGGTCTGATGTGAACAATGTATAATTGATATAACACTTCAAAGTGTGACAGGCAATTCCGTTCTGTGCACGAGAACATTCAAATTAAGTATTTGATGATGAAGTCATAATTTTTTAAAATATATATTACACATACTTTAACTATAACAATCCACTTTAATAACTAATAATATAATTGAGTATGATAGATTTTGAAACATGGTACTATACATAAACATACGTCACAATTTTCGCATTCATAACGAGATCTTCGCCTTGTATCGTTTTTGGAACACACTATACAATTTCGTAATGGTTTTCTAGAATTTTTAGATTTGCAGTGGGATGGAAAATGTTTCTCGGTTAGTCTAAACGGTTGGTCCACGGTATATCTACTGCAGCTAATGTTATTGTTTATATCCCCATATTTTCTTGTAATGTCTTTTATTAATGTAAGATGAAACGTTCGCATTGTTACGTTTTTTGTTTGAAACCTATATAGGCAATACGCATTCCAAATTGTCATGTCCAGTAGATGGAAAAAAAATTTTTTGTACCATTTCAGACTTTTCCGAACTGACTGTACAGTCGATATAACCTTGTCCCGATTGTCGACTGCGCCCATATTAGCAGTATAGTCAACAATACAGGATGGCTTTTGTTTAGTTTCTCCTGTTCGATAGTCTCTTTTTTTGGTATTTATAAAATCTGCGGAGTGGCAAGTTGATAACATATATACTTCCCGTTTGTCTTGCCACTTGAGAGCGAGCATGTTTGATGACGATCGAAAGGATATTTCGCCACGTTCAAGTTTTTCATTTATGACAGGCATGTGTTGCCTTCGCGGTTTTACCGTACCACAGGCGTTAGTTTTATTCTGATATAAATAATTGAATAAAGTTGGGCTGGTATACCAGTTATCAACGAACAATGTATGACCCTTTCCTAAATAGGGTTTCAATAACGTGACTGCTACTTCGCCTGATTTTCCTAAACATTTATGATTTAGTTTGGTTATTTCCGAATCAATACCGGCATATACAATAAAATTTAACACAAAGCCCGTTTTACAATCACATAATACGAAAGTTTTAATGCCAAACCTATTCCGTTTAGACGGTATATATTGTTTAAATGACAGCCGTCCCTTATATAAAAGTAAACTTTCGTCTACGCATAAATTACGGAACGGAGTAAAACAATTAAAAGAACTACACAGTTTATCAGAGAGTTCCTTAATTCTTGTCAGTCGGCTGGATCTTTCTAATTGAACTGTACTAAAATAAAGATAACGTAACAAAAACGCGTATCTATCCCGGCTCATAATTTTCCCGAAAATGTCAGTTCGCAAAAACTTATCTTTTGTCCAATACTCGGTGTAATGAATTTTTTTTACTCTTGACATTAGAAGACGAATAACAAAGAAATTGTATATATCGTTCACTGTTGCTTCCCCTTCATGAGCTTTTGTAAACGAGTGCCTAGTAGTGTTCATTTTGAATTTTCGATATTCATTTGTTTTTTCAACAATGAATGAAATCAAATCCTCCGAGAAAAATATCTGGAAGTAGTCGATCGGAGTTGCCGATCGATTGAGCCGAATTGCCAGCCCAGAATTTCGAGAATCAAATTTATGCACCTGTGGCTCCAAATTTGCAGGTGACCAGATTATTCTGTCAATGCTTTCCTCTTCGCTCACAGCAAAATCTTCTGACTCGGATGAACTGAGTATTCTCATTCTTTTCATCTTCTTCCTACCCTGCATGTTTCTATTGATTTGATTTTCGATTTCCGAGTCAGATTCTGAATTGTCAAAAATTGCTGTTCCGTCCATCCGACGGAATATACATGCTATTATATTTCTCTGCTTCTTCAGATTGCCAAGGTTTTCTTTTTCTCCTAATGAGAACATTGTTCGACCGCGTAACGGTTAAGACATTCAAAGGCATTGTCACAAATGAGTTGATTAACGCTCAGTGACACAAAAGGCTGTTCACGAAATAGACGGAAAAACACTCGATTAGAGCAGTCCCGTTCTATGATCGTTAGCGCTTACTGGTAATTTCACGTTTTAATTTTCCTCGCCACGGGACACCGCGAACCCTCGAGGCAGCCTACCTGCCTCGAATCATGTCCCGTAACCTTTTTGGCTATTTTTCTCATTAGCGCACCACCGCGCTTTCCCTTTCTTCTGAAATTTGGGAAAAGTTCCTACTGCACCCGCACCAATCGGAACGTTTTGGAGTTTCGTCTCCCACCTAAAGAAATCCACCTATTACCGCTTTGCTTTGGCATTCTGAGAAGTATAAATATAGGCAGAAACCCTTCGCGAATTCAGTCAAATACAAGCAGTCAAATACAAGTAGTCAAGTACAAAAAGTAAAATACAGCCAGTCAAATACAACCAGTCAAGTAAAAACAGTCAAGTACAAAGAGTCAAATACAAGTAGTCCAGTACAAAAGGTCAAGTACAAAGAGTCAAATACAAACAGCCAAGTACAATCAGTCAAGTACAAGTAAAGATCATCAGTTAAGTACAACATAAGTACAAATATCGAATCAGTACAACATAAGTACGATATTCAATCAGTACAACATAAGTACAATAAAGAGTATATCACGTACAGTCAGTGATCGGTACTCAGGTAACACAGAGTGACAGTGAGCGTCAGGGTGTTACCTTAGTTAGTGAGACAACGAAGTAAGAGTACACGTGGCTCTTCGTGCAAGAGAAAGTTTTCTATCTAGTTTAAACCGCGTTTCAACCAGGTTTTCAAACGACGATATCGAGACAACCACTAGTATCTTAGCTTAGTGTCTACTGACAACAACAATCTGCTGCATAACATTAATTTGTCGTGCAGCGTAGCCAGAAGCATCGAGGCAACGCGATTTTGTATCGGTGCGAGGCCACAATTGCCGTTTGTTTCCTCTTTTCATGTGGCATTTTGGGGTTAGAGACTCTAACAATGTATAAAGATAGATTAAAAAAAACAAATGGTATCTTTATTTATGGAAAAAGCATTAATTGTTATCTCGTACTGTTACCTCACGTAAAAAACAAAGACTGTATATTTCGCCTGTCTACTGTTTTATTTATACTGTTGTAAATCAATGTACAGAAAAAAGAAGTGTACAACAATTATTGCGTATGAAGACGATTTTTCAATTCAAATGGTGAACGAGTGAGTCACTAGAGGGAGCCACTACACTGGCGCGTCGTTCAAATACCACATTCGCGAAAGCCACTATAGTGGCGCGTCGTCCTGAAAAATGACATACATGAAAGCCACTATAGTGGCGCATCGTCCTGGAGAATGATATCCGCGAAAGCCACTATAGTGGCACGTAGTATCTAAAAGGTTAAAGCATAAACAATAAATAAAAATGTTTGTTTGTATTACTCCCCAAGTTGCATGGTGGGACAAATAAAATCCCACCATACTTTATCATTTAGAAACAAATTTAAGCTTTAGTTTTTACTATAAAACTCTTCACTTGCTTATATAGAACTAATTTTCATAAACATTAACTTACTTCTACGATTTTTCACATAAAACCAGGAAAAAAAGTATGGTCGCAATAAACCTTCCGCTTACAAGGATTGATGAATCTGAATTGGCAGGTTGAATGTTGCCAACACAAGTGAATACATTTGTAACATTTGTTGAATGTATTACCAACTACTTTACGTAAATAAGACGAAATATAAACCTATGCGCATGCAGCTATTGCAATATTTCGAGGTGGGACTAAAAATGTCCCACCATGCATTACAGTGCATCAAAAAGGTGAGACACTTTTAATCCCACCGTGCCCCAAAGAGTTAAGCAGCGCGTTGGTGGGGTCTTACATAAAGAATTTTACACGGATATGAATAAATACTCACGGCAACAATAGCATTTTATTTATTAATAATTTAATACTATATGGTAGATTTCAAAACATTTTGGAATATGTAATGCCACAAGGCATGCCTTGCACTTCCAAGTAGTCTTGCTGCGTTTTTTATGTTTGGCGCACACTTTACACCGTCTTTGGGGATTTTTTTGGCTTCTGTGGGTGGACTATTCCTTGGAAAATGGCCCCATTGTTTTGATTGTAAACGAAGTAGTATGCCACCATCAGACAGCCTTCCACGTTTTCTGTATTCAGGCATACATACAATATGTTCAAGTACATCCAACGATCCATGGTATCATCTATAATGTGGTAATCATCAACCCCATCCGCCGACATGCAGCCCCATACCATAAGTGATGCTCCCCCGTGTTTCACGGTCGGTGTTAAATTTTCTTTCTGAAATTCCGTATTTGGTTTCCTCCAAACTTTTTTATTAGGTGTATCAAAAACACATAATTTGGATTCGTCGGTGAATATGACACGCTTCCAAAAATCTTCTGATTTTGAAACGTACTTTTTGGCAAACTCTAATCTCTTTTTAGAATTTTTAGCAGTAATTAATGGCCTCTTACGGCTAATACGGCTATTCAAATTGGCTCCGTGAAGTACCCGTCGAATTGCATCACGACTCACAGTTTTGCCTAAAGGAATCAGCATTTTTTCCTGCATATCAGGCGTTGAAATGTGGGGATCTTGTTTAACACATTGACTGCCGCTTCACCCACATTCGGCTGACAGCAAAGTTTCTGATTGGGTCGATTGGGTCGCGTCACATGTATTGGGATGACGCTTATTTGACTACTTGCGAAGGATATTCTTATGTATTTGAAAAGATATTTCACAGGAAGTAACAAAACTATTGAATTGTTATAAAAGTAATACGAAAATGGTTTATTAAGAAAATTATTTAGAATGTAAAACTTTAAAGCATTCTATACAAAGCTGGGGTTGGTCGGGACAACTTGGACAATAAGTTGTTGTTTTCTTTAAATTCTCTCGTATCTTTGATCGGTCCATTCGACGTCTTTTATCCGCATAACATTGTTTGCATGCGCGTCTAATGCTTTTTTCAGGATCATTTTTTCGGACGGCGATATTATGCTGATTCCGACGAAGACAAGGATTTGTTGTATTTTCAGTCAACCCTAATAATTTTGCAGCTAATAATTCTCTAAATCTTCTAATATTTACATTCTTCTTTGTTGCAATCTTGTAAACCGTCAAAGCGTTTACAACAGAAATTTCCAGAAGGAGTTGAATGCCAAGCTTTCGGTACCATTTGATTCCTTTTCTAATTGTGGTGGCATAAGAAACCATTTGGTCGGAATAATCTATACCACACTTTCCTGCATTATATTCAACAACAGCTAGTGATTTCAGTGTTGCAGATGTCTGTTGGCTTGGAGAAACAGCACGAATGCTACGATTTTTTTTTTTTACTTGGTACCATTATAGGAGCGTGTTTTGTTGATAAAATTCTCACGTCCCGCGTATCTCTCCATTTGAGTACGACAATCCCGTTATCATCTTCTTTGGATACCATCTCCCCTTTTCTTAGTTTGCAATGAAGAATATCTTTTGGGAGGAATTTTTTATTATTCCTAAGTGTTCCCACTACATGGGTCTCGCGGTTTAGGCATGATATCGCGAACTTATAACTCGTGTAAAAATTATCAATGTATAATGTTCGTCCTTGGTAGAAAAGTTTCTCTGCAAGCTGAAGACATCCATACATACATTGTGTGCCAATCCCGTTTCTCTAACACCTTCAGCTGATTTACCAGAGTAAATTTTCATCGCCCATGTATATCCCGTGCTTGAACATAATTTAAATAATTTGATTCCGAATTTGTGCGCTTTATTTGGTATATATTGTTTGAAGATGAGTCTACCGCGCCATGGAATCAACGTTTCATCAATAACAATGTATTCTCCAGGCATGACTATTTTTTGATACTTTCCCTCCAGTTTGTCGAAAAGTGAACGTATTTTTCCAAGTTGGTCGTTACGGGCAATGGACACTGTTCAATTGTCCTCTTTCCCTATTCAGAAAGCGGGTCAGAGTTTCTGATCTCTTCCTCACGTTTTTAACACCACCTTCTATTTATTAATTTGCCTTTTACTTATTGAAGAAACTGTGACCCGTCCGTAGCAACAATTACTTTATGAAGGCCATTGAACACCGTTAGTCTCTTAGTTTCAATATTTTCGTCTTTATTTTATGGCTTAGAATATCAATTTTCGTTTCTTTGTTCGAACATGGGTTGCCTGAGTCAGAGTGCATCATAAAGATTCTTGCCTGCTACGGTCGCGGGCGAGGCATGTGGAATTTCCGCGTACGTCACTCTAAGGTACTCTCTTTACGTGAGAGTGGCCGTTAGCTGGATGGAGGTCACTTTCCACCAATATTATTCATCCAATCATGTTCATTCGACCGATTCTCTAGCCACTCCCGAGAAAATGCAATTCAACCAATCCACATGTCTCACACCCGCTAACACACCTCGTTCAATTTTACTTTCGGGAGATTCCTCGAACGAGGAGTCAGTTAAAAAAAAACCTTTTCACGACAACAACACACATAAACTAAGACTCAAAGCTAACATCTCAATTATCATTCCTTACCGCCTGTTTCGTAGCGTGACAATCTCGCTAGATTGCTCGCCCGTACGCGATCACCGAACGCGGATTAATATTCCTCGGCCGGGGTTGTAAGGCCCAGCTTAACTGTATGTCTCGTCGATGGTCGCGACGCTTCAATTTCCAAATTTCTTCAGAAATCGAGTGGTTCAAGTCTAGTCTCCGAACGGTTGAGACTAGATCAAATATTGTGCGTTTCGAGACGAATGGATTCTCGAATTTCGTGAGTGAAGCTTCTTCGACGATGTTCGAAGCTTCGGTTTTTCAAGAGTCGGTTTAAGAGTCGGTTTAAGCGTGTTCTCAAGAGTCTTCTCAAGAGAGTTCTGTCCCGTCGGTGTTCGCGTCGGCACCTTCAGGTTGCTTCGAGTACGCTGATTGGCTTTTTTCGAATTTCCAATCAGCGTACGATTAAAAACGCGAAGACGTTGAAAAACGCCCTTTGGCCAGCCCTCTTGGTGCGGGAGTGAGGGCTAAGGCCTCGTTCGGGGGGAGGTCCTCGAGGGTTCGACAATGACCTCGGGTTTTTCCTCCAGGTTGACCTTGGAATGCAGAAACCGTTTGAACGAGGTTTGGTCGACCCTTCGGACGTTCCCGGTTTACGATATGGCCGATTGTTTGAACGAACGAAAGTGAAAGTCTATGCTATTGTTTGAAAAACTCGAACGACTGAATACATTTTATTACTCTTAAGGTGAAATTGCACACTATAATAAAAAAAAAATAAACTAAAACTCGAAAAAGCTAATCGCGAAATTAAATTGGTAGGCACGTCCATGTCGTAAACGAACCTTCGAGGATTTTTACCGTATTGTTCCGCATCGGACGGAACACCGCCGGTAACGATCGTAAGGAAATTACTGTACGATACGCGGTGTCGAAACATCGAAGTGAAGACTTACGACCTTCACTAACGCGCCCGTCTTTATTAAAGTGGATCGCGTTGCATCGCGAATTCGTGTAAAAAACAGACACATTATCGGCAAAATGAAAATTACTCAAAAGTAACTCGAATCTGTTTCGTGACATTATAGTACGCGGTAATTGAAAATTATGCAGTGGGCTTTTCGACCAATAATTGGCAATGGGGTTTATTTTTACAAATCCCATATATAAAATCAATCCCAAGAATTTTTCTATTTCTTCGGGATTAGTGGGTGTCCACTTATGAATCCGTGAACACGGTGTTAGGTCAGATTTATTTAACTTTTGTTCCGCGTATCTATTTGTTTCTGATACAAGTAAGTCTATTATTTCGTCATCACCAGGTAATTGCCTAATGAGGCCGCCCGTCTCAGGAAAAGAAAATGACTTCTGCCGACCACTAAATTCATTCCATTCACCAAACTGAATTGTATTTTCCTCGGTATCATCAGTTCTTCTTTCTTCATCAATGACCAATTCTTGCAAAATCTCGTCAATGGTATCTTCATTACATTCAGTATCACTACGATTGCACTGATCAATATCCGAATCAGAATCAGACGATGTAATTCTATTTATATTTCTATTTCTAGGAAATCTGATTTCTTCCTCATCGCTGCTATCCGAATTTGTGTAAGCCTCGTAAAAGCTTTCTTGTTCATTGCTATTTGACTCACTAAGAAATAAGTTTTCCATGTTTCTTTTCGACATTTCAACGAATTAGGGTAGAGATTTTAAGTTATACCGTTCGTTACTCGGCAAAGAATCAAACTGATCGTGTACAGTGGCGAGATGAGAAACAAATGCGAAGTAACAGAAACAAATAAACAGACATGATACCATGGAAACAAACGGAGCGAGAGATTATTCTTGCGACCACCAGCGATTCGCATTCTTAACACTTTACCGACCGGTAGCGGTTCGAACATACTATGCCCTTTCACCGCCCGCTCAGCCGCAGATCGTCCGAGACACCGGCTCGGTTTCGGCCTAGACTGACGCGTGGGAATATATGCGCTTTTCTTAAACTCTGGTAAAATTGTACGCTTTGTGTTATTGTAGGGTAACGAAATTTAATAAAATCTTTTACTTTAATTATATTAGTGTTAAACAATATTTATTTTATCTATTACAATCGTTTTCAGTTTATTATTTACATAAAATATACCATAATCCATATAACAATATTTGTTGAAAAAAGAAGTTGTTTAATATTTTTTAAAACTATGATAGCGCTCGAAACAGTCACCATTGTGCAGTGGGACGTTGCAGTATTTACAAGCGAAACCTGTTCTGCCTAGCTTTTTTTTAATTGCACAAACTCTGCATAGTTGTAGGGGTTTTTTACATTGACCGCTGGTCACTATATTTACTAGTTTATGCTTTCCGAAATTTGCCAGTCTTCCGGGATGATCAAATCGGGATGTGGTTCTTGTGGTTGTGGTGGTTGTGGGTTCGGAATTAGGTAGATCTGTACCTTGTTCTTCAGTTTCGCAGTCTTCTATCAATGAAAGTGCCGCTTTGTGCAGAAAATTTTTATATGTAATCTTCTGTCCGTTCAGAGTTGTATATACTTTAAAGGAGTTAAAAAGTGCACAATTGATGAAGAACATTACGACACGTTTCGTCCAATTTTTTGTTTTCCTAAAAATGGAGTAATAGGACAGATATTAATCTGCGCGATCTACGCCCTTCATATATTTATTATAATCTATTATTGAGATAGGCTTCTGTATGGGGCAATCTGATGTCCTGCTTCTGTTTCTAGATTCCGCCATTTGTGCAGAATGTATTGTCGATATCATGTTTACATTCCTTTTGCCATTATTCCATACTTGTAATAAAATATGGCCATTTCTAAGAAATTGATGTTGGCCTCTTGAAAAAAATTTGCGATTAATTTGGAGGCGAGCAGATGAAGCGGCACCATGGCATTCGCCGACCATAGCAGCAGCACCGACAGAAAACTCCAACGCAGTAATGTCATAGTCAGGAGACCAGACCTCAACTACAGTAGAGCCGTGGCAGATGTTAGAACCACGATAATTAGTGGTGGCTGGGGTCAGACACTCTACGTCCGTCGGACGGCCATCAGCACCCCTACGCTTTCTGGTACCTGTACGCGCCTCAACGACTGGATCGAAATCGGAGCGAACGTACATATCAACAGGATCTATTGAGATTAGACCCGACTTAGCCGCTATCCCACCAGGAGGAACGCTGGTTATAAAACTACGCGGTAGGCGGCCCGACACACGCGTTAACAAGTTGGTGTACGCGTGAATATCAGCGCGAAGATGATCAGCGCTGTAGTTGTTGGGCCACACGTCGTCAGCGTTCGATATGCGGGCTTCAGCACTCCGAGAAACACCAGGGATGGAGCAGTGACGACGAAACTCTTCCCTAAAGGAAAGAGGTGTTGCATCGGTGTTAATCTTGTT
Source organism: Anthophora plumipes (assembly GCA_951804975.1). Classification (NCBI taxonomy): domain Eukaryota; kingdom Metazoa; phylum Arthropoda; class Insecta; order Hymenoptera; family Apidae; genus Anthophora; species Anthophora plumipes. The sequence continues at coordinate 9,247,251 of OX638120.1, read as the reverse complement.
CATAACACTCCGAATGTTAGTCGGAGACAGGAACAAAGCGCAACTTATAGCGTCACTCAGCTCAACATCCGGTAAATAAGAGTGCCAAACAGTGGATCCCTCGATCCTGCCAATGGCACCAAGAATAGCCGAGGTGGCAACCGGGACTTGCGAAACGGTGACAAGTATTTGGCGGACTTCCTCACTGAAGTAGATCATATTCCGGAATGGGTAGGACTGCATCTCAGTCTGTGAAGAACGAGACTCGCAGATCCGGTAATACACGAGATACAAACTGACGCGATAGTACTGATAAATAGTACAGATGTCAGCAATGGCAACCAGACTCCACGTGGTGATCATCCGGGAGTACTCGATAGCGCTGGCAAATCCAACACCCCTAGTGGCTACGGTGAGTGGAACAGCATAAGACTGGACCGTCAGGGACATATTAGTCAACGACTTTTCCAGTTCAGCAGTGTCAGCATCGAACAGGCCATATTTCTTTGCAATTCTATCACGTAATTCCTGGTTCTGCTTCATTCCCACCTTTCTCCGAAACGCCTCAGAGGTTCGCTTGCGCGAAGCCTTGCCTGGTCGTTTCTTCTTTGCGAGAGCCGATACTTTCGTATCACCCTCAACGTCGACAGCATCATCAATTTGCATAGCGCTCATTGTAAAATGCTAAGTTCCGTCTATCTCGAGACGAATCGTCCCGCACACTCGCAATTTATTTTTTAAAAAAATTTTAGCTATGTTGACACTATTATAATAATTATCTTGATATATATGGTGCCACATGTTCTTATACGGTCCAATGACCGATAATACTGTCGCTTCTAATTTTTTTCCATCAGCGGCATACACACAAAAGTTGGGTACGTATCCCGTACGAGCTTCAGACAGCACTCTAACCAGTATTCCATATTTTGTAATTTTTGCCGGATTATATGTTTTAATTGACAGTCTACCTCTCCACGGAATTAAACATTCATCTAGAGACAATTGTTGATCTGGTTTATATACGTTGTTAAATTTTTCCTTGAAATAATCAATGACAGGCTGGACCTTCACCAGCCTATGCGAATTGGGAGAAATATCGTTATTATTACAAAAATGCCAGCTTTGCATTATTTGTAAAAATCTGTTCCTGCTCATAACCTTCGAGAAGAACGGCGTTTCTATAGATGGGTCTGTAGACCAATAATCGTAGAGAACGTCCTTCTGTACTTGTCCCATGAGAATGATCAGGACCAAAAATTTCTTCATTTCAGTCACCGTGACGTCTTTCCATTTTTTCGTTTTTGATGTAATTTTATATTTTTCCACAATTTGATAATGATATCTATTATACTCCCTCACGAAGTGCTCAATCAGGTCACTTCCAATGAATAAATTCACAATATCCATTACGCTTTCGATTGAACTTGGCATAATTTTTACGCCAGAGCTGCCTTCGAAAGGTTCCAAAATTATACTCTTGTCGTTCGTTGACCATGTATCATTGTTGTCTTCAACATTATTATTCATGTCCTCGTCTTCTGAATCACTGTATATTAGCGGTACAGGACGCCGCTTTCGAATGGCTATATTACTGCTATCACTTTCGTCATCAGTACTACTTGCTGAACGGCAGTCAAGACAATCTGACAGGTCGTCGAGATAAAACTCACCGAGACTATCCTTTCTATTCATTTCTAAGGGCTAAAGCTTAGAAAAAAGCACCGATTATTTGAATAAAGAATGCGAAATGCTTGCTGCTTGCTAAGTACAGTTGACAAGTGTCAATCTGACCTAACCAAATCTAACAGAAAGATCAAAAGTCGATTAATCGACGACCGGTCGGTAGGCGCTGGGGAGCAAACGTCGAATAATCGACGGCCGGTCGGTAAAGTATTAAAATATCGGTGGGAGCACCCAGCAGAATACGCTTCGTACACCGGTACTCGTGGCCTGAAGGAGATTTCACTGTAAATGCGCGCGGCAGTCAACGTGTTAACAGCTCTAAGTATGCGACTTTCCTCACGATTTGTTAGCAGCTTCGGTCTTCCTTGTCGCGGTTTATTTACAATGATTTTATCTTCCTTAACACGTTGACTACCGTGGGGGTCACCGGTGACCGGCGACGCGACCAATAGTAAAAATACATAATTAGAGTAAATATCGATAGTGATACATTTTTAACCCTTAGCACTCCGTTGTCGCTGCTGAGGCGACATCGAAGTAGAAGCCAACAGCTCCGTTGTCGCCGCTGAGGCGACACGGCACGCCAGCATCTAGAGGCAACATTGTATCTTTATGTAGGTAGGAAGATGTTTCGGCACACGCTTAGTGTAATCTGAAAAGTTTCCTCTGCGACACACGTTTGCCCAGTGCCAAACCGATCCTTCATTTTCAAAGTCGTTTGCGCTAGAATATTTCTTTACCGTAAAATGGCAGGAAATAATAGTTACGAAAAGAGTGGATTTTCGGAAAGTGAGGATGAATTGGACCTCACGATATACGGAAATAATTTGATTCAAAGTGACGGAAATGAAGATGGATATAGTGATACTGAGGGCGATAGTGACGACAGCGATGTAATAGTTCACCGAAGACGAAAGGTACGGCGTATCGAATCCCGATACCGATGATGACGCATGCACCTCAATGGGAAATGATGACTGGGTCGACGTTACGGAGGATGGGTACAGGCCCCATCGAATCAATTTTTCCATTGGATCAAAAATGACAGGTCCGCAAATTTCCTCCGATATTTTGGAACCGATCCAATTTTTCAAGCTGTTTTTCACGGACGAGCTGGTTCATGATATAATAAGAGAAACGAATAATTATGCAAGATCCGTGTTGGCATCAAAAAATCTTAGCAAAGACTCTGTATGGCACACGTGGCATGATGTTGATACAGATGAATTCTGGGCATTTATCGGAGTCATCTTGAATATGGGTACAATGCCTCTCGCCAATATGCAAGAGTATTGGTCTACGAGGAATAATAGCAGAATCCCCTTCTTTTCGAGTGTATTTACAAGAGCTCGATTTCAACAAATATTTTGGATGCTCCACCTAAAAACACCGGACTCAGGTAGCACGGATCTAAATACCCGCATACAACGGGTCAGCATTTTTTTGGAATACCTGGATTCGAAATTTTCAGAATATTTTATTCCTGGACAAAACATTTGTGTGGACGAATCCATAGTCCAGTTTAAAGGGAAAATCTCCTTCATTACTTATAACCCTATTAAGCCAACGAAGTGGGGTATAAGAATTTATTCGATGGCAGACTCAGAAACCGGATATATTTACACCATTTTGCCTTATTATGGAAGTCTCACATCACAAAACCTTGTCCGTCCAGATCTACCAGTTACCACCAGGATTCCGCTGCATCTGTACCAAAAACTCTTAAATAATATTCCCGAGGCACAGGGTTATCACATGTTCACCGATAGGTACTATACCAGTATCCCTTTGGCAGAAGAGCTCAGGAAAATGAATTGCCACTTAACTGGCACTATAAAAGCCAATAGGAAAGGTATTCCATCGGTCTCAAAAAAAACAAAGTTTTCTGAAGAAAATACCTTCGCCAGCAAAAAAGGGAATGTCATGTTCCTGGCCTGGAAAGACAAAAGAATCGTCTCCCTCTTAAGCACGTGGAATGATACTGGTATGGTGGATTCAGCAAGAATTCTACGAGGAGGGAAAGAGGTTAACATTAGGAAGCCTAATGCAATTACCAGCTACACAGCTTCCATGGGCGGCGTTGATCGAGCCGATCAATACGCATCCACGTATTGTTTTTTACGAAGATCTCTTAAGTGGTGGAGAAAAATGTTTTTCTGGGGCATGGAGGTGTCGGTCATTAACTCCTATATTTTATATAAAACTATCAAAAAAAATCGAAATGAGAAACCGTTGACGCACCTAAAGTACGTCAAATTACTGGTCGATCAACTGGTTAACAATTTCCGGCAACAAAGGTCGAGAGCGTCAACTTCCTCGTCTGCGTCTGCTGAAGTAAGGCTGAACGGTAAGCTTCACGAAATGCGGAGGGGGAAAAAAACAGATTGCGTTGTGTGCTCGAACAGGCAGAAGAAAGGCGAAAGACACGAAACCAGCGAATATTGCGATACCTGTCCTGGTAAACCACGAATGCATCTTGGGGATTGTTTTTCAAGATACCATTCAATGAAAAATTTCAAAAAATAATTGTTATTTTTGTATATTGTTATATCTTTTGTATTGTTATATGCTTTTTATTTTTATTATTATACTCTTGTATTGTTATATTCTTTATGTTTTTATTGTTGTACTTTGGTATTGTTATTGTTGGATTATTTCTAACAACACCCTAAGGAAATAATCAAGTGAGGACAAAAATGTCTCTATATTATTTTTAAACAAACGCACTAAGGTTTCCACTACGCGTGTCTAGTGTCCGTCTTCGAGTGACGCACTGCACAATGCGATACCATAATATAAACAGTCTAAGATATAAGGGGACCCCAACTTCCTCTTGGGTGCCCAAGCTGAGTTCTTCAGTAGATTCGACAGAATAAAGACGTTTCCTCTGACTCCGTAAATAAAACAGAATACTATAAAATCAAAGACTATTTTATTTTAATAACCCATTTCCAATAGGTTATGGGCCCAGTTTGTATTGCATAAACTATTTAAGTGTCTTTATTTTAGTAATATTTGATTTAGTTCTAGTGCTTAGTGTTTTAGTGTAAAAAAAATGGAAAACGTAAAAACCAGAAGAAACATTAAGCCTTTTGATGGTGAAAGATACAGTGTGTGGAAATTAAGAATACGCGCGTTGATGAATGAACTAGATGTACTTAAAGTTATAGATGAAGACATTCCTACAAAGTTAAGTGTTGAATGGATCAGAGCAGAAAGAGTAGCAAAGAATCTGATAGTAGAATATTTATCAGATTCATTTCTGGGTTTTGTACAAACTGGCAGTACAGCCAAGGATGTATTAAAAGGCTTAGACGCGATCTACGAAAGGAAGAGTCTAGCCACTCAATTAGCCCTAAGGAAAAAGCTATTGAGTCTCAAATTGCAGGGTGATACGCAATTGATAAAACACTTCACCATTTTTGACGACCTGATTACGGAATTATCAGCAGCAGGAGCGAAACTGGAAGAAACGGATAAAGTGTCACACTTATTGTTAACTCTCCCTGCATCGTACGATGGTGTGATTACGGCCATCGAGACATTGTCAGAAGACAATTTAACTGTGTCATTCGTGAAGACAAGATTATTAGATCATGAAACAAAGTTAAAAACAGAGAACGATTGCACAAGTACGAAAGTACTTCATATACAAACCATAAAAAAAAATAAAAGTCTAGGTAATAAATCATTTTTCAAAAATCAAGCAATGAAGAAATCACATAATTACAGCAAGAAAGGACCGATGATAAAATGCCATCATTGTGGGAGAAATGGCCACAAGATAAAAGACTGCTATCATTATAAGAGGAACCAGCAATACAACATGGAAAGGAAAAGAAGTATCCAAACGGTTCAAATTTCTGAACCAAGTGGCTCACAGGAAAATACTTCAGGATTCGCCTTTATGGCTGAAAAAAATGAAGTTCCAAACGAAAAAGGAAAATTAACATTTTTACTGGACTCAGGTGCCTCGGACCATATTATAAAAACCGAAAAATTATTTTCGAAATATGTCGTACTGCAACCGCCGGTGAAGATCTCAGTTGCCAAAGTTGGGACTTTCATCACGGCGACGAAGAAGGGAAATATCAATGTCACCAGCAATTTGGGAATTGAGGGTGTACTGGAAGACGTCCTGTACTGCCCCGATGTGCCGTACAACTTATTGTCCGTAAGAAGAATGCAGCAGGCAGGTTTGTGCGTCACCTTCAACGAGGAAGGGATCGAGATTTGCAAAAACGGTAAAACGGTGATGTATGGTAAGCCCTTGGACAATTTAATAACGATTGATTTTAAAGTTAAAGTAAAAGGAATAGAAAGCAGAAATTCTCAAATTCATAATGCAATAATTAATAATTACGAACTGTGGCATAAACGCCTAGGCCACATTGGCAAAGCTAAATTCTTGGAATTGAAAAATAAACAAATGGTCGATGATATAGAATATATTGAGAAAGTTATACCTACAAATAATTTATGCGAAGCTTGTATAAATGGCAAACAAGCAAGATTGCCATTTGAAAAAGCCAAAGATAAAATTCATATAAAACGACCATTGTTTATTGTTCATTCGGATGTTTGTGGTCCTATCACTCCATCTACCATTAATGATAAAAATTATTATGTATTATTCGTGGATGAGTTCACTCACTATTGCGTCACATATTTAATCACTTATAAGTCAGATGTTTTTTCTGTCTTCCAAGATTTTGTTGCAAAAAGTGAAGCTCACTTTAACTTAAAACTCGTGAATTTATATTGTGACAATGGAAGAGAATACTTATCTAACGAGATGAAAGACTATTGTGTGCAAAGAGGTATTAGTTTCCATTTAACAATTCCACGAACCCCTCAATTGAATGGTGTTTCAGAACGTATGGTCAGAACAATAACAGAAAAAGCACGCACAATGATAAGTGGTGCTAGTTTAGATAAAGTATTTTGGGGAGAAGCAGTACTTACTGCTACATATTTAATTAATTTAACCCCGACTAAAGCTTTAAAGGTAATTAAAACACCATTTGAATTGTGGCACAGTAAAAAGCCCAAGTTAAAGTATTTAAAGATTTTCGGTTCGACCGTTTATGTACACCACAAAATTAGAAAAACTAAATTCGATGAAAAGTCATGGAAAGGAATTTTACTTGGCTATGAACCGAATGGTTATAAAGTGTGGGACGTGAAAAATGGGAAACTAGTTGTAGTTAGAGATGTAATTGTGGATGAAACAGATTATTTGAAAACTCGACCAGTAATGAGACTCGAAAGTGTTGAAAAAGACACGTATAATGAAACTGATGCATCTGACATACGGTCAAAATCAGTAGAAATAAATGAAAAGTCTCAAAAATCTGATAATTATAAATCAGATGTATCGAAATCGAGTGTAGAAGTAAATACTGATGAGAAATTAGGTGACGAACCTAATAAATCTGTAATAGAAATAGATACACAAAATAAGTCTTTATCTCAAAAGGATAGTGAAAATACACAAGAGAAATTTGAACCTAGAAGGAGTGATAGGGTTAAGCAACGTCCTCCCATTTCATATAATGAAAGTGACACACAATATGATCTGCTCATGTGTGCACAATCGTTTGTTAATAAAATTCCAAATTCATACGATGAAATTCAAAAAAATGAAAATAAACTTAAATGGGAAAAAGCCATAAATGATGAATTAGATTCATTATTAATAAATAAAACTTGGACTTTGGTAGAGAGGCCTAAAAATAGGCATATTGTCGACTGCAAATGGATATTTACCATTAAAAATAATGAACACGGAAAACCATCAAAATACAAGGCACGTCTTGTTGCTCGCGGTTTTAGTCAGGAATATTTAACTGACTACAATGAAACATTTGCACCAGTTGTAAGAATTGCAAGTTTTAGATTTATAATTGCTTTTGCAAACCAATTTAATTTGTTGATACATCATATGGATGTAAAGACCGCATTCTTAAATGGTGAATTAAAAGAGGAGATTTATATGGAAGTCCCTCAAGGAGTTATGAGTAAAAGCAATGAAGTCTGTAAATTGAATAAAGCCATATACGGATTAAAACAGGCAGCGAGGTGTTGGTTTGAAATATTTGAGAAAAGTCTTGTGGAAAAGGGTTTCCGAAGTTCATCAGTCGACCGATGTATTTATATTTTAGACAAGGGAAATATATTTGAAAATATATACGTTGTACTATATGTGGACGACCTTGTGATTGCTACTAAAAATGTAGAAACAATGACTAACTTTAAAAATTATTTGATGAATAGATTTAAAATGACAGATTTAAGTGATATTAAATTTTTCTTAGGAATAAATGTTGATCGTGAGAATGATAAGATAACATTAGATCAGACTGCTTATATTAATACAGTCTTAAAAAAATTTTAATATGTATGAGTGCAACCCCGTTAGTACACCATTACCAAGTAAATTAGATTATGTAGCATTAAATTCTAATGATAAGTGCGAAGCACCGTGTAGAAATTTAATTGGTTGTTTAATGTACATAATGATATGTACAAGGCCCGATTTAAGTATTGCAGTTAATATTTTAAGTAGATATACAAATAAAAATAATAAAGAACTTTGGCAATATTTAAAACGAGTATTGAGATACCTCAAAGGTTCAAGTAAAATCAAATTAAGCTATGTGAGAGGTAATTATAATGACATAATAAGCGGTTATGTTGATTCTGATTGGGGAGGTCATGATGAAAATGACAGGAAAAGTACAACGGGATACTCATTTCAATTGTTTGAACGATGCACAATATGTTGGTCAACAAAAAGACAAGCATCGGTAGCTGCTTCATCTACTGAAGCAGAGTATATGGCACTTTTTGAAGCCGTAAGAGAAGCATTATGGTTAAAATCTTTAGCAAGTAGTATTAATTTAGATATTTCAAAGCCGATAATAATATATGAGGATAATAACGGCTGCATAAGTATAGCGAACAATCCGAGCAATCACAAGAAATCGAAACATATAGATATCAAATATCATTTTTCAAGAGAGCAAATAGAGAAGAATGTCATTAAGCTTAAATATGTTTCTACAGAAAGCCAGGTAGCTGACGTGCTCACTAAACCACTACCAGCACCGAAATTCATAGAGTTCAGGACAAGGATGGGTCTGGAACAATAAAATTATAAAAGCATATAAACTATAATTTAAATGACAAGTAATTAATACGGTCTGATTAGGTTTTCTGGGTTTTCCTAATCCTTTGCAACGAATGTTGGGCCATGTGTATTTTCCCAGGGAACGGCAAGGAAAGAAACGTTTTTGTGACGATGAATTTATATCAAGAATCATTGTTAATTTCAGTACCAGTTTTTACAATAGTATAATTTCCAAAAGCGTGTGTAGTGTTCATTTGTTGGCTTGAGAATGGTTGATTCATTTTTGAGGGGGCGTGTTGGATTATTTCTAACAACACCCTAAGGAAATAATCAAGTGAGGACAAAAATGTCTCTATATTATTTTTAAACAAACGCACTAAGGTTTCCACTACGCGTGTCTAGTGTCCGTCTTCGAGTGACGCACTGCACAATGCGATACCATAATATAAACAGTCTAAGATATAAGGGGACCCCAACTTCCTCTTGGGTGCCCAAGCTGAGTTCTTCAGTAGATTCGACAGAATAAAGACGTTTCCTCTGACTCCGTAAATAAAACAGAATACTATAAAATCAAAGACTATTTTATTTTAATAACCCATTTCCAATAGTTATATTCTTTATATTATAATTTTGTTAATAAAACAAAACTTTCAAATGTATACAAGCTTTCTTTAATAACAAGGCAGGGTCTTTGACCTTTCTCAGAAGCGCGGCCGCAACATTGTAAATACTATCAGATTACCGGATAGGTTATGGTTAAAATCACCCGGAGCTCGCGACATTGTAAATACTTTCGTAGCAGGTGATAGCTCATGGTCAAAATGACCCGGAGTTGCTGGAACCTCATCTCAAAAATCGTCCGGAGTGCAAAGGGTTAAATAATACCATTGCTCCTATAATTGTTTGAAGAAATTAATGCCATACAGAACATGCAAAAATAATTTTATTAACACAAGGAAAATATACATATTATTTGTACACATAGCGATGAGTCACATTGAAACTCCGTATACAAAGAAAAGGTGAACCAGAACAGTCGGTACAATAAGTCGCTACTTTTTTAGTGCAATTCTTTGCTCTTATTCTTCCTAGCTTTCTTGAATTTTTTTCGTAGCACACTTTGCAAAATCGCCTTACATTTCGCACACTTTCCAGTTCTTTATTTAATTCGTGACGACGTTTTTTATGTCCGTAATTACTTGATGAAATGCATTCTTCAACATCAGAACATTTTACTAAATACATCGCTAACTTCATCCTCAAATCGGGAATTGAAATATTTTTTCGAGTTACTTGTTTGTATAACACTACTGAATTTACAACACAAGTATTCAGTAATAGCTCTATTGCCAATTTCCTGTACCACTTTATGGTTTTTCGCATTGGTGAACTATAAGCAGTCATTTGATCAGACAAATCAATCGAAGATTTCCCTAAATTATAATCTATTACCATTTTTGGCTTTTCATATGAAGAATATCTTTTCTGTACACTTTTCATTTCTGCAGAATATTGTGTAGATAGCATCAGCACATCTCTCTCATCTTTCCATTTTAAGACTGTTACGCCATTTTCATTTTCTTGCGCGATAACTTCTCCACGTTTTAATTTATGAAACACTACTTCTTTTGGATTGCCCCGCCGATTTTTTCGTAGCGTACCCACTAAATGCGTGTGCATTGTAATTCATTTTTCCGCCAGATCTACACTTGTGTAATAACTATCTGTGCATATAGTATGACCTTTGCCCACAATATCTTTACAAAGAGACATTACAATTTCAGACGATTTGTTTACAAACGTTTGATTTGAATTTTCGTTTTTACCCGTGTAGATTTGAAATGAATGAGTGAACCCTGGCCCACTACACAATTTAAAAATTTGTATACCATATCTATGACGTTTTTGCTTTATATGATATATTGACGAAATGTTATGCGGCCTCGAAGTGGCACTAATGTCTCATCCACGCACAATATTTCCTCTGGATTATAATACTTCTTAAAATTACTGTTTAGATAATTAATAATAGGAATAATTTTATATAATCTATTATTAGAATTATTTTCTTCGTTATTATTATATTAAAATGAATAAACCGCAAAAGTAACTCAAATCTATTTCTTGACATGACTGTACGTGGAAATGACAGATTATACTTCGTTATTACTCCAATATAGGTCAATTTTTGGTAATCGTATCAATCCCATTCATATGATAAGACCAAAGAAACGTTTTATTTCGTTAGAATTTGTGTCATGCCATTGATCTAGACGATATGATCGCTGTTCTGATTTTTTTTGCAAAGCGTAGATGTTAGTTTGATTTGTGATTAGTTGGAATATTTCATCCGTGACAAAAAGAAAACAAAAACTATGCGGTTCTGTACAAGTAGAAATTTCCGATTGGCACATATTAATTCCGGTCGAACTTGAAAACGTGATCTTGGTTTGATTACCCAAAGGAACACGTCAATTCACAAATTTCTCTTGTATGTCATCTTCAACTTCAGTATCACTCTCCGACTCAATTCGGCGCCGACGTACTGTTGAAGTCCTTATCATATCAGATGAACTACTGGATGAACTTTCCTCATTATCTGATAGCAATCGATATCGTTTGGAAGGTCTTTGTAAAACTGCATTGTCGAATGAAGAACTTGACACATAATCTTCGGTTGAAGTCATATTTATTAAGGGCTAGTTGAAAAATTGAATAAAAGTAAAAATTTATGTAAAGTGACAAAATATAATAAACGCACTTACCTGATTGCAGCACGCACAGGATAAGACTAACAAGGGAAGTCCGCGAACGGTCCGGCTTCGATTTTGATGAAACTTTGTACACTTATAAAGCATCCAAAAATAATCGACACGTATTTTTTTTAGCTGCGGTAACTCGAGTTTAAGGGGTGAAACTACCCCTTTAAGTTTGGGGTCAAAACGGCTATCTCGAAAACGGAAATGTTTCGTAGCGTGACAATCTCGCTAGATTGCTCGCCCGTACGCGATCACCGAACGCGGATTAACCCTTTCGCGCCGAGTGCCGCATATATGCGGCATCCACTCGACGACCTGTGGGTACGGGCGCCGCATATACGCGGCATCCACGCCACGAGTTCTGGGTATGAGCGCCGCATATATGCTTATCCCTTTCGCTACGGCAGCCCCGTCCGCCGAAGTACCGTCACTGAACGGAAACTCGCGCCGAAAATATGCACAGTGCGCGTGGTTTCTGCATATATGTTGTTCTAAGTCTTAAATAGGAACTGTGCTGAAAAAAACAATCATTGCTCTAATGTAATAAGTATATTTATAAGCATATATGCGGCGCTCATACCCAGAACTCGTGGCGTGGATGCCGCGTATATGCGGCGCTCGGCGCGAAAGGGTTATAAATATACTTATTACATTAGAGCAATGATTGTTTTTTTCAGCACAGTCCCTATTTAAGACTTAGAACAACATATATACAGAAACCACGCGCACTGTGCATATTTCCGGCGCGAGTGTCCGTTCAGTGAAGGTACTTCGGCGGACGGGGCTGCCGTAGCGAAAGGGTTAATATTCCTCGGCCGGGGTTGTAAGGCCCAGCTTAACTGTATGTCTCGTCGATGGTCGCGACGCTTCAATTTCCAAATTTCTTCAGAAATCGAGTGGTTCGAGTCTAGTCTCCGAACGGTTGAGACTAGATCAAATATTGTGCGTTTCGAGACGAATGGATTCTCGAATTTCGTGAGTGAAGCTTCTTCGACGATGTTCGAAGCTTCGGTTTTTCAAGAGTCGGTTTAAGAGTCGGTTTAAGCGTGTTCTCAAGAGTCTTCTCAAGAGTGTTGTCCCGTCGGTGTTCGCGTCGGCACCTTCAGGTTGCTTCGAGTACGCTGATTGACTTTTTCCGAATTTCCAATCAGCGTACGATTAAAAACGCGAAGACGTTGAAAAACGCCCTTTGGCCAGCCCTCTTGGTGCGGGAGTGAGGGCTAAGGCCTCGTTCGGGGGGAGGTCCTCGAGGGTTCGACAATGACCTCGGGTTTTTCCTCCAGGTTGACCTTCGAATGCAGAAACCGTTAGAACGAGGTTTGGTCGACCCTTCGGACGTTCCCGGTTTACGATATGGCCGATTGTTTGAACGAACGAAAGTGAAAGTCTATGCTGTTGTTTGAAAAACTCGAACGGCTGAATACATTTTATTACTCTTAAGGTGAAATTGCACACTATAAAAAAAAATAAACTAAAACTCGAAAAAAGCTAATCGCGAAATTAAATTGGTAGGCACGTCCATGTCGTAAACGAACCTTCGAGGATTTTTACCGTATTGTTCCGCATCGGACGGAACAGGAAAGACATACGAAAAAATGGTCAATGGGCGAGGTTAATGGTTTCCTATGTACAATAACATGGTGTTAAAAAATTTAACAAAATACAATTTGTTTATAACAAAAAAAGTTTGTTAACTTAATTTTTCATTTTTTTGAAATTTTCATAATGACAAAAAATGACGAGCATTTTATTCCAAATCCATTAGTATATAATATTTTAAAATTGCCTCTTACAGTTTTGCAGATTTTGATGATTTACATCTTGCGCGCACATCCACTATGGTAGTAGCCGTTCTAACTTTGATTTTAATGAAGCATTGTAGGCTTGCACTACATTATACAGTAACAAGTAACAAGTAACAAGTAACAATGACAGTAACAGGTTTTTTAACAGCAATGAAAAGATTAATTGTTTTTATTATTCACCTATGACATCGTGGCAAAGGTGGAGCGATTTATAAATTATAAATACATACAGTGTGTATAGCAATTATTCTATGTAGTTTCGACAATAGTGATACACGTCGAAAAAATGTTTGAGACATAAAGATTTCTTACACCATGCGCATTTAATTATTGCCACGTCACCGCAAATATGGCATCTAGGTTCATTTTCAACAGAATAGCAGTACTCAACAGGATTCTGGAATGCATTTGGTTTTTCATCTATATATCCAGATTTATACCAGGAGTATTTAATAAAATTTTGAAACCTTGGCGATGAAAATTGATTGTGGACCAGAGATTGAAGTTTGATTATATTATTCCTAGCGTGGAGATTAATGTCGTGATTTAAAATGAGAACTATATCGGAAAATCGGCGGACGAAATTTTTCCAAGTGCGGAAACCGAAAACATCCAGTGGTTGAACATTCTTTGTTCCACCTTTTGGTATTATAAAAAGTTTTACGTTTTTACCCTCGGGAGTAACTTCGTTTACTGTCTTGTTACAGTGACCACTCCAGGAATCAAGAATTAGAACTGTTGTGGGCCCAGTATTTGCGAAGTAAATGTCTCTTAACCAGGTCTTGAAATGGTCCGCAGTTAATTTTCCTGACTTTGAAGCTGCAAGATATACATTGTCAGGGCGAAATAAATGTTGTTCCACAATCGGCCCGAAATGTCCTGTACTCTCTTTGAGTACAATAAATAATGGTGACAGTAATTGTCCATCAGCTGAAATGGTTGGCTGGATGGTGTAACTATGAGTGGTGGATGACACTGATTGAACACCTCCTTCTACGATTTTTATACCTTCTTCAGCCAAAGTGCGCCCTGAATGTAATTCCAAATTAAAACCACTTTCATCGGAATTGTAAACATTGAGTGGTTCATTTCGGGCTATATATGATTTTACTTCATTCACGAATGCGCTGCATTGCAAATGAATATCGTCTTCTTGATTTACCATATTTGAGGTTACAAATCTGGTAATTTTTCTGGACACTAATCTAAACGTCTTTTTAAAAGTATGTAGCCAACTATGTCCGGCTTTAAATGTTTGTAAATGTTCTATGTCTCTCGCTTGTAAAGCCCATCGCTGTAGATCTATGTCGTGCACAATTACTCTTAACTGCCGAGCTTCCATAAATTTATTAAATGTATACTCTTCAATACGTTTTATCTTTTCCTTTTTTGTGCCACCCTGTTCAACTTGTAATGCCCACTTACGAAGCATTCTTTCGGATTTCACGTGACGGAATTTTGAAAATACGGTGTCTAATTTTAATCGCTTCGACTTACCGCTGTTCCAGTACGCACACTTTCGAAACATCGGCACGTTATATCTCGACCCGATTCAGGGAGAGACTCGCGGATTGTTCTCGCTTATCATTACTTATAATGAAGAATATATATTACTTCATTACTATATGCGAAAGCATTTCCGGGTTCTACTCCTAGCGTGTCGATAATGGCAGCAGTGGTTTTAGCTCATTTGACAAGTATTTTTATTGTGCAGATTACACAGAATGCTATCAATGTAGATTTAAATAACGTGCGCAAACTGCATGATAAGCGAGCCACAAAAATTACAATGTTTATTTATTCAATTTGCATATTAAAGCAAGTATGTCATGAGATTAATATGTGCATCTTTATCTCTGTGGTTATTAACATTTCTTTAAACCGAGACAATTTTTGTAATAAACATGATAAAACGGGTATATTGGAATGAAGTTCGTACTTTTTGATAACGTGACATATTGTAAAGTTAATTAAATTGATTGTCCTTGTCATGTGAAAATAATATTTGTTGGTTGACAAGTGGGAGAACTTGGATATATATATTGTAATTAGCTCTTTATAAGCGTGTAGAACATTGTTGGTCATCCATACAGTTCAGTTGTTAACGATCATAAAACGTGAGTATTCGGAAAGATGGTAAATATTAATCCTATTAATGTAATAATTTTACTGTCTGCTGCGTTTGTTGAGTGGAACCAGGGACCCACACCATTTAATAGCGCAGGAGAAAGTTTAAGGGATGTATTATTCGATTTAATTGTAAGAAGTGTCGAAGACACGGCATTCCTGGTTGAACATGAAACGTGTGTTGAAATGGACGGGACGCCTATCGAACAAGAAATTCAGGATGCTGATTTGAACTGGTCAGATGAAGAGGAGGAAAATAGGACACCGAATGTTCCAAACATATACGAAGAAAACGTTGTATGTCATTCGAATAAAGAATACATCCCATTCGAATATAAAAGGAAAGCTGTGGCGTACTGGAACAGCGGTAAGTCGAAGCGATTAAAATTAGACACCGTACGTTCCAAATTCCGTCACGTGAAATCCGAAAGAATGCTTCGTAAGTGGGCATTACAAGTTGAACAGGGTGGCACAAAAAAGGAAAAGATAAAACGTATTGAAGAGTATACATTTAATAAATTTATGGAAGCTCGGCAGTTAAGAGTAATTGTGCACGACATAGATCTACAGCGATGGGCTTTACAAGCGAGAGACATAGAACATTTACAAACATTTAAAGCCGGACATAGTTGGCTACATACTTTTAAAAAGACGTTTAGATTAGTGTCCAGAAAAATTACCAGATTTGTAACCTCAAATATGGTAAATCAAGAAGACGATATTCATTTGCAATGCAGCGCATTCGTGAATGAAGTAAAATCATATATAGCCCGAAATGAACCACTCAATGTTTACAATTCCGATGAAAGTGGTTTTAATTTGGAATTACATTCAGGGCGCACTTTGGCTGAAGAAGGTATAAAAATCGTAGAAGGAGGTGTTCAATCAGTGTCATCCACCACTCATAGTTACACCATCCAGCCAACCATTTCAGCTGATGGACAATTACTGTCACCATTATTTATTGTACTCAAAGAGAGTACAGGACATTTCGGGCCGATTGTGGAACAACATTTATTTCGCCCTGACAATGTATATCTTGCAGCTTCAAAGTCAGGAAAATTAACTGCGGACCATTTCAAGACCTGGTTAAGAGACATTTACTTCGCAAATACTGGGCCCACAACAGTTCTAATTCTTGATTCCTGGAGTGGTCACTGTAACAAGACAGTAAACGAAGTTACTCCCGAGGGTAAAAACGTAAAACTTTTTATAATACCAAAAGGTGGAACAAAGAATGTTCAACCACTGGATGTTTTCGGTTTCCGCACTTGGAAAAATTTCGTCCGCCGATTTTCCGATATAGTTCTCATTTTAAATCACGACATTAATCTCCACGCTAGGAATAATATAATCAAACTTCAATCTCTGGTCCACAATCAATTTTCATCGCCAAGGTTTCAAAATTTTATTAAATACTCCTGGTATAAATCTGGATATATAGATGAAAAACCAAATGCATTCCAGAATCCTGTTGAGTACTGCTATTCTGTTGAAAATGAACCTAGATGCCATATTTGCGGTGACGTGGCAATAATTAAATGCGCATGGTGTAAGAAATCTTTATGTCTCAAACATTTTTTTGACGAGTATCACTATTGTCGAAACTACATAGAATAATTGCTATACACACTATATGTATTTATAATTTATAAATCGCTCCACCTTTGCCACGATGTCATAGGTGAATAATAAAAACAATTAATCTTTTCATTGCTGTTAAGAAACCTGTTACTGTCATTGTTACTTGTTACTTGTTACTTGTTACTGTATAATGTAGTGCAAGCCTACAATGCTTCATTAAAATCAAAGTTAGAACGGCTACTACCATAGTGGATGTGCGCGCAAGATGTAAATCATCAAAATCTGCAAAACTGTAAGAGGCAATTTTAAAATGTTATACACTAATGGATTTGAAATAAAATGCTCGTCATTTTTTGTCATTATGAAAATTTCAATAAAATGAAAAATTAAGTTAATAAGTTTTTTTTTTGTTATAAACAAACTGTATTTTGTTAAATTTTTTAACACCATGTTATTGTACATAGGAAACCATTAACCTCGCCCATTGACAATTTTTTCGTATGTCTTTCCGTTTTCGAGATAGCCGTTTTGACCCCAAACTTCAAGGGGTGGTTTCACCCCTTAAACTCGAGTTACCGCAGCTAAAAAAAAATACGTGTTGATTATTTTTGGATGCTTTATAAGAGTACAAAGTTTCATCAAAATCGAAACCGGACCGTTCGCGGACTTCCCTTGTTAGAGGAAGAGGATCTTGATGAAGAATGGCAGGAAATAAGAGAAAGAGTATATGCCATGAATGAGTATTCCGAAGAAGAAGAAGAATTGTTAATTGACGACACGGACTGCGACGATCCTGTTTCTTTATACAAGTTATTCTTCACGGACTATATATTAGAAATGATCGTTGAGGAAACGAATAAATATGCTGTACAATGCATGAACAACTCTGCATTTACCAGCAGAAGACACCAACAGGCCTGGAAGCCTGTTACAAAAGACGAACTGAATACTTTTATTGGTATCCTGCCTATCATGGGTATAGTGCGACTGTAGATTATATTGGTCTCCAAAGGATATGTATTCGAACGCACGTATAAAAAACGCGATGAAACGCGATCGGTTTATATGGATACTTAAATATTTACATTTTTCCGACAATTCCACGGCTAGGACTGAGGACCGTTTGTATAAACTTAAAAATATTGTTGACGCAATTGTCCATACGTTCCAAAATACAGTTAAACCTGGTAAAAATATTGTAATTGACGAAACCATGGTTCCGTGGAGAGGACGCCTCAGTTTTCGCCAATATATTCCAGGCAAGCGGCATAAGTATGGGATAAAACTGTATATATAAACTGTGCCTTCCGGAAGGTTACACCCATAACATCCATATTTATGCCGGAAAAAATTCAACCACAATAGTAAAAACACATGCGCATGATGTAGTAATGACATTGATAGGTGAATTATTATTTAAAGGCCGCTTACTATTTACCGATAGCTTTTATACGAGTGTCCCTTTGGCCGATGAACTTCTGCAGAAAAGAACATTTATTTGTGGCACTATAAAAATGAATAAAAAATTTCTACCACCGCAGGTAGAACAGAAACAGCGACGGGGTGGCTTTATGAGTTTTCAAAATCGGAGCGGCGTTAAATTTTTAAAATGGACTGACAAAAGGCCGGTATGTATGCTAGCTACTTCCAAAAATCACAGGTGTGTCATTGTTCAGGGGAAAAATAGTAAATTAAAGCCAGACACTGTTTTCTTTTATAATGATGCTAAAAAGGGGGTTGATCTATCCAATCAGATGTCATCCTATTATAGTTGTTTGCGCAGAACCGTAAAATGGTATAGAAAAGTTGTAATAGAATTAATATGCGGGACTTGCCTCGTAAATGCGTGGTATGTACATAGAAAATGGGGCACTAAAAGTATTAAAATTTTAAAATTTCGCGAAAAAATTATTGAACACCTTTTGAGTACAGTGAATCCCCACAGAGAAGAAATGCCAAGTGAAAATGATGCAATGCCTAAAAAACATTCGCGTTTTCTGCATTCGTACCAAGGGCCCGCGAGAAAAACGAGACGGCGGTGTAAAGAATGTTATAAACGCATTTCTAGAATAAAAGGTAGTATGCCGCGAATAAAGCCAAAAAAGTAACACAACATATTGTGATCGTTGTGAAGGCCAGCCGGCCCTCTGTGTAACATGTTTTAAAAAATTGCATAAAAAAATTAAATAATTATGTTAAGTTTATAATATTGAATTGTTATGTTTTTACTATTGAATGTTTGTTTATAACGTTGAGATAAAATAACATAAACCTATTTTGTACTACCTATTTTGTGAAATACTAGTGTGACCCACCGTGATGCACGCCGCCTCACGGGACAGACACGTGTGACCCACCGGTGATGCACGCCGGCGTCAACGTGTTAAAGGATTTCACTGCCGCCTCCCAGAGCCCAGCGAAGTGTGGGGAACGAGGTGGAGTGAAATATAATACCACTCCACGTTTCCTTGCGTAAGAAAACGTTGCGTTTTGTTCCTATAGTCGTCTGATAATAAGAAGGCACGAGTTTGCGCAATTTGATTTTTGACCCCTACAAAATTCGTCGCATTGTCGGAATATATACGACGTGGTTTGCCCCTTTTTGCAAAGAAGCGTTTTAATGTTCCAAGATATGATTCCGAGGTTAAATCGGTGACTAACTCTAGATGCACCGCCTTTGTCGCAAAACAAATAAAAAGAGCAACGTAACTATTTAATTTCGATTGGTTACGAAATTTTTTCTCCTTTATGAGGAAAGGTCCGCAATAATCAATTCCTGTAATTTCAAATGGTCGTATTGGTGTTAAACTAGATTCTGGCAAATCGCCCATTATATATTGTGGTGTTTTGGGGTTGAATTTACAACAACGAATACAATTACGAATAACCCCCTTGACGGCGCTTTTACCTGCTATTGGCCAATATTTTTGTCTAATTGCACACAGTGTGCCTTGTGTATCTGCGTGAAAGTATCGTACGTGAACCTGTCTTATAATGAGTTCCGTAATGTAGTGTTTGTGCGGTAGTAAGATTGGGTGTTTCTGGTCATACCTGAGCGGGGCGTGCTTCAACCTGCCGCCGATCCTGAGGATGCCGTTGTTGTCTATGAACGGATTTAAATTCATTATCTTGCTTTTTTTGCTAATTGGCTTATTGCTTTCTAAGTTATTGATCTCTGCCGCAAAGAATTCTAGTTGTACTAATCTAATAATACGATAATGTGCATTTTGTATTTCTGCTAATGTAATTGCTCCGGTAAATTTACTATTGTGGTTTCGTGTATTATTGGAAAAACGGAAAATGAGTGCTACTACTCTGTTTAAAGTATCGATAGATGAATATCGTTCGAACAAATCTACTCTTGGATGAGTGGGTAAAGCTATTACTCGTCTTTGTTCTGGTACTTCAATAATGTTTATATTGCTAATCGGCCAGCATGAATCGTCTGCTGCTAACCAGTGTGGTCCATTCAACCACATACTATTTTTAATATATTGAGAAGATACTTGTCCTCTTGACACGAAATCTGGAGGATTGTCTGTCTCTAGTGAATACGTGAAACCAATTTTGTGGGTCCGTATCATTTTGAATTTCACTAACCCTATTCGCAACGAATGTTTTTAAAAGGTGTGGCGAAGTTTTTATCCAGTGAAGTGTGATGCTGGAATCTGACCAGAATCTCACTTCGTTGAAATTAATGTTGGTCAATGAGTTTTTTGTTTCCTTGTACAACTTCACCAAAAGTCTAGCTGCGCAGAACTCGAGACGCGGTAAACTTAACGTTTTAATTGGTGCAACCCGTGATTTTGCACATAACAATTTCACCACGTGTTGTTGACTCTCGTTGGTGGATCGAATGTATGTACACTACCGGCCATAAGTGTTTACCCACCCTCAAAATAACACAAAAACAAGAGAAATATTAATCAAAAAACAATTTTTTTAATTTATTTTGTAATAGTGCAACATATATCTCTAAAAACAATGTTTTTTCCAATTTTGTTACAAAAATTATCACAATTATATCTAAATTTTAGTTTCGTCGATATTTCCACCGTGAGCTTTTATTACTGCTTCGCATAATTGCGGCATCCTGTTTAATAATTTTGTGAGTGTGGGTGGTTCTATTCTAAACCATGCATCTTGTAATTGTTGCCAGATGATTTGTGTAGATGTTGGAGTCGTTTTTCGTACCTGTCGATCTAGTTCTTCCCATAAAAGCTCAATGGGATTCAGGTCGGGGCTTTGAGGAAGCTAGGTCATAATTACAATTTTTTTTTCTCGTTCCAATTGTTCTAAATACCCACGGCATAATTTGGAGGTGTGTTTGGGGTCATTATCTTGTTGAAACACGAAGTTTTCTCCGATTAGTCGCGTTCCAGATGGAAGGGCATTCGTCTCCAAAATTTCTTTATAACGTTTTTTATTCAATATGCCATCTATTTTGACCAAGTCACCCATAGATGTGCTCCCAAAACAACCCCAAACCATAACCAATCCTCCTCCGTGTTTTACTGTGGGTGACATGCAGGATTCAAGGGCTCGTTCTCCTGCCGATCTTCGGACAAACTTCCTCCGTTTTGAGCCGAATATCTCAAACTTAAACTCGCCGGTCCAGATCACTTTTTTCCAGTCTTCCAATGTCCAATCTTTATGCGATCTTGCCCAGTGTAACCGTTTTGCTTTATTTTGTTTGCGTAGAAGGGGTTTTCGCATGGCACTTCGTCCATGCAAATCTGCTTTCCGTAAGCGTCTTTTGACTGTTGTCAAACTTACTGGTTCAGGGCGAGATGCATTTATTTCAGCTGTAATTTCCGGTGCCGTTTTTCTTCTATTACGTTTGCTTATTATTGTGATTGCCCGATCTTCTGCTGGTGTGGTTATTTTTGGCCGCCCTGATCACTTTTTGTTGGATAAACTACCAGTATCTTCATATTTTTTAACATTGTAGTCCACAATTCTACGGTTTAACTTATAATAGCTTTGCTATTTCTCTATTACTTTTTCCGGTGCTATGATGGGACACTATTAGAGTGCGCGTTTCAATCGATAATTCTTTTCTCCCCGACATTATTTAAAATTTTCGCAAAATTCTTTAAGCACTTGAAAATCAACTGTTTACTGTATGAAAGTTCAATGCAGTATGAAATGCAGTATGAAATTTGAAAAGAATAAGATGCCCGTATTACCTGTGTATCTATTCCCTACTGACCGTTATACAAATTTCAGAAAAATGGGATTCTTTATCCGAACTCCAAAATTGTCGTTTTTCATAAAAAACTGTAAACTCATTTATAGTACGTGATTGTGTATGTACAGAATATTTTGGATGGATTTTATCAGCCTTATAATTAGGATTTAATGATACGGACATTTTCATAACAATAAAATACCTGTTATTTGAATAGTAATGAAATTTGAAGGTGGGTAAACACTTATGGCCGGTAGTGTATATACATGCGCCATACGCGCTCTCACTGGCATCACAAAACCCGTGGAGCTGTAGCTGTATCGGTTGATCTGTGATAATTCTACGAGGTGTAGCAAAGTTATTTAACAAATGTAGCTCATTTTTAATTTCTAGCCATGCTTGTTCCATGGTCTGGGGAACGGCTTCGTCCCAGCCAATAGCAGCCTTCCATAACTGCTGCATTACAACCTTTGCCTTTATGATCACTGGTCCAAGCAAACCGAGTGGATCGAACAATTGTACAATTTGCGATAGTATATCTCTCTTGGTAAGACGTTGTCGGTCCGATAACTGATCAACTGTATAAATTATATGATCGCTAGATGGATTCCAATAAATTCCTAATGTTTTCTGTGTCTCGGATGGATCTAGGCACAATGAATTCTGCTGATGCTCGATTTGCAAATCAGCAATCAATCTTGTGTCATTGGAGCTCCATTGTCGTAAATGAAAGCCTCCTAGTCTCGCTAATGCAATCAACTCATTCCTAAGAGTTAACGCCGCTTCTAAACTAGATACCCCTGTCAGCACATCATCTACATAAAAATCTCTCGCGAATATTTCGGATGCTACTGGGAATCTTCTTGATTCGTCTTGCGCTAATTGCTTTAAACAGCGTACAGCTAAAAATGGCGCTGAAGCGGTGCCGTAAGTGACGGTATTTAAACGATATGTTTTGACGAGTTTTTCCATTGTATCCCGCTATAGAATTTTCTGAAAATTCCTATCTTCGTGGTGTATTTTAATTTGTCTAAACATCTTTTTAATATCTGCTGTAAATACAGTGGCTCACGAAAGTGTTCGAACGCATGCAAAAAATAAATGAAACAAAAAAGATATTAATGTTAGAGTTCAGTTTCGAAGATAGCACCTTAACTGCTATCAGACACAAGTATCAGGATAATATGTACAAAATTTCAAGTCAATCGAACAGTATATGTAGAAGTTAAGAAGCATTTATTATACAAACGTACTGCATGGGGGTCACGAAAGTGTTCGAACGGAAGAAATTATTTACATTTTTCACTATGTTAATATTTGGTTGGACCTCCTTTTGCCTTAATTATTTCGCTTAGACGTCGTCCCATGCTGTGCACCAAATTCTCCGTCACTGTGGGTTCAATGGAGTTCCATATTTGTAATATTTTTTGTTTTAATTGATCCTTTGATGAAATATTGTGGTTTTTTAATCTTCTACCGATTTCGGCCCACAAATGCTCGATGGAGTTCATGTCTGGGCTTTGGGCTGTGTATGCAGCATATGTGGTATATTATATAATAGCCACTCTTGCACAATCTTGGCTTTGTGCTTAGGGTCGTTATCCTGCTGAAAATAAAAATTTTCTAACAGGCCTAATTTGACAGCACTTTGTTTTAGATTGTCTTTTAAAATATGTAAATATTTGACCTTGTCTAAAATACCCTCTATAAATACAAGACCCTCCATGCCTACCCTCTATGCCTACTCCACTTGCTGCCGTACACCCCCAAACCATAACCGAACCACCACCGTGTTTTACAGTTGGGCGTAAATTTCTTATATTCATTTCTGCATTCGGTTTTCTCCACACATATCGCTGTCCATCCGACCCAAATATGTTGAATTTATTTTCATCCGAGAAAATGACTATGTTCCAAAAATTACAATCTTTACTTTCGTACTCCTTTGCAAATTTTAGTCGTTTAGCTTTATTAGCTTTACTGATGAATGGCTTCTTCCTTGGTACTCTACCATTAAAATTATTTTTCCGCAGTATTCTGCGGCATAATTCGGGGTGGACAATTTTTCCCAAATTCTCATTAACCATTTTAGCAAGTCCCGTTGCCGAAATAGTCGGATCTTTTTTAATTTCCCGAACAACAATCTTCTGTTCCCTTGCACTTAACTTACTCGGCCGGCCTGCACGCTGTTTGTTTACCACTGTACCTTCAGTTTTTAGCTTTTTTATAATATAGTGGACTGTGGACACACTTCTACCTACACATTCAGCTATTTGTCGATACGATTTTCCATCTTTATGCATCCTCACTATAATTTCCCTTTCGCATATTTGCGTTTCTGTTCTCCTTGAATTCATTGTCACTGAACACACGGTAATTGACAACTAACGACGTTGAATTTATCACACGATGTCTAGAGACGGAATCAACTTACAAATGTTTACATATTTTGAAGCAAAACAATATTTACTTCAATAAATTCCACGCGTTCGAACACTTTCGTGACCCCCATGCAGTACGTTTGTATAATAAATGCTTCTTAACTTCTACATATACTGTTCGATTGACTTGAAATTTTGTACATATTATCCTGATACTTGTGTCTGATAGCAGTTAAGGTGCTATCTTCAAAACTGAACTCTAACATTAATATCCTTTTTGTTTCATTTATTTCTTGCATGCGTTCGAACACTTTCGTGAGCCACTGTACTTTCATTGAATTGACGATTTCGTCTTCAAAATCGTCTCCGCGTGTCCGTTTGTTAATGAAGGCGAGTAATTGATCGAACCGTGGGATTTCTGTATCCTCCAGAGTCCGTTCCCAATCTCGCCGTGTATTCTTGTCTAATTTACGTGTAATTAT
Organism: Anthophora plumipes; assembly: GCA_951804975.1. Taxonomy (NCBI): domain Eukaryota; kingdom Metazoa; phylum Arthropoda; class Insecta; order Hymenoptera; family Apidae; genus Anthophora; species Anthophora plumipes. The sequence continues at coordinate 9,222,125 of OX638120.1, read as the reverse complement.
ATGTACTAGTATTGTGTCCCAATATTGAGTGGGTTGCCCTATTGCTTTTAGCGCGTTCACATGTTCTTGTGCTTGCTCTGCTAACCGTCGAAGATTCACGGGAGTATCGCGAGTGACCTCCAGGAGATCCAGTAAAAGTTGCAAATGCGTGTGTATTATTTTTCGCGGTTTGTTTCAACGTTTTTGTAATAGTTCCCAAGCCACCATATAATTGCTTTCTGTCGCGTTTAAGGAAGCGGTTACTGCTGTGACCTCTCCTCGGAGTGAATTCTTTAGAAAATGAAATTTTTGTGCACCGATTAACTCCTCGTTATCATGTACTAATGACTTGAAGGAATCATGGAAACTTTGCCATTCGATCAAGTTTCCATCAAAGGGCTTTAATTCTATTTTTTATAAAAGCGCGTTCGTCTGTCTCATTATACTACTTGGTGATTCTAATGTCCTAATTGTGGGAGCAGGACTAGCGCGTTGACGTAACGCTTTCAAACGATCACTTAATTGGTCTGCGGCTAAATAGTATTGCTCCTCGAAATTCTCTTGTTCTATTGTATAGTCAGATTCTTCGTCTTCTACTTCTATCGCTACTTGAATTTCGGGGAATGTATTGAAAAATTGTTCAAGTTTTGTCTGCCGTGTCTCTAACGAGGTGACTGATATTTCCGGCGTTTCATTCAAGTAAGTTAGTAGGCGTGTTATTTGAGCCTTGAGCGCTGCTCGTTGCCTTTTCAATGCTTTGATTTCTACTGCCATTGTGAATGAGATCGAAGCGTATTCGGGCGACATAAAGGAGTGTGTAAAAGGAAAAATGATTCGTTTGACTCACCCGCATGGAGATTTGCGGCCGATTTCTTGGATGCTGCTGCGAGTGCCCACGTTGTGTCGGATGCCCCTGGCTGATATGAATGCTGCGTCTGGCTGATACCGTTGTGGTCCTGCTGGATCGGCTAGTTCCCCAGGATGTCCTCCTGCTGATCTCAATTAGACCAGGTTCTAAGATGTATCCGGAAGCTGCGGTCCGGTGTCGAGATTGTTGAGGCTGCTGCGCTTATTCGTCAGCTACTTCCTCAAATGTATGTTGGCAAATGTGGATCCGTGTATTGCACAACGGAATCCAGCAAGAATGGTCCAAAGAATGTTACACACAAGTATCCGGCTCGAAGGACCAAAAAATGTTATCGCGTTACAGCGTCGACGAGTATTTCCGCGACGATAGTATGACGCGGACTTCGAACTGGTTTCCTTTTGGTGGATTCCAGTGAAGTCTTTCGAAGTATGCAATTGGATAGTGGACTGTATGAATTTTTAATTGTATCAAACACAATATTGAATTACGATATAGATTTATTATTAATACTAGTTAACGAGATATGTACAATATTGGTGTCTGTGTCGAATGTATAACGAAAGGTATGATGTGTTACGAGCTAATCTCTGGTTGAGTGTCTGTGCGTGTCAATTTATAAATTCTGTGTGTGTTCTGATTTGCTGTCTAAATGTGTAATGGAGGTGGTCGAGATGTGCCCATTGGTGTTCCAATATTTTGGGGGTGGCTGAGGTGTCGAGAAGGTGGGGAGATTGTTGCTAAAAAATGTTTGTTATATTGTAGGGAATCCCTACTGTTTCCTGGTCGATCGCTAAGCTGGCCGCTTCTGGTAGCCAGATGGGAGGGTTTCGGTAATTTGTACTGTTAGAAATAAAATTTGCAGGCCGTGCCGCCTAATCCCTCGCCTTGCCTGCCTTGAAGTGTTTTATGACCGAACAATGGCCGTTTTTCGATATCTTCCGGGACTACTTTCCAGCAGTTGATGGATCTTCCTGGTCTGCGATGCCGATACTCTGTGTATCAACTCTTGTTTTATGGTTTCATACCTTTCTCGCTCTGGCGGGTTGCATATGACGTCGTGCACCTCTGCCGCGTACTTGTTTTCCAATTGCGATATCATGTGGTAGAATTTTGTTGAGTCTGCCGTTATGCCATTTAATTGGAATTGCGCTTCCAACTGCTTAAACCACTCAGCTGGCTGTTCAGGCCAGAATGGCGGGACTCGGATACTAATTTTGTTGATCTGTGGTGTTTCCGTCGGCTCGTTGTGCGTGGACATTTCTCACAACACTTATTGCACAGATTGTAACTATAATACTTTTACCTTTTTCACTCGCGTCCACGTCGGTGGTCACCAATGAAGGAGTGTATGATGTGGCATGTTCAGTAAAGACACGAATGTGGTTAAAAAGGAATTTTATTGCTACTCTATACACTGCGACTTAATGATACTTTTGTTAATTGTGCTCACGCAACTCCCGCAACAGACTACCCCTCGTTGCTTCGCCGGGCCACCAGCTAGCTTCTCTAGGCCCGTTCGATGGAATTACTTTTTCTAATTGGCTAAACGGAAAATCCGTTTGAGCCAATAGAAATAGTGCTCTTAGTGCTCATTAGTGCTCAGAAGCTAGAAATAGTGCTCTTAGAGCAGAAGCTGAAATAAAGATCAGGGAGGATAGGGAGAGATTTCAAAGACAAATTAGAAATAACAACAGCATAAGAACTTCGAGACAACTGTAGCGGCACGCTACATACCTGCGTATATAATAAACATTCGGCGGGCAGACGGCTAGCAGGAAAAACACTTGGAAATCTCAAGAACAAGCTAGCACTGTTTAGGACTCTCACGCCAGCGAAGCTATTTTTGAGAAGTCGTTTATCTATCAGTAATAAGGACGTTGGAATTTTACCCGTCCCTTACGTAAACTCTCTCGACAATCTCAATAGCGTTCGTAGGAATCCTAAACCGAGGGTCCCTCAAAGGCCTGCCGATTGAGGTTCGTAAACCTACATGTCGCACGCATCGGCCGGGCCCGCGGGGCACCCCGCTGCTTTGCCGAATCTACGCAGGGAATATCACTCCCACCAAGTTGCTTCCCCACTCTCGGAAAAACACGCTAAGGGCGTAAAAGAGTGGGCGGTGGAATTTCCACAAAAAGTCTAATTGGCTTAAACGGATTTCCCGTTTAGCCAATTAGAAAAAAGTAATTCCATCGAACGGGCCTAGAGAAGCTAGCTGGTGGCCCGGCGAAGCAAGGAGGACCAGTCTGCTGCGGGAGTCGCACAAAGAGTTAACCATTAAGTCACATTGTATAGAGTTGTAATAAATTCCTTTTAAACACATTCGTGTCTTTACTGAACACGCCATACAATAACTCATCCTTCACAACCTAAAAGACCATATTGTATAATTTGCAGAAAAGAAGGACATAATAAATTTAACTGTAGATATAACACGCAAACAAATTCATTTAATTACAGATTTAATATGCGAACAAATCCCTTGAACACCTCCTTTATGCAAACTAATAGGCCTTTATTATTCGAAAGAACAAACAGACTACAGAAGGCAGAGCCAAGAGAGGGAACTAGAAAGTTTTCAAAAGAGAAACAAAATTTTCGAAGTCCTCCGCATCATCGAAACCAAAAGAAATAGAAACAGAAAACAAACTTACCCTATGTAAGATTAAAGATAGAAGGTATGAAAGAAGGTTTATTCCTAATAGACACGGGCGCGTCAACTTCTTTGTTGAAAATTTCAAATTTAGAAACACCGTATCAATTCAATAAAAACGAACGAAAGAAAATACATACATTAACTTGTTTCGTAGGGTGACAATCTCGATAGATTACTCGCCCGTACGCGATCACCGAACGCGGATTAATATTTCTCGGCGGGGGTTGTAAGGCCCAGCTTAATTTTATGTCTTGTCGATTGTCGCGACGCTTCGATTTCCAAATTTCTTCAGAAATCGAGTGGTTCGAGTCTAGTCTCTGAACGGTTGAGACTAGATTGAATATTGTGCGTTTCGAGACGAATGGATTCTCGAATTTCGTGAGTGAAGCTTCTTCGACGATGTTCGAAGCTCGAGGTACTTGTTAGAAATCTTCGTTAGAAGTGATCGTTCACGGTGTTCATTAGAAAGTCTCTTTTCGAAGTCTCGGTTAGAAGTGTTCGTTCGCGGTGTTCGTTCGTTTTCGAAGTGTCGGTTAGAAGCGAAGTCTTGTCCCGTCGGTGTTCGCGTCGGCACCTTCGGGTTGCTTCGAGTACGCTGGTTGGCTTTTTCCGAATTTCCAATCAGCGTACGATGAAAAACGCGAAGACGTTAAATAACGCCCTTTGGCCAGCCCTCTTGGTGCGGGAGTGAGGGCTATGGCCTCGTTCGGGGGAAGGTCCTCGAGGGTTCGACGATGACCTCGGGTTTTTCCTCCAGGTTGACCTTCGACTGTAGAAACCGTTATGAACGAGGTTTGGTCGACCCTTCGGACGTTCCCGGTTTACGATATGGCCGATTGTTTGAACGAACGAAACTGAAAGTCTAAGCTATTGTTTGATAAACTCGAACGACTGAATACATTTTACTACTCTTAAGGTGAAATTGCACACTATAACAAAAATAAACTAAAACTCGAAAAAAAGCTAATCGCGAAATTAAATTGGTAGGCACGTCGATGTCGTAAACGAACCTTCGAGGATTTTTACCGTATTGTTCCGCATCGGACGGAACAGACCTAACGGATCGAAGATCTTCGCGATGGTAGAGAGGATTGTTCGCTTCGTGGTTCGTGTCTCGATGTTGGGATCTACTGAATAAACGATGAGATCGTTGCGCGCGTGCCATGAGACGCCGAGGGTTTTGACCGTTGCGTCTCCGAAGTATTTCTGGTGGATCTGATCCTCCGGTATTCCCTTTAGAAGTTGCGGTTCGTTTGAAGTCCACTGCCGAATGCGCAATCCACCGCGTTGAAGTAGTTTGATCATTTGGTTACGAAGATCCATCGCCGCTTCGTACGTGTCCGCTCCAGTTAATAAATCGTCGACGTACATGTCTCGCTGAAGGATGGTCGCGGCGATTGGAGCATTAGTTCTTTCGTCGTCGGCTAATTGCTGAATGCTCCGGACGGCGAGAAATGGCGCGGAGGACAGTCCGAACGTGACTGTCTTCAGCTCGTACGTCCTGATCTTGCCGTTGTCGTCTCGCCACAGGATCCGTTGATAACGACGATCTTCACGTTTCACGAGAAACTGTCGATACATTTTCTCGAGATCTCTTGTTAAGACGTAGGCGTGCGTCCGAAACCTCGCCAGGAGTGTGAAGAGGTCGTCTTGAATCGTCGGTCCAGTTAGAAGGGCGTCGTTTAGCGAGAGTCCGCTGTTCGATTTCGCGGATCCACCGAAAACGACGCGAACCTTTGTTGTAGTGCTGGTCGGTTTCATGACAGCATGGTGAGGCAGGTAGAAACCCTCCGTGTCGCGGGGTTCGACTTCACTGATGTGTCTCAGCGAGAGATATTCCTCGATGACGTTCGAATATTCCCGTTTCAATTCTGGATCGCGGCGGAATCTGCGTTCTAGAGACAAAAGACGTTTTAACGCGCGCGATCGCGATTCGCCGAGTTGCGTCTTCTTCTCATTGAACGGGAGCGCGACGATGTAACGACCGGTTCGATCCCGCGTAACGTTATCTCAAAAATGCTGCTCGCATTCTCGTTCCTCCGATGAATAATGTCGCGTTTCGGAGAGCTCTTCCAACTCCCAGAACCTTTGTAAGTCAAAATTTGGGGTGGCAAGGAGCGTCCGATATTGAGTGCGCCTTCCTATCGACGATACGCTCCCCCCGATGATCCATCCAAATTGTGTTTTTTGGAGGACCAGATCGGGTCCATTGCGAGGGGAGAAGCTGTGTTGGCCGATGCTAAGTGATGCTAGTGCCGGACCGGTGCCGATCAACATGTCCACATGTGCCGGTCGATGGAATTGTGGATCTGCGAGTTGAAGATTGGCCGGTATCGCGATCTTGGAACGGTTGATCTGCGTGTCCGGCGTTGGTCCAGCGATTCGCGGGATCGTAAAAAATGTTAATTCTCGTTTGTAATTCGAATATCGCGATTTGATTGTCGTTGAGACCAGTTGATTCGCGATCGTATTCAACTGGTTCAACGCCTCAATTGTCGTTTCGTTTTTCTTCATCGGTAGTCGTAGTTTGATTGCTAGGTCGTCGGTCATAAAGTTCGCGCTCAAACACGTGTCGATAAGCGTCCTGCATGCGATCGGTTTCTGATCGTGATCTAGTACGTGTACGATCGCGGTAGCTAGTAGTTCGGTTGCAGGGCCGTTAACGACGAAGCTGGTGATGTTGCGCGAACTGGGATCCCTTTTTGCCGGGAGTCATGATTGCGGCTCCCGGTGCAACTTCGTATTGTGTTGCTTGTTACACACGCGGCATCTTCCGGCTTTGCAATCTTCCGTCCGATGATCTGATTGCAAGCAATTCAGGCAGAGACGCGCCTTTTGGAGGGCTTGGATGCGGCTCGACACTCTCTGTTCTAGAAATTCCGGACACCGATAGCTTGCGTGATTTCCCTCGCAGAACGGACATCTTGCGTCGATGTGTCTGCTCCACGCGGTTGACCTTTCCGGCGGCGTTAAACGGCGATGACTGCGTGGTGATGACGGAGGCGTCGACGATTTTCGCGAAGTCTTCGTCACTTAGACTTGGCGTTTTGGCGGCGGCGAAGGTTGTGAGCGCGAATAATTGTTTTGTCGCGGCGGAGGCTGTGTGCGCGGATAGTTGTTTTGACGCGGCGGAACGGCACTCACTTTATTCCACGAATCGCGATTGATGGACGGACGCTTGATTTCTGTCGCGTAATCTTTGGTCTGATGTGATGCGTTGTGTAGAAATTTGAATAGATCGTCGATTTTTGGCATCTCCGTGTCGGACAGAGTGCGCTCCCACGATTTTCTCGTGTCGGTTCCCATTTTCGAAATGAGAATACTCGCTAAAAGATCGTTCGCGATGTCGTCCGACGATCGACCGATTGCTTGCAACGAACGGATGTGCAATTGCATATGATTCGCTAACTCGCGTATCGAGTCCGACGAATCATCTGGCATCGCGGGGGTGTCGCGTAGAAGAGTGGCGTGGCGTAAGACAAGCGCGCGTTTATTATCGTAAATTTCCATCAGGTGTTTCCATGCCGCTTCGTAGTTGTCCTCGGTGATGCTAAACGCTCCGATCGCGGCTTCGGCCTTTCCGGACAACGAAAGGCGTAGATAATGCAGCTTCTGAATTTTGTTCAATCCTGGTTGTGTGTGAATTAGCGTGTGGAACGCGTCCTTGAATGTAATCCACATTTCGATGCGACCGTCGAATTTCGGTAAATCAATTTTTGGCAAATTTACCGATAGCGCGTACGGGGACGACGATTGTGTCGATGTATGACTCCTAGATGAAGATGGTGCGGCGCGCGTTTCCAGTTCCTCTAGGTATACCACCGCTGTGGCCATGACGTCGTCGTAATGATCCGTAGTTAATTGGCGTTCGTTTTCCTCGTCTTCAAAATTCCCTACCGAACTCAACTCGTCCTGTACGCGGTTGAAGGTTTCAAATTGATTGCGTAACCTTCCGATACGTTCCCGCAATTTCACGCGTTCTTTTGTCGAATCTTTGTACGATTCCACCCATTTTCCGAACTGCGTGACCTGACCTTTGAATAGCCTTCGTTTCGTTTTAAGGTCGCGGATATGTGCGAGTGTGTCTACGTTTTCCGTTGCCATTTTCGTGAATCGATTAGCCAAATTAAGGAACTTTTGAGGAGGGGATCGATTAACAATTCTAATTTATGAGCCTACCTTCGACTGGATCTCGATGTCGGCTAGATCTCCCGATGGTGGCTGGATCTCCCGTTGCTGGTTGGATCTCCCGATGTTGGCTGAATCTCCCGATGCTGGCTGGATCTCCCGATGCTGGCTAGATCTCCGGATGCTGGCTGGATCTCCTTGATTCTGTTGTGCTGTCACCGGCTGCACGTAGAATCTTCTTTCGGATCGAGTGGATTGTGTTTCGTCACGAGTTCGAACGTTTCTCACTCTCACTGTGCACTGCGATCGTTTGTGTCACTTAACGTTTGCTGTGAAATGTCTGTTTCTCACAAGTCACTGGATCCGGCTCGAAGGACCAGGTATTCTTATTATCGGATTGATAATGACTTAAAAGTTGACGAATTAACTCTAGGTGAATGTTTGCCATTGATATTTGTTTTCCAGTTTTTAACTTATATAGGCAATAAGCGTTCCAAATGCATATGTCAATTAAATGAAAAAAATATTTGTTACGACGTAAACGTAATTACGATTTGTTGAGGCCGATCTCACTTCCCATCAAAACCTATTATTCGGCACTCCTTTTCACAACGTCGATATTTTATTTTCTTCTCGACACGACACGCCATAAAACCAGTTTAACTATTGTAAATAGAGTCTATCCTCTATGAATCTCTGAACTGGCCCGAAAAAAAGAAAAAAAAAGAAAAAAAAAAGTAAAATTACAGTCTAAACGCGTTTCAACAATTGTAGAATAAATTAAATTTAAGTGTTAAATGTAATCGCGACACCGTTATTTCACCACCTTCCAGTATCCAATTTCAACAAACATTCAATCGTCATTAAGGTTGACGTTTGAAGTGCGCATACCAGAAAGACTTACTTTCAAATTACAAACGTTAAATTGCTCACGCCTAAACATTGGTCCTTCGAGCCGGATACGGAACCGTGTAAACGAGCTTGAACAAATTCAAGTGAAAGTCACATCCGAGTGTGAATCATAATAAATAGTGCAATTGTTGTGCTTGTTATAAGCTGTGAAAACGTGTTAAAATTGACGGAAAACAATCTGTGGTAAAAAACAAATAATTTATCAAGTGACTACAATCATCAATCGACGTTTTGGAAACGTCAAATACCAGGCCATTGCACGGACATCCCGTTTGGAAAGCAGCCGTCGCAACAAGCCGATAGTCAACATTTTTTGGTGGACATCCCGTTTGGAAAGCAGCCTCCAGAATAGCTGATAGTGAAACCTTGGTCGACATCCCGTTTGGATAGTAACCAGTCAACATCGTTAGAGAAGACAATTTCGTCTTCATCACGTCAAGGGTTATACGTGATAACATCAGGAAGTAACAGTCAATGACTACAATCATCAATGACGTTTTGGAAACGTCAAATACCAGGCCATTGCACGGACATCCCGTTTGGAAAGCAGCCGTCGCAACAAGCCGATAGTCAACATTTTTTGGTGGACATCCCGTTTGGAAAGCAGCCTCCTGAATAGCTGATAGTGAAACCTTGGTCGACATCCCGTTTGGATAGTAACCAGTCAACATCGTTAGAGAAGACAATTTCGTCTTCATCACGTCAAGGGTTTAACGTGATAACATCAAGAAGTAACAGTCAAGTAAGCGTAGAGAATCTCGTGTTAATCCTTGTACCCCATCCTTCCAGTATTCCATACATTCCAGTCGATGCGAATTTAAATATTTAAACACAAATTAAAAGGAATAAAATGGCTGCCCCTGCACAACTTAGATTGTTAATTAAAACTCGTGCAAGTATCATAGGGAATATAACGCGGTTAATCGGGTACTTCTGCGAAAGCGCGGAAGTGGATATCGACGACATAGAAACGCGTAAAGTCAAACTGGAAGAATGCTATCAAGCTTTTTTGAAAACTCAATTCGAAATAGAAATGATTACCGAAGACACGCAGCTTGATTCGGATCCGGAATTGGAAAGATCTCGATTTGAGGAGCATTATTTTAAATGCGCGAAAATTATAAATAAACGGCTTCGCGCGCTGTCAGTTAATCAGACAACCTCTGAACCAGGAACTCCGTCATCACATACGGTTTCTACTAGGAATTCAAGTATCACTATCAATCACGGCAACACATTATTGCCTAAAATCGGAATCCGTCCGTTTGACGGCAATCCCACAAATTGGTACAGCTTCTCTGATACGTTTCAGTCATTAGTACACAACGATACTAACATTCCTGCAGTACAGAAGTTTGATTTACTAAAGAATTCTCTATGCGGTAGTGTAGCCACAATAATTGAGCCACTGACTGCATCTGAAGACAATTATAAAGTAGCGTGGGATTTACTTAAACAGCGTTATGATAGGCCGCGTCAAATCATTCAGACAAAGCAACCAGACGCAATATATCAAAAGACTTTGTGGAGGGAAGGTGAAAACAAAACAATTCGTATATTTGAGTTAAACACCGTCAAACAAGGCACAGCATCAGCATCATTCCGTGCATCTATCACTTTGCATCAGTTAGCACGAATGAGGTAACGAATTTCCACTAGCCGCATCAAGTTTAAAGGACGACTTTTACGTCGATGATCTGCCCTCAGGGGAAAAAACTATTCGAAAGGCATTAGAATTAAAACAACAATTGATTCAGATATTGAAACTTGGAAGATTTGAACTTCATAAGTGGGCCTCCAACAAGTCTGAACTACTTGATGAATCAAAGATTGAGGATAATTCAAACTCTATTTGTTTAAATGCTCAATCCAGGAAGATGTTAGAAATTCACTGGGATACAGCCGGGGATTTTATAACATACTCCATAAACCCATTCGCTAATGATAAACTTACGACAAAGCGTACGATATTATTACAAATAGCACAACGGTTTTATCCTTTAGGGTTATTAGGCCACGAAATTACTTTAGCTAAACTCATTATGCAAGGACTATGGAAAGCTAAGTTGAATTGGGACGAATCATTACGTCTGGAATTGCATAAAAAATGGATAATTTCCAAAGGCGAGTTAACTTTGCTTAACACGTTGAACGCCACGTCACCCAGATCTGGGTGACGGCTATGTTTCCACAGGGGCCCCGTCACCCGTAAACGGGTGACGCTATTTTTCGTCCAATTAAAACAGGATTTTTGAGGTAATTTATAATAGTTTTATTTGTAACATAATTATGATGAGTATAAACAACAGAAAGTAACAATAAACTATAAAATAACCAAAAAAACATTATAAATATACTTATATTTGGTTTTATATAATATACTCTTTGGTTCTAAAATATTATAATATTTTATTAGTTATGGTATTCGTTAAAACATTTTAAACATAATTGAGGTGACTGTGGACACTCTGGACAATATGTTATAGTCTTTCGCACATTTTTTTTTGCGTCCTGGCGTTCGAGAGTTTCCCTCTGTTTTGCGTAGCACCGAACGCACATTCTTCTAATAGATTTGCCCTGAGGATTTTTGCGAATTTGCAGGCGGTGAAATGCTTTCTTTACTGCTTGGGGTCTTGCGTTTTCGGATTCCAACCACTCCCGAACTATAAGCTCTCGGAATTTTCTTATTTGTATATTCCGGTTCGTTGATTTTTGATAAACAACGTGTGCATTCACTACAGAAGTACCTATTAGGAAATGAATTGCTAGTTTCCGATACCATTTTATGCTCTTTCGAATTGTCGGTGCATATGATGCCATTTGGTCACTTCTGTCAATGCCAGACTTTCCAGTATTGTAAGCTATGACTGCTAAAGGTTTTATTTTTGGAGGACGTCCGCAAAGAGTGGACGAGTTCGAAACTGGTACCATAATAGGTGCATGTTTCGATGATAATATTCTGACATCACGGACATCTCTCCATTTCAGCACTACAATGCCATTATCGTCCTCCCGTGATATTATTTCACCTCTCTTCAGTGGGTGAAGCATAACAGCTTTTGGCATAAATTTCCTATTATGGCGTACCGTTCCGACAACATGAGTTTTAAAATTTAACAATTTTACTGCTAATTCGTAGCTAGTATAGAAATTGTCGATAAACAAAGTTCGCCCTTCGTTCAACAGCTTGTTTATGAGTTCGAAGCAAACGTTTTCGGCCATGCCAACTCGCTGGATTCCGCTGGAATCGCGTTCAGCATATATTTTAGTGGACCACGTATATCCTTCTGTAGAACACAATTTGAAGAGTTTTATCCCATATTTGTGTGATTTTGTCGGTATGTACTGCCTGAATATGAGCCTTCCTCTCCAAGGAACCATAGTCTCATCAACTACAATTTCTGAGCCGGGTAAGAATATTTGTTGGTAATTATTTGTAAGTATCTCCACTAATGGCAACACTTTCCCAAGTCGATTATTACACTGTATGGCTTCGTTGTTTGCGAAATGTAAATTCGACAACAATAATTCGAATCGATTGCGAGACATTTTACTTCGAGGAAACGGAAAATTATAAAGAGAATCCGTTGACCAATATTTAGTTAGTGGAACTTGCACTAAACCCATCCAAAGCAACAGTCCAAGAAATATTTTGATCTCTTCGGAATTTGTGGGTTTCCATCTGTTCATTCGAGCGTGTTCGCTGCTTGTATTGTGATCTAATTTCTTTTCTGCATACCTGTTCGTTTCTTTTACTATAAGGTCTATCACTTGTTCATTCAGGAAGAGAGAAAGGGCTTCACCCGCTGTAATATTGGAAGGTAGTTCCACAAGAAGTCCACTTATCCCGGTGAATTCGAATGATTTTTGTTTTCCGGTGAACTCCTTCCACTGGATATTGTCAGATGAACCGACAGTATCAATCTGTTCATTCTCTTCTTCTACAGCCAGGTTTGCTAATAGTTCTTCAAAATCTTCACTCTCATACAAATCCTCATTTTCCGAGCTTGAACTTGACACAATAATATTTCTAACTTTTCTTGGAAACCTGAATACTTCTTCGTCACTACTCGGCTCACTTTCATCTACACTTTTGCGCTGTCTAACGAACATTTTAGGGATCAAGAAGTAAATAAAAATGTCAAAAATATGCAAAAAGTACTGTTTGACTGACTGATTTGAAGAAACTGAAAGTTCTGAGACAACTAAAGGTTCTGAGGAGACTGAAAGTTCTAGTGTAAATGCCATGAGATCTGTCATAGTGAATTTTGTCCGGAACGCTGATCGCATTTCCCACTTCGAGGCCCTTTATACCTTGTAAGTACTTTCTACAAAGTTATCTTCTAATACTCTTTCAAAAAAATAAACTGTGGTTATATTTATACGACGCATTGCATTGTATCGCTCTTCCTTATCGCGCTGTTTACACTCCCGGATTTGGGCCCCGGGAGAAACTCCACCGATTTACGCTGGGCGTTCAACGTGTTAATCAATTTAAAGTAACGCGACAATTTATATTAGCTAATGCACATGACGTCCAGTCACATGGATTCTGCGACGCAAGTGAGCTAGCTTACAGTGCATGCGTATATTTACGTTCAACTAACAAGGATAACAATTTTTCGGTGCAATTAATCGGTGCAAAGCCTCGCGTCTCGCCAATAAAAACTATGACAGTCCCTCGACTTGAATTATGTACGGCAAAATTATTGGCCACGTTAATCCACACGGTGTCGGAATCATTAAACAGGAAGTATAGGAAAACTGAAATGTGGTCTGACTCCACTATAGTATTACACTGGATTGACGCGTCTCCTCATTGTTTAAAACTATTGATTGCGAACAGAGTAGCGGACATAAAATCACGAACGAATGTAAACAATTGGTCGCAAATTTCTACCGAAGAAAATCCTGCCGACTATATTTCTCGCGGTCAAACTCCTTCCGAGTTCTTACAAATTAAACACTGGTTATATGAGCCCCGGTGGTTATTTCAAAATGAAAGGAATTGGAAATTTAAGCAATTAACTGAAATGGCAATTCCCGAGCAAAGGATTGAAACAGGATTACTAGTTACCGAAAGGAGTGTCGCGGTTCCAGGCATCTCAGTAAAACCAAAAATAAGAGACGATACGTTTGAACGAATTTCTTCGATTGATAGATTAAGTCTTTTCGTAGCATTCTGTCATCGCGCGGTCTCACACAGAAAGGGAAAAATCAAAATCTCAGGCAAATACACCGTCGAAGAATTAAAAAATGCACGACTGCAATTTATCCGAGTCAATCAACAAATTCATTTTTCGCGAGAGATGCAAAATTTAAGGGAAGGCAGTCCGTGGAATTCAGAGGGCAAACTCATATGTTTAAATCCATTTCTTGATTCTGACGGTGTGATACGAGTAGGAGGGAGGTTAACAAACGCAAAAATAGCATACTTCCGAAAATATCTTATATTATTACCACATAACGACCATGTAACCAAATTATTGATTCACAACGAGCATATTAAGCATTGGCATGCAGGCGTAAAGGCCACTTTAAACGCAGTAAGATACAACTACTGGCCAATTGATGGTGAAAACATAACACGACATGTCATATATAAATGTGTGCGCTGTAGTAAATTGAATCCCAAACTACCGAATTATACAATGGGTGATTTACCCAAGAATCGAGTGATACAATCTCGTCCCTTCGATAATGTCGGTCTTGATTATTGTGGCCCCTTCTTTCTGAAGGAAAGGAAATTTAGAAACAAGATTAAGATCAAATCCTATGTCGCGGTATTTGTTTGTTTTACAACAAGAGCGGTTCATTTAGAACTCGTTACCGACTTAACCACTGAAACGTGTCTAGAAGCCATAAAACGATTTTGTGCTCGAAGAGGAAAACCAACAAATATATATTCAGACAATGCAACTAATTTTATTGGGGCTAAAAATGAAATATTAAAGGTTAGAGCATTCTTCATTTCAAACGAGAACAATACCAAGCTATCCAATTACTTTCAAAACGAGGAAATTAACTGGCACTTTATCCCACCGCGATCCCCGCATTTCGGAGGGTTGTGGGAGGCAGCTGTAAGATCTTTTAAACATCACCTCTACCGCACAGTAGGAGAGGCAATGTTCACATACGAACAATTTAATACTTGCATCGTGGAATTAGAATCCATCCTAAACAATCGCTCTTTAACCCCCCTATCCGCTGACCCTAATGACCTTATTGCCCTCACTCCCGCACATTTCCTTGTAGAAGATTCTTTACCAAGCTTTCCTGAGCTTGATCTTCAGGATGTACCAATCAATAAACTGTCAATGTGGCAACGGGTACAGCAAGTGAAACAACACTTTTGGAACAGGTGGCACAAGGAATACTTAAACGAGCTGCGTACCATAAGCAAGTGGCATCAAGGAGATGGAACACAGATTAAAATTGGTCAACTGGTGACTATAACGGAGGACAACCTTCCTTACGTTGTAGCAGTTCATCCAGGAGCAGATAACATAGTGCGTGTAGCAACAGTGAAAACACAAACTGGAATATATAAACGTTGTGTGAAAAAACTTGCTCCATTACCTATCGATCGACCGATAGACTCTTAATCTATTTGTATTACACTTTATATAACTATGCTTAGAATAAGTTGTACAGTACTCAACACACATGACTATATTGTAAAAATTTAAGACAAGACATTGGAAACATGCTATCTCGTACAGGAACAATCTTAGTTGTTCTAACAATTTCCTAGTAATCATTCATCATCGAAATCTAATTTAAAGCAGATTAGGATGTTAGATATAATTAATACTGTCAAGTTCCGTTATTCATAAGCTAGTAATGAACAATAACCTCCTAGCACTTATACAATCATGTAAATCCTTTATACTATTGTAATCTTCTAATTTCAATGTACAATCAACAGATAACTTTGAACCGAAGCCGTTCAAGGCGGGCGGCGTGTTACGACGTAAACGTAATTACGATTTGTTGAGGCCGATCTCACTTCCCATCAAAACCTATTATTCGGCACTCCTTTTCACAACGTCGATATTTTATTTTCTTCTCGACACGACACGCCATAAAACCAGTTTAACTATTGTAAATAGAGTCTATCCTCTATGAATCTCTGAACTGGCCCTAAAAAAAGAAAAAAAAAAAAGGTAAAATTACAGTCTAAACGCGTTTCAACAATTGTAGAATAAATTAAATTTAAGTGTTAAATGTAATCGCGACACCGTTATTTCACCACCTTCCAGTATCCAATTTCAACAAACATTCAATCGTCATTAAGGTTGACGTTTGAAGTGAGCATACCAGAAAGACTTACTTTCAAATTACAAACGTTAAATTGCTCACGCCTAAACAATATTTTTTGTACCATTTCAACGCTTTGCGTTGTGAATGAATGGTGCTGATAACCATATCTGTTTTGTCCACAGTTCCCATTAATTTTTTGTAATCAGCAACACACTTTGGTTTCTTAATTATTTCGTATCCGGTAATGACGTTTCGTTTCAACAAATTCTTCACTATGGAAAGAGGATAGCATGTATACTTCTCTTTTATCACACCATCTCATCGCTAATAAATACCTCGAGGAGCGAAAACTCGCTTCACCAGGTTTTAATTTGTTTTGGATAATTGGCATGCCTTTTCGCTTTTTACGTACCGCTCCACAAGCGTTAATTAGATTTTGATGCAAAAGAATAAAAAATGCGGGACTTGTATACCAGTTGTTTACGTATAACGTGTGGCCTTTGCCTAAATAAGGTTTCAACAATTCCATTACTATGCTTCCTGATTTCCCGATAAATTGATTTACGCAGTTTACAGTAGTTAATGAGTCATTATAAATAATGAAATCCTGCACAAACCCAGATTTGGTATCACATAAAACAAATGATTTTATTCCAAATCTGTTTCTTTTAGAGGGTATGTGCTGCTTAAACGATAACCTTCCTTTATACAGGAGTAAGCTTTCGTCAATACATACAGTGACCGGCATAATAAAGTGACCATCTTATATCGTATACAGAATATCTCAAAATTAATGTTTTTAATGACAAAAGATCCTATTATTGCGCTTTTTGAAAGGTTTACTGTCACACCAAAGGTTTGTTACAAAAATTGAACGAGTATTTGCAATAACAAGAACTTATAATTTTATTTCAACAAAACAAGCATTTTCATATATGACAAAAAAAAGTGACCACTTTGTAGATCTTAATTTATACTTGAAAGAAAATTAAATTTAATATTTAGTATGGCCTCCTTTGGCCTTAATGACTGCCGCCAACCGTCTGGGCATGCTTTCGACCAGATTATGTAGATGATTAGGATCGAGACTTTCCCAAGATCTCTGTAGTGCATGGAAGTAATTATTTTTGTTGGTGACCCCAGTTTTGTTCACATTTCTGTCCAAAATCGACCATAAATTTTCGATCGGGTTCAAGTCTGGGGACTGCGGAGGCCAATCAAGCAATTTTATGTGATTGGAAGTAAAAAACTTCTTTGTTTTTTTGGCGGTATGCTTGGGATCGTTATCTTGTTGTAAAATAAAGCTATTTTCCAAGCCTAATTGTGTCAACGAAACTTCCAAATTCTCACGTAAAATATCGATATAAGTGTCAACAGTCATGATTCCATCGATTTTGATTAATTGACCCACGCCTTCCCAAGAAAAACAGCCCCAGACCATGATATTACCTCCGCCGTGTTTTACGGTTTTCTGAAGGTGACGATCTTCAAGCTCTTCGCCAGTTTTCCGCCACACACGAAGTCGTTGTTTAAGTCCAAGAAGCTCGAACTTACTCTCGTCCGTCCATAGAACTCGTTTCCAGAACTCCACGGGTTGGTTTGCATACTTTTTTGCAAATTCGAGTCGCTTTTTCTTATTTCTGTTATTAATTAAGAGGCGCTTACTTGCGAAGCGACTCTGTAAATCTGCTTCTCGCAGTCTCCTACGCACTGTGCGGGCAGAAATGGACAGAATGAGTGATTCACGAAGATTCCTGACAGTTGTCCTTGGATCTTTCTTCACCATTCGTATGATCATTGCATCATCACGCCAATTTGTGCTTCGCGTTCTACCTCTTCTAGACCGATCAGCTACTGTTCCAGTGCTCAAAAATTTCTGATAAAGTTTCTGGACAGCGCTTTTGCTGACTTCATATTTCTGAGCAATCTTCCGCTGCGAAACACCGCGTTTACAATCTTTGATAATCAGGTTTCGAACCTGATACGAAATTTGTCGACCAGTCATATTCACTATCTTTCCGTATACTGCTGCGCTTTATTTGACGTGTAAACAATAGACTGTCGATCACAGGTCGCGGTATTGTTTACACTTTACGCGCACTACATCACGTTTACACATCGCCATTAAGTGAAGACGCTACAAATTCTAAGGTGGTCACTTTTTTTTGTCATATACGAAAACGCCTGTTTTGTTGAAATAATGTTATAGGTTCTTGTTATTGCAAATACTCTCTTAATTTTTGTAACGAAACTTTGATGTGACAGTAAACCTTTCAAAAAAGCGCAATAATTAGGATCTTTTGTCATAAAAACATTAGTTTTGAGATATTCTGTATACGATATAAGATGGTCACTTTATTATGCCGGTCACTGTAGATTTTCAAAAGGATAAAATGCCTTCTGAAAACGTTGTCGCAGCTTATCACAAACTTCTCTTATTTTATATAATGTATCAACATCTGCGGTCACATTGTTCGTATTAAAATGTAAAATTTTTAACAAATATAAAAACCGATCCCTACTCATGACCTCTCCAAAAATGTTGCTCCTCAAAAGTTTGTCGTTAGACCAGTATTCAGAATATGATAGTTTTTTTATTTCGCGACATCAATAATTTGAGGGCGAGAAAGCAATACATCTCTGGGAGAGAAGTATTTTGGGAATTTATTGTATTATCATTCTCATCAAGACTACTGCGATAGGTGTTTGTCGTGCTGACAATGAAATTTATAAAATCTTCAGAGCAGAATAATTTCAAACAATCTAAAATCGGTGCCAAATAGCTAATTGATGCTTTTCTTCCGGAATAAAATTTAATTGGAATTGAATTTATGAAAAGTCGGTCGGAATAAGTCGTTGGTCCATGTAATTTCTGTGATATCTTTTTCAGATTTAGATGAACTGTCTTCTTCGTATTCGGATGTGCTGGATCTCATTTCTCTAAATCTTTTACTATTGCTATGAGGTCTCTTTCTTGCCAAATTTAAATTTATCTCGTCACCTTCTGACAGGTCCGAATAATTCTGATTTATGTCAGTACGTCTTTTTGTGTTATTATTTGTCATCATTTTAGGGGTGGGATAAAATCTGTTCAGAAATAATTAATCTAAATAAAGTTAAACAAAATTGAAAAATAACAAGGCATACCTTTTTATCCGTTGTTGGGAGAAAAATAAGGTGAATTATCTTTCTGCAGTAAGCACTGACTTCATTCGCTAAGAACATTCGAACAAATGCCTCGATACAGATTCTTGAAGCATTTGGGTTGCTAAGCATTTAGTTGTATTGGCCGTGAAAAACAAACGATGCAAAACAAAATACTATCAATGTACATATATCCAGAGTGAGATAGTTATGTAGAGCAGCTAGTCGCCCGTAGTATCTCAGTGACATCTTATGGAGGGCGACTATAGTCGTCCGTAGTAGCGAAAGGGTTATGACACGCCGCTACTAGTTTTTGCCGAACCATCAAACACTACGCGGACCTTCGTCGTGGCGCTCGAAAGTTTTATTACGGCGTGGTGTGGCAGGTAGAAGCCACGCGCGTCGAGGGATTCTACCTGTCTGATGTGACCGAGTGCACGGTACTCGTTTATTACCGCGATGTATTGTTGTTTTAATTCCGGGTTGCGTTCCAATTTTCGTTCAATTGAAAGAAGGCGAGTTAAGGCACGCGACCGAGATTCTCCTAATTCGCCCTTTCTTTCATTGAAGGGTAACGCAACCACGTATCGTCCGGAATTGTCCCGTCACACGTTTTCCACAGAATGTTCCTCGCACTCGCGTTCTTCTGGCGAAAGGTGTCGATCCTGAGGTCCCTCTTCGACTTCCCAAAACTTCTGCAAGTTGAAGTCCAGGCTCGTGACGAAAGTCTTACGCGTGTCACGTGTGGCCATTGTTGGGATATTTCCTCCGATGATCCAACCCAGTTGTGTTTTTTGTAAGATCAGATCGCGTCCACTTCGGTTGGAGAGGTCGATTTGGCCGACACTGAGGCACGATAGTGCTGATCCGGTGCCGATCAGCATATCTATTTCTCCCGGCTGGTGGAAGCTTGGATCTGCCAGATGAACGTTGGCCGGTATACGCAACTGGGAGCGATCGAGTGGGACATCCGGTATACGTTCCGATATTCGTGGAATTGTGAAAAACGAGAGTGTTCGCTGATAATTGGTCAACCTCGATTGAATGGTGGTGGATACCGCCTTATATGCCACGGTGTTTACTTGATTAAGGCCTTGGATTGCTGTGAATGCCCGGGTGGTCGGCAAACGTAGCCTTTTTACCAGATCTTCCGTAATAAAATTGGCATTAGAGCAGGTATCCACCAAGGTTCGACACTGGAAGGGTCGCCGATCGCTGTCTAGTACCTGCACGACTGCGGTTGCCAATAGTCCGTTTGTCTTCCCGTCGGAGACAAAGGAAACGCCTTGTTGTTGTGCTTTTGGCCGTCCGGGGCTTTTCGGTCTCAGTCATGTTTTCCTGGCCTCTTCTCGGGGCGATGCATCCCGATGGAGTTTCGTGTTGTGACGGCCGTAACATACGCGACATTTCCCTCCGTTACATTTTTCGGTGGCGTGGTCCCCTTGGAGGCAGTTGATGCAAAGGTTTGCTTTGCGTGCAGCCTGGAGCCGGTCTTTCACCGCCATGTCCAGAAATCTCTGGCATTGATAGGCCGGGTGATAGCCGGTGTTGCAAATTTTGCAGCTCGATTGGGATGCTGCAACGAAGGTTTGCATCCTGGCCATCCGTGGCGATGACGCCTTCCAGGGAGGTGTCGGTGATTTCCGTGGAAATGCCGGTGATGTTCTCGCAGGTGTTTGCCGCGACGGCGCATCGGATGCTGCGGAAGCGCGATTCTTAATCGCGACTGGAGTGTTCGTCGGCGAGTTCTCGGTCCGACACCGATGGGACGCGTTGCGAAGGTGCCGAAAAACGTCGGCGATTTTCAGCATCGTCGTGTCGGACAGCGTCTGCTCCCAGTCTCGCTTCGTCCCTGGGCTCATTTTTGAGATAGCGATGCTGGTTAAAAGGTCGTTCGCGATGTTCTCCCACGACCTTCCTAATGCTTGCAGCGATCTGATTTGAGACTGCATGTGGTTGATCATGTCACGGATTGATTCAGCCGTATCGTCAGTAATAGTGGGCGTGTCGAGAAGCAAGGCGGCATGTTGCAGGACGAGCGCTCGCGTGTTATCGTACGTTTCGGTCAACTGATCCCACGCTGCCCTATAATTGTCCTCGCTGATCGTAAAGGACTCAATAGTGGATTCCGCCTTGCCTGATAGTGAGAGTCGGAGGTAGTGCAATTTTTGTATGTCCGACAATCCCGGATGCGCGTGGATCATCGTTGCGAAGGAGTCCTTGAACGCTACCCATTTTTCGAGTCGGCCGTCGAACTTCGGTAAATCTATTTTTGGCAAGTGGACACCGATCGCGGTTGACGATGTCGACAACGTGGGTGTGCCGGCGTTTCTCAGCGTTGTCGTCTGCATCGGGGCTTGCTCTACTTCTTGTAACAGCGTGATGGCGGTAGCGATGACGTCATCACACTGTTCGGTCACTACCTCGCGTTCCGCTTCGGACTGCTCGAAGCCTTCGATGAGCCCCAATTCGTCTTGTATTGTGTTGAAGTGGTCGAATTGCTTTCGCAGCCTCTCGATGCGTTCGCGGATGTTTACGCGTTCTTTCGCGGAGTCTTGATATACCTTAAGCGTGTTGCCCAGAGACGTTATTTGCCCTTTGAACACGCGGCGTTTGTTCTTGGACATCTGGAGGGATTGCGCTTGACTTGCGCCCGAGTCACTCGTTGACGCGTTCGCCATTTTGTCGGTAAGGTGAAGTCGAGACGGAGGGAATCACGATCAACGATATCGCAGGAAAAGAAACGATCGGTTATTCTTAACGAGCTTACCTTGACTGATGCGGAGAACGTGTTGATCACCGTCGTTCTGAATTTGGAAGCTGCGACTGATTAGGCTGGACTGGTTACCTGCTGCGTGGTTTCGTTGGATTGCTCCGTCGCGTGCTTATGCCGGATCCCACTGATCACTTTGGCACTTGTTAGATCACTGTATTCACAGATCACTGGTGTACTGATAATCCGTAGGCCACTGATCCGGCTCGAAGGACCATAAAATGTTTCGTAGCGTGACAATCTCGATAGATTTCTCGCCCGTACGCGATCACCGAACGCGGATTAATATTCCTCGGCCGGGGTTGTAAGGCCCAGCTTAATTTTATGTCTCGTCGATGGTCGCGACGCTTCGATTTCCAAATTTCTTCAGAAATCGAGTGGTTCGAGTCTAGTCTCTGAACGGTTGAGACTAGATTGAATATTGTGCGTTTCGAGACGAATGGATTCTCGAATTTCGTGAGTGAAGCTTCTTCGACGATGTTGAAGCTCGAGGTACTTGTTAGAAGTCTTCGTTAGAAGTGTTCGTTCACGGTGTTCGTTAGAAAGTCTCTTTTCGAAGTCTCGGTTAGAAGTGTTCGTTCGCGGTGTTCGTTCGTTTTCGAAGTGTCAGTTAGAAGTGAAGTCTTGTCCTGTCGGTGTTCGCGTCGGCACCTTCAGGTTGCTTCGAGTACGCTAGTTGGCTTTTTCCGAATTTCCAATCAGCGTACGATTAAAAACGCGAAGACGTTGAAAAACGCCCTTTGGCCAGCCCTCTTGTTGCGGGAGTGAGGGCTAAGGCCTCGTTCGGGGGAAGGTCCTGGAGGGTTCGACGATGACCTCGGGTTTTTCCTCCAGGTTGACCTTCGAATGCAGAAACCGTTAGAACGAGGTTTGGTCGACCCTTCGGACGTTCCCGGTTTACGATATGGCCGATTGTTTGAACGAACGAAAGTGAAAGTCTATGCTATTGTTTGAAAAACTCGAACGACTGAATACATTTTACTACTCTTAAGGTGAAATTGCACACTATAAAAAAAATAAACTAAAACTCGAAAAAGCTAATCGCGAAATTAAATTGGTAGGCACGTCCATGTCGTAAACGAACCTTCGAGGATTTTTACCGTATTGTTCCGCATCGGACGGAACAAACTAGTTCATTTAGAACGATTGGGACATGGCAAACAAACTTTAAAAATCAGAATGTTGCTTTCCAAATCATAAAGGATAACGAATTACATAAAGAAATTGGAATATTAGGAATAGATTTCTAACGCAATATAAGACTGTGGTTTCTTTAAAAACAAATACAATACAAATATCCGGCGAAACACTTCCATTACTACAACTTGAAAAGGAACGATACACCATCAACATTGGAAACATACGCAACGGAGAAGGAAAAATATCTATCGATAACTGTGATATTTTAGTCAACGTGAAAAATGGAAAAGCACAAGTACCATTTAACCTCTTAGGCACTATGCGCCACTATAGTGGCTTTCGCGGATGTCATCTTTCTGTACGACGCGCCACTATAGTGGCTTTCGCGGATGTCATCTCTCGGAACGACGCGCCACTATAGTGGCTTTCGCGGATGTCATTTTTCTGAACGACGCGCCACTATAGTGGCTCACTCTACTAGCACACTCGCTCGCCGTTTAAATTAAATAATCGTTTTCATGTATTGTTTCACACTTGTTTCGCCTTCACATCGATTGATAATTGTTTTAACAATATACAGCCAGAATATACAGTCTTTTCTTTATCTGCCAGTGTCAGGTATGAATTGTTGCCTTTTATTGAAATAAATATACCATTTGATTTTAGTATACCAGATCCTACTTTTAACATGCCTTTTTAACACATCCTTATAATTTGTTAGAATCTTTAACATTAAAATGCCGCTTCAAGATAGAAAACGAAGAGCAATTTATTACAATTCAGGAAGCGACTCGGAAATAGAAAATAATATGAACAAAAACATGCGCGGTAGGAAGAATATAAAAAGATTGAGAATACTCAGTTCTTCCGACTCAGATGATTCTGATGTGCACAGAAAGGAGACCGTCAGAAGAATAATCTGGTCACATGAAAATTTGGAGCCGCAAGTACATAAACTTGATTCCCGAGATTCTGGCATGAGAACTCGGCTCAATCGATCGGCAACACCGATCGATTATTTCCAACTATTCTTCTCGGAAGATTTAGTTTCATTTATTGTGGAAAAAGACGAATGAATATAGGAAGTTCAAGAAGAACACTTCCAGGCGCTCTTTTATAAAAGCCCACGAAGGAGAAGTTACATTAAGTGATATATATAATTTGTTTGTAATTCGTTTATTAATGTCGCGGGTAAAGAAACTACATTTTTCAGAGTATTGGACAAAAGATAAATTTCTGCGAACTGATGTTTTCGGCAAAATAATGAGTAGAGAGAGATACAGATACGAATAATTGCTGTATGTATTATGTCGGTAGGTATGTATAGGATAGTATGTATGTACAGTGAATAAACACTGTATGTATTTAGGTATAATTTATAAATCGCTCCACCTTTGCCACGATGTCATAGGCGAGTAATAAAAACAATTGATCTTTTCATTGCTGTTAAGAAACTTGTTACTGTCATTGTTACTTGTTACTGTATAATTTAGTGCAAGCCTACAATGCTTCATTAAAATCAAAGTTAGAACGGCTACTACCATAGTGGATGTGCGCGCAAGATGTAAATCATCAAAATCTGGAAAACTGAAAGAGGCAATTTTAAAATGTTATACACTAATGGATTTGGAATAAAATGCTCGTCATTTTTTGTCATTATGAAAATTTCAATAAAATGAAAAATTAAGTTAATAAGTTTTTTTTTGTTATAAACAAACTGTATTTTGTTAAATTTTTTAACACCATGTTATTGTACATAAGAAACCATTAACCTCGACCATTAACAATTTTTTCGTATGTCTTTCCGTTTTCGAGATAGCCGTTTTGACCCAAAACTTCAAGGGGTGGTTTCACCCCTTAATCTCGAGTTACCGCAGCTAAGAAAAAATACGTGTCGCTTATTTTTGGCTGCTTTATAAGTGTACAAAGTTTCATCAAAATCGAAGCCGGACCGTTCGCGGACTTCCCTTGTGAGTCTAGAATTTGAACGATGATAGCTAACAACACAAGGCGGGAAGGGCCAAGGATGCAGCTACCACCGACTGACCCCATCTCTGCTCTATGGATCTTGCCAAGTGATCCGTTTTTGCTCTCAACAAACTCGTTTTGCCAAAATCCAAACACGGTTCATGTTCTAACGCCACTAATACGATGGCGAGTCTTTACGTCACTAATACAATCACGAGTAATTTGCAACCTTTGTAGACCTTCGCAAACCTTCGCAGAGGCAGTTCTTGGTTTCGCTCACGAAGGAGGGACTTATAGCGGGACCCACGGAAAGGGGACTGCTTGCTGTTCACGGGCACGTAGGTGACCATCCCACGAGCCATGAACTCTTCCGCCTCTTGTCTAAGGACAGTTTACTGTAACTCGTAGCCCCGTAAGGGCGTCGGATATGCTTCCTAGTCCTGTCGGACATGCGCAGTAAACCTTTATACCACCTTTAGTTTGGCCACTACTTCCAAGAACGGAGCCCGGAAAAATCCAGCAGCGCCACTGAGCGTTTCTAGTGGATCCGAGCCCTTTAGTTACGTCCTAGTATGTGGGAACAGGGGGTACCCCTAGTTCTCCCACGCTAGTCCGCATCCACGGGGAACCACGGGAAGGCGGGCTCGTTCGATGCACGCAAGCATCGCGCTCTGACCCTGAGGGCGATGGATTGTTGGGATTTGGTGTTTGGGATGGGTTTAGCCTCCTTCTTCTTCCTTTTCCTTCCTCCTTCCTTCCTTCTTTTCCCTAGCTATCGAGGGGGTCTTGCCGCGGCACGACTCCCGGCTGAAAACACCCCTTGTCGCGTGTTCCGGTATTTCCCCCTTTTCCGTCGCCTATCTGTCGAATCCCTTCACGTACAGGGATTCCTCACAGAACCCGGCGAAAGCAGAAAAGGCCTCTGCCGACGACACCAAGTACGGTGCCGCCTCTGGCCAGTTCCACTTGCCAGGTGGAACCAAATCCCGCAGAGATTCCCTCTGCGGGTCGTACAACGGGCAATCCAAGATGAAATGGCCCACGGTGTCCGCCGCACTGCCGCAGACGCAGATCTCGTTCTCGACAACGCCGTACGCCAATAGACGTGAACGGAAGTTGCCGTGACCTGTGAGAGCCTGCGTCGTGAAGTGATTCGATTTCAGCCAATCCGCTGCCTGTCTCTCCCTTATCCCACTGTAGAACGCGTATGTTGTGCGGCCCTTGTGGGAAGAGGTCCACGAGGATTGCCACATTTCTAACGCCTCCTCTCTTACGCGTGAAACCGCGTTTTCCAACGTTCTTTCAATTTTAAGTTGCCCCATCTGGGCGTCTTCTCCTTTTCTTAGGGCGTAAAGCGCCCTACGCTGCTAGAGCAGAATATCAATTGGAACCACACCGGCCACTACGCAGAGGGCCTCCCACGACGCGCGGCGATAAGCCGACGTCATCGCGATCAGGACCCGGCGCTGCATGGATCTCAGCTTGTCCAGGTCTTTCACGACGCAGAGGTCGGACCACCCGGCGGCAGCGTACGTCACTACTGGGAGCGTCACGCCTCTGTAGATCGCCGAGAGAGCTCCGAACCGGAGTCCCCATTGACATCTCGCCAGCCTAGCAAGTTTCCCGAACAACGACCCAACCTTGTCGATTAGGTACTGGCAATGGGTGCGCATACCCATGCCACTGTCTATATAGACGCCCAGATATTTGACCGCGTTCCTAAATCTGATGTTTGTACCTCCTATACGAATGGTTGGTTTCCTACTCGCAAGGTCCATCTTTGAGGAGCGGATGGCCTTACGTTTCCTATCGGGTCGGTCCCCTCCTCGTCTTCCTAGTCTTTTTCTTTCGATCCAGCCGCTCCGTAAGACAATTGCCTCGGACTTGCGGACTGAGATCTGCTACTTGGCCTCTTTGCACCAGCTGGAAACGATGTCAGCAACACGCTGACCCTCTATCTCCAGCTCGCGCCTCGTGCTTCCTCCAATTAGTACCAGCAGGTCGTCTGCATAGGCGACAAACCTGTCTCCTATCGACGCCTCTAGTTTCTGGAGGAGCTCGTCGAACATGAGGTTCCAGCAAGCGGGACCGAGGACGGAGCCCTGAGGGCACCCCCTGGTTGCCTGCTTGGATACCTCTGTATTGCCAATTTTGAGACTTACCCTGCGGTCGCCTAGGTAACTGTTCATTACTTCGAAAACGTTCCGCGGGCAGCCTCTTGCCTTAAGGACCTCTAAAACTAACGGCCACCAGACGTTGTCAAATGCGCCTGAGATATCGAAGAGCAGGGCTACAGTGTGGCGATGCTCGGAGGCATCCACCATGCGCCTAAGCTCGACGATTGCGTCCTCCGTCGACCTTTCTGGAGTGAAATCATATTGCCGTGGGGAGACGCACCCAGGTGCCAGACAGGTCTGGCTAATACGCTTCTTAAGAAGCTTCTCTAGAAGTTTCCCTATCACTGAGAGGAGACAAATGGGTCTGTAATTCTTCGGATCCTTCTCATCTTTTCCCTCTTTGAGGAGGGTTCTGAGGGAACCCTCCTTCCAAGTTGAGGGAAAGATGCCCCAGTGAAGGCATCCGTTGAAGAGCCGTACCAGCTGACCGGGTATCGCTTTGCAGGCCACCTTTAGCGCACGGACCTCGATGAGATCCGGCCCGGGTGCCTTGTTGTCCTTGAAGGACTTCACTGCCTCCACGACTTCCGCCTCCGTGAACGGGGCGGCGTTCGCGGTGCTGGGCGCGATGCGCGCATTCTCTCTGAGGACACGTTGGTCTAGCGTGCCCTCCTCCACCCGGTCATCGGGAACGTGCACATCCAGGAGCAAGCTGGCTGATTCGCGTGCATTCATGGTGTCTCTACTTTCTCGCCGGAGAGTGCTGAGCACCCTCTCAACTCGGACTTTTTCTGCCTGGAGCTTATATACGATTCCCCAGACGTCCGAGTTCCCGTTCGACGTGACAAAACGTCGCCAGCTGTCGAGTTTCGTCCGCTTCACCTTCTGCCTGTAGGTCCGCAAGGAGGTGCGGTACGCCAGTCTCTTTGAATGGCGAGCGGTTTCGTCTCTTTCTACCTGGAAGGCACGTCTTCGCCGGTATACGGCCTTCTTGAGCTTCGTGAGCTCTTTGGTCCACCACGGGTTGGACCTCCTAAACCTTCTTTTCTTGGGCATTGACGCCGCACAGGCACTTGTGATGACTCCTGTGAGCGCCTCCGCCGCCTTTTCGACGCTTTCCGCGGAGTCGAGCTCTTCCTCCCCTAGCCTCTGTTTTGATGTAAGCTGTTTCAGGCTTGCGGTGTACCGCTCCCAATCGGCCCGACGCGTGTCGAACCTAGAGCTTGCGGCTTCCCGTTCGCCTGTAGAGGTCTTGGGGATTCTTAGCCTGACATCCACGGCGTTGTGATCGCTGCTTACCCAGGAGCTTCGCACATTCCAGCCACCTATGTAGCTTAGGATGCTCCGTGACGCCAGGGTAACATCAATAAATGATGAGCCCCTTGGCGTCCAGAATGTAGCCTCCTGGTCAACGTCATTCACAACTTCCATGCCATGCTCGCGAATGAGCCCCTCTAATTGGGCGCCTCTTTCGTCTGTTCTCTGGGGACCCCAGAGTGACGAGCGAGCATTGGCATCTAGTCCAACGATTATTCTCTGCCCCCTCAGGCTATTTAGCACGTTCTCTAAGTGCCTGAGGTGCTTCTCTATTTCGTCACTGTACTGAAAGTAGCACGAGACTGCGTAGAAAGAGAAGCCTGGCGCTAGCACTTCCGCGCAGGAGCAGTGCGTTGTGCTGAGCTGCGAGATGAAGACGAGGTCGAAGCGTGGGTTGCAGACCACTACTGCTGCCCACGGGTGTTGCGCGCTCACGGCCGCCACCCTTGCTCCGCCTCCTAACCCACATACTACAGGACTCGTTGCTCCACGTCTGGCGTAAGGCTCTTGTAGTAGCAATACGTCCAGTCGCTTCTGCGCCACGAGCTCCCGTATTTCTCCTGCTACTACAACTGAACGTTGAGCGTTCAGCTGCATTATCCTCATTCCCGTGGTCGCGTTCGCGGGCACCTTTCCGTGGTGCTCCGTGCGTTTCGGTTTGCACGGCTGGGGGTTTGGGGGTTCCGCGTGCGCGTTCGTCTTCGTGTGGGATCGCTCTTGGCGCCTATTCGCGTGTCTAGTACCTAATTCCGTATTTCCCTGATCGTCTGACTCTACATGATTCTCTTTGAGAATCCCTAACGTCTGTTTGTTCTGCTCAGCCGGGTTTGCCACTTCCGGCCGGAGCATTGCATCGCACCTCACTAGGTGGACGCGGACGGCGCGAAGGCCGGAGCCAGTGCTGGGCCGCGCCTCTGTCGACGTCGCCAGCGGAGAATGGAGACGTCCGTACGCGTCCCGACGGTGAGCTTTCAACTCGGAAGAGCTTGTCATCGAGCGCGTCACCGGACGGTTCCGCGCGTCGACGAGAGGTGCTGCCTTCACCTTCCTCTTCCTTAGTTGGGTGGCTGCGGTGGTTGGGGCCCTTCTTTCCAACCGCAGTCTTCTCACCGCCAAGATGACCTCGCCCGACTCTGCCCCCGCCCGGAGATCCGAACGCAGGGGTATTTTACCTCCGGAATGCTTTAAGTTGAGCGAGGCCATAATTTTTGTGTTTTTGCGGCTGGATGATTTCCCTCCAGCCAGGGTGTCTCCGGTACCTGCAACTCAAAAGGATTATCCGGGTTCCTTGTCCTTCGACGTGCCCTCGTCGTCGTTTGCAGGTTGACACCTTGGAATGCCTCGCTCACAGCATGCCTCTTGGCCACTCCACCACACCGTATTTTGTATCTAAGTTCCGTGCTAGCTACCTTGGCCGCTCTAGCCGAGGCTGGTTTGTCCAGGTAGCTGCTTGTTCACTAAGGAGTCTTTCTTCCGGTGCTGCAAGCACGTGCCGGCGCCTGCCTGTCGTCGCGCGCGTCACTCCACGCACCTTTAGGGGTTCTCTCCCGTGGCCTTGGTTAGCCTGCATACGCTGGTGGTTTTTGCGTTCAAGCTTCTGGTTTATGGTTTATTTTAATTTTTCCCATTTCCATTCCCTGCTGGTTGCTGAGCCGGCTTGTATCGAACCCTTACGTGCCCTCTTCCGTTGGGCTCGATACTCGTCCGTCAATTTGTTGCTGGCTCTGCTTTAGCGTTCGAGTTTACCTGGTTTCCGCACAGCCTACACCCCCCGTGTTTTTGCCTTGTCCCTTTCTTGCCGCTTCGGGTAGGGTCTCAGCTGACGATCTTCGTCGTCGTGCGGTTACCGGTTTTCGGCGTTCGATGTCTGTTCGATTGGCTCGGCCTGCACCTTCGGTAACCCCGCGGCTTTGGTCTTCGTGTGGAAGATTTGGTGCTTCTCTGGGGTCCCCACTTCGCATGCAGGCTTTGCCCCAGCTTGGGATCTCGTGCCGCACTTTTGTATGTGCGTGCCACGGTATTACCACCTGCGCACTGCGTTCCGGGTCGGAGCGCCAGTTGCGTATTGCCTTCCTGAGTGCGCGCGCGCCTTCCTGACAGTCGCCGACTGCGTACTACCTCACCGGTGGTTTTTCCTTGGGCTCTTGGGGTTTTGGGGTTTTCTTAATTCCCGGTCTTGTAGTTTTTGTTTTCCTCGTCGCCCCGATTTCCGTTCAGGAACGGAAATGGCGGCGTTTTAGGGGGCCTGTGATGGCCTATTTGGGGCAGCGCTCCCCGTTTCCTCTCTTCTGGGGTTTTTCCAAGAGCCTTTCAAGAGCCTTTTGCTGCTTGGTTTGCTCCATGACACGCCACTCACCACTCATGCTCCTTCTCGTTGTCGTTCCGTCGTTGCCCCTCTGCCGACTTTCCGACTTTTCGACTTTTGTCTTGGTTTACTTTTACTTTTACCCACTTCGCTTTTCGCGATGTGTCCCACGTGTACGATGGGGGGGCTTGTAGCCTCCCCATCTATTTCCTTCTATTTCCTTTTCCTTTTCGCTTGCCGCTTTGCCGGCTTGGGACATGAGTGTGCTGTGGCGCGTGCATGGCCCACGTGTATAGTGGGAAGGCCTGTGGCCTTCCCATCTTTGTTTGCTTGCTCGTCTTGGAACAAGCCACAGCAAGCGCGATGAGGTCGCCTATTGCTTGCTGCCCCCCGGCTTGTTCCTCCTCCGCTACTGCTCAATTTACAATTTCTTGGGAGGGCCGCGGCCCTCCCTTTTCTATGCGCCATCACCTTCCCCCTTCGAAGTAACCCACGTGTATCGTGGGAGGCTTGTTGCCATCCCATCCTTTTTATTTATTTGCCGGTTTTGCCTGTTTGTTCAGGGTGGAACAAGTCACAGCAAGCGCGATGAGGTCGCTTACTGCTTGCTGCCCCCTTTGTACTTGTTCCTTTTCTTTCTGCTTACTAGCTTACTTGGAGGGCCCATAGCCCTCCTTTTACGGTGTGGTGTTGTTTCCAACAGATAGTTAGGGCAGTCGGAATGGCTCTACTGGAGGGCGAGCCACCTCCACCCCTGTTTTGCTCCTAGCTCGCTTTTATGGAAATCCGAAAAGGTTTCCGTTCCCTTTTATCTGGGGTGACAGTGGCTAGCCGATCGCTCCGCATTCCAGCTCGGAAGGGCGGGGTCGCTACTCCCCAGCGGTGCCTGCTCACCGTTCCGTGCCCTGTCTCCACTCTCACTTTCGATTTACCTGTCTAACTATCTTTCTTGTCCGTCCGTCTTAGTCGATTGCGCGCCTACTTCACGCTCTATCGGTCACGCTCTGTGGGTCTTCTCTTCCCTTCCTCTCCTCCTCCTATGTCTCGCAAGGTTTTACGCCTTAAATGCGGTGGCGGTTATTCGATTTCGTAAAGTTTTACGCCTTAAATACGATGGCGGCTGTTCGATGTTCGAATTCCGTAAAGTTTTACGCCTTAAATACGGTGGCGACTGTTCGATGTTCGAGTTTTAGGGAGTGTCCCTTGGGACGTCAGGTACTTCTACACCAGTTGGCAATAGAGGTTTCTCAGGCCTCTTAGGCTCAAAGCTTACACTTGTGCCAAACACGTTCGCTCCACCCACCCCCGCCTGGACGTCGTAACGCCAGGACGGCGGTGCACCCCTTCTTCAATGGCCGCGGTAACCGATCGCAATTAAGCGATCATGGCAATCACAGGCGCAACCGCACCTGGAAAGCACCTCCAAGCACGCAGGGCCAGGCCCCACGTGCCCGGGCAGCCAAAGTATAGGCGAACCTAGTAATGCTCAGGATTTATCCTGGAGATGGAGCTAAGTGATCTATGCCGCAGATACCTAAGGCTAGCTTCTAAGGAGTTACCCCAAGTCGTTTCGCCCCGTATTTTGGTTGATCTCACTTGGTGCAATAGCAACCTGACCAGCCACGAACACCCCCTTGTTCGCAGAGGCAGTTCTTAGTTTTGCTCTGAAGAATAGAGCTACTTATAGCGGGACCCACGGAAAGGAGTCTGCTTGCTTGTCCATGGGCACGTTGGGTGTGCATCATCGCCGGAGAAGAAACCGACGACCGCTGCCCGACCGAGCCATGGACTATCCCACCCTTGTCTAAGGACAGGAGCATATAACCCGGGAGACCGGCGGAACGCAGGAACACGAACAGTGAGAATCAACCATCGGCAGGACCTTGCGCTGTCTGACGGCACATTACCGAATAGTTGGCCGTGTGGTGACCAACTAGGCTTGCACGCAAAAATCGCGAGTAGTTCCTACGCGACGGCAATAAAAGAGGTGTGAAGGAGAGTTCCGAGTAGCGTTTTACTCGCCCTTACCTACTCCTTACCTATCCCCTCAACACGAATTAGGAAACAAATTTAATTCTCTTTTTACACAACTTATTTTGATTTAACACGATCGACCCAAATTCTAAGAAGAAAATTTTGCTTTACTTTTATTTTTATAACCGCGACATTGGAGACGAGGAATTAATTTTGCGTAAAAGTCAATAAATGGTAAGTTATAGTTTTAAAACCTTTGTTTTATTAACCCCTTAGCCTACAATATTGCCTCAGAGACGTTGTAAGTCGGCCGGGCCAAATGTAACCAAAATGTCTCAGACACGTTTTACGGCTGATCGGGCTAAAAGCGACTTAGTACACTCAATTCCTTCGCCGCATTCCGATCTGCAGACGTACTTTCTGAGAGATCTTGCAAAGTATAGTTACAAGGGGTTAATTATAACTGAAATATTTTTCGCCAGCCCTTACATAATGTCACATAATTCACCTATAACAAAAGCGAAGAGGAAAACGATCTCTTTGGATATTAAAATTCAAATTTTAGATAGTCTTGCAACTGGACAAGGTGCAACGTCTGTAGGAAAGCATTTTGGTCTACATGAAGCTACCATAAAAACTATCAAGAAAAATGAAGCTGCTATTAAAAAGTCTGTATGTTCTGAAACAAAGTCAAGTGCTAAATCATCATCATATACAAGAGATATTGTCAAAGAGAAAATGGAAAAAACTTTGGTAATATGGATAGAAGATAAATCGCAAAAAAAGAGTACCAGTAGACGGAAATGCTATCAAGCAAACAGCGTTAAGAATGTATAGACAGATTAAAGAAATGGAACCAGGCACTTCATCTGAGTTAAACAAAAAGTATGAATTTTCTTCAAGTACAGGTTGGATGACAGGTTTTCTCAAAAAAAAAAAAAAAAAAAAAAAAAAACATGCCTATCACAATATAAAAATTAAAGGTGATACTGCATCTGCAGATGAATCGGCTGCTAAAGAATTTCCGCTAAAACTTGCTAAAATAATTGAAGATGGAGGCTACACTCCTGATCAAGTTTGGAATGCAGATGAAAGTGGTCTTTTTTGGAAAAGAATGCCGAACAAAACTTACGTAGCAGAAGCGCAGAAAAGGACTGGTGGATTTAAGGTAGCTAAGGATCGTGTGACCTTGTTATTTTGCTCCAACGCTTCAGGAGATCGTATGTTGAAACCATTGCTTGTAAATCGCGCCCTAAAACCACGTTCAATGAAAGGTGTAGATTTGAATAAATTGCCAGTTCACTGGATGGCAAACAAAAAAGCTTAGGTTACTACAGATATCTTTACTGAATGGTTTAATGAATGTTTCGTCCCAGAAGTTAGACGCTATATGAACGTCAAGGGTCTTGAATTTAAAGTTCTTTTGATCATAGACAATGCACCCGGCCATCCGGTCTTAGAACATCCAAACGTATAATTTTGTTTTCTGCCACCTAATACTGCATCCTTGATACAACCGTTAGATCAAGGTGTTAGAGCCCATTAGCGAGTTACTAATTAAACGCGACCAGGTTTATGATACGGACGTGATTCTTCGCTATTTTTGAGATTAAGATTTCAATACGCGTCTTAATGTTTCTTTCACTTAATTTTCCTTATTGTCAGGAACACTTCAAACCCCGAACAAAGGTAGAGGATTTGGAGTTTCTTCCTGCGTCTCAATAGCAATTGACGTATCGTAAACCCGCGCTGACTCGAGTCAGGTCAGCGCAGGCTATCGGGCTCCTCATACTGGGTTTTTCCATAAACCCAGTGACGAGTCCGCGATCTGACCCTTTAGGAGCGGGGCTGAGGGCATAAAAATCATAATTTTTGAATGTGCGAGAGCTTTTTCTGAGCAGTAACCAGTAACTATTGACATTGAAAATTAGAAAAAGATTAAACATTGTACTACCCGGTCCGTTATTAAACTAACACGCATTTTAACTGTCGAAAGTATAAATCGTTGAGAATTACGTCTTTAAATTTAATTCGTCAACACCGCCGTTAAAACCATCGTCGGGATATAACACTATTATAGATCTACACTTTCAACTAGACGAGATTCTCAATACAATCATATTAGCGAAGCAAGGAATCATTAATCCGCAAATTATAGACCATGAAATCTTTATACAAAATTACGCGAAAGCATTGAAACATAAGGTATTCAATACAGTTATAGAATCGGAAACAGAAAACTTCCAATATATTCTTGATATTTCCACGCTCAGTGTAATAACTATTAGAAACAGAGTATTCTTTAAAATTTCGATTCCACTACTTTTTGGTTTAG
This sequence comes from Anthophora plumipes, assembly GCA_951804975.1. Classification (NCBI taxonomy): domain Eukaryota; kingdom Metazoa; phylum Arthropoda; class Insecta; order Hymenoptera; family Apidae; genus Anthophora; species Anthophora plumipes. The sequence continues at coordinate 9,187,246 of OX638120.1, read as the reverse complement.
AATGGGATATAGTGCAAGTATACCCCATACCAAAACGGATGCTTTGTAATACCTCTTGTAGAACATCCAATCTATTGTCATAGGCGAAGACGAAGAATTTTTGTTTTTAAAAAAAACTTTTTATTCGCAATACTTAACTACTACACTGGATATATGCACTTAAACACTATGTGTATACAATATATATACACTGATTGACTCGGAATAAGAATAACAGGATGAATGTTTCTTGAATGAATGATTGCTCCGCTTGTCGCGTGCCTCTTTTATACCTTGACCTATCGCTTATTTCGTCTGGGATGCTGCGTAGCCTTTCCTTATCTTTGTTTAGTCTAGTTCCGAATTGCGTTTCACCTTGAGGCAGGTCACACTATTTAATTTCTGGACTTAACTTCATAAGTGTTGATCAAGAATATATAGATAAAATGTGTAAAGTTAAGTTAGGAATCACGATTTGTAAACAAACTCAACCGATTCACGATAGAAAAGTTCAACATGATTATAACGCGGAAATAATTAACTTTCAGAACACAGTTTGTAAATTCTCTATATTTAAGATTCAAGATATAACTTTCATACCGCTTAAAACAGAAAATCATTTTATCATTATACCCGCGAGACCAATAGAAATCTCAGTATTGTACGAAAAAGATCACGAAATTAGAACATTAGAACAAGCTTCTCTAATAGCAACCATAGAAGCCTGCGACATACATATTGCATGGAAGTAACCATATGAAGATAGGACAACAAAGTGTAAACATATCCTATGATTTGCATATCAAAACAGTTCCGATTAGCAATAACACTGAACTATTTAACCTATTAGATACACTTGAACATGTACCTAAGATTTTTGATAACGAAAACTCTTACACAAGTAGTTTGAATCAAATAGACGATTCACTTTTTCAAATTAATTATGAACACAGAATCAAATCAATTAAAAGATGGACTATTTTTATACTCCAAATCACAGGATACGTATCTTTAGGATTAATAAGTATCTACGGTTTAAACAAGATCGGATTTTTGAATTTGTTAAGTAAATATATTCCAAAGCGTATATGCCTCAATATATGTTGTAATCAAGTGAAGTTTAGACAGAATAATTCACGACCACTAGCAGTATCAGCACCCTTAGAGACCATGCCCCTTAAGTTATTTTATTAGTTAACAAAATTTTCGCATTTGCCAGATAAAAATATCCATCTTTGGCATCATATTAGATTTTAACTGTATATAGGGTCATTTTAGGTTCATGTTTAACAGGCTTTTTTCATTATTTTTACAGGTTTTGCCTTTTTTTCTATAAATTTATTAAATTGCAAATTGGATTTTACAGACTTCTACTGATTCAGTTTAGTATAAATATCTCATTTTTAGCATTTTTTGGTCAAAATTGTACCTAATTTTACGTTATGACAAATAGACTGTCTCGCCATATTAGTATCGTGTTTCCACTTGCGTAATTCATTTTCCGCTCTTAATTACAAGCAATATAGATAATTATATGCATACCTATGAAGTTAGGTTAGGTTTTTAAATTAATTATTTATTAATAATCTAAAATATTTGCGAGTAACACTGTGGCCTCGCACCGATACAAAATCGCGTTGCCTCGGTGCTTCTGGCTACGCTGCACGACAAATTAATGTTATGCAGCAGATTGTTATTGTCAGTAGACACTAAGCTAAGATACTAGTGGTTGTCTCGATATCGTCGTTTGAAAACCTGGTTGAAACGCGGTTTAAACTAGATAGAAAACTTTCTCTTGCACGAAGAGCCACGTGTACTCTTACTTCGTTGTCTCACTAACTAAGGTAACACCCTGACGCTCACTGTCGCTCTGTGTTACCTGAGTACCGATCACTGACTGTACGTGATGTACTCTTTATTGTACTTATGTTGTACTGATTGAATGTCGTACTTATGTTGTACTGAACTGCTGATCTTTACTTGTACTTCTGTTGTACTTGACTGATTGTACTTGACTGATTGTACTTGACTGATTGTACTTGACTGATTGTACTTTACTGATTGTACTTGACTGATTGTACTTTACTGTTTTTACTTGACTGTTTTTACTTGACTGATTGTACTTGACTTATTGTACTTGACTGTTTTTACTTGACTGTTTTTACTTGACTGTTTTTACTTGACTGATTCGCGAAGGGTTTCTGCCTATATTTATACTTCTCAGAGTGCCAAAGCAAAGCAGTAATAGGTGGATTTCTTTAGGTGGGAGACGAAACTCCAAAACGTTCCGATTGGTGCGGGTGCAGTAGGAACTTTTCCCAAATTTCAGAAGAAAGGGAAAGCGCGGTGGTGCGCTAATGAGAAAAATAGCCAAAAAGGTTACGGGACATGATTCGAGGCAGGTAGGCTGCCTCGAGGGTTCGCGGTGTCCCGTGGCGAGGAAAATTAAAACGTGAAATTACCAGTAAGGCGTTAACGATCATAGAACGGGACTGCTCTAATCGAGTGTTTTTCCGTCTATTTCGTGAACAGCCTTTTGTGTCACTGAGCGTTAATCAACTCATTTGTGACAATGCTTTTGAATGTCTTGACCGTTACGCGGTCGAACAATGTCCTCATTAGGAGAAAAAGAAAACCTTGGCAATCTGAAGAAGCAGAGAAATATAATAGCATGTATATTCCGTCGGATGGACGGAACAAACACCTCAGGGGCCGTGGTGCTGGCACGAGGCATTTGGCTATATCCTGTACTGTCTACTCTTAAGGAGTAGCAGTAGACTTCCAGGGTACAAAACCCTGGTTAGTACAACCCCCCAGGGTACAACCCCCCTGTTGGGTATAACAAATTAAGCAATAACAAGGTGTTCGTAGGCCTACTTTCTAGCGTCCTGCTGCCAAGTGATCTGCCTACGATCTTGGAAAAATTAGGAACGGGGACCCCTCAGGGAGGCGAACTTAGCCGCACAAAGTGCGTTCTCAGGGAAGCCACGCGAAGGCGTCGCCCCAGGCCGATAGGCCTGTCCCGCGCCCTAAACACACAAAAGTATGGTTAGGAATCGCACCGTTTGGTGTAAAAGGCCAAACGGGCTAATTCATTCAATTCAGCTGGCAGCTGCTTCGTCTTAGGTTAAAATCCCTTAAAATTTCGTGGTCTTGCGACCGTGTCTTAAAGCATGCTGTTAGGTTTAAAATCACGCTCCACCCCATTGGGCTTGGTCTTAGTTTAAAAGCTTTAGTCGGTTATATAAAAATACTGCATGCACTCAGTATATCAAATAAATAATAAATAAATAAATAAATAACTTAGCGATCATCTTATGTGATCGTAATCGATAAACATGTTCGCCGTTTCAATCGACGAACGGAGGGCAATCATTGAAGCCGTCAGCATATCCTTTTGCTTGAGCCCTAGGAGCTTCAAGTTAGATTTGGTGCTCTTTGGCATTGCTCCTCTGTATCCAACCACGATAGGTAACACTTTTGCCTCCGTCCCATTTAACTTGATCTTTATTACTTCTGCGGTATCTTTGTACTTGTACTCTTTCTGTTTGTACGCCTTGTTCAAGTTATCTTGGTCTTCATACCGCACGGTGACGTCCACGACGTAGACCCTATCTTGGTCCTTAATAACCAAATCGGGTCGTTTGATCTCGCCAAGGACGTTTACCGCCGGTTCTTCGAATACCGCGCAATGGCGGGGCAAATTTTGCACAACCATTTTGGCTATTTTGTTGTGCCTTTTAATTCTAAGTGGTTTGGTATGGATGCAGTTGCCTAGTATGTGCCCTAGGGTCTCAGCCTGGACGCCACATCTTCGGCACATCACATCCATATCCTTTTTGGCTCGATTTAGTGCGACTCTTGTACCGAAGGTATTCGTTCGCAACTTAAGTGCGTCCAGGTATCTAGACGGCTTCAACAGGTCAGGGTAGTATACCCATCTGTTTCCAATTGTGTCGCTAAAGAACTCTTTTATACCCTGACCTTGGGAGACTTGTAATTTCCATCTATCTGTATCTTTCTTTTTGAGCGATACACGAGCAGCCTCGATGTCTTCCAACGTACAGGGCCACTGTAGACCAATCGAATTGGCGTACTTACGCACTATACCTTCTTGACCAGTACTTGCTCTTGCTACTATTCTGTCTTTGGAGTCTTTCATCTTTAAATAGCTTCTGATTTTTGCAATTTTCACGATCCCGAGATGCCCGAGTTGGTGTGAATGCGAAAAAGGTGAAAGAAGAAATAAATGAAGTATGAATGTAATTTAAGGCGCAAATGTAATTTAAGGCGTGAATGGGTATGATCGAAAAGAACGAAAGCGTTATAAAAATAAAAAAATAAATTTAAAAAAAGAGGAAGAAAAGAAAAAGGAAAAAGGAAAACGGGAGGGGAGAAAAAAGAGGGAAGGATAAGAGTATAGAAAGGCGTGGGAATAAGTATATCCTGGCTCAGGGGTACTTTCCCCTAAGGCCCGGGAGGGTATAAAGGGAGGCCTCACCCGGGTGGGTTGGCGAGTCTTTCGCTGACCACTGCCCGGGGTGGAGGTCTTCTGGACCAGAAATTAATAGGAGTAGTAGAGAGGGGGATGTCCTCCCCATAATCCTTTCGTCCAGGGAACCCCGGGTGGGGGTGGGGGGAAGGTGTATAGTATGGTACCCCCCCCCGGAGGACTTAGTCTCCCGACCAAAACCTCGGGCGACGCTATGCGTCGCCACCGCCATTACGCCACGGTAATAAACCGATGTTTATTACATCGCCACCGTGGCGGTGTAATAAAGTGTGTTCCTGTGGCTCCGCCATAGACCGCTTCGCCTAAAAAAAACTAAATGTAATAGGAGCCCACTTCGAATTAATCCATGCCAAAAACTAACACATGGGAAAGACCCACCTAAACGCAATAATAGAAGCCAGAACATCTGCCTTAAAAGAACAATACAGCAAAGAAACTGACGATCACAAGACCATAACAAACTTCACCAGAAACTCCACAGTCTATAACCCATCAATAGAAAATGCCAAACACATTTTCACCACACAAAGAGCAATTAGAAATATACTAAAAAAACTCAACAACAAAAAGACAGACAGCTTCGACAGGATTCCAAACGCAGTACTTAAAAAACTTCCAGGAAAACTAATATACATATCTGTACACAATATTATTCAATAACGCCATAAACAACAGCTACTTCCCCAAGGCATGGAAATCAGCCAAAATAATAGCACTAAAAAAAAAAAAAAAGAAAAAGACGATAAAAACTGCAAACTACAGACCGATAAACCTACTTCCCAACATTAACAAAATATTTGAAAAAATCCTTCACAAAACAATTACCACTCACACAGGCAAACACCACATAATAGCAAAACATCAATTCGGATTCCGGACCAAAACCTCTACCACACACGCCATAAACAAACTCACGTCAGACGTAAACGAACCTCTAAACGACAACAAGTGCGTAGGTGCCTGTCTTATAGACCTTGAGAAAGCATTCGACACAGTGTGACTCGAAGGACTACTATACAAATTAGATAAATACAAATTTCCACATCACCTAACCAAAATCATCTGGAGCATGATACAAACAAAAAATTCATAGTTCAAGAAGGGGAACACAAATCCTCAAAAACATTCACGGTCACAAACGGACTACAACAAGGTACAGTCACATCACCAATCCTATTTAACATCTACACAGCAGTTCTACTAAACTTATTCGACTTAAACACAGAAAGCATAAAAGCAATAGCTTTCGCCGACGACCAAATAATTTACTGCACGAGAAAAGACTCCACAATAATCCAGAAAACACTTCAATCACTTTTCGAAAAAATAAACAATTACTATGCAAACTGGAAATTTCACATGCCACGCATGTTCTTAACACACTGTTGGCGGGAAGGGTATCAACCCTTACCGGTCGTAGGTCACTTCTCACGTGACAATAGTATTGGGTTGAAAAGAAAGTTCGTAGCGTTTTCTAAGCAAAACTTTAAGACAAAATTTATATTTTTGTACATAATTTTATTCTACAATGTATTTGCCACTTTGTTCTATCACTTTTTGCCATCTATATGGTAGCTTGTGGATACTATTCTTCCAGAAAATGGCGTCTTTCTGGACAACGAACTGATCCACGTAGTCTTTGCAAGCTTCCATGGAATCGAACTTTTTTCCATTCAGAAACTTTTGTAGAGATCGAAATAGGTGAAAATCTGATGGTGCCAGATCAGGTGAATATGGTGGGTGAGGAAAGACATCCTACCCAAGCTGCAATAACTTCTGCCTGCATTGTATGGAAACATGGGGTCTGGCGTTGTCGTGTTGGAACACGACGCCTCTTCGATTAGCTAATTCCGGTCGTTTTTCGTCGATGGCTGCTTTCAATCAGTCCAGTTGGTTATCCAGTATACATCGGAATTTATCGTTCTGTTATGCGGTAGGAGCTCGTGATACAGAACACCTTACCAATCCCACCAAATGCATAGCATGACTTTTTTCGGGTGAAGACCGTCTTTCGCCGTGGTTAATGGTGACTCATTTTGTTTTCCCCATGACCTCTTTCGCTGCACATTGTTATAGAGGACCCACTTCTCATCACCCGTGATTCTCGTTTTAAAAATGGATCATTTTCATTCCGCCTCAGGAGTGAATCGCTTATGGATATGCGATCCATTAGGTTCTTCTCCGTCGAGTCGTGCGACACCCAGACGCCGTAACGACTTACGAACCCCAGGGCCTTCAAACGTGCTCCGCCCACCCAAAAACCCTCAGACAAGGGGGCTAAAAAAGGGGGCGGAGCCGGTGGGAAGGCCGGGCAGCGCAAGGCCGCGCCCGCGCCACAACGATTGGGGCGCGTCCCCCGGACGGCGGCGGTCACATTAACCGTCCCCCCGGGGGCCAACGTCACATACGCCGAGGCTATATCCTCCGCCAAAAGGAAGATTCACCTGGCGGAGGTCGGGATATAGGCCGTGCGCTATAAGCGTGCGGTGACCGGGGCGCTGCTTATGCAGATCCCCATTCCGGAGGGCGCGGCCAAGGCAGATACCTTGGCCACAAAGCTGAAGGAGGCCCTAGAGGGGACGGGGGTTAAAGTTACCCGTCCTTGCAAGAGGGCGGAACTAAGGGTGACGGGGTTGGACGACTCCGTCACCCCAGCAGAGGTGGCAGATGCCATCGCGGCAGGGGGAGCTGCCGGCCGGAGGAGGTTAGGACGGGACAACTACGTTCCGCCCCCTCCGGCCTTGGCACCCTCTGGGTGTCGTGCCCACTCCTGGTCGACAGCACGGTGGTCAAGGGAGGAAGGATCAGGGTGGGCTGGTGCAGCGCCCGCGTTGAGGCGCTGACCGCCCGCCCCTTACAATGTTAACGCTGCCTCCAAGTGGGACATGTAAGGCAGCGGTGTACAGCGGAGGTGGACCGGAGCGACCGTTGCTACAATTGCGGCGATACCGGCCACACGGCGGGCAAATTCCCCGCGGAGGCGCCTAGTTGCCCGCTTTGTGCGGACCTCAGGCGACCCGCGGGGCACAGACTGAGCAAGTAAGGCTTGCTCCCCACCTACCCGGAAGAGGAATAAGGGGGCGGTGAAGGCGCCCCCCACTGGCCAACCGGCGAAGAGGGTGGAGCTGAAGAGGCCGCGGGAGGGCACACAAGGGCGGGCAACGCTGGAGCGGTGTCTGTCCGAGCAGAGTGCCGAACACTTGGCAGCAGCATTGGCGGAAGAAGAGGCAGTAAGAAGAGGCCGATCAGGACAGGCGGTGCCTGTCCGAGAAGAAAGCCCGGGGGAGGCCATGGAGACTAACTAAAATTCTCCATGCGTCTCCTACAAGCCAGCCTCAACCACTCCCGCGGGGCTCGAGACATGTTTTGTCACACCCTGCGGAAGTGGGGGGTTGCGTTGGCGGTGGCGGCCGAGCCCCACTCCATCCCGGACCACTCTTCGTGGTTCGGGGACGTGGGCAACTCGTTCGCCATCGTTAGAGGCGAAGTGCCAGGCGCCCCGCCGGTCACACTCATGGAGAATGGGCGGGGCTACTTCGCCGTAGAATGGGGGGAATACGCGGTGGTAGGGTGCTATGCCCCTCCCTCTCACAGTATTGTTGAGTTTGAGGAATTGCTGGGTGAGGTGGGCGCCTTAATTCGGCAATGCCAGCCTCGTCCAGTACTCGTCCTGGGGGACTTTAACGCCCACGCAACTATGTGGGCGTCCCCCAAGACTAATGCGAGAGGGGGGGCGGTGCTTGATTGGGCAGCGGAGCTGGAGCTCCGTCTAGTCAACAGAGGCTCCACGGCCACGTGCGTGCGGCCACAGGGTTCGTCCATCGTGGACCTTACGTGGGCGTCGTCCTCGGCCGTGCGTCGTGTGGCGGGGTGGAGGGTGGTCGAGGAGGCGGAGACGTTAAGCGATCATCGCTACATTGCTTTCTCCGCCTCCGGAGCCGCCCAGCAGTCAGGGGAAACCCCGCCCCCGCTGCCCGAAAGGAGTCCTGCCACCGCGCTGGGCGCTTCGGCGCCTAGACAAGGACGTTCTGATGGCGGTTGTCCACGTCGTGGACTGGTTTCATGCTGGGACCAGTCCCGTCGACGCGAGGGAGAGAGCCGAATGGTTCCGGGGTGTCATGACAAACGTCTGTGACGTGTCGATGCCCCGGTCCCAACCCCTCCCTAGGCGGGCTGCCCACTGGTGGTCTCGCGACATAGCGATGCTGCGCACCGAATGCATCGCCGCGAGACGCCAGTGTCCGCGCGCCCGCAGGAGACGTCAGCGCGACGAGGCGCAGATAACCCAGCTGGAGGGAGCCTACAAGACTAAGAAGGCGGCCCTTCGGCAGGCCATCAAAAAGGCCAAGGTCCAAGCATGGTCGGAGCTCCTTGACTCTCTCGACCTGAACTCATGGGAGCGGTCGTACCGGCTAGTTCTAGGCCGGCTACGCCCCTACGTTCCCCCGGTCACGGAGAACCTGGACCCCCGAGTACTTGGGCGTGTGGTGGACGCCTTATTCCCCTCCTCTGAGAGGAGTACGGCTTCATCACACCCACCCGAGGAGACGACGGATCAAGCCTGGTCCGTTGAACTGGAGGTAACAGAGACGGAGCTAGGGGATGCAATCAGGAAGGTGATCAGCAGCTGCTCACGGGGCTTGGATGCTTTGGGGAGTACCTGTGCCGCATAGGCAAGGAGGCGACGGCACAGTGTCACCACTGTGGCGAAGGAGTGGACACTCCCCAACACACACTGGAGGAGTGTCCGGCTTGGTCCGGCCAGAGACGGACCTTGCGGAGCATTGTGTGTGCGGACCTCTCCCCTCCAGTCTTGGTACAACGAATGCTGGAGGAGAGGGCCCAATTGGATGCTGTAGCCTCCTTCTGCGAGGACGTCATGAAGCAAAAGGAGGCCGCGGAGCGGGTCCGAGAACAAACGGATCCCGCGAGGAGGGCGTTGGGGCGCGGTCGCGGAAGGGGCAGGGCTTTGCTCGACCCCTCGCGCCGCACCCCACATAACGCGGATGTCGGCGGCGCTGTCCAACAACCTTAGCGCCGCCGCCTCCAAAGAGGCACGGTGGCCTCCCACCCTCCTGCCAGTCTACAGGGCCGGGGGGTGAGGACCACGGTGTCGCGGGCGGCTGGGTGGGGGCCCAACCGTCAACGAACACGCGATCCCGGGGTGGAGCGAAACGGGGTGCTGCCCTCTCGTTCCGCCGAGAGAAGAGGAGAAGATACGGAGGAGGGCATCCTCCCGAGGAGTGGGACACGAGACAACGCGTGGGGGGCTCCGGAAGCATGCCGCTGGCGATTCCCGGAACCCCTCTCCCTGATCAGGGAGACGCGAGTTGAGAGCAGCCGTGGGGGTTTTAGTGGGTCCAGTGCCACACTACCCCCCCCCCCCCCAGGGAGGCGGGGTGTCCATGAGGATTTCCCCCACGTAAACAAAAAAAAGGGCCTTCATACGTGTCACAACGGTCGTGTGAGATACGTGGGCTATCTCTGCGATGTGCCGTGTTGTTTGCCGTGGATTGTTTTTAATTAGAATTCTGATGAGATCGTCATCAGCAACTAAAGGCCTACCAGAACGTTCTCGGTCTTCCAAATCGAACTTGCCGCTGTTAAAGCGAGCAAACCATTGCCGTGCGGTACTTTCAGCTACAGAACCTTCCCCATAAACGGCAGAAATTTTCCGTACTGTTTCTGCAGCGTTCTTTCCCTTTCGGAAATAAAAAACTAACAGATGACGAAAATGCACCTTATTTTCTCCCATCTTTACACTTCAATTAGGTAGCTGTAAAATTGACAGATTCAAAAAAGACTTGCACAAAGAGACGCGTTGAAACATAACCTTTAATAATATGTGCATAAGTCTTTTGTTTTACTCACACATCGAACAGACACACGCATTCGCCGCCACCTACTTGAAAACGCTACGAACTTTCTTTCCATCCCAATACTTTGTCGCTGCGGTCGCACGTCACGTGGGAGGTAACAACGAGTGAACCTATCAAAATTCGCGCTGTGTGAAATGCGGGCACGATTGACTTGTGAGTTAAGCATCAGCAACGGAGCAATTGACATCTCCACTGATATATCACTGCCTTTTGTATTCAATTTTTAATATACCGAGCCCAAAAATGAACAAAGAAAATTGTAGAAATTTCAATAGTGATGATAGCAGTGAAAGTTTCGAAAACAGTTCTAAAAATGCTGTTCATTCTAGTGATGAGACTAGCAGTCCGATATTATTGCGTCATAAGAAAAGTTATGCCCATAAAATATTCAAGTGACGAAGAAAATGATGTAGAAATAGAAAATGTTGATAACTTAGACGATGATTGGATTGAAATCGAGAGTGATGATGATGATCTTATAATACTGAAGATTTTTCGCATATTTACCGAAACTAGCTACAAAATAGTGAGAATCGCGTATGAAAAGCTAGCGACCGATAAGGGTTAATACCTTTTTCACAGACTGGCGCCGATCGGCGGGTCGGGTATTAATACCTTTTATGCAGAACGTACGCTAAGTGTTAGTAAAGCACATACCAATGCTTGTTTTTTTTCATTTAATGAATATTTTGTTTTGCACAACTCTTTGTAAGCAACCTTCAGGTTGTTTTGGCATACCATAGATCCGGTCTTGCTCTTCATCCTAAAAAAACAATCCAAATACGCGTATGCATTTCCTGGTGCAATAAATGAATTTTAAAAGAGAAAGGAACCCAGATATTTTATTTCTTTATTAGAAAATTGTTCGAGGTCTGTTCCGTGGCATACCTACGGGACCTTGGCCATAAAAATACGTTTTCTTTGGCCTTCCTTTATTTAACATTTTCACTCACAATAAGGCTCCGCTTCATAGCTTCATTGGAGTCTTGAATAGCACGGGTGGCTCGCAATTTGTACAAGGACAACATCCGACGTTTTAGAACAGGCAGAATTTTGAACGGAAATTCCTTCCAATCGTTCAGTCTTATCGTAACACTCTTACGGTTTGTTGCAATTTTTCTAACAAATTTTAACGATTTATCGGAGCCATTAATTACTTTATTTAAAATGGATTTTGAAAACTACGAGAGTGATAATGACGTGTTCGCAGATAATTTATCAGCACATTCGGGTGAAGAAGATTCGTCAGAATTTGATAGTGAAAGTGATTTCAGTGACGACGAAATATTTGTACGCACAAGAAATCGGGTGCTTCCGTTACAATTTAGCGACTCTGAAAATGAAGATGAAGAAATAGCAGTGTCAAGGCGTATCCTGTAACAGGGTTTATGGCACCAACCAAGTGGTCACGCGTTGCAGGCAATGGCTTTTTAGAAGTAAACAAAGAGCGTTTACTGCGTTGCCTGCAATCAGCTCTAGGACCCCAGATGTCATAAATCCTGGAATCTCCAAAGGGCTAAAGTGAAAGTGGCTTCGCGTCCTCAGCTGTGGGCCACTTGGGGATGACGAAGTCCAGGCCCCGCGGAGGTTCCACAGGATTCCAGGAAACCGTCCACCCAACACCCTCTCCGGTCATTGTGTACCCCTCCCTAAGTCAGCGCGCTAAGGGCGAATTGGAAGAAAGTACAAATGCACTGGAGCAAAGCTGATTGGCAAAGAACATATTTCGGAAGGGCCAATCAGCTTTTTTGTCGTTTTGCAGGGTCTCCGCGTCACTGGGACCACGGAGACTCCGCAGATACCTTTGCATCATCGAACAAGAAACATTGAAAATAGCTGCACCGCGCAAGTACTAACCGCTTGACAGTTTTGCCCGAACTGCACTCGGGCGTGACATTTTCCCGTACACTGACGATCCCGAGTCTCGTTCGGGCAAGTTTTGTTTTAACTTTTAGCTACAATGTAGATAGTGATTTGCTCGAGTATTTAACGTCGCTTGTTTCTCAATAGTTTTTATTTTCAGTTTTATTTTACATTATTAGGTTCCCAAAATGTTTGAGTTTGATTATGAAAGTTATGAGGAAATATTGATAAATGAATCAGACAACGAAAGTGATTTATCAGAATTATCGGAAGATGATTCTGAATTAGAGAATGAAGATGTATCTTCATTCAGAAAATTTTGTGAAATAAATATAGAAAATTTACCACCTCCTCCGCCAAGGTTCCCTTTCGATAATACACCTGGTGTAAATTTGCAATTTGATAATGATGGTGAGGGGACAATATTACGTTATTTTGAATTTTTTTGGAATACAGAAATCTTAGACTTGATTACAACTGAGACTAACCGATATGCAGCTCAATGCAGTAATGGAATTTTGAAAAGATTTTCACGTTTGAAGGAGTGGAAACCAACAGATAATGATGAAGTCATGGTGTTTCTTGCTCTTCAAATTCTGCAAGGTATTATAAATACAGTGGGTCCAAAAAGTATTTGTACACCTAGTTTTTTTGCAATAACTTTCTAAAAACAAATAATACACGGACAAAAACTGTTTCTGGTACTAGCCTCTTATAAACAGGTACAAATATAAAGATTATAACAAATATAAAAATTTAAGGGCAAAAAAAGTATTTGTACACTTATAATTCTATTGCTAAACTTTGACATACCCTCGTGACATTGATCAAAATGTAAACATTTGTTTATTTACACATTGGTTTCGATCTGCTCACGACGTTAGTACGTCTGTGAACAACGTAGAGAAACCATGGCAAGCAAGAAAAGTGAAATATCTGTATCGCTGCGAGATCGTGTGATTTTTCTTCGGAAAGGTGGGGAAAGTAACCGAAAAATTGGCAAAGCTCTAAATTTAAACTTCACAACAGTGCAATATATTGTTAAGAAGTATGAAGAAACAGGAAGTACGGACGCGAAGTGAAAAGTGGACAAAGCAGACGAAATGCAGAAAAATAAAAAGCCAACCACATCAAGTGTTGAAACAAGAACCAGTGTTGCGTCTTGTACATACATCGAACAAGCAATATGTTCGAGAGTGGTGGCGCTAAGTTGTCGCTGGTTCGCTGATGTTGGTTTGATGGATAGTGTGATGTTGGTGAAGATAAAGAGTGTCACACGTATTTCAATAATATATTTTAGAATAAATTATTTGGTGATATAATCAATGTCTTAGTGTGGTGTGCGTGTGAATGTTGATCTTCATATAATTATTAATGTCATTTTGAAGGTGTTGTGTCGCTATTTATATTAAAAGTGGATGTGTGGGAGATGATGGTGTGTGCCAATTAGATCGCGACTACCCTTCGGACAGTCCTCCAGGACCCTAGCATACCGCCCATCCTGGAAGTCCCAGTTGGCAGGGTGGTGGTATGTCGCGTTGGCGGGGGCATAGGGTCCAAGGGTAGCTTGCTCGTAATGGGGCTTGAGCGGCCAGGGTGACGGGGAAGGTTTTATGGCGTGGCACTAATTATCGACTGGTCACGAGTGGGCACCAGGAAGACATATGGCTCGTAGAAACTTTATGCTGCTACCTCCATAAATGCTTCCTGGGCCTCGCTGCCAGATTAACCAGTTAAGTATGTTTGACGACTATATCCGTCATGGAAGAATGGCAGAATTTTATGTTATGACGGCTATATCCGTCATGCGTAAAATTTTGTTACAATTTGATATTTAAATTGTAATTCTGGCGAAAACTAAATTATATTCGTAAATTTTAATATGTTTAGAATGTTTAGGGGTCAGGACGAAATGAAATAAACAAATGAAAATTATAGATAATTTGAGTTGGATTTCTAACTTCCTGAGAGCTAACTCGTAAGCACTGCAGTAACACTGGATCTTTGATTATCCCGATTTTCATCTTGACGTGTCATAACCAAAAAAACAAAGTATATTAGATTCTCCATCTGCGATGATGTCCGCGCTGTCTAACCTCTTTTTTTTACCGGTTAGTTTTCGGAGAATTGGATGAATTTGGACGTTGCATGGCGGCACACCTGAAGTGTAGGCCGCGATTAGAAGCCCCCACTTAGGTTTACGAGCAGCCGCGATATCCGTTCATTGGCTCCTACGCGTGCCACCCCCCCCCCCCCCCCGCCGCTAATATAGATAACAGGAATGTAAACCTGTTCCCATTTGCTTTCTTGTCTTTTGTATTGTATTGTTTGCGGCGTTGACTACTTGCTCATTTGCCGTCTTGTCTTTTGTCATTTGATTTTTGATATCTCGAAGCGACGTAAAGTGCAATGTAAGTATTTCAAGTGCCTAATTATCATAAAGTTATCCAGAAAAGTTTCGTAAACCACTATTTTTTTTATTCTTAGCATATTTTATCCCCAAAATGGGTGATTCCTCCAGTGACGATGACATTATTAGACCTGTACTAAAGCGACAACGGTTGCATATATTTTCGTCTTCTGAGGATGTTAGCGATGAAAGCACCGAGTCTGATAGTGAAACTGACCGCAATGAATCCGATGACACCTATTCGGAAGACAATGAAAGCGACAAAGAAAATGAAGATCCAAATGTGTGGAAAAGTACAGGCGGCAACAGAGAACCATTTGAATTTCTTGCTAATATGGTCAAAATGAAATTGTACCAAGAAGATTGCGATTCAAGTGTTCATTTTATATAGAACAATATTTAGACGATAATCTTATCAACCTTATAGTGAAAGAAACAAATTTATATGCGGATCAATTTTTACAAAGTCACCCGAACCTAAAGCCGCGATCAAAAATGAGAAAATGGTATCCAACAACTAATAATGAAATTAGATGTTTTATCGCGATGTTGGTTTTGCAAGGTATTGTAAAGAAGCCAGCACTCCAGATGTACTTTTCGAAAAGGGAAACCATTAGTACACCGTTCTTTGCCAAAATTTTCTCTGTGGACCGATTTTTGCTATTATGCAAATTTCTACATTTTGAAAATAACGAACACCACAATAATATGCAATCGAAAAAGCTTTGGAAAATTAAAACTGTTTTGGAATATGTAGTAGATAAATGTAAATCTTTGTATACTCCAAAAATGGATATCTGCATTGATGAATCGTTGCTAATGTGGAAAGGGCGGTTATCATGGAAGCAATATATACCTTCAAAAAGAAGTCGGTTTGGCATAAAATTTTTCGTGCTATGCTAGAGTGAATCGAGTTATATCTGGAATTTTTATATATATACAGGAAAAGAAACCGATTATGGTCCACGGTATTCAGAATTTAACATTTCAGCTCGTATTGTCCTTCATTTATGTGATGAACTTTTAGAACGTGGATTTAGACTTTATTTAGATAATTGGTACACTAGTATTCCACTCATAGAGAAACTGTGTGCACATAAAACGGACGTTGTTGGCACAATTCGAAAAAACAGAATTGGCATTTGTAAAGAAGTTAGAGAAACGCGTATCAAAAAAGGCGAATATATTGCAAAATATAAAAACAAGATTATGTTATTGAAATGGCAAGATAATAGGGAAGTTTATCTTGTAAGTAGCGTCCATAACGATAACATCGTAGAGATAGAAAAAAGAAACGTGATAAAAAAAGTACCCGAAGTAGTTGTCGATTACAATAATAAAATGGGTGGAGTAGATGTAAGTGATGGCATAATTATTGCATACTCAACAGCAAGAAAAAGGTTAAAGAAATATTATAAAAAAATATTTTTCCACCTTTTAGATGTTATATGTTTAAATTCATATTTAATTTATAAAAAAAATGGTGGAAAATTAAACAGAGTAAACTTTTTATTAGAATATATTGAGGATACAGTTGCATCGTATCCCATCGAATCACAAAAATCATCAGAACCTCGCCCAATGACATCCAATGTTACACGTTTGATCGACAAACATTTCCCGGATTACATACCAGACACTTCAACAACAAAAAATCCATCCCGAAGATGTTCTATTTGTTATAAAAACAAAATTAGAAAAGACTCTCGGTATTGGTGTCCGACATGCAAAGTGCCACTGTGCATCGTTCCCTGTTTCAGAACATATCACACGAAAGCAACATTATAAATTTTTAATTTCTACAAATATTTGATTTTTTTTAAGTTTTTCGTTAATTATGTGTAAATATAGCTTTACGTTGATCCATTGTGTAAATATTACTAATAAATTCATTCATTTTCTAAAATAAAGTCGTCTTTTTGACCCAATATTTCAACAGCGCCACTTACTATGTGTTTGACGACTATATCCGTCATCGCTTGATTATCGCGACACACACTGGGGCGCACTTTGCAAAATGATCGACACAGTTAACTGGTTAAATAAAGATTTAGTTAGCTGAAGGCAAAAAAAAAAAGTGCGCATTCAAAATCGTATGAAAGAACGACCATGCCATAAACTCAATCCCTAACAACAAGGTTTTCTGTATTACAGAACACCTTGGACGTGGATCTAGAAGTCAACGTGCAACAAGCTCATGCAACGCAAAGCGAAAACAAAATCATTAATAAGAAACTTCCCCCGCTAGTCATGCATGGTACAGTAACTGACCATCAAAAATTTGTGACCCTTATCAAAAATGTAGTAAAAACCAAATTTCACATTAAATATAATGGAGACTCAGTGAGTGTGTTTCTTCAGAGCACAACTGATTTTGACAATTTGAAGAGAACCTGGAAAAAGAATGGCCTGAGTTTTTATACGTACACAAAAAAGTAAGAAAGGAAAAGAGTTTATGTGATAAAAGGTCTACATGGAGAAACAACCATAGAAGAAATAAAAATAGAATTACAGAAACAAGACATCAAGACAGACAATATTACAAAGATGAAATGTACCTCAAGACCGCTATACATGGTAACAGTTCCAATGTCCATAAATCTGAAATATCTCCAACCAAAAATACAGTACGTCTACAGTACAAAAATAACATGCAGTAACTACATAGTAAAGAGAAAAATCACATAAAGTCATAATTGTCAGGAATGGGGACATTCAACCACAAATTGCTATGTGCAACTAGCTGGCTTAAAACGCGCTAGAAATCACCACACCAAGGATTGCACAAAATCAAGAACAGAACCTGCTAAATGCGTAAAATGTAATGAAAGTCATCCAGCCAATGCAATTGTATGCACTGCATACAAAAATAGTTTAGCATGGCTGGACAACAACAAATCAACAATAATACAGCAACAAACAAGAAACAGACATATAAGAAGCAGTCCACACACAATAGACAAAAAATAAAGAACGATTTCCTGACTTAAGCAATAAACAAGGAGAAAACTCCACCATCGATGCATTAATTGTACAAAATCCATAGAAGCCAAAGGAGACACTCCACATAGATCAGGATAGACAACCAGAAGAACACGAACAAATATCACAACTTGCACAACTGACAGATGAAATCAAAAAGTTAAATAACACAATAAACACCACAAAAATGTTAAGCGCCGCAAAGCAACTTAATACTAACCTAGCAAACTGTCAGACAGGTATAGAAAATTTCTAGCAATTTGTACTCATCTGTCAAAAATTAGATTAACAGCGTCAATAAAAATATGTAGCTGGAATGCCAATGGCATTAGAAACAAGCTGAGAGAATTAATCAGTATTCTCTCAAAAGAGAAAATAGATATTATGCTAATCAATGAGACAAACTTGAAAGACACAGACAATATGAAATTCAAACACTACGCAGTTATCAAGAAATGCAGGCATAATGCAGCAGGAGGAGTGGCGATTTTAATAAAACAAAATATCCCACACAAGGCCATAAGATCAAATTACAGAACATCCATAGAGTATGTCGGTATTACCTTGGAAAATAATATCAGTATCATAGCAGTCTACAATAACCCACGAAATTACTTCACAGGAACAGACAACAAATAGAAACGTAGTATATTTTTAACTCGGCCAATAGTTAGATATCGTAAGCACTCAAATCACGGATACTTAGTCTTCTCTTACGCGGAAGTGGTCCTTCGAGAACTTTATAGTCGGCACAGACGTGCAAATTCAGCCAAGCTCGAAAGATCGCAAGCTCAACCACGAGTAGACTCAACGTTAAGAAAAAACCCTACCCCCCGTGCTAGTTTTCGCTCTTAAAAGGGGAAAACGTCCCCTTCTCTTCGAGTTTGGAAAAACCCCGATGTTGCCCGTTCTGCAGGGCCTGGTTCTCATCAAGCTAGACGGGGGTGAGAGTCATGTACTTTTATTATACATCTGCGCTACCTGACCATCGTCTCGCTTGACGTGGCCTTCGCCTCCCAAACGCTTAAACTGCCTACAAAATTAATGTTTTAATTTATAGAAACTGTATACTTATTATATTTAAATTCAGTTTTATCAGAATCCCGCGAAGAAAGTTATTAACAAGCAAAGAAAAGATATCGATTGATGCTTACAAGGAAATGGGTTGTTCTAATCGTGCAATAGCAAAAAAACTAAATCGTTTACATGCTGTCATAGACAATTACATAAATCTAGGTGAAAATTATGGTAAGAACCACCCTAAAGGAGGAAACCAGAAGCTGGCGAAGAGGCAACGTTCGCTACTTATGAGATGTGCAGCCAAAGAATCGAAAAGTGCATCACAATTTCGCAATGATCTTGAGTTACCAGTATCCACGAGACGTGTCCAACAAGTATTAAAAACTTCTAAGCGGTTCCGATGGTCGAATAGTGCTGCAAAAATCAAGTCTAAAGCCACATCACAAAGAGGCTCGTCTTGAGTTTGGAAGAGTACACATGTAATGGAGTAATGAATGGCAAAACGTTATCTTCTCGGATGAGAAGAAATCTAATTGAGGTGGACCGGATGGTTATAAATTCTATTGACATGATTTATCGAAAGACAAAAACATTGCAAAGAGTCGTATTTTGATGGCGGTACGTTAATGGTGTAGGCTGCATTTACATTCGATAAAAAAACACCTATTTATCGTATTTCTCTTAAAATGAATTCCGATCTATACACGTAATTACTGGAATTAATTTTGATACAAATTGACAATAATAACTTCATTTTTCAACACGACAATGCTGCAGTTCACACATCATATCGCATCAAGCAGTGGTTTAATCAAAAAGGTATTGAAGTTTTGAAGTGGCCAGCCTGTTCTCCGGACCTGAACCCCATAGAAAATCTGTGGGGAATACTCGCAAGGAAAGTTTTTGGAATTTGTAAACAATACAATTCCATCAACGACCTATCAAAGGCAGTTTCTGAAGCGTAGGCATCCATTGATGAAGAAGTACTTCGAACTTTAATTTTATCAATGCCAAGTCGAATTTTTCAAGTAATTCAGGAAATGGTAATTGTACTAACTACTAATTTAGAGATACGAAATAAATTATTGTTCATTTAGAGTTTATTTATTTAAAAAAAGATGTGGCATTATAGAAATTTCGCATTTTATTTTATGTTGTTGGCAATTTAAGCATTTCGAAGGTCGAAGGCCACGTCAAGCGGGACAGGTAGCGCCAAGAAATAGTAAGAATACACCACTCGCAACCCCGTCTAGCTTGACGAGAGCTAGGCCCTGCAGAACGGGCAACATCGGGGTTTTCCCAAATGAAAAGAGGGGGAGACGTTTTCCCCATTTAAGAGCGCAAACTAGCACGGGGGCGAGGTTTTCCGGCGAAGTCTTTAGGCGAGGATTGTAAGAGCGCGCACACCTTTGAAACAATATAGATATCAATAGTAATGTGATCTCAGTTTGTTTTCGATCCTCTCATATCTCTTCTCAACCGCCTCCATCCTACAATGTTATATTATGTTTTTTCATATTTTTTTCAAATAAATAATGTTTCTATTGTTGCTGTTAATGAATATGTTCTCTTTGATGAACCTCAAAACGATATCGCTCACAAAATAATCATTATTATAGATATATTGTACGATTTTATCGAAAACCGCAGTGGCTTTATGAAAATTTCGAGCACTTTATTTGGGCACTCTACAATAAATTGTAATCTAACCTATAGGTGCGTCAAGTGTAGAGAGCAATACGAACCTGGGAATTGCGTAAGAGGTAAAGGCGCAATAGAACAAGCTAACTTAAAACCTTTCTGTGTGAATTGTAATACTGAGGGTCACCCTGCCTCCTATAGGGAATGGCCATAGTTCACAGAATATAAAGTAAATCTGCAAATACAAAAAAATAAAAATAAAATAAATGCACCAACAATAATTGCAAATCCAGCTTTTATAAGGCCAGGACTTTCATACGCAAACACTTTAAAGGGAATGGACAATGGCACGCACCCAACCAAATCAATAAATAATAACAACACCAGCAACCAAAACAGACAAAACATACAAAAAGAACAGCAGGACATACGTAACCTACAAATAAGAACAGAAAGATTAGAGAAAACCATGGAAACATTGGTAGCCAATTTAGAAACAATGAGCACTCAAATGAACCACTTAGCAAACACGCTAATCACAGGACATCACATTCAATAATGTACACAAAACCACACAAAAACTCAAGCTAATTTCAGCAAACATTAACTCAATAGTAAGTAACAGCAAAAGAATAGCACTTACTGTTACATTGTAACAACATTATGACTCGACTCTAGGCGCGAAGATAGGCAAGTTAGAAGTAATATTTATTTAATAGAAATTCTAAGCGAACCCGTAACACAATAAGTTTATGAAGCCACCGACCATCGGTTACCTTCTACGGCGTCTTAATTTTGAGCAATATATTTCTTTATTTTTGGCTTAATGCCTTTTCTATTTTTTATTTTTATTTTTGCATGTCTTAGTAAGGTCAAGGCGCTTCATAAAGTTATTACCTGTTACGGTCGAGGGACGCGGAATTCCCCTGACGTCACCCGAGAGTTCCCTCGGTACCTGACGATCCACGGTGAATTGTAGGCGGCCACCTTGCTGGTGACTCTAGCCAAAATGGGGATCCAATCAAAAAGGCAACCCCTTTCTGGTCTATTTCTAGGATTTCTTTCAACAACCAATCCGCGTGCCTCACCCCCTCCAAAATTGTATATATAAACATATAAACTAAGATAGAAAATAAGAATAACCCTTAGAGCTCTATGGACGCATACATATATGCGTTTGACGAAAGTCATCCGTGTGGCCTAAGGCCGCATATACAGTGGAGAGCATATAAATAGGAACATTCCGCCTCCATAACTCAAATGATGTTGTATTATTTAAAAAAAAGAAGGTCGGAACAAACGATGCTCCCTAGCAATTGTTTGTCTGTTAATTGTGCATTGACATTGGTAGAGTGAAGAAGTCGTTATTAATATTTCTTAAAAATCTTAAATTATTAATAAGTAGCTGATTTTGTGCGAGCATTTAAATAGGAACACCAGTTCTTTTTATATTTCAAAAGTAAGTTTCAATAAATATACAAAATTTACGTTAAATGCATATAAAATATTTGCCATTGTCTTATTTATTCTGTGCACATTGACTGTAGGAATGGGTAGAGCAGTGCATATGACTGCTGAACAGCGAAAAGAAATTGTACGACTTCGAAATGAGAGGATGACGTTTCGTCAAATAGCTGAACACATGGGTATATCAGTTCATGCGTGTCATACAACTGTAAAACACGTAGAAAAGTTGGATACTTTTGAAAATAAAATCCGTGCCAGCAGACCTCGAAAAACTACACCTCGAATGGATCGTGTGATACATCGCCTATCTGAGAAAGATCGTCATAGAACAGCTGTAGACATTCATTCAGAAATTTTAGCAACGTCTGATCTGAAAATTGGTGTACATACAGCACGTCGTCGTCTAAATGAATTTGGACTAATGGGACGAGTCGCTCGCAAAAAGCCACTTATTTCTAAGAAGAATCGGAAAGAGCGATTGACATTTGCGAAGGAGGATATAAAGTGGACACGAGAACAGTGGGGTAAAGTACTCTTTACCGATGAGTCCAAGTTTAATCGTGTTGGATCAGATGGAAAATCTTATGTGCGACGACGAGTAGGAGAAGAATTTGATCCTAAGTGCATTAAATCTACCATTAACCCTTAGCGCTCCGTTGGCTCCGCTACAGAGCCATCAGTCATTTGTTCCGTAACTCCGTAGGCTCCGCTGCGGAGCCCAATGTTTCTAACATGATTACGCTTAAGATGTTACGAAATCGTCGGCGTTGGCAATTGTTATCTGTAGTTAAAACGTGCTCAGTCTCTCTACTGTTACGATTGAATCATTTTTTGACCCATTTTATGGTCAGCAACATGGAGAAAAATAATGATTATGATGAGAATATAGAGTTGAGTGATAGTGAAGATGTGTTTGATTTTCCAGTGTTAGAAGATATTGTGGAAGACAATGTTGATTATAATTCTGACACTTCAAGTAGTGGTTCCGAAATTATACTACCAAAGAGACGACGAATGATAGTTATTGAAAGTGAAAACGAAGAGTCGCTGGAAGACTTAGATGAATGACGCGATGTCACGGAAGAATTAGATATTCCGGATAGAGTAAATTTTAGTGTATCGCCAAAGGTCATTGGACCACAAATTCCTGCAAATATTGTACAGCCGATACAATATTTTAAATTATTTTTCACAAACGAACTGGTAAATGAAATTATAAAAGAAACCAACAATTACGCAGAAAATGTTCTAAAGAATAAAGAAATATCAAGTAATTCTATTTGGCAAACGTGGCGTGCGGTGGAAGAGGATGAGTTTTAGGCTTTTATTGGAGTTATTATCAATATGGGTACGATACCCTTGGCGAATATGCAGGAATACTGGTCAGTTATGGAGAATAGTCGCATCCCTTTCTTTAGTAAAATATTTACAAGAAAGAGATTCATGCAGATATTCTGGATGTTGCATTTAAAATCACCGGATCCTGCGAAAAATGATATTCGAACACGTATTCAACGAGCATCTAATTTTTTGGAATATATAAACTCAAGATTTTCAGACTATTTTATACCTGGAGAAAATATATGCGTTGACGAATCTGTAGTTAAATTTAAAGGAAAGATAAGCTTCATCACATACAATCCCAATAAACCGACCAAGTGGGGCATTCGAATATACGTTCTAGCAGACTCCGAAACTGGATATGTGTATAACATTCTTCCATATTATGGAAGTATCACTTCCGAAGATCTGCCAAGGCGAGATTTACTGGTCAGCACCAGAATTGCCCTGCATCTGTACCAACAATTATTAGATCGGGTACCTACCGCAGAAGGATATCATATGCATACCGACAGGTATTACACTAGTATACCCTTAGCTGAAGAATTAAGAAAAATGAAATGCCACTTCACCGGTACCATACAAACAAACAGAAAAGGTGTTCCAACAAGTCTGAAGAAACCAAAATTAAGAGAAAATAAAACTGTCGCATACAAACGAGGAAATACAATGCTCTTAGCTTGGAGAGATAAGAGAATAGTAACGTTATTGAGTAACGGGCATAATGCTGGAATGATAACCACTAATAGATTTATTTGAGGTGGTACAAACGAAGTAATCGAAAAGCCAAAAGTAGCTGTCGGGTACACAAAGTCGATGGGTGGTGTTGATCGGACTGATCAATATGCCTCCAGTTATTGCTTTTTGAGGATGTCACTTAAGTGGTGGCGGAAACTATTCTTTTGGGGAATGGAGATGTCAATAATTAATTCATACATCTTGTATAAAACTGTACAGCACAATAAAAATGAGAAAGCACTGACGCATTTAAAGTACAGAAAAATTTTAGTCGAGCAACTCGTAGGAGATTTTCGTCAGGAGAGAACAAGAGTTTCCAGATCAATTTCTGAAATCAGACTAAACGGAAAACTGCACATAATGAGGAAAGGTCCAAAGAGGGGCTGTGTTGTGTGCTCTACAAGGAAACAAAGGGATGGCAGACGTCAAACAAGTGAATACTGTGACACTTGCCCAAGTAAACCCAGAATGCACATGGGAGATTGTTTCCAAAGATATCACACAATGGTGAATTACAAAATTTAAAATTTGTCGTTCATTTACAAGAAGAAAGTGCATATGTATAAAATAAATAAAATCAAAAACATTCACAAGCACGTGTAATTCTTCTCACTTAAAATAAGACTCTTTCTTCTCACTCGTTCCGCTGCGAAAATGTGCCGGAGTTACAGGTAGGCAGTGGTACAAAAACGTGCGGAGCGCTAAGGGTTAAGGGAGGTGGAGGAGCAGTTATGATTTTGGGAGCGATGACGATAAACGGTGCTGGTCCAATACATCGCATTCAGGGTATAATGGATCAGCATGTTTATGTAAATATTTTAGAAAATGTGTTATTGTCTTATACGGCTAATAATTTAAGTGAAGATTGGATATTTCAAGCGGATAATGATTCGAAACACACTTCTCGCAAAGCAAAACAATTTCTGCAAGACAACAATCTCGATGTTATGAAATGGCCGGCACAATCGCCGTTCTTAAATCCAATTGAAATGCTTTGGAATGATGTGGGAAGAGCAGTTTCAGCTCAAAAACCGTCTAATTTAAACGACTTATTCGATATCATCCATAAAGCATGGAACGACATTGATATTAATAGATGCATACGACTAATAGAGTCCATGCCACGAAGATGTGCAGAAGTAATTAAAATGAAAGGCAAAGTGACAAGATATTAACTTAATTTTATAGTAAATACTTGTAAAATATAATAATAACCTCCATTGTTAAGTAAACAAAATATATATATCAACATTAAGTTATGTTCCTATTTATTTGCTTGGGTCAGATATGTATTATTTATTTCTAAACGAATATTGTTACTTTGTGGAAGGAAATATTTGCAAAAATGTAATAGGTGTGGAAAGAGTACATAGTGTTTGACTATATAATGTTATACAAAAACATATTCAACATTTAGAAACAAAAAATTTTTACTTAAATTTTCAGAAATTACTTGTACCTATTTACATACATATATGCTCGCCACTGTATGTGTTTTCTCTAACAAGGGAAGTCCGCGAACGGACCGGCTTCGATTTTGATGAAACTTGGTACACTTATAAAGCAGCCAAAAATAATCGACATGTATTTTTTTTTAGCTGCGGTAACTCGAGTTTAAGGGGTGAAACCACCCCTTGAAGCTTTGGGTCAAAACGGCTATCTCGAAAACGGAAAGACATACGAAAAAATTGTCAATGGGCGAGGTTAATGGTTTCCTATGTACAATAACATGGTGTTAAAAAATTTAACAAAATACAGTTTGTTTATAACAAAAAAAAACTTATTAACTTAATTTTTCATTTTATTGAAATTTTCATAATGACAAAAAATGACGAGCATTTTATTCCAAATCCATTAGTGTATAACATTTTAAAATTGCCTCTTACAGTTTTGCAGATTTTGATGATTTACATCTTGCGCGCACATTCACTATGGTAGTAGCCGTTCTAACTTTGATTTTAATGAAGCATTGTAGGCTTGCACTAAATTATACAGTAACAAGTAACAAGTAACAAGTAACAATGACAGTAACAAGTTTCTTAACAGCAATGAAAAGATTAATTGTTTTTATTATTCACCTATGACATCGTGGCAAAGGTGGAGCGATTTATAAATTATAAATACATACAGTGTGTATAGCAACTATTCTATGAAGTTTCGACAATAGTGGTACTCGTCGAAAAAATGTTTGAGACATAAAGATTTCTTACACCATGCGCATTTAATTATTGCCACGTCACCGCAAATATGGCATCTTGGTTCATTTTCAACAGAATAGCAGTACTCAACAGGATTCTGGAATGCATTTGATTTTTCATCTATATCGTCGCCGATTTTTCCGTCGCCGAGTTTTCCGTCGCCGAGTACGGATGGCTCCCGGGAGATTATTCCGTCGATTGTTGACATAGGCGTATAATCGGAGAAAATCGACCTAGGAGAAAACTAACTGGTGGAAAAGTTAAGGAAAAAAATGCCAAATTTTTTGGCCACGTGAAAATTTGAAAAAATAAAAAAAAAATGAGGGCAGGATGGCGCGTAGCCAGGAATATACATATAGAGGAATATATATAGATAGGGGGAATCGTGAGTGTAGGGCTTACACTACGACTAGTTAAGGGTAGGGAAAAATAGAAAGAGAAGGAGGGAAAGAAGAGAAAAAAAAGGAGAAATGTAGGTGGAAAGAGAATAGGAGCTACAACCCCTCTGGAAGGCAGCCGCCCTGTGTTCCCACAGGGAGGGCATACCGACCGGGGGGGGGGGGGGGGCTGCCGAGGCCCGTCCCAAGCCGGGCGGAAGAAAGCGGAGGGGCCCAGCTTAGTCCAGGGGTCAACCCCCACCGGTCCCCACGCCGGGGGTCGGAGGCTATGCCAGAAATGGTTTTGCATCCCCCGCTCCCGAGCCAAGCAAGCCACCCTTGGAGGGATTTCGGTCCTAAATAGCTATAGAGAGAGCTAAAACCCTGGACTGGGCTGGGTTAAGTGGATTGGGATACCCTCGGGGTCTCGGAAAACTCAGGGGCTGCGGACCCTTTTTTCAGGAACCGCGGTACGGGAAGCGACCCCGAGGTACCTGAGCTCCTATACCGTAAACCTGTGGTCATGTTTTGCAGGAACGGGGGGCTTGCCTTAACCAGGCCAGCCCACGGGGAGATAACCTCTTCCAAAATCCTTAGCCCCAAGCTGTGGAACGTGGTGAGGAGGGTGCGCTGCAGTCTTGCACACTGCAGCGTGGCTGGTGAGAGTATCAGTTTCTAGCGTCCACACCCCGGGGAACGGGCGCCCCCCGGGGTGCAACAGCCCCACCCAGGCAAGGGCGGCTCTGCCTGGGTGGTACTCTTATGCGACCGACCCCACTCGTGGGACTAAAATGGACATTTTTATTCACCAAAAAAACAAAAATGGGGGGGGGTAAAGGAATGGAGTTAGGAAGGGAAAGGAAAGTGGACGGAGCAGGATAAATGGAACAGGAGGATATTATTATAGAAGTCTTAGAGGTGACAGGGAAGATAGGAGAAATATACAGGTGTAGCGGAAATTTAAATAAGGAGATCAGGCAGAAAGCAGACGCGGAGATTAGGGAAATAGAGAAAGGAATAAAGAAACTGACAGAAAAGAAGATGACAAGGAAAGAAGAAGACATAGGTAGTATGGCGGAATGGTCAAGTAAAGTACAGGTGATAATTGGAAAAGTAGGGGGAAGCAAAGGATTTAGCAGAGTATTAAGGGAGGAAATGGTTAAAGAATGGAAAAAGGGGTCAAGGAAAACTCAGGATTGGACGCAGATAAGGCACTAGGCGAGGAGGAGGGAAAAGAGGATAGACAGGAGAAGGAATAGACGGACACGGAGATGGACGTTGAGGGAGACGACAGAAGTAAGGAGGGGAAAAGGAAAAGAATAGATAGGAGCAGCGAGGACTTGGAGGGATCTCCTATAGGTGGAACCCCACCAGGGAAAAAAAGAAACAAAGACGGACTGGAAGGAAACAGGGAAGAGGATAAGACAGGACAGACTAAGGATAACGGAATCTTTAAAACAGAAGCAATAAGGATACAAGTACAAGTAGAAAAGGGTGAAAGTTTTGAAGGAATAATAAACGAGATGAAACGAAGAGTTAAGGTAGGAAATATGAACATTAGGGGAATAAGGAAAGTTAGAGGATCGGAAGACGTTCTAATAGTGATGGAAGAAGAAAGGGAAAAAAATATTTTGGAAAGAAGAATAGAGGACATAGGACTAACGGTATTAAGAATAGGAAAAAAGAAAGGTAGGATTTTTATACAAAATATGGAACAAACAGTAACTGAGGAGGAGATAGAGAAAGAAATAAAGATGCAGGCGAAGAGTAATGAGGCTAAGGTGATTTTTATAAGGACTGACAGAATGGGAAATAAAAATGCCTGTGTAGCGATGGAAGAGGAAGCGACTAGGGACGATAGGGGTGGCCTCCTGACAAACTCGCTTCTCGGGTTTCGGCACGCATAACTAGGGATAAAACTCACCGGGGGAAGTAGCCCTACTGCTGTAGGGCTCCCATGATGGGCGAACCCGAGGAAAACTTATCTGCCATAATGTCTTTATTAACCCCTTGACTACTGTGGGCGCCTATAGGCGCTTAGAAATTTTGCGTTTGTGATACTGAGAGCGCCTTTAGGCGCCCGGCGCAGTTTGGCTTTATGACACGGAGGGCGCCTATAGGTGCCGCGAAAATTATATCGATATTTATTCTCATAAATCTTAGTTAAGAGAGAGTTAATGTTCATTGCATCTTCTACTACCTGCTACCTCAATATTTAAATATTAACGAAACATAAAAAAAGGAAAATTAGACGGAGTGAAGACACGCGCTTTGTTATTTATATCCTCAGGAGCAGACAATAAGCGAATTGTAAAGATATCACTTCGTATTCTGGTGACTATGTTTTTCTCAGTGAATCATTCCATACCGCCTCATCTTACAATTTAAATTTAAATTTTACAATTATTTTCTTGTTTTATCCCTAGTATGAAAAATTCGAATACGAAAATGAACAAAAAAACGTACAAACATGGTGCACCATATAATTCTGATTCAGAAGCAAGTGGTATTGAAATGCCTGTTCCTTTTTACAAGCGGGAACTTAAGAAACGTCGCCTTTTATCTTCATCAGAATCGGAAGATGATAGTATAAAAGTGACACCAAAGCAAACAAAACGTAAAACGAAATTTTCCTGGACGCGAAGACATTTTGAACCAACAATTTACGAATTTGATAACCAGAATAGTGGAATCAAAACAAATATAGCTAGAAAATCATCCATCCTCGAAATGTTTCAAACGTTTTTTTCGGAAGAGTTAATAGAATCCATTGTAGAGCAGACCATCAAATCTTTCGAAAATAATACAAGAGGCGACATACACAGTACTAAGGCAACTACTGTACCAGAAATGTATAATTTTTTAGCCATTAACATGTTAATGGGGCGAATTCATAAAATATCTTTATCAGAATACTGGTGTAAAGATAAGTTAATAAGAACAGAGTCATTTCGAGAAATAATGTCTAGAGATAGATATACACTATTGCTAAAAAACTTGCGTTTTTATGATAACAATATTATGAATCACGATCCAATTATGAAAATACGTTATATTGTTGAACAATTAAGAACATCATTTAAAAGTGCATTTTATCCATTTGAGAAATTATGTATAGACGAAAGCCTGTTAAAGTTTAAAGGAAGATGCTATTTTAAACAATTTGTACCGTTGAAACGAAGTAGGTTCGGCATAAAATCCTTCGTATTGTGTGATATTCAGACAGGCTACATTCAAGATTTACTCGTATATTCCGGGGCAAATATGATAATTTCTGAAGATATACCATCCAAATCAATAGGAAAGTCCGGGCAGATCGTGATGACAGTTCTTAAACCTTATCTTGGCAGAGGTCACACACTCGTCGTGGATAATTGGTATAGCAGTCCCAGTTTATTTCTCGAACTACATAAAAACCTAACCAACGCGTACGGAACTGTAAGAAAAAATAGGCTGGATATACCAGACTTGAAAAAAAAGATTAAAAAAGGCGAATGCGTATTTCGGTCAACGGAAAATATGTTAGCTTTGAAATGGATGGACAAGAGGGAAGTCTGGATGATTACGACCTATCATTCTGCAAATATGATCGAGACAGATAAAATACATTACCTTACAAAAGACAAAATAATTAAACCACATTGCATAGTTGATTATAATAATACAATGGGGGCAGTTGACAAAGTTGACCAGATTTTATATAGTGTAAATTCAACCAGGAAAAGTTTAAAATGGTACAAAAAGTTTTTCTTTCATTTATTAAATTTAGCTATATATAATACATTTACATTATATAAGTATATAACTGGAAAAAACCTATCATTTCCAAAATTTCATTTACATTTAATAAAACAAATTTTACGTAAGTACCTAGCAGGTAGACCAACATATAAATCAATAGGCGGAAATCCGAATAATCTGCCTTTTCGGTTAATACCAACACATTTTCCATCTCCTTACATAAAAAACGGATTAATAACAAAAAACGCCAGATGCAAATGTGTCGTATGTAAAAAACATAACAAAAGACGTGAGACACATTACCAGTGTGAGAAATTTGATGCAGGACTCTGCATTCATCGGTGTTTCGAAATGTATCACACTTTACTTGATTATTAAATATTTTGTTATTATAAATATTTTTTATTTAAACAATGTTTATTAGATATTTATGCTAAGTCAGATTCAAGAAAATAAATAATATTGTTTTAATATAGTAAAATTCAGATTTTTGATTATTGAAATATGTTTTAACAAAAATGCATCCCTACCCAAAAATTCGCCGTTCTCGGCGCACATCGTAACACAATCCCTGCCGTATGGTACGATCGGTGCGTAACAAAGTGTGCCGTAGTCAAAGGGTTAAAAATCAACAGTAACGGAAGGAAGAAGGTGGAGGAGCGTGACGACCTTCAGGGTCACCCCACGGAAGTGACTGTGGTGGAGGCAGGTACCTCCGTCCCTGCGACGCAAGGAGAAACGGGAGATGGCGCGCTTTGCTGCGTGGTCATTAGCGAGTCAGCCTCGGACAGTGCGTCCGATGTCTCGCGCCACGCGGCAAAAAAGCGCAAAAGAGTAAAGACGGGGAACACCGGCAATCCCGCTGGATCTAAACCGACCGAGACAGCACGGGAAAGAATGGAGCTGCGCGACCTGGAGGAGCAGGTGGAGGAGCTCCACTTCGGGGCGGACCCACCCCGGCCGTCGCGAGGCTCCATGCCTCTGCCAAGGGAGGAGGAAATCCTCCGGAATATGAGGATGCGGCCAACCGCGGAGATCGGCAGCGAGATGCTGGAGCACCTCAGGGAGGTAGAAGAAGTGGCGGCCAAGTCCACCAATTTGAAAGGACCATATGTGAGACGACTGAGACTCGCGGCGGTCTCGGTCGGGGCCGCCGTAACTGAACTGGCGAAACGGACCACCGCCACGGGGCTTGCGCAGATCCTCGAGCGGGAGAATCTCACCATGCGCTCGAGGATCTGCGGCCTTGAGGCGCAGCTGGAGGCGCTGACCGCGGGGCGGTCGTCTGCGGCTGCCCGCGCTCAGCCGCCGAAGGCTACGGCGGCTGCTCCTGCGGCAACCAGCAGAGTGGCGAAGGAGCCGGCGAGGATGCCGGAGCAGCGAGCTCCGGTTCCGGCCGCGGCTGCCCAGAAGAGGGGGACCGCCCAGTCCTCCTCCGAAGAGCAGCGGAGGGAAGCGTGGGAGGAATCCCTGTTCAGGAGGATCGGCGACCTGATGGACGCCAACCTGAATAGATTTCAGCTGGGCCTCTCCACCAGGCCGGCGGTCGAGCCCCGCCCCGAAAAGGCGAAGAAGAAGACAACCACCATAGTTGAGAAGGAGGCGACCGCACCCCCAAAGGGAATTTCAACCGAAGAGGAGGCGACCAACAGGCCAAAACAGGAGAGCAGCTGGGCGAAGGTCGCGGGGCGGAAGGCCACGAGGAAACAGGCGCCTGCTCCGCCTCCTGCCCAGCTGCCCATCATCAAGAGGACGGTGGGAACCACGCGACCGGCCGCCGGTCCAAAAGCGCGCCTGGGACGCGTGCCCCGGACGGCAGCGGTGTCTGTGACGGTCCCGCCCGGCGCTGGCGTTACATACGCGGAAGCGGTGGTCACCGCGAAGACCAAAATTGATATCGAGGGGATGGGGATACCTGCGATGGTAATAAAGAGGGCAGTCACTGGAGGGCTGCTCTTGCAGGTGCCTGGCCCGGACAGTGCGTCAAAGGCGGACCAGCTGGCCGTCAAATTGAGGGATGTCCTTGGGGGAACGGGGGCCAAGGTGGCGCGCCCCTGCAAGAGAGCGGAGCTGCGCGTCTCAGAATTGGACGACTCTGTTACCCCGAAAGAGGTGGCCGAGGCGGTCGCAGCGGCGGGGGCGTGCGCTCCGGAGGAGGTGAAGACGGGACCAATCCGATGTTCCCCCAACGGGCTGGGCACCGTATGGGTGTCCTGTCCCCTCAAGGCCGCCAGCGCTGTGGCGAAGAAGGGCCGCGTTCGAGTGGGGTGGGCCAGTGCCCGAGTGGAGGCACTCACGGCCCGCCCGCTACAATGCTACCGCTGCCTGCAGGTGGGGCACGCGAGGGCAAAGTGTACGGCGGAGGTCGACAGAAGCGGTCGGTGCTATAACTGCGGCGAAGATGGACCCATGGCGGGGGGCTGTACCTCCAAAGCGCCGAGATGCCCACTGTGCTTTGAGCTGGGGCTTCCAGCGGAGCACAGATTGGGGGCTAAGGCCTGCTCTCCACCAGCCTCCCTCAGGGGCCGTGGCTGCAGTGGCAGATACGGTGACGGGAATTGGCGACCCCGAGGTACCCGAGCACATCAGTACCGGAAGCCGGTGGTCACGTTTTACCGGAACGGGGGTCTTGCCTTAGCCGGCTGGGCTGCGAGGACGGTCAACCTCTATAAAAAATCCCTAACCTCAAGTTATGGTGCGCGGCGACGGGGTACGCTTTGACGGATGCGTCGGGCGTGGCTGGTGGGGTCATCAGTCATTAGCGACCAACCTCGGAATACCAGGCGACCTTCCGAGCGTAAAAGCCTTCTTTCCGGAAAGGGCGTCACCCGGAAAGTGACCTTCGTTCGTCCCGACTCGTGGGACCAAGTATAGATGATTCAACTAAAAAATTAACTCAATCAAAGCTTACTAAACTAGAACATATGAGAAAGGAGAGAACAAGAACACCGTCGGTATCGTCTTCTGCTGCAGAGGACATGGATACCGACAGAAACAGAGAACGAAAGAAAAGGAAAAAGTCAACGATAGAAGATGTTGCTTCGATCGAGCAGACTAATGATGATATTTTGGACGCAATTAAAAATGAAAGAATACAAATGGAAGAATATCTTTTCGATGACGCAAATAAAATGAACCGAAATGCTATCAAGTATATTCTTGAAAAATGGAGAAAGTTGGAGAATAAACTCTACGAAAAAGTAGTAGAAAATGCTAGACTCAAGGCCAACGAGGAAAAGTTTCCTCGTAGCTATGCTGATGCAGCAGCTGCTGTTGGTTTCCAAAAATCAACGGTAACTGCAAGTGTAAGAAGCAGCACTCAATATCAGAAGCCAAAAGTAAAGAGTGAAGTAATTTTAATTAAACTGCAAAAAGACACTGATACTAGGAATAACGATCAAATAAAGAACGACATTACTAAGAAACTAAATAGTGTCAGGAGTTCTGTTCGAGTGAGCAACATGAGGCAAATGAGAAATAAAGGAGTTGTTGTTGAAGTAAAGGATACATCTGACGTTGAACTTATTAAAAAGTGTGAACTCAAGAAAATACGTTTAAAAATAAAAAAACCTAAAAAGCTAAACCCTTCAATTATAATTTATGATGTCGAAAAGGAACATAAAATTGGAGATTTAAAGGAAGACTTCATCAAGAAGAACTTCAATATTGTTGGAGATACAATGTATAAAGATTTAAGTGATGAAATTGTATTTACACACAGTACTAAAACTAAGAAAGAGAAAAAGATAAATTGGGTGGTCCAATTACCTGGTAGACAATTCAAGCATATTATGGAAAATGGAAGAATCTTTATGATCTGGAGATCGTATAGAATACGAGAATATATCAACATTACTAGATGTTTTAAGTGCCATGGTTATGGCCATATAGCGAAGAACTGCAAAGTTGAAGAGCAACTATGTATAATATGTGGCTCAAAAGGCCACAACAGGGATGAATGCCCTTGTAAAGATAATCCTAAGTGTATAAATTGTGTAAGGGCACGAAGAAAAGATCCTAACCATGATGTTAGAAGTAAAGCGTGTCTAGAGTATGTTAGACAATTGGAGCTGTATAAAAACCGTATACAATGGCTATAAAAATAGCACAAATAAATGCCCAAAGATCTATTGTAGCCGCGGCGAATATAGAATTAATTATAAAAGAAAAGCAAATAGACTTACTATGCCTACAAGAACCCTATTGCTTCAAGAACCGAGCAAAAGGATATACATCCCCGGAGTTTGTTGTTTTGCAACTGGCAATAAACTCATACCATTGGGTTGCGGCGGTTGTAAATAAAAATAGAATCGAAGTGTTACAAAGCATAACAGAAGAGAATGAACACATAATGTGTTTCAAAATCTTCAAATATAATACTGAGTTATGCATCATTAATGCGTACTGCCAATTCTCACTCAAAATCGAACCAATGCTAGACCAAATGGAAAAAATAATCCAAAAAATGATTGGCTGTAGCGGCACGCTGCATACCTGCGTATATTATAAACATTCGGCGGGCAGACGGCTAGCAAGAAAAACACTTGGAAATTTCAAGAACAAGCTAGCACTGTTTAGGACTCTCACGCCAGCGAAGCTATTTTTGAGAAGTCGTTTATCTATCAGTAATAAGGACGTTGGAATTTTACCCGTCCCTTACGTAAACTCTCTCGACAATCTCAATAGCGTTCGTAGGAATCCTAAACCGAGGGTCCCTCAAGGGCCTGCCGATTGAGGTTCGTAAACCTACATGTCGCACGCATCGGCCGGGCCCGCGGGGCACCCCGCTACTTTGCCGAATCTACGCAGGGAATATCACTCCCACCAAGTTGCTTCCCCACTCTCGGAAGAACACGCTAAGGGCGTAAAAGAGTGGGCGGTGGAATTTCCACAAAAAGTCTAATTGGCTTAAACGGATTTCCCGTTTAGCCAATTAGAAAAAAGTAATTCCATCGAACGGGCCTAGAGAAGCTAGCTGGTGGCCCGGCGAAGCAACGAGGACCAGTCTGTTGCGGGAGTCCAAAAAGCTTTAAATATTGTGTCGTACTGTATAATATAGAATAAATTCCTTTTAAACACATTCGTGTCTTTACTAAACACGCCATACAAAATCACATCCTTCATGGCCAAGAAATCATTATCACTATGGACGCGAATGCGAAGTCCACATTATGGAACTCCGAAAACACTGATGAAAAAGGCAAATTAATAGAGGAGTTTGTGCTGGCTAATAATTTGCATGTTAATATAAACCGCAGAGATCAACCACCCACGTTTATGAGTCCTAGTGGTGTCTCAAATATTGATATAACCATAGTTAGCGAGAATTTGGTTAATAAAATAACAAATTGGCAAGTAAATATGGAAAACACTACAAGTGATCATAATCTGATCACATTTGAATATATACTAGATCAGTCAAGACCCAGTAACTGGAAGAAAGAAGATGGATACAATACAAATAAAGCTCGATGGGATGAATTTCATGATCTAGCAAACGTAAAGTTTAATAATTATATTGTGGATAAGATGGCAAACGGGGATCCTGATGAATCGGTACGTTTGTTTAATAAAGTACTAAAAAGATGCTATGATAATTCAATTCCCAAAAGGAAAAGACGTGAACATGGAGTACCCTGGTGGAATACTGATCTAGACAGATTGCGAAGAGAGGTAAAAGAGAGGTATCTAATTGGAAGTTAGATCTAGTTGACTGTTACGTACGCGTCTTACCCGAAACGTGTGGCGCCTAATGTTTAGTCTAGCACGCACCCCCCGACAGTCGTCTAGCCAAGGGATGGAAGAACGTTCCATTCCCACGGAAATCAAACGTTCCCCACCACCAAAAATCTTAGTTTTTCGGTGTATAAAAGGGCATGATTTTCGACGCTCGGGGGCAGTCTCAAATCCAGTTTTCTGAGCATAACGTTACTCTGTCCGTCAGAGTATAGATACGAGCAAGATCGGGTTCCAGTCCCCTTCGAGCATACTAACGTCGCGAACGTACTTCGTAAGTGTCTATCAGATAATACTGTACTGACTCCTCCGCGCTCTCACCGCGTTAAAGTCGAGAAGGAAGATTCTTGCCGAGTCAAGAATCGACTAACTATAACTTTGTACCAATTAGTCCTTGTAATTATATTAGAATATAGTGATATAGAATCCATTTCGTGTCTATATTCAATTAAACCTATCCTGACTAATTTAGTAACGTACTAGCTAACCCCACGACAGATATACCTTTACCGCTCGAGGTATATCAACGACTACGACTCGCGAATACCAAAATACCTTGATATCCGGTGGAACACGGCGTTAACCATACGCTAGTGATCCATCTCCTTCGGCTCCCTCCGTTAGCCATACGGAGGTTCGTCCGAGACTTCCTATCTCACCTAAGACACACTGTCCGGTGGCACGCAGCGTTAATCATACGCTACTGGTCCACTTCCTTCGGCTCCCTCCGTTAGCCATACGGAGGTTCGTCCGAACCCTCCTATAATACACCGACACATCCTCGTGTGTCACGCGTCGTTAACCATTCCCGAATAGACCATCTCCTTCGGCTCCCTCCGTTAGCCATACGGAGGTTCGTCCGAACCCTCCTGTCTTACACCTAGACACCTTCACATCCGGGATCACGCGGCGTTGACTATACGCTAGTGGTCCACCTCCTTCGGCTCCCTCCGTTAGCCATACGGAGGTTCGTCCGAACCCTCCTGTCTATACCTCTATCTACCGCGAATCGGGCAACGCGCGTTTGTATTAGGACCAAAACCCCGAACGACGTCACGAGGCTGGTGATAACGGACAAATTCCGCAAGCACCTAACAGTCAGACTGACGACCGTTCGGAACGCGAACCGTAACCCTTAACAAAAGGCGAAACCGGGGCGATCAGACGCCCACGCCTTAACATGACTAAAAAGAAATTTTCGCAGAAATATATCGAACTAGCAGGAATAAGTATGTAAAAGAGATTAGAAATGCGAAACAGAAGACGTGGCAAAATTTCGTCACCGAAGAGGGAAATAAAGACCCCTGGGGCATAATATACAAACTTGCCGGGGAAAAAATTAGAAGAATAACGGCTTTAACAGCTATTAAGTCAATTAACGAAGAAAGAACGCAGGACGTTTTGAATACAAATATGGCTTTATTGGAAAAGTGTGTTCCAGAGGATAGTGTACCAAATTATGAACACCAATTCGGAGTAAGGAAAATGGTACAACGGTATAAATGTTATAATATCGAATGCGATATCACATCTGATGAAGTAATGTATGCTATCGAAAAGTTCAAGAGCAAGAAAGCCCCTGGCATTGATAATTATACTGTGGATATTATCAAGAAAATTTGGACAAATAATCCTGTAGCAATTACAAATTTGCTAAATAATTATCTTAGAAATGGTAGATTTCCAAGACTCTGGAAAGTTGCCGAACTAAAAATTCTACTAAAAGGAAGTGATAAAGATCCGACACTTGTGAACTCATACAGACCCATAGCTTTGCTACCTACCATGGGTAAACTGTATGAAAGAATACTAATAAATAGAATACAAACACTTTATGATGAGAAGGATTTATGTAATGGAAACCAATCTGGATTCAAACCTGGTAAATCCACTGAGGATGCACTGCTAGCACTTAAAAATTCTTTAAACCGTACGAAGAAAAATTATGCTGTTGCTTTATTCATAGATATTGAAGGAGCTTTTGACAATATCTGGTGGACATCCATTTTAGAGAGACTTACTAATGCTCAAGTAAGTACTACAATTCTGAAAGTTATAAAAGACTATTTCAGACATAGAATTATCATCATTAAGAATAATCTTGGAAATGTCAGCAAGAAAATGAGAAGAGGATGCCCACAAGGATCTATTATAGGACCAGCTGCCTGGTGTTGGTGTATGGATCCTCTACTTGATGAATTCGATGCCGTCTTTGATACAGAAAATGCTGAGGCAATAGCTTACGCTGATGATCTTGCAATAATTATAAAAGGAAACTCTCGATCAGAAATAGAAAATACTGCAGCAAAAGCTGCAGATCTTGTTAAAAACTGGTGCACGTATAATAAACTAAAACTTTCAAGCTCTAAAACGCATGCAATGCTTTTGAAAGGCAAATTCGATAAAGAAAGACTTCCTAAAATTGTTATTAATTCAAGAAATGTGAAATATCAGAATAAGGTGAAATACCTGGGAATCATATTCGACAGTAAAATGAATTTTATAGAGCATTCAAGATATCTGAGGGAGAAAGTTATAAAATTCATAATGAGCATTAGAAGGTTTGCAAGGGAAAGCTGGGGCCTAAAAACTCACATAATTCGAACTTTGTACAACGCTGTGGCGCTCCCAATAATAAAGTATGCATCAACCATGTGGTATGACAAGGCTCACCAAACATACGTTAAAAGAAACCTTTTGGCTATGCAAAGGACACTCTTGTTGCCTCTCACGAGAGCATGTAGAACGACATCTACAGCTGCAATGCAGATCATTGCTGGTAAAAAACCTATTGATTTGGAACTTACAGAACAGGCATTAATAAACCTGGTGAAAGGAAATAAAACTGTAAAGTGGAAGGACTATGTATACAGAAGAAGCGGAATGGGAAATAAAAACAGTCTAAAAACAATTGAAGAGGAAACCAAGAAAATAAAGGATGAAATTGTAAAAGAGTGGCAGCAAAGATGGAATTCGGACAACAGTGGTAGAAATACCTACAAATTCATTAAGAACGTCAATACAGCTAATGAATTGGACTGGTGTAAGCCTAGAAGAGAAACGGTTTATCTCATTACAGGTTATGGACCAATAAATAGTACTCTATTTGATAGAGGGTTAACTGATGAAGACACATGCCCGGTACTGGGCATGGATGCTTCGGTGAGTTCCTGTGTCGAATTGGCAGGGAGGCGACGCCGCTGTGCCATCACTGCGGCGATAGCGAAGACACGGCGCAGCACACGCTGGAGGCGTGCCCAGCTTGGGCCGCTGAAAGGCGTGTGTTGGTGTCAACCGTGGAAGGGGATCTCTCTTGTCCAGCGATACTTAAGCAAATGCTGGACAGAAGAGATAAATAGGATGCTGTCGCCTCCTTCTGCGAGCAAGTAATGCTGCAGAAGGAGGCGGCGGAGTGAGGTCGCGAGAACAGCGACCCTGCGAGAAGACGGTCGGGCCGTGGTCGCAGGCGGGGTGGCTTATCGCTCCCCCAGCCTAGCAGACCGCGACCCGACTAGCGGAGATGGCGACAGCGCTAAATTCTCTCTATCCTTTAATCTTTCTCTCTCTTTCCTCTCTTCTTAGACGAGCTCTTCTTCTTTCCTTCTTCTTCCTTCAGCGCCGCCGCCGAGACGAGGAATGAGGCCTCGCCGCTCCCACAAGACCTGGGACGGCGACCATGGGGAGCGCAGGTGGCTGGGCGGGAGCCTACCACCGGCAACGCGCTCCCCAAGTGAGGCGGAAGAAGGCGCTGCCGCTTCTTCCGCCGGAAGAGAGACGGAAGGGGAGGAAGATCACCTACCCTTGCCGAGGATGGGCCGCACGGCGTGGCGCACGGGGGTACCCAGAAGGAGTACTTCCAGGCTTCCTGGGGCCCCCGGTGCGCATGAAGAGGCAGCCGTGGGGGGTTTAGTCGGTACAAGTCCGACACTCCCCCGTCTCCTCCACCGGGGCGTCCGATGAGGATTCCCCCCACGCACAAAAAACAAGAAAGGAAGCGACTAGGGACATAATACAAAAAGGTTGGGTTATAATAGGCTGGTGTAGATGTAAAGTTAGCAAGTATGAAGCCAGGTACAGATGTTTTCAGTGCGGGGAGATAGGGCACACTAAGATACAATGCAAAAGCCAGGAAAAGCTTTGCTACAAATGTGGCTCACCTGGACATGACGCAAAGGACTGTAAGGGCAAGGATGAAGTGGAGGAGAAGAGGGGTACGGTAGTAGGTGATAGAAACGATATAATGGAGGATTTGATAACGAAAGAAACAGATGGTATGAGGAAACAACTAGGAATAAGGACAGAAGAGGCGAACGTAGGAATGGATATAGGAAAGAAGGGTACGAGAACAATCGCGACGCAGACAGATGAAAAATGGGGGGAAAGGACATGGGCACAGAGGGTAGGACAAGGACAAACACAGGGGAAAGGACAAGGGATCGCACAAAAAGAAAGGGAGAAAAGGGAAAGAGACGTTAGGAGTAGAAAGATCGCGGCAGTCTTGATAAGACCGGCGTTAGACTTTCCGTTCACGCCCAGACTCGGCCGTCAAGTGGGTCACCGCTGACGGACGAGCCGGATAATAAACAGAAGTGTTAGTCACCGCGGTTAGCCCGCCGAAATATCGGCTTGAGGACCGGAGTTTTCTACCGAGAGCCTTCCTCTCCACTTAGAGAGGAGCCTCACCCTCGCCTTGGGAAAGTGCCTGACCTTTTCCAATTGCAATAAACTCTTCTTTGTATTCACATCCTGAGTTTTCCCAAGATCCCCACTTCTTGCCAGATGATAAGAAAACGAAACGCGAGGCTAAACGATGCCTGGACGTCTAACGAATCCTCAGTTGCACAGAAGTCACAATTCAGTTTCATTCACTATAGTAGATCTACCAGTTTTCTTGTTCACCATAAATTCAAAGTTTTTTCTTGCCCTAAAAATGTTGAGTGGATTAGAAAGTGATACATCGAGCGAATTAATTTTGCCGCCTAGAAATCGTCGGCATCGTGCTTTGCTCTCATCCGAAGACGATACTTCGTTAGAGAATGTGCATATAGACAACGATATAGCACAAGATCAAGAATGATTTGATCCGAGAGGGAATCAACCGAAAATCACAACCTTCACGAGTGTGTACGGTGTTGACACAAGTAACATAGAACTGCAGAATTGTGTCAATATAGAAGACTTCTATGCGCTATTAGTCACTGAAGAAATGCTTGAAGAAATAAGTGAACAGACGAATATATACGCAATACAAAGGCGATCAATGGTTCGCACTTCAAAGCGTATACACTCCCAGCCAAAAAGATAGCACATATGTGCTATCTTTAATTCCTCACTGACACACGTACAATTTTGGGTTTTTAACGCATAATATAGTAAGCTTACGAGCTCAGAACATGCGGATCGTTGGAAAGAGATCGCGGCATCACGGCGTTTTGTTTACAAAACAGAAACAGTGTTGTATACCAAGAACGAAATGATAGCACACTCCGTCTACATGTTTATAAACTGTTCAGTATTTCGCGATCTCTTAGTTATTCAAGACGTGAAAGTATTGCCTAGTAATTTACAAGAATGGGACGGGGAAAAAAATTAACGACATCAGAAATAAAGCATATTCTTCAACTGAAAAGACAAAATTTATCAGTATCTAAAATTTCGAAAATAACTAGTAGAAGTCGAAAGGTAATCTATAATTTACTTAAAGACGTGGAAAATTATGATAAAAAGAAACGTAGTGGAAGACCATCATCGCTGTCACAACGGGATAAACGAACTGTTTTGCGTATAGCTTCCAATACCCAGTGTACAATAAAACAAATCATGCAAAAGGTTGGCGTCAATGCAAGTGTTTCAAGTGTTCATCGTGTATTACAATCATGCAAGCACATTAAAAGACTAAAAATAAAAAAGAAACCTGCATTGACTCCACGGCACAAACAAGAACGTTTACAATTTGCCAAAGATCGAATACACTGGAAGAAGTGGCGAAAAGTGATATTTTGCGACGAGAAAAAATTTAATTTAGATGGACCTGATGGTTTAAACTATTATTTCCACGATCTAAGAAAAGAAAAATTGTCAAAAATTCGGCGAGCAATGGGCGGTGGTGGAGTAATGGTGGGGGCGGCAATCGGTTACTTCGGTAAGACGGAAATAAAATTTATTCATGGAAAAATGAACAGTAAATATTATTTAGATTTGATAAAGCAACAAATTACAAAGTATGCCCTATGCATATCTGGGTCTGGATTCATATATCAGCAGGATAATGCAGCGGTACATACTGCAAAACTTGTAAAAACCTATTTTGAAAAAGAAAAGATACCTGTTTTATTATGACCTGCGCGCTCACCGGAGATTAATATCATCGAAAATTGTTGGAGTCAACTCAATGAAGCAATTTACAAACATGGGAAGCAATACGAGAATGTCCACGAACTAAAAGAAGCTATTGTCGCGGAATGGAGCAATTTAAATCAACAAAATATTCGAAAATTATATAAGTCATTACCAAATAGAATGATTGAAATTATAGAAAATAAAGGAGGATGTACTCATTAT